>OZ024821.1:96846512-98046512 GCA_964016985.1 Anodontia alba | reverse complement strand
ACGATTTTAGACTATTGTTTCTTCTACTATTTTCTGAATATAGGTTTTGGTATTTTTTCTTAATGAGACAAGTTGCAAGAAATGTTCAAACCCATTTTTCTGGGGTAAAATAAGGATTTATAAAAAAAAAGTCTTTATTCTACCCTAGAAAAATGGATCGTCTGCTAATATTTTAGCGCTTAAATATTGTCAGACTGAAGATGCGCTGAGTAGTTCGGGTCTTCGCTGTTTTCAAATGCCCAAAAGTACCTTTTTCTGACCCTGGTCCCTTTTTGGGTTACATAAACTACAGAAGACACTTACCCATCATAGGTCCGGACGGAAAGAACCGAGGTTGTCCGAGGAATGGAGATGGTGGCGCAAAAGCATTCATGAATGGATCCTGAAATATTCCAAATCCTGGTCTACCCGTGAATGGACTGGCGGGGACAGCTCCAAACATACGTGGGCCGAAAGGACCCGGCACCATTTGTGGGCTCATAAAAGGTGACTGACCTCCAAATGGACTCTGTCCAGCCTGCATCCGCTGGCCTTGCATCATTGAACTCTGTCCGAATGGACTGGATCCGCCGAACTGCCTTGACTGACCACCAAACTGAGGCATATTTTGGGCATTCAGCTGGTTTTGGAAAAGGTTTGATTGAGTATTTGGATTGAAAGCAAGCTGGTTAAAATTATTATTGCTAAGGGCACCCATCCTTGTTGGATCCTGGAACATGCCATTTTGAAGCATATTTTGTCCGGCTGATACCATCTGACCGTTCATCATTCCCGTTTGTCCGCTCATCATTTGATTATTTAAAACTTGCCCATTAGCCATTACTTGTCCATTAGACATCATCTGCCCATTATTTAACATTTGTCCATTAGCCATCATTTGCCCACTGGTCGTCATTTGTCCATTATTTAACATTTGTCCATTTGGCATCATTTGTCCATTGCCCACCATTTGTCCATTATTTAACATTTGTCCACTGGGCATCGTTTGTCCATTGTTCATAACTTGTCCAGTGGTCATCATCTGACCAGGAGTTCCAACCATGTTTGGGTTTGTAGCCATGCCAGGTGGCGCATTCACGTTTGTTGGAAAAGCATTCTGGCCAGGGAACTGGTTCAAAGTTCCTGGACCACCTGTGCCAGTCGCCATCACTGTTCCAGTTCCAGTTCCCGTCAAAGGAGTACCAGTGGGGCTGCCAAATGTACCGGCGCTGGCTCCGCCGCTAGTGGCGCTGTTGAAGGAAGAAAAGTCGAAGTTGGATCCGCCGCTGGTCTGTGCCATCGCGAAATGGGCAAACCCCACGAAAACTATACACAGTGCTAATTTCATCGTTGTATCTGAAGAAGGGAAACAAATACTGTAGACAGAATTATGCAATGGCTACTGCGTGTTAAGGGAATGTATACACTTCTAAAGCTCTAAGGGCATTAACTCTGACTTCGAACTACTTAGCTCCCCGCTCATGGAGGAATTTTCTTAAAAGAAAGATTTTTCTTTCTTTGAGCGAAAATGCTTCCCTGTAAGGGATAACGTCATTTTTGAAAGCATTGAATTACAAGGAAAACAACTTCCTGTCTATGAAAAGTGGATCCCCGGCTACTGAGGCGCGTCATAGACAAGCCAAGTTAACCGATGGCAAGTGTATATATAATAAGCGTTTCGAAACGAAGAACAGAATAGAATAGAATAAAATTTAGTCGTGATAATGTACAGTACTAGTCAACGATTATCAGACACTCGAACTGTATTAATGAAATAAAATGAAATATTTCCGTCTTATTCTAATTACTGATGATAACTTGGAACTATGTTAATAACTTCCTTTGATTTCATTAACCATTTTTGTTTTCATAATAAACTCTCTCCCACACTATACATTGGAAGGGTCCTTCAATCCTAAGTATGCCAGGCTATGTGATGATTTAGATATTCCTTGAAAAAAAATGGCTAAACTATTTGCAAACATTGGAGATCCTGATCAGATACCGCATTCTGATCTGGGTTCCCATTATTTGCCATTTAGACTTTTTGGGGTCTCCAAACAAAAGTGGGTTAACTGTGCATCTCCCTTAGCTAGATAACTGTCGTCCAAAATTAAGTCACGTATACCCAGCGTCCGATGATGGCGCCTTGGCAAAAACAACACAAAAAAAAACAAAACAAAAAAAAAAAAAAAAAACAATCAAAGTACTGACAGCACTGCTTGGTCATACATGAACAGACAAGGCATAGATCAAATTGTGCATCCGCGCAGTCTGATCTGAACTTCGCTGACTGCTCAAAAACTGATACCGAGTAATGGAACTGGATATACAGGGTAAATGTTCCGCCATCTTTTACAAGGGAACAAGAGAGATAACTTTTGTTACTGATTGTTTGGTTTCCTGCACACAACCCCTTCTGAAAATGGGTCTACTCTTAAAGGAAAGAATTAGCTCCCAAGAGGAGCCAGCTCTTTCTATTTAGAGAAGATCCCTTTTAGAGGGGAACAAAATTAATTTTAACAGGGTTTGCTTCCCTTGAAAGTGTATTCCATCAAGAAAACATGCCTATATAATTTGACCCCCTTAAACCCCACTTTTGTACAGTAAAACTGGGGTTTACAGGGGTAGACATTATTTTTCTTATTTCTGCTCAAAATATAGATTACGGGTACTCGTTAGAACCGCCTCGCCGAGGCGGTTCTGAAGAGTACCCACAATCAATATTTTGAGAAGAAATATGAAAACTATCAGAATTTTTACCTGAAAATTTTCACTATTTGGTGGTAAAATTTTCAGTATATTTGAACAGGCTTGTTTTTGTAATGATATCACTGAAAGGCATAGGCTGCGATAAAACTGCGTATGTACAAGATCTGAGTCTGCACTTTCTGTGTCTACTAGAAGACACCTTTTCGTACGAAGCAGGAAACTTTGCTTTTCGCATATCAGCCTTTTGTCAGAAGCCAGATCACAGCCAAGCCTATGAAATGACGTAAGCGAACAGTAAAGGTCCAGGCAACTCTATTGGATTTACGCTGTGTTTTGGGATAGATAGGCCTGGACAAACATTGTGGATCCAGATCAGACGCCACAAAACGGCGTTCACACTCATTCGTCGGCAAGTTGTAGAGTGGACTAACTCAAATTTTAGTACAAATATTGTAAAGCTTAAAAGCTTAGAACATTGGATAAAATTTTCAGCAGACGACATATTGAAATATTTTTTCTTATTTTTTCCAGAAAACAGGTTTTCAAAGGAGACAATTTTCATGAAATGTCAAATGCTGTTTTCTAGGAAAATCAAGACAAATATCAGCAATTTATCGTCTGCTGAAGAAAATGGTAAATGATAAGGTGTCCGAATATTGAGATATTGAGGGCAAGTACAGTAAGAGTCTATACGCAGTATACACTACACCGTCGTCCAGTTCCTTGCGCAGCTCGGTAGTAGCGTCGTCTGTTTTAGTAGTCGCCTGGCGAACGAGGCTAACTACACGGTCGCTGTTAACTCTTTAGATACAGCAACGGTTAACAGATGGGTCGCGACATTCATACGAAACATAAAAAAGACAGTTTGGTGTATTCGCGCAGTCTAATCAGAGCCTTCAGTATCAGCTAACGGTATCTTTGGATACTGTAGAATATTCGAATTTATGGAAAAAAACTGAGTAATCTGATCTGAAATTTTACTGTTCTAACAGTCTCATGCAGCCTGGTCTTAAACTTTACCATTCTCTGGACTAATTTCAATAGACGACGGATTGATATTTTTCCCAGAAAATAGGCTTTGACATTTCATGCAAACTGTATCTAAAGTAGACTATTTACATGAAATGCCCAAGCCTATTTTGTGGGGAAAAATATATATACATGTATATAAAAATATTTTTAAGATGTCGTCTGCTGGAGGTTTTACCAAGCATGCTAAGTGTAAATTTTACGGTATTCATCCCCAGAGGAGATCATTTGTCAGTTATCAGTCTAGCATTATTTTATAGAAAGAGATGATACTTTTAACCGTTAAAGTGTCAATCACAACTGCAGCAGACGACAATTTTGATTTTTTTTTTCAGAGAAAACAAGTCCCGACATTTCATGCAAATTGTCTGCTTGGCAGACGATTCATATGAAATGTCAAGATTTGTTTTCTCTGAAGAATAAAAAAAAATAGAAGGTCGTCTGCTACAAATTTTGCTTTGCGCTTTAGGGACTAAATCACGGTCTGCTAGTATTTAAAGTTAACAAGCTGACGGCTTAAAAGTGTTTTTGTGGAATTCAACGTTAAATGTCAGTTTTATAATGAAGTAGTAATTTTTTAAACATATCTTTTTCCATCTATTGCTAATCGTCAACAAACAACAACAATAAATTAAATAAATATATATAAAAAATATTAGATTTTTTAAACTATAATGAAAGCATAAAAACTGAAATAATCCTGTAAGTAGATCACAATAATGAATTTACTTAATTTTTTTTATTTATTTCCTTTCTTATAAATTAAATTAGTATAGTCTAGATAAACAAAAAGGTTACATCTAGACAACGAAATTTTATCACAAAAATTAATTAAAATTGGTCCTTACCTGATTAAGATCCACAGAACACTAAGGAAGAAATTAGCAAAATTGAGCGATTTAAATATTTAATCACCTTCTGGCGTGAGAATATATTGAGAAATTAGAAGGATTGTTCGAAATATGACAGCCTAGCCTGTCAATTTCTCATACATTACCTAAATTTGGCGGAAGTAAAAAGTATTTTTCAATTGGTGACAAATTCCATCGCTTCCGGTAATTTAACCAATGAGAATTCTCTACTTCTCTTGACGTGCTTTTTCGTCCGACACGCCGGGTTTTGTATATGATGAAAAATAATGCCTTCGGCTGGACAGGATTATTTTAGCTACTTAAATGTAAAGTTTTGGCTCAAAATAATGACTACATGTCTAAAACCCTAATACAGCCGCTGTTTTTTGTTTTTGTTTTGCCTCTTGCTTCAGTCCAAATGACGTCAAAATGACCAATTGGTGTAGGTGACCGGTATGAAATTGTTTTAAATGAACAGATTCTAAAAGAATTGACCCTAGAGAGCAATGAACACACTCACAAAACTGCAAACAGCTTAAGTGCCAAGGTTTCTGGGCCAGACTAGATAATTTAGGCTTATCACTGACCCTCAATGTTTTTTGTAAAAGAATCCCGGAATAGGACCAGTCATCACAAAGGATCAGAACATGAAAACTACATTATACTGAAGTATGGGCAGACAAAGTTTGTTTACAGATGATGTCCTCGCTATCCCCGCCCCCCCCCCCCCCCCCCCCCACCACTATGGGCCGGAGTTTCAAATGACTGGTGCATAATGTATCCAGGCAATATATGAGCAGCAAACGTGAGACGTATTTTCTGACATGTACGTCCAACGAATATTTAAATCTACCTGCGCATCCGCGCAGTTTGACCAGAGTGTTCGTTGTCCGCATGCAGAAACGTTGCATTCTTGGCTATCCATCACGAAAACATGCCTATATAATTTTGACCCCCATAAACCCCACTTTTGTATAGTAAAACTGGGGTTTACAGGAGTATATATTATTTTTCTTATTTCAGCTCAAAAACATAGCTTGTGGGAAGTCGTTAGAACCGCCTCGCCGAGGCGGTTCTAACGAGTACCCACAATCTATGTTTTGAACAGGAATATGAAAAATATCAGAATTTCTTATCTGAAAATTTCCCTTTTTAGGTTGTAAAATTTTCAATATATTTGAATGGGCGTGTTCTTGTAATGTTTAATTTTTGCCATTCGGTTAAAAGTTTTCTTTCAATAATAAATAATCAGTAAATAATCTTGAAGCGCATTTGTTTCTAAGGATTTGAAGTTTCTTTTATGAATGAAGCGCAACATGCAGAAAAGGTCCTTAATTTATAAGCGAACATTCGAAGCCAGCCCCAGATCAGCATGTACATCCGAACAGTCGGATCAGAGTCGTATATGCTCATTAATTTATTCTACAGTATCCAGTGATTTTGCAGGCGGGCAATGAAAGCTATGATAAGATTATGCGCATTTATACGAAAACACGCCTATTCAAATATATAGGAAATTTAAACTCCAAAAACTGAAAATTCTCAGTTAAAATACTCTGATATTTTTTATCTTTCTGCTCAAAATATAGATTGTGGGTACTCGTTAGAACCACCTTGCCGAGGCGGTTCTAACGAGTATCAACAATCTATGTTTTGAACAGAAATAAGAAAAATAATGTATACCCCTGTAAACCCAGTTTTACTATATAAAAGTGGGGTTTAAGTGGGTCAAAATTATATACTCGTAGGTATGTTTTCGTGACGACACTTAACACTAGCTGTGCAGTTGAACTTTGTGGTATCGAATGTATTTTTCAAAACTACCAGGTCGATTGAACTCAAATTGCATATGGAACATCCTTGGGACAAGGTTGTTTACTCAGAGACAACCTTGTTCCTTGTTTATTTATTTATTTCTGTTGTTGTTGCTTTTTCTTTTTTTAAGAGATGTCATAATTCAGAAATGGCTGCTCCTTTTTTTCTGATAGATACTTCAAACGTACGATAGTATTTTATATGTGCAGCTGTGGTTTCATCACGAAAACATGCCTATATAATTTTGACCCCCTTAAACCCCACTTTTATACAGTAAAACTGGGGTTTACAGGGGTATACATTATTTTTCTTATTTCTGTTCAAAACATAGATCGTGGGTACTCGTTAGAACCGCCTCGCCGAGGCGGTTCTAACGAGTACCCACAATCTATGTTTTGAGCAGAAATATGAAAACTATTGGAGTTTTTTATCTGAAAAGTTTAGGCTTTTTGGAGGTAAAATTTTCTATATATTTGAATAGGCGTGTTTTCGTAATGAGTTGATACATAATGTTATATGAAGTTTAGTAAACAAAACAGTATTCGTAAGCATTCTGTATTATCCAGTGTTCTACATTCCCAATGACTTTGGACAGTGGTTTAGTATATGTTATAGTATCATTACGTTTATACACCAGCCATTTGTAGTCCCGGTCCTATGAGCCCGGGGAATAAGGGGCTTTACTCTTTTCAGTTTTAAAGCCTTGCTAAACGCCCTGCTTCGCGTCCTGCACTGTGGGTACAAATTTATGGTAAAACCCTGCTAAAAGTCCCTCCACCCCGGGGCAAATTTTTGTTTCCTGGAACAGTCTGCTCTCTGTTGCAAAAATCAACCTATATCTTTTTTCATGTAAAAGATCTGGTTACTCGATGCAGCTAAATTCAAAGGTGAAGTATCATTGATAGTATGAGTCAGGTTATTAGGAAACTAAAGTTTGAGGTTGATGTGGCTCTAATTTATGTATGCAAAGCATTTTGGTGGGAAATTAATATCCCGGCACATCTACAGCACCGCTAGGACTCATCGGAGGTTAAATCACGGCACTTACGCCCCGCCACATCTCGAAAACACACCCATATTTAAATGTATAGAAAATTTCACCTCCAAAAACTGAAAAAAAATTCAGATATAAAACTGATATTTTTTTTTCCATATTTCTGCTCAAAACATAGATTGTGGTACTCGTTAGAACCGCCCCTATTTAATTGTACATGATGAGTATCTGAGTTCATGGGGAAAAAATACATTTTCAGGGGAATAAACTCTTTCAAAAGTGTTTTCTCTCACTTCTGAAAAGGGGGTCTCCTCTGAGAAAAAAATATGCTGCAATTGGATGATCTATTTGCAAACAGTGGAGACCCTAATCAGCCGTCGCGTTCTGCGGCGTCTGACCCGGGTCTGCATTGTTTGTCATAGCCCTTTTAGGGGTCGCCAGACTGCAATGGGTTAAGGGGGTTGGCTAAACTTTCAAGAGAGACAATTCTGTCGGATTTGTATTTTTTTTTTCTCTTCTGAAAAGGGTCCTACTGTAAAATAAAAGACGTTGTTGTCCTTGGGAGCAACTTCTCTCCTTGTAGAAAGTCACAAAAGTTATCTCCCTTGTCGAAAATGGCGGAAGATCTACGAAGTGTATCAAGTTCCCTTAAAACATGCACATGACCTGCATATTACGTAGGCGTAACGTTCATTACGCACATTACGCATGTGAGTACCATGCGTAAGAAAAACATTAACAGTAAAATGACATCAACATAAATATTTTGCTTATAGGGGCTGCTCTTAAAGGAAAGAATTCGCTCCCTTTGGGAGCAAATTCTTTCCTTTAAGAGTAGCCCCTATTTTAGAAGCGATTCCTGGCATTTTTCTTTTCAATATTTTTCTTGGGTGTGCGTAAAAATGACCCGTTCGTTCTGGCTACGCTGCAGTATTATCATCTTCCTGTGGGCCTATATGCGAACATTTGTGATCCAGCTCAGCCAGAAAATCCGCAAATTGATCAGAGTTTTTTTGCTTACGCCAATATAGTACACTGTATCCAATATTGCTGTAAGCGGATAGAGAAGATCCGTATTAGTCTGTGTGGATATGCAGAGTGATCTAGGTATTCGCTGTCCGTACAGGACCCAGTGAAGTATTTCCTCGTGTCGCTGCAGACACAAAATAAGCAACTTTGAAAGCACCAAGTTTAACATTGATTTTCCCGACTTGAAGTTTCATATGAAGCGATTCAATCAAATCGAGTCTCCGATCTTCGTAATTCTGTGTTCTTTGTTTCCAAAGGCAATCCATTTTGACATTTATTTCACTGTAATGTCAAACTTTGAGGACACAAGTACGAATGTCTGAATTCAACCTTTATAGAGATGAGAGGCAACGTTAGAAAACGTACCTTCTGGCATGTGCGACCGGCGAAGACTCAAATCATCCTGCGCATCCGTGCAGGCTGATCAGTCTTCCGCATGAAGAAACTTTGCATCCTTGGTTATCCAAAATACGCCCAGTGAAGATTCTGATCAGACTACTAGCACAGGCTGACCTGAATCTTCGCTGGGTACAAATGTCCGAAGGTACGTTTCCTGACGTTACAGATCGTACATGTATGTTAGTCTGGATTTGTCCAAAATAATATAGTGTAAAAAACCCAAGTATTTTGACACCTTAGCAACTTGTCCTGAAATAGTCCTTTCTACTACCTCTTGATGTGACTAAAATATTGCTGCATGTATGGCAACCAGTGTAGACCCTGATCAGACGCCGCGTTCTGCGGCGTCTGATCTAAGTCTACACTGTTTTCAAAGGCCTATCTGTCTCAGTACATAGGGTTATTACAGTATATATACGAGGGAAGTGCTCGGGGTTTAACTCAAAGATTGGAAGATGGTTTCAACATTATTTTTCAATATAACCCCCCTTTACTTCAATGCATTTGGCCCACTTTTCTTTTAAGCAGTCTATGCCTTTGAAATAAAAGTCGTCTATTTGGTCCTCAGACCAAGCCTCTGTAGCAGCCTTGAGCTCATCATCGTCCCGAAATCTCGTTCCACGCAAGTGGGACTTCAAATTTCGAAACAGATAATAATCACTTGGGGCCAGGTCTGGACTGTATGGCGGGTGATTTAACTGCTCGAACTTGCACTCACGAATAGCCGCTTGTGCAACTCTGGACTTGTGCACAGGGGCATTATCATGCAAAAGGACACCAGCAGCTAGCTTTCCCCTTCGTTTTTCTTAATAGCAACCCTTAATTGTTTAATGACATCGGCATAGTATTCTCCTGTAATTGAAGTACCAGCAGACTTGTAATCTATCAATATAATCCCTTTGGAGTCCCAAAACACCGTGGCCATTACCTTGCTGGCTGATGGTTGGGTACGAAATTTCTTAGGTGGGGGTGAGCCAGGGCGCTTCCATTGCATGGACTCTTTTTTAGTATCTGGGTCCCAGTGGTGAAGACAAGTTTCATCTCCTGTTACGAGTGTGAAAGTCTTCTGGATTGGCATTGTACACTTCCAGAAAGTATTGACTTGACTCCACCCTTTGCTGACGATCTTGCATGTTCAGATTTCTGGGTACCCACCTGGCAGATACTTTTGACATGCCTAAATGTTCATGGATTGTAGTGTAAACACTTCCATTAGAAATACCACATTCTGAAGCAAGTTCGGCAACTTTGATTCGGCGATTGTTTAGCACAAGTCTCTCAACACGGTCGATCATCTCCTGGCTAATGACATCAGCAGGGCGACCTGGCCTTGGGTCATCTTCTAAGGAGTCTCGCCCACGTTTAAATTCTGCTGACCACTTTGCCACTGTGGAATACTTTGGGCTACTATCACCATACACATCAGCCATGCGCCGATGGATTTCTTTGGCCTTTGCACCCTCCTTAGTGAGGAACTTTATGACTGCTCTGAACTCAATATTCTGACTTTCCATTTTTGCCTATGGGTATAGGTTTTCAAACAAAAAGTGAGAGCAAAAAATATACGTGTTGACTGAACGGCTGTTATCACTCAACTGACAAAGGTTTACACTGCACAAAAATGAAAAAAGAAATCTTGAATTGTGTAGAAAAATACCGAGTTCTACGAACTTACTGAACTACCCTCGTATAATGCTTCCTTTAACCTTAAACTCCCTCTAGGCTAGTTCAGCAGATGGCAAAATGATTTATTTTCTCTTTTTCTTCAAGAAAAAAACCTTGACAAATCATGCAAATTTTCTCCTAAGCAGACAATTAGCATGATTGTGTTAGGGTTTAACGACACGTCAACCCTTGTGGGTCATTTTGTGTCGTCTCCCAGAGAAAGGGAGAATAGAGATAGAAGAGACAGTAGAAGAGATGAAAAAAAGAGGGAAGGGAAGAAAGAGGAACAGGAGTGAAAGTGAAGAAACAGAAGAAATAAAAACATTCCCCCTCTACCCTTACCTGCTACAAGGATAGCAGGCCTTGCCCAACTATAAGCCGATATCAGTTGGACGAACAATTAGCATGAAACTGCAGCCTATTTTCTGGGAAAATACAAGAAATATTTCAAAATGTCGCCCTTAGAAATTTCAACCCAGCATATTTAACATTATAATCAAACTGTCAAACGTATGAGCATCTGAATTTTGCCAAGAAATCACTATGTTATGTTTTCATTACGAAGACACGCCTATTCTAATATACTGAAAATTTTACTACCAAAAAAATGAAAATTTCCAGATAAAAAATTCTGATATTTTTCATATTTCCGCTCAAAACATAGATTAGGGTACTCGTTAGAACCGCCTCGGCGGGGCGATTCTAATGAGTACCCACAATCTATGTTTTTCAGCAGAAATAAGAAAAACAGTGTATACCCCTGTAAACCCCAGTTTTACTATATAAAGTGGTGTTTAAGGGGGTCAAAATTATACAGGCATGTTTTCGTGATGAATATCAAATATTTAGATTTCTTGACCTAATGACATGCTATATGGAACGGACCTGGAGAATGTCGCTGAGTAACATATATGCAGAATTTAATGTGGAATTGAGAATTAAACTGCTATCAAACTAAGATATATCACACGACAGGTGTCAAAATGTCCTGAAGGCTGTATCTGCACTAACAGTTTTACTGTTTCATTTATACAGTAGAATTCGCTTCTCGTCGTTCCCCTGGCGTAGTAAAGACAATTCTGCAAGCAACAGTTGAAAGCCAGATATCACGAAAACATGCCTATATAATATTGACCCCCTTAAACCCCACTTTTATATAGTAAAACTGGGATTTACAGGGGTGAACATTTTCTTATTTCTGCTCAAAAACATAGATTGTGGGTACTCGTTAGAACCGCCTCAACGAGGCGGTTCTAACAAGTACTCACAATCTATGTTTTGAGCAGGAATATGAAAAATATCAGAGTTTTTTTTTATCTGAAAACTTTCAGTTTTTGGAGGTAAAATTTTCAACATATTTGAATAGGTGTGTTTTCGTAATGAAAGACAATTCTGCAAAAGCAACAGCTGAAGGCCAAAAGAACAGAGAGAAAACAAAAAGATGGGAAACTAAATCCGACCAAACACTTTAGAGACTGTCTCGTTGACGCCAATCTTATAAAACTGCAACCAGCCTGAGCCAAATAGTAAAGAAACGACGGCTCTACAGTCGACTCTCGTTATCTCGACCTCGCTTGTTTCCAAATACCGCTTATCTCGACGTGAAAATCTGGTCCCTGTTTTAACATGAAACTATGACAACAGGTAACAAAATAATGTGGAAAAGAGGAGAAATTGCTCCTAAGGAGCAATTTCTCCTCTTTTCCACAATATTTTTAGTATATCTCTATTTTCAGGAGTCAAATTACATATTCATTTGTGAAATGTGGTTGTTTGAATTATTTATTTTCCTTGTCTGCAAATCTGATATGTCGAGATACGGATATCTCGAAGCATTTCAGAGAGTCCCTTGGGCTTCGAGATAACGAGAGTCGACTGTATCTGGTGATATGCGTATGCTATGGAAAAGTCCGTCTCAAAGTTAAGTGGTTTCTGTTTTTACAAAAAAACAATCCTGTTTTTAATTCACAAAGTATAGATTTTAATCAGATGCCGCCTTCTTCTGGTTGTACAATATTTGCCATTATCCCTTTTATGGGACCCCATAGGGAACGTGATGCATAAGTCACATACGAGTATATTACAGGCGGGCTGATGTTTCGAAGACTACTGTACATCGAACACGTGCTCCCACGCGCTATGGTAAATATTTGCAACAATCAGACATAGCATTTGTCCTTGTCTACACTGTTTGTCACATGTCAAGTTTCTAAAACAGAAAAAGACCGGATCAATAAAGAAAATGCCACCAAAGATATCTTTAAAAGTGACTAAATCCAAAGTAGGTGTTTCATTACCATATTTACCCTAAGTTTAGGACAGACAGGCCTGAGCAAACAATCTACTACCCAGGGTCTACACTGCTTGCCACCCTTCGAACGATTTTAGTCACATGAATTGGCAGTAAAATGGACTAGTTCAAATTTTAGGACAAAAACGCAGCACGAAAACAAGCCTATATAATGTTAACCCCCTTAAACCCCACTTGTATATCGCAAAACTGGGGTTTGTAGGTGTATACATTATTTTTCTTATTTCTGCTCAAAAACATAGATTGTGGGTACTCGTTAGATCCGCCTCGGCGAGGCGGTTGTAACGAGTACCAACAATGTATGTTTTGATAGGAAATACGAAAAATAGCAGTTTTTTTTTTTTTTTCTGAAAATTTTCAATTTTTGGAGGAGAATTTTCGTATAGAGGGCAAGATGTCACAATATTTACCGTGCTGCATGCTGGGTAAAACTTTCAGCAGACAGTTTGAAAAAATTTTCCCAGAAAATAAATTTTGATATTTCCTGCGGAGACAATTTGCATGAAAGGTCATTACCTATTTTCAGCGGGGAAAAAAAAATGCCGATTGTTGACAGCCCAGAGAGCGGTCACATTTAAATAAGCTGGCTATATTAAGGAAAAAGGTATCTTCGGGCTTATTCTACAAGAGCCGTTTCAGATCATCCTGCGCATTTGAACAGTTTTACCAGGCCTGCGTCATCTACTTGTACATTCTACATGTACAATGTCAAATGATAGCGTAATTGGACAGCAAAGACTCTTGTCAGGCTATGCGAATGTGAAGACTGGGTTAGTTGTTCCCTTATGTCACGAAAACCCATTTTTCGGATGGCACGACCTGGTCAGTGTACATGTGTATTAAAGATCAGTGTACATGTATATTGAAGTTTTCAATAAGCAAGTCAAATTTCCGGTAATACATCTATCAATCATAATATGAGGTTTCCCACAACGAGACATTCAGTCCACCTAACCTCAGGCTAATTACGTTCCCAAAACTGACTATACAAAATATTTATATCATTATCAATTCGATTAAAAATGTACACGCTGACCTAATATAATGTGTCATGTGTGTTTGGTCATAGGACCTGAGGTTCTCAAAGTGTACTAAGTCCTCCGATCAGGTGATACATGTATATTTTTTTTCTTCAACCGGGTTCATGATTTAAAGGCTTCATCAGTTTTCCCATGATAAATCTACTTAACCCTTAAAACGCCAAGAAATCCTGCATCTGAAAATGTCGTCTGTTTATGTCGTCTGCTGAATATTCTTGCAAACTTTTCAAACCTATTTTTGCATACAGGCAAACAGTGTGGATCCAGATCAGACTGCTCCTAAAGGAGCAGTCAGATCAGGGTCCACACCGTTTGCAAAAATGACTAAAACTGGCAGAAGACAAAGCAGACGACATTAGCTGTGACTGGCGCTTTAAGGGTTAAGCCACAACGTCAGAAAACGTACCTTCGAACATCTGCACCCAACGAAGACCATCATGAAAACACGCCTATATAGTTATGACCCCCTTTAAACCCATCTTTTATATGGTTTTTGTTTGATTTTGGGCTTAACGTCGCTTTCAACAATCTTTCAGTCATATCGCGACGGTGTCTGGATGTGACAGGGAGCTCAATGCTCACTTTTAGAGTGCTGCCTCACTGAAATATCATGCCCCAGACACTCTGACATGATATTCCACCCAGTCACATTATACTGACACTGAGCTGACCAGTTCCGATTCCTACCTCTACTTTCTTAATGCTGAGCGCCAAGCGAAAGAGCAGCTAATACCATTTTTAAAGTCTTTGGTATGACCCGGCCGGGCTTTTATATGGTAAAACTGAGGTTAACAGGGTAGAACCGCCTGTGGAAAAGAGGAGAAATTGCTCCTAAGGTTCAAACAAGTACCACAATCTAAGATTTGAGTAGAAATATGAAAAATATCAGTGTTTTATCCGAAAATTTTCAGTTTTTTTTTGGAAATGAAATTTTTTATATATTTGAATAGGCGTGTTTTCGTACTGTCAAATAAGCCGCGCAGTCTGATCAGTCTTCTTTATCCGCATGAAGAAACGTTGCATTCTTGGCTATCCAGAATGCGCCCAGTAAAGATTCTGATCAGACTGCGAATGCGCAGGCTAATCTGAATTTTTTTCTGGGCGTACATGTCCAAAGGTACGTTTCCTTACATTGCGGCTCATTTAAATAACACTTGTTACGAAATGACTGACGGACTGAGTTGAGGTTATACAGTCCAGTCAACCCATTAGGGTCATATCGAGCCGGTCAGTTTACCAAACCACACTTTCTTATTTCATCCTGAAAATATACGTTGTATGCACTCATTTACATTTTAATTGCCTCATCGTGGCGATTCCAATGAGTACTCAACATGCCATCATTTTGTAGTCCTGTCAACCCATTAGGGTCATGTCGAGCCGGTCAGTTTACCAAACCACACTTTCTTATTTCATCCTGAAAAAATATGTTGTATGCACTCATTTACATTTTAATCGCCTCATCATGGCGGTTCCAATGAGTACTCAACATGCCATCATTTTGTAGTCCTGTCAACCCATTAGGGTCATGTCGAGCTGGTCAGTTTACCAAACCACACTTTCTTATTTCATCCTGAAAATATATGTTGTATGCACTCATTTACATTTTAATCGCCTCATCGTGGCAATTCCAATGAGTACTCAACATGCCATCATTTTGTAGAAGATCGCAAAGACAAATTATCCCCATCTGCCTCCTGAAATGGCGCTGTGGTTAACCTTCAGCGACACGAACTACCCATGTCTAGAATAAATATACATGGTCCTATAGATGCTCGAGCCACTGAGGTTCAACTGTACAGTGAAACCTGTGTAAGAAAGCCACCTTTGAGATTGACTTTAGTGGTTGGTGTGGAAAGGTAGCTGTCTTATACAGGTACAAGTCATGTAATTTTGCTAGCAAAATTACATGACATGTACCTTTATAAGACAGACACCTTTCTCACATCAACCACTTAAAGTCAGTCACAAAGGTGGCTCTCTTACACAGGTTTCACTGTAATTCGTGACAGAGCAATCCAACAGTTCTGTACATTTGGTTGACAAAAGACACTCACAGGTATGCTTGAGATGGGTCGGATATGAGCGGATTCGGTCGCAAAGCGCTTGATAAGATGCGTTTTTTTCAATCCAAAAGTACTGATAATCTCTTATTTCTCCACCATATACCAGCGACAAAGCTGTAGAGAAAATCTATGCCGCTTTCTCCAAAATGTCCTAGCCCGCAGGATTTTAAATATTTTTCAACTTGAAGTTTCTGTTATAAAGCTTTTGATTTTTTTAATTTTGCGAAATATGTCCAGCGACAAAGCTGAAAGGTAATCTACAACTTCTCCAAATTGTCCCAGCCCACGGTGTCAGTATAATGCCACGGTAGTATCTGGTCATAATAGCTTAAATATGATGCTGCTTCTAGGAGATACACAAATATGGCATAATTATCATCATCAAATCCAGACGTCATGACGTGACTGCATTACGGAAATACGCCTATTCAAATATATTGAAAATTTTACCACCAAAAAATGAAAATTTTCAGATAAAAAATTCCTATATTTTACCCTATTTCTGATCAAAACATAGATTGTGGGTACTTGTTAGAACCGCCTCGACGAGGCGGTTCTAACAAATACCCACAATCTATGTGTTGGAGGAGAAATAAGAAAAATAGTGTATACCCCTGTAAACCCCAGTTTTACTATATAAAAGTGGGGTTTAAGGGGGTCAAAATTATATAGGCATGTTTTCGTGATGGGGCGATTGTTGAGAGTAGCATTGAACCTCGTCTCAAACAAATAATGTGACTGCCTGGATTAGTCCGTGCAACCGCAGTCTGATCAGGGACTTTGCTGTCCATTTACAGAATCCCTGATTAATGTAGAACATATCCATTTGCATGTATATACCAAAGTCCATTTTTAGATTAGCTGGCTGATCTGGAACTCTACTGTTAGCATATGCCGAAACAGCACCTGTTCTCATAGCGTGTCTCAACTAAATAAAATAAATAAATAAACAAATAAATAAATAAAATGAACGTCGACCAACACTAATAACAGGCTATACACATTTGTTATCTACTCACAAAATTGCTTGATTGAACAAGTCAAACATAGCGAGGTAACACCTACAGGCGGGTTTTACTATGGCAGTTTTTCTTGACAAATCTTGCAAGATGAAAAATTCTCATCTGGTTGGAGCAACACTTGTGACATGCAGGAAGCTGGGACCTTCGGGAGGTTTGCGGATGTTGCCCGCTACAATTTTGTCGCTGAACATGTTTTGTTAAAATCAAAAGTAAAAAAGTTAATGAGATAAATAAAGCGAAAAAATATTAGAAATTGAGTTTAGAGCTTTCTTGTTTGAACAAAGCATCTTGAGCTATTATATAAACATTTAGAGTACCATGTTATACGCAACAACAGATGACTAACAACTTCTAAACATTTTAACTCCTTACAACTCCTATCTAAAAATTGGGACAAATGCATTTGATTACCTTGTGACAAAGACGTATAAAATGTATTATTTACGTCCTTGCCTTGTGACGTGTCTGTAAAGTTCTGGCTGTATGGCAAACAGTGTAAATTCTGATCAACCTGTGCGGTATGCCTGTCCAAAAATTTAGTTTATTTACACTTAGTACAATGGGACAGACAGGTATTGTAAATGTGGTCTGACCAGGGTCTACATTGTTTGCTATTCATCCAGCCTTTTTATACACACAAACAGGTAGTAAAATACATTTGTTCAAATTTAAGGCAGATCCTCTTATATACTGCTAGTTTTGTGCAAAATGTCTGTGACTTTGATCTGTCAACTGATCCGTTTGTTTGTGTTGAGGTTTTACGGCCCAGTCAACCCAATGTCAACTGATCTGTTTCCATTCAGTAGCTATAAAGTACATATCAACAACCTCAATGGAAGACTCAGAAATAAATATTGGCTATACATTGTTTATACTATAGTATCCACTGATCCTGTAGCAGACAAAAGGTTTGCATCTTTCTCATTTCATTTTTACCTCAACCCATTACAGATTGGAATGCCCTTCCAGATTCGACTATTTTCTCAGCTGAAGGTGAAAAGGACAGTGCGGCTAGGTTTACGTCTTTGGTGAGAACTTGGGACCAACTTCTCGTATCACAGGTTCTGGAATGACTGCCATTGGACTATCACCAGTAAAAACTCTGATGAAAATATATTTTGTGTATACTCTTTAGAAGAACCTTGAAACACTACCCGAAATTATGTTTTCATGGAGAAATGAAGAATATTTATGTGGATACTCTATTTAAGGAGCTATGGGTAGTCAAATGCAGGGTTTTTACCCCCAAAACCTTGTTCTGGACCCTCAAAAGTGAGAGGAAAGAGTCCTTCGTAATGCATATATGATCAATGCGATATAAATTTTATTCATTTATGGCTTTGTATTTTAAACTATTGGTGATCTAGAGGGCAAGAGTTATCAATAGCTGGACAATAGTTAACCCTTAAAGCACTAAGCAAATTGTAGCAGATGAAATTTTAGAACTGTTTTCATTTTGATCTCGTTAAGCTAACGATGCTTTGAACAACTGAGAAAATAAGACTAGACATTTTATGTAAATTATCTGCCTAAGTAAATTGTCTCCTAGGCAGACAATTCACATGAAATGCCAAGACTTATTTTCTCTGAAAAATAATAATAATAATAAAAAAATGCTTCAAAGTGTTGTCTGCTGTAGTTATGATTAGTGCCTTAAAGACAACCTCTTTAAAACCACAAACCCCTAAATCTTATCAGGGACCCCTTAACTCCACATAATGGAGTCTCCGGGACCTTTTTAAACCCTGAGGGAAAACCCTGTCAAATGGACTTCTTCAATGCTTTAAGATAAGAACAGTCCAGAGTTAAACAGTGCAGACCCAGAATAGATACTGCAGAACTGAATGTCTAATCAAGGTCTGCACTGTTTGCCAGTCATACAGCAGTTTTTAAACACATCAATCGGTACTCAAACAGACTTATTGCATAAAGAGCAGTGCTGCATGTTATTAACAGCCGTGCATTAACCGGCAAAAAGCTGTGTATTAACAAGGCAATTCATGCGCTAATAATACACAGCAACGCAACTTTCAGTATGATCGTAACGAGGCCACAGATTTGCTGCCATTATGAGATGCGTACTGCTCGGCCCTAGAACGAGCATAGTCCGTGCAAATTGCTTTCGCTAGACATCAGTGAAAAGGCGAAACAAAATAGTGCAAGAAATAATGCGAAATGTAGCAAAATGTTTTCAGTTTTAATGCAATAATAGCAATCGAACATGGTTTTTCAATGCATTAACATTCGCCAGGTCCCCAGGGAGGTATTTTCAACACCTCCCTCGGGACCTGGCAAATGTTAATGCATGAAAAACCATGTTTGATCCCTATATTGTTGAAATTTTAGAAGAGCTATGGTAAGGAGACTGGATTACCTTGCGTGTTTTACCATAGAGATACATTTTATGACTTCCAGGGCCCAGTTGTTCAAAACTAACGATGTTGTTAGTTAATGTATCATTAAAAGTTTGATCATTAAATATGGCATATTCGTTAAATTTTTGCTGAAAAAATGCAACTCACATTTTTCAGCAAAAATACATGCGAATTTGATATTGTACTTATTAGAACAGTTAACATTTTGACCACGAATTAGCTCGTTAAGCTAACGATGCTTTGAACAACTGGGCCTGGTTTGCTTTCCTGCACACAAAGCCATTCTGAAAAGGGGTCTACTCTAAAAGGAAAGAATTTGCTCCATTCAGAGTAAACCCATTTTAAAAAAGGGGAAAAAACAATTTTAACAGAGCTGCTTCTCTTGAAAGTAAATCTATTCCCTTTAAGGCATCCCAATATTTAGGACAATACAGTATTTTTGCCTGATGACATTCATGCTTTACAAGTCATACTGCTTAGGCGTTCGAATTCTACGAGTCCTTGTTGATGCAATAGTAGAAAGGACCGGTTTGGCTGTTGGTGTATACGACGTTACAACAGCAGACGGCGCTTTATGAGAGGAAGATTTAGATATGTGGTGACCAGACGTTGATGCTGGCGTCCCACTTACAATGTTTGGTTTAATATGTACAATAGACACAGCTGGCTGAATTGCCTCCGAGGTTGATATGACAGTTTTTGTTTTCTCTGTTATTGGACTGGACTCTAGTAATGACGACACTTTGCCAAGAGATTCCTCCACCTCCTGTGGCTTGTCTGGATGCCGTGAGCCACCAGCAGGACTGACTGTAGCAGAACCAATATATGACAAAACACCAGATTTTGGGACTGTCTTCTCAACAGCTGGCTTAAATGACACAGTAGAACTACATAATGCTGTCTGGGTAGAACTTGTCTCTTTAGATTGTGTGCCAGCTGTGGTTATAATGACGCTAGGACTACTTGGTGGTTTACTTAAAGAAGAAAGGGCCTGGGTTAGATTTGCAAAAGTTGATGCCATCTGTGTTGAGTGAGATGACTTATTTACAGTTATATGAATTGCTGGAGGCTTTGTCTGTGACTGGGTCTCTGCTTCTAGTGATTTACTTGTTAAGATTTTGGCTTGTGTTACTTTGGAGCCAGTCTGTGTAGAAGGCAGGCTGACAGTTGTTAAAGGAAAATCATGAAACTGAAGTTTCTGTATAGCTTCTACTCTTTCTCTACTTTCCAACTTGTCTCTAGGCTCATATTTTTCTATCTCATGTTTGTCCACTGCAGCCTTCTCAACACCGGAGTTGGCAGCAACATTTACGATTCCAACTTGGTGGTGACTTACTGTAGCAGACGGCACAGACGTAGACAGGGAATTAACAAGTGTTGGAACTTTACTCTGAATTGGAGACACTGGAATATTCTGGGTGGCTGACGAAGATGGTATCGACATAACTGGAGTTGTATTTCTTGGCATGCTGGCTAGAAGCTGGTGGATCTGGTTTGCTACTGTGGAAGCTGTTGTAATATGTACTGCTGGTTTTTGTCGCTGTAATGACATCAACAGTGCCTGGTGTATTGAGGTCACAGGATAACATTGACCCTGGCCTAATGTGCCAGATGATGCTGTTCTTTCTGGAACAAATGGCTCATGTAAGCTGCCTAGAATTGTACTTGATGGTATATTTTTTGGACTAAAGGGCCTATTAGCATGTCGGGAATCAGAAATGGAAGGTGCTGCTTGACAAGGTATAATTGCAGGTCGTTTTGCAAGCAGGTCTCTTGTCACATTTTGTTCTGAATATATTGGTGGCATGTGTTCTCTTGTCTGTTCAATCGTGGCATGTGTTCTCAAGTTAGTCTCACTTTCTTTCTGACCTTGAAGAGTACCAGTAAAATCAGGAACCCCAGTGAGGTCAGAGGCCATCCCTGGTGGTTTTGAGGCAAATTCAGTTCCTGCGTCAGCAGACAGACCACTAGAACCAGATTTTACACGTTTCCTCGGGCTTGGCGTCGGAGAGTTCAACACACCCTTTCTTTTAGTGTACTTTCTCTTCACTGAAAAAAATTAAATTAAAGTTGAATAAGCTGAATGTCGCTACATGTAATTCACAGATGACATTTTGAAATAAATTTTCATTTTTTCTCTAGAAAACAAAAATGGCATTCCGTTTAATCCTAAAACAGCCAATCGCAACTGCAACAGATGATAATTTTGACTTTTTTTATCAGAGAAAACAGTCTTGACATTTCATGTGAATTGTCTGCCTAGCAGCAGACAATTCACATGAAATATCGACATTTTCTCTGAAAAATAACACTTCTGGAATGTTATCTACTACAAATTTTGCATCGCTCTTTAAGGGTTAATGGGAATGATTACACCTCCCCTTAGGAGTAAATTTCTTTCTTTTAGAGCAGACCCCTTTCAAAAGGAAGACAAAAACACTTTTGATAGAGTTGCCTCCCCTGAAAGTATAGCAATACCCCATAAGCATACAGGAAGTTCAAGAAAATGTTTTTAGTATTTTTAATTCTCCAAATACATATATAAAAAGATTACAAAAGAACAAATATTTACCATAAGTATTTGAGTAGACAGGCCTGAACAAACCATGCAGACCCAGATTTCACAGACTGCAGTATCTGATCAGGGTAAACATTGTTAGCCACTCATCCACCACTGCATAGCTACAGATAAGATGGGGTATCCACAAAATATTATTCTTATTTCTCGACAAAAACATATGTTGTGGGTACTCATTAGAAGCGCCTCGCCGAGGTGCTTCTAATGAGTACCTACAACATATGATTTTGTCGAGAAATAAGAAAAATATCAACATTTTACGGATGAAAAAAGTGCCTTATCTGTTGCCATGCACCAGATTTTAGACACATTATCAAGTAGTAAAATCACCTGTTCAAATGACTGGAGAAGTATGGTATAGCATTAAGGCATTAAGCTTTTGTTTGTTTGTGTTGAGGTTTTACGGCCCAGTCAAGCCATTGAGGTCATGTTGAGCGTGGTCAGTTACCTAACAACACTCTTAGTCTTCTAAGTGGTTAACCAGTATGGTGCACATTTTTTTGCCAGAAACTGACAACTGCCCTTCTTGAATCAAGGAAGGAAGAGAATGACCATAGAAAATATTTCATGATCAATCTCCATTAAAGAATGTTGCCAACCCAGCTGGGGTGGAATCCGCAACCTCTTGATCACCAGTCGGATGCCCATCCAACTGAACCACTTGGGCTAAGGCATTAAGGTATACAGGTTAAAATATAGTCACAGGAATGATTCTACAGAGATGCCATTACTTTATTTGGAAATCAGAATTAAGAACAATATATAACTCATTATCTGTAGGATACTTTATTTGGAACTAGGAATGTGTTTTTGTAAAATACTATGCCCCCAACTATATGCTTGTTGATACAAAATGCCAAAGTTGAAACATAACTGCGACCAAAATTTGATCAGGTCATCTACACCTTGGTTCCAAACTTCTTGCAAAATTTCATGAGAACTAACTCAAGTGGGTCCTTAGATATTTTGCTTACAAGATTTTCACTGGCCTAAGTTTGAAAATGGGCATTACTCCACCATGAAGACTCTGACAGAAAAGAAAAACCAAATTGACAACGGGCCATAACCCAAGAAGTATCTGGCAGTGTTTATTCAAATGTTAATCAGGTCATCAAGTTCTAACTTACACTCTATTCATTAGGTTTTAAGGCTCTAGCTTCAACAGTTTTTGAGATATTGTGCTGACAAGATTTCATCCATATATTTTTTAAGGGCCATAACTCAGGAAAGGCACATAACCCTGACAAGAAAAAAAAGCATGTGTCAGCTATTTTTTTTTTATGAGGAATCCATATATGAAATTTCAAAACCCTAGCATGCAGAGTTCAAAAGTTAGGCTATGCATCAAAGTGTGCAATGTAAAAATGCCCAAAATGACAAAGGGCCATAACTCAAGAAGTACTTGTCAGAATTTATTCAAAAGTTAATCAGGTCATCTACTCATCGCTACCAATCTATTCCTTAAATTTTAAGGCTCTAGCTTCAATAGTTTTTAGATATTTTGCTGACAAGATTTCATTCATTTTTTTCAAAAGGCCATAACTCAGGAAAGGGGCATGATCCTGATAAGAAAAAAGATATGAATCAGCTGTTTTGTTTGAGGAATCTATATATGAAATTTCAAAATCCTAGCATGCAGGGTTCAGAGGTTATGCTATACATTAAAAAGCATAACACACCGATGCACAGACACACGGACGGACAAACCAACCAGAAGCAATATGCCCCTCTAACTTCTTCGAAGTTGTGGGTATAATAAGGAAATCAGTAATAAGAACAATATATAACTCAGTATCTGAAGGGCTGTATAAAAAAATCAATTTCTCAGAATGACTTTCAAGTCATACTGGCAAAATATTAATGAGGTCTGTGAACATATTTTAGATGTGGGAATAAGAAAATATGCACCATACTATGCACAAATGTGCCTTTGGGGCACATGTGGGTAGTGATGGCCCAGACCAGCCTGCACATCTTTGCAGTCTGATCTGGTCCTTTCCTATCTACTTACTGAATCACTGGATACTGTAGAATATATTGATATTAACTCTTGTCATGCTGAATAAATTGATGCCATGCCCTCTTCTTCCAGCCAATCAGATTACTTGATCTGGATTTTTTGCTAGAAATGCACATACTTAATGACAAACAGTGCAGATCCAGATCAGTTGGCATCTTCAGATCTACACTGTTTGCTAAGACAGGGTATGTCGTGTTCAGCAAGAGAAGGGTTAAAAACACAATGCTAGTGCTTCCATGAGTACACACAATTAAGTTTTCATTATCTGGTACTATGGTACATGAAAGACCCTTATCAGACTGTGTCACTTTGCTGGCTGATCTGGGTCTTTACTTTTCACATATGCCCTGAAAACTCAACTAGAAAGGTTTTCAGAAAAATAAAACCCCGTTGTAAATTGCACATTATTTATACTGGGCTGCTCTTGAAAATGAGGTCAAGAAATCTAATCAGCTCTAAAGCTTATCCAAATAACCTATCTCTGTCAGTTTGATGAAATCTGCCGAGCAGTTTAAGAGATATCATGCATCATGCAACTGCATGCAGTCACCAACCCTAATGCCAATGCTAAGGGGATGCCAGCTGAAAGCAATGTTCCCTTTCAGCTCATGTGGGGGAGACAACTACATGCTTGAAAATTAAAGGCCTTAAATGAATGGACACACCTTTAAGTTTGTTAACCAATTTGCAAAGGAAGACAACTTTTGCAAACAGTAAGATGCCTTACTGTTCAAAAATTGGAGCTACTCTGAAAAAAAAAAAAAAAGAAAAAAAGAATTTGCTCCCAGGAGCAATTTTTTTACTTTAAGAATAGCCTCAATGGGAAGGGAGGCAAATATTAAATGGCAGGGTTATTTTCCTCAGACATATATATCCATCTTGAGTGTAGCAGTCTACTCACATCTGACAGGCGGATCACATCTAACAGGAGGTACTAGGGCAGTACCAGAAGTACCAGTTCCCACAGATTCAGTTTCCGCTGATCCAGCCAGGGCAGCCCTGGCCTTCAGTGCTTTAGCTACTGACAGCTGACCTGGTGTCACTAGAGTTCCTCCAATCTGAAATAGTAGTAAAAAATTCAGTAGTGCTAAATAGAACGCATATACTAAAGTTCCAAGAGTATACTATAATTTCAGTGAAATCATAATCCTATCTAGAAGATTCAGAATAGTTTACTAGTGAGTATAGGCCATTATCAATCAAAATTCAACCCTTGCCTTGCTAAATAAATTAAGATGCCATGCCCACTTCTAATTTCCAGCCAATCAGATTACTTGATCCAGGTTTTTGATAGAAATTCACATATTTAATGACAAACAGAGCAGATTCTGATCTGGATCTACAATGTTTGCTAAGACAGGGCATGTTGTGTTTAGCAGGAGAAGGGTTAATTATAAGTTATCCTTTCAGAAATGACAAAAAACACAGATAGCCAGTGTATATTGTTTGTCGTTTAGGAGGGATGTTCAAAATAATCAGACAAGTTTTATTATCTTTTTTTATGCTCAGAGAGAACTGCATGAATGAAGTGGTTTATATTCTACGCCTACAGAAAACTGCAGCGAGCAACTGGATACATGCTATCATACTAAGCATCAATATGGCAACATTTTTTTGCATTGTGTAGAACAATATGTTATTTTTCAACAGAGTAAATGACAACGTAGCAGTTTATACAGCAATCAGCATGAATATGCAATTGTTTTAAATGATGCCCCAAATTAACCCATGGATCAAAGCACATTGTGACACAGCGTGATGTTTTGCAGATATACTCTCAAGCTGTAACAGGAAAACTGGCGGAACTTCACATATGAGGGGTTTATCATGCAAATCATGTTTACATAGGAAAAGACCACATCTGAGTCAGGAAAGGCAGATGTTGCATAAAACTGAGTCAATGGGCATTACAGGATGTCAGCCCAGTGGTAATCCAGTTCCAGAGTCAAATTCAGTGTTTTCTTGAGAGAATTATTTGGGAACAGATCTATCAATTCCACTGCTATGCCTCACACCCATGGCTATTTACAATATTTTGCTATAAACTAGTGAAAACAGGTAAGAAGTTATGTGCAAGGCTAACTGCACTCTCTTCTCACCGCTTATCTGTATAAGCTAGATCATGTTTACTCTTCTGAAAAAAATTAAACTAATGCACACTGTGATGCAGAAATTTGACCTGCTCAACCAAAGGTAATGTTCCTGAAGTATACTTCTATTTCTTATTACTATGAGATTTCCTAAATTAATTTTCAATATCTGCTGACATGGAAAATTTTAGGCTAACAAACAAAAACGGTTATCGGACTTATCCAGTTTCTTGTTGGACACCCCTTATCATTTCTTTTCCATTCAATCTCTTTTCATTGTGATAATATGCCCTTCAGCAGTCGGATCTGGGTCTGTACTGTTTGCTTATGCCATTCTGTCAGAAAAGTTGGTGCAAAAAAATTTTATGGCACAATAACCTTATTTACTATAGAAAAATGAGCCAAATTAAGCCTCTCTAGAAAGAACATGAAAAAAGTAAAACTGAATAGCTGAAGACACAGTCAAAGCTGTCTTAAAAGTCACCTGTATTAAGTAATCACCTTTATTAAGATGCCATATTCTGGGGTCCCTTAAAAGTATAAACTTATCTGTGTTAAGCATGCACCTGTCTTATTCAACACCATTTTGGCTTTCCCATAGGTGCTTGTTTAGAAACATAGATTTACTTGACTCTATTTTATTTTCGTTTCTATACTTACAGAATAACTTATTCCATCCAACTCATCACCCATTTCTTTACTTGTCCTTTTCTTTTTCTTCTTCTTCAACTCCATATCAGTTAATTCAGGCACAATTTCCTGAGGCAAGGGACTCTGAGAAAGAATGCCTCCAAGAAACTCAGATACTTCCTCCTGTGAAAATAACAGATAAGGTAAAGGTTTTATAGCTTGAGAAAACGTGAACCTGGTGATATTGTTTTTGCTGCCGCACCAAACCAAACATTTTGAGTACTCATTAGAAGTTATTGCATAAAAAGCAGTGTCGCACGTTATTAACAGCCGTGCATTAACCGGCGAAAGCCATGTATTAACAAGGCAATTCACGCGCTGTTAATGCACGGATACACAACTTACAATATGATCGTAGCACTGCCATTACGAGATGTTTACTGCCTGGCCCTAGAACGAGCATAGTCTGTGGAAATTGGGGTCTCGAGACATCGGTGAAAAGGCGAAACAAAATAGTGCAAGAAATAACGCAAAATATAGCAAACGTTTTCAGTTGTTATGCAATAATAGTGATCAAACATGTTTTTTCAATGTATTAACATTTGTCAGGTCCCTTGGGAGGTGTTGAAAACCGCGGCCTCGGGCCTCAGTTTTCAACACCTCCCACTGGACCTTGCGAATGTTGATGCATGAAAAACCATGTTTGATCCCTATATTCATTGACAACATAGTTCCAGATAAGGAACTTTTTTCAAGCAACAGCGCTGATATTTTCCTTATTTCAAAATAATATATATTGTGGAACTCATTAGCAGTACCTCACTGAGGCGCTTGTATTGAGAATCCACAATATAACTTTTCATGGAAAAATTAAAAACGTGAAGGATAATTGGCCCATCACTATCATGTAGAGGGCAGATAACTCCAACAAAATATGCCTATAAGAAATCCCAAATCAGATCTTCATATATCAATGCATATAACAAGGCTGGTGAAAATCCACTGATATCCACTCAAGTTATCATCTGGGAAAAAAAATATAGATGTGTGAAGGGCAGAAAACTATGTCAAAAATTTCAAAAAAAAAATTCCAAAAAAAGAAATTCCAAATCAGATCTCAATGATATCAATGCACATAGCAAGTTTGGTGAAAATCAATCGACATTTACTCAAGTTATCATCTAGTAACGAAAATACGGATGTGTGGAGGGCAAATGATTGACAAAAATTGATGAAATTTGCCCATTAACAATCCCCAAACAGATTTCCATATCAATGCACATACCAAGTTTGGTAAAATCCATTGATATTCACTCAATTATCATCAGGAAACAAAAATTCGGACGTATAACTGGCAGATAACTCTGTCTAAAATTGAAGAAATTTGCCTATTAGCAATCCCAAACCAGATCTCCATAATATCAAATGCACTTTCGAAGTCTGGTGAAAATCCATTGATCTTTACTGAAATCATCATCCAGAAACAAAAACAGGGATGGACAGACAGCAGACCGATGGATGCCCACACAGACGGCCAACATGAATCCATAAAACCCTGCCGCTATTGTGTAGTGGGGTATAATAAAAAAAATATCTCAATACTCCTCTTATTTGAAGCTATGCAGTATGAGATACGGCAGTTCTAGAGTACCTGAAAATGAAGTTTTATGGTAAAATTTTATTAAGTAATACTTAACCTATGGATAATGTGCTATTCTCTTCTATACTTAAATCTTCCAGAGAAAAATGCCTTGAGTTTCAATCCAGAAGGTCCCTTGAGGCATACCTGTATGACTGACGTCACCTTTCCCGCTGTTTTGACCACGTGTTCAGTTTCTTTGTAGCACTAAACAATATAACTGAGCAAAGTGGGAAGAGAGGAGGGCAATCTGTTATCCATAGGTAAAGTATTACTTGCTGAAATATGTTTTACTGCGAAAACTTCATTTTAACTTCATAATACATTAACCTATGGAAAATGTGCTAGAATTTGTAGATAAGGAGGGAGGTGCTCCCCTAATTCTAACACTAGAATATATATTAGATTCCCTTAACTTCTGGTTTAAGACTCAGGAAACTCTATGGAATCAGATACATTCTGTAATATATTCTTAAGAATGATCTAGATTCACTAATAACATATCTCTAAGGTGTTAATTACCTTAATCATATGTATATTTGACTCTAGAGGCTGCCAGTTTTCTTAAGCATCAGAGGAACCTTCTGGATTTAGATTCAAGGCATTTTTCTCTGGAAGATTTAAGTATAGAAAAGAATAGCACATTATCCATAGCTTAAGTATTACATAATAAAATAAGTTTTACCATAAAAACTTCATTTTCAGGTACTCTAGAACTGCTGTGTCTCATACTGCATAGCTCCAAATAAGCAGAGTATTGAGATATTATGCCCCACCATTGCTATAAAATTTCATCAAAATACTCCTTACGGTTACCTATTTATGGTGCACACAAGAACTGTCTATGACCGCCCAAAGGCCGCACGGACAGATAGCTGGACAATGCCATAACATTATATGTCCTTTTTTTCAAAATGAGGTATAATAACAAGAATACCAACCAGAATTTTCTTATCAACCATCACTTGTGTCACACCTTCCTCCTTCTTCTTTGACCTTGACACCCGAATACTGTCATCTGCCCCTCCTACTACTAACAGACTGTTTTCAGCTTTCATTTTCTCTCTTAAATCTTCCATATCATCTATACTACATGTTGTTGAGTTCTGACCAATAACAAACATTGTTGGGGTCCTACTATCCAATAGCGGATCATCTGCATCCTGAAATAATGACATACACTGCATATAGCTACAGATAATGGGCTTGCTTTTAACCAAAAAGTATATCTTTTAAAACATATGTTATGGACACCCATTAGAAATGCCTTACTGAGGTGCTTCTAATGCATTACAAAAACATGCCTATTCAAATATACTGAAAATTTCACCACCAAAACCTGAAACTGGGTACACGTTAGAACCAGCAATCTATGTTTTTGAGCAGAAATTAGAAAAACTAGAGCTGTCAGAGAGTCTGACTATAGCCCGACTACAGTGCCATCAGAGGAGAAAGACACAAGTGTGTTGAACAATTTTGATGTTATAAAGTTGGAGAGAAAGATGGGATGAATCCGTTACGAAAACTGAAAACATACCAAGGGACATAACTCCAAGAGTTATGGGCCTTTGGCCACTATTCTGTCACTACATCTTCCTTACCTTAGAAACAAAGTGTGGTATATGTTTCATCTAAGTAGGACCACAAACATAAAAGTTATTAAGCAAAATGCATTTTAATTATTTGAAAACCTACCAAGGGACATAACTCCAGGAGTTATGAACCTTTTGCCCCTATTCTGGTAAACACAATACATCCGGTCATTGTCCATGTTTATGGGAACTTTCAGCTTTCTAGCTTTCTTAGGATTTTAGAAATCTGTTAATAAATTTTTCCAGAATGGCAAAATTTGAAAACCTTCAAAGCAACATAACTCCATGAGTTTGGGCCCTTGGCCATCGATCTGCCACTACACCTTCCTTACCTTAGAGAACAAGTGTGGTATAAGTTTCATCAAAGTAGAACCACAAACATAAAAGTAATTGAGCAAAATGCATTTTAATTTTTTGAAAACCTACCAAGGGACATAACTCACAAGAGCTATGGACCCCTGGCCCCTATTCCAGTATACATGGATGCATTCAGTCATTGGATATGTAGATAGAATCTGCAACCTCCAGATCACCCATCAGATGCAGGAAAAGTGTTGACATTATACTTTTGTTCTATGACAAAAGTCTGTTGTGAGTACAGATTAGAAGCATCTTGGCAAAGCACTTCTAACAATTACCCACAACTATTTTTGTGGAGAACTAAGAAAAATATTTATCTGGATATGCAACTTATCTTAAGCTAGCGTTTATGCCATACATGCTTCCTCTAAAAGGTATGACAGTTTAGCCATATCAGACAGTCAATGTGTAGCAGAACTGGATAGTTACTGTCCAAAAGAGCCATTAGCCATGCATTCCACTTGCTACTGCTAGGAAAATCCATACTTACACCTCTATGGCCTCCAACACCAGTAAAAGGGAATCCCAGACATACAATGGCCGACACTGCTTCTTGCAAAGCAACCTAGAAATGTATATCAAATATTACAAAAGATTATTGCATAAAAAGCAGTGTCGCATATTACTAACAGTCGTACATTAATCGGCAAAAAGCCCTGTATTAACAAGGCAATTCACGCGGTTAATGCACGGTTACGCAATTTTCAATATTATCGTACCGGGGCCACAGATTTGCTGCCATTATAAGATGCGTTCTGCCAGGCCCTAGAATGAGCATAGTCCGTGCAAATTGCGTTTGCGAGACATCGGTGAAAAGGCGAAACAAAATAGTGCAAGAAATAATGCGAAATGTAGCAAACGTTTTCAGCTGTTATGCAATAATAGCGATTGAACATGGTTTTTCAATGCATTAACATTCGCCAGGTCCCTAGGGAGGTGTTGAAAACCGCAGCCTACGTCCTCTGTTTTCAACATCTTCCTAGGGATCTAGCGAATGTTAATGCATGAAAAACCATGTTTGATCCCTATTACGTAAGATGACTTGGTACACCTGGTAGATTTTTACTAGGCGGACAACTTTTGTGACTTTCTGTTTGCTTTCCTGCATATCAGGACCCTCCTCAAAAAATGTTTATCCAAAAAAAGCAAATTCTCTCCTTTTGGAGCAGACCCCTTTTCAGAAGGGATCAATAACAATTTTGACTGAGCTACCTCCCGAATGTGTAGCCATTCCTTTAATAAGAAAATCTGTGTTGAGGGTTTATGGTCCAGTCAACCCAATGGGGTCATGTCAAGTGCAGTCAGTTTACCTAACCACACTTTTACTAGGCAGATTTAGTCCTCAAAGCATTAACCAGAATTATACACATTCTTTCACCAGAAACTGACAACTGCCCTTCTTGAATCAGCTAAAGGGAGAGAATGACCATAGATAATATTGTATGACCAATCTCCACGAAAAAATGTTGCAAACCCAGCGGGGGTCGAACCCGCAACCTCCTGATTACGAGTTAGACGCGAATCCAACTGAGCCAATGAGGCTGGCAAAAGTTGAAATAATCTGACACATCCTATGTGACAAAAAGTGAGAAAATGGCCCTTATCATGTATGAAGACCAAGAAGACCTGGATCAGTCTATGTGTTCACAGCCTGATCAGGGTCTTCATTACCTATTGAATCAATGGATACCATAAATTCATAGCTCTAGTGAAGGAGCTCTTTTTAATCCAGGGCCCAGTTGTTCCAAGCGTCGTTAGCTTAACAAGCTCGTTAAGGGTCATTTCGTTATAAACTGTTTTAGCGGATTCAATACACAATATTCTGATATTTTTTGCTGAAAAAAATGTGAGTACTGCAAAAGCTACTCACATCTTTTCAGCAAAAAAAATCAGCATATTTGCGTATCACTCGATGTAAATTTTAACAAATCGTTCACTAACGATGTCATTAGCTTTGAACAACTAGGTCCTGAAGTATTGATATTTTTTTTTATTTCTTCATGAAAACATGTTCTGGGTACTCATTAGAAGTGCCTTGCTAAGGCACTTCTAATGAGTACCCATAACATGTTTTCATGGAGAAATACATGTAAGAAAATAACTGATCTGATATCCACTGTTATCTAGACTTATGCACTATATTTATCAATGAACAGAAAGACTTTAATGTTACTGAGCAGAGTATGGACACAAGCAAGTAAGAGTTTTAGTTCATATACATGGCACATTATCACATCATTTACATTGCCACATTGTACTGAATATACCAACAAAGTTTCATGCTTAGATTTCTAAGGACTTGGATTTATAGCTAAGACAGAAAATTTCTGGAAGAGGAGTTGACTTGAAAAGCCAGTGTGTGTTGTTGTTCTTGCACAAAACAATTCAAAACATTGTTTGTGTTGAGGTTTTACGGCCCAGTCAACCCAATGGGGCCATGTCGAGCGCAGTCAGTTTACCTAACCACACGTTTACTGGGCAGGCTTAGTCCTCAAGCGGTTAACCAGTATTGTGCACATTCTTTTGCCAGAAACTGACAACTGCCCTTCTTGAATCAGCGGAAGGGAGAGAATGGCCGTAGAAAATATTTCATGATCAATCTCCACGAAAGAATGTTGCCGACCTCAGCGGGGGTTGAACCTGCGATCTCCTGGTCTCCAGTCGGACGGCGCATCCAACTGAGCCACCGAGGCCGGACCAAAACATTGTTTTCAACCCACATTGTTTTCAACCCACCAATGAAGTTTAAGTATATCTTTGAAGGCTACACAACTTTTAGCCTGCACACAAAAATTTGGGAAGAGGAGATAATTTGAAATAAAGCAAGAAATAATTCAGAAATAAAACAAGGAGTCATTCTTGAGCATGACTGAATCTAACTATGTAGCTTAATGATTACATCTTTAAAGACTAAGGAGTTTAAACTATCATCTGGACACCAAAGTTTTGGGAGGGGAGAAATCTCATAAAGCAAGGGTAAGTTGACATTTTTGCCCCTTATTACAAAGCTTGGATCAGTCTGTGCAGTTACATGCTCATAACTTTTAAGATTACCAAGTATTAGGTTGGGAATTAAATTTTGGGAAGTGGAGATATCATAAAAAACAAGCAAGAGAATTTCAAGACACACTGTCACATCCTTTTGAATCAGTCTGTAAAGTTTCAGGTTTATATCTCTGAAAAGGTTATTAAGAAGTTACAGCACAGACATGACGTTTTGGGAAACAGGAAATAACTCATCAACAAAACAAGATCATTGTTCTTGCATGAGACACATCACCGATAATTTTAAATCACCTATAGTGTAATATCTCTAAAGGTTTACAGAGTTATAGCCAGGACACACAATTATTGAAAAAGGAGATAATTCAGAAACAAAGCAAGGACAAGTGTCACACAAGCATTACACATTATACAGTCGACTCTCGTTATCTAGAACTCCAAGGGACTCTCTGTCAGAAATACTTCGAGATATCCGTATTTCGACATATCCAATTTGCAGAATTGAGGAAAAACTAATTTGATTAAACACATTTAACAAATATATGTGTAATTGGACTCTTCAAGTTAAGAGATATATTGAAAATATTGTGGAAAAGAGGAGAAAATTGCTCCTTAGGAGCAATTTCTCCTCTTTTCCACAATATTTTTTACCTGTTGTTAGATTTTCATGTTTAGGCAGGGACCAGATTTTCACTTCGAGATAAGCTGTTATTCAAGATCAGCGAGGCTGAGATAGCAAGAGTCAACTGTACATTATAAACCTTTCTTTCATGGGATGTATTTGACACCTGGATGCATCATTGACCTCTACTAACCTGGCAAGCAATTAGAGCACCAATATTCCAGCCCAGTAACACTATAGGTCTGTTTGTAAAGTGGCCTTTCAGCTGAAAATAATATTTGAACTGTATCAATGATAATCACATCTCAAAATATATGCTGTATCATTAGAAAACCTGTATAATCAATGCAAAAATATTAAAGATTAGCATCCCATATAACAATATTTCTCATGTATAGATTTGTTTGTGTTGAGGTTTTACAGCCAGTCAATCTATTAGGGTCATGTCATGTGCAGTCAGTTTACCTAACCACACATTTTCTTGGGCAGGCTTAGTTCTCTAAGCGGTTAACCAGTATTAGGTCACATTCTTTCCCAAGAAACTGACAACTGCCCTCTTGAATCAGCTGAAGGGAGAGAATGACCCTAGAAAATATTGCATGAGAAATCTCCATGAAAGAATGTTGACGGACCTGGCGGGGACCATGACCTCCTGAACACCAGTTTAACGCGCATCTGACTGACCCACTGAGGCTGGCATCATGTATAGATGCTGCCTCCAGGTTTGTAAGATATTTATCCCACCTGAGAAAAACGACAAACACGTCTTGTAATAAAGCAGTTTTGCCACCGATAAACTAGGCTGCTCACCTACTTCTAAGGCCCTGATGTGTGGGACTAGCCAGATAAGATGATCATTTTGATGATAGTTTTCCTTATTTTTGTTGATTCCATACCAAAAACAAATTTAGTGGTGACAACATAAATTTCAACTTTTAAGACATGTCAATCCATGTGGGTCCCTTGCATCAGAAGGTTTTGTTGTGTTTGTTTTTTGCTTCATTTACTACATGAATCTAACATGCATGTGCCTGATATCATGACAATACAATAGAAAGGAAAAGAAAGGAAGAGATTTAGGAAAGAAAGAATAGTCCCACCCCTTAACTGTTCCAAGAGTGTCAGACAATGAAACTTGAGAGTTGTATCAGGCAAACAGACAGTGTCATGCATATATAAGTAGTGAAGACACAGATTAGGCTGCATACTATGCAATGTGATTAGGGACTTCAATGTTGACCCAATGAAACCTGATATTACAGAATATACTGGAATACTGGAAAAGCAGTGATCAGTCCATGAAAGTGTACATGCTGATTACAGCTTTTTTTTTTTTTTTCTTTGCCAGATTGACATATGATGTACTATACATGACAAGGGCCTTTATACCAAACTGGGCCCAGTTGTTCAAAGCGTCGTTAGCTTAACGAGCTCGTTAAGGGTCATTTCGTTAACTGTTTTAGCAGATTCAATACACAATATTCTGATATTTTTTGCTGAAAAAATGTGAGTAGCTTTTGCACTGCAAAAGCTACTCACATTTTTTCAGCAAAAAATTTCAGCATATTTGCTTATCACTCGATGTAAATTTTAATGAATCGTTAACTAACGACATCGTTAGTTTCGAACAACTGGGCCCTGAACAGCAAAGACCCATCTAAATAGTCAGTTCAGAATCTGAATGAAATGTCATGCCCCAATTCCACTGAAAAACATTTTAAGATCATCTACTGAAATTTATATTATTAAGGCAGGTTAAAAGTAAAATTCACTCTATATGCAAGAAATCAGCCAACATTAATGCATTATGAACATTTGTACAAATACATGACTCACACCTTTGGCACTGCAAAATAGGCTTACAGCTAAAAGCATATGCTGTAAAATTTACCTCAACAATTTTTGATTTGACAGCAACAACCATATGTTCAAGAAACTGTGCAATAGTAACACCACTGCCTCCGTTAATGGTGTGCATCGTCACAGGTATAACTTTGCCAAGATTCGACATCTGACCACTCCAGAAACGCATCCTCTTTGAGTATGTCCCATGACTTGTTGTTGTTGGACCACTTGGAGCCACCAGAATCAGTGGATTACCAGGAAGCTTTCTCTGAAAACATAACATTTTTACCATATGTATTTGGACAGACAGGCTGAGCAAACAGTGTAGACCCAGATGAGATGCCGCAGAACGGCATCAAGAGAAGTATCTATCTGCCAACAAGAGACTCTACATGGCTTTCATAGACCTGGAGAAGGCGTTTGATCGAGTACCTCGGAAGGTCATCTGGTGGGCGCTGAGAAAACTTGGTGTGGAGGAGTGGATTGTGTGATTGGAGCAGGGTATGTAAGCAAATGCGCGGAGCCATGTCCGTGTTGGTGAGGGGTACAGTGAAGGGTTTGAAGTGAATGTTGGTGTTCACCAAGGATCAGTACTCAGCCCACTGCTCTTCATCATTGTGCTTGAAGCCTTATCAAGAGAGTTCCGCTCTGGGGTCCCCTGGGAAGACCTCTATGCTGATGACCTTGTTATCATTGCTGAATCGCTTGAGGAATGTGTCAGGAGGCTCTTGACATGGAAAGAAGCAATGGAGAAGAAAGGACTGAGAGTAAATGCAGGAAAGACAAAGATCATGATCTGCCGTACAGGACTGGACCTCCTGCAGAGTTCAGGCAAGTTTCCATACGCCGCCTGTTGCACTGGAGTGGGCAGCAACAGCATCTTCTGCAATGGCTACAAGCACTGGGTGCACAAGAAATGCAGTGGTCTCAAGCGCTTGAAAAAAAACCCTGATTACAGATGTACACAGTGCCAGGGAACTGCACGCCCCTTGGATGGCAGACTACAGAAGGAAGTCCAGGTCGGACCTGACAAGCTTGAGGTGGTAGCTTCCTTTTGCTACCTAGGAGACATGCTCTCAGCAGTAGGTGGCTGTGAACTTTCAACCACAACATGTGTGAAAACCGCCTGGAAGAAGTTCAAGGATCTGCTACCAGTTCTCTCTTCACGCCACCTCTCTTTCAAAACACGTGGCCGTGTGTACAGCTCTTGTGTGCAGAGCACAATGCTCCATGCCAGCGAGACTTGGCCATTGACAAAGCCAAACCTCCAGCGTCTGCAGCGAAATGAGACGGCAATGATCAGACAGATTTGCAATGTCAGACCTAAAGACATTATCACCACCAGGTCCAATGAGCTACTTGTGCGGCTTGGCATCAAGATCTGGACCTCATTCTGAAGGAGCCGATGGTATGGACATGTGGAACGCTCCAATGGTGCAGTCAAGACAGCCTTTGACATAAAGGTTGATGGAAAGCGTGGGCCTGGGAGGTCCAAGATGACATGGAAACAGCTGACACAGAGGAATTTCAGAGAGTGGAAGCTCTCGGCCATCAACTCTCATGATAGACATACCTGGAGATCTGGTGTGAGATCTGCCATGCGCTATCTGGAAAGGGGCCCACTGGTGTGGATGTTGCCCCTATACCTGCACATTAATCAAAAATCTGATTATGATATATGATGAACCAATATCTAACATGAATCCAAGTACAAACTTAATACAATCAGACATTAAAGGGACACAGGTTCTTCAGAAAACTTTAACCAAAAAGTAATATAAAATTCCCAAGTGCATGAGCTTGATGACAATGTTGCTGAGAGGGTGGGACTTGCATTAGATAAAACTTTTGGCAAGTATCGAACATCAGTGTATAAACTAAACACATCAAGGCATTCAAGAGCTACATGTACTTCTATCTCTTTAACAAATTTGAAATTGATTCTTTAACATTTTGCTATTAGAGTCTGTGACCTTGATTTCAATGCCACTGAGTGGAGAAGTGCTTCACTGAACAGAACTTTGGATCAGTATCTAACATCAGTCCAAATATATACTATATACATCAGGGCCCAGTTGTTCAAAACTAAGGATGTTTTCAGTTAACATATCATTAAAACTTTGATCATTAAATATGGCATATATGCTAATACTTTTGCTGAAAAAAATGTGATCTGCAAAAGCTACTCACATTTTTTTCAGCAAAAATACCTATAAATTAGATATTGTACTTATAAGAACAGTTAACATTTTGACCACTAACAAGCTCATTAAGCTACAATCCTTTGAACAATTGGACCCAGGCATTTGGAGCCTTTAAAAAAAAAATGATATACAACTTAACATTGTTAAGCATAAGAACATTTTTCAACCTGTAAGTGTTGGTATTTTTATTATCCTCCATGAAAAAAAAAAAAAAAAAAAAAAAAAAAAAAAAAAAATATATATATATATATATATATATATATATATATATATATGTTATGGGTACACTGAGCAACTTCTAATGAGTACCAATGATGTACCTGTATATTTTCATGGAACTAGATGATCCCTCAAGGGGATGAATGCCCCTACTACTGCCAGTTTGGCTTTTTATGGCAAAATTTCTAAGTAAATCAAGGGTACGTAACTCTAGCAATAAATACTTGGTCAGAGTTCTGTGACCTTTATTTACATGCCTAAGCTATATTCTTACTTTGCTGCTAATCATTATCTTGAAAACTGTAGGGGATATTGGGGAGACATGAACTCTACTATGCCATGTGTATGACAAATTTTCTAAGTAAATCAAAGGGTACATGTATGTAACTCTACCAAGAATAAGTCGATGACATTTAAGCGCATGCTCAGTCTATATCCTTACTATGGTGTTAGTCCCAAACCATTATCTTGAAAACTGTAGGAGAAGTTGCAGAGACACAAAGCCTACTATGCCATGTGTTACGGCCATATTTTTATTAAAGTAAATCAAGCGTATGTAACTCTAGCAATAAAAATTTAATCAGTCCTGTGACAAATATGCACATGCCCAGACTATATTCTTACTTTGCTGCAAGTCTCAAATCACTATCTTGAAAACTGTAGGAGGAGTTGCAGAGACACGAACCCTACTATGCCATGTGTTTAAGACAAATTTTCAAGGTAAATCAAAGGTATGTAATTCTACCAAGAAAAATTTGATCAGAATTCTGTGACCTTAATGCATATGCCCAGTCTATATCCTTGCCATGGTGCAAGTTTCAAACCATTACCATAAAAACTGTAGGAGAAGTTTTGGAAACACACACCCTACTATGCCATATGTATGAGACAAATTGTCAAAGTAAATCAAGACTATGAACACTACCAATAATAATTCAATCAGAGTTCTGTGACCTTATGCATATGCTCAGTCTGCAATGTATATCCTTACTATGGTGCAAGTTTCAACCCATTACTTTGAAAACTGTAGGAGTTGCAGAGACATGAACAGTTCTATAAAGTGTTATAGACGGACAGACACATAGACAGACATATGACTGAGGGTAAAACTATATGCCCTCTTCCACTTTGTGGCGGAGACATAAAAATAAGCAAACTATTTTATCTGGATACCAATGTTATCTGGAACTATATCTACTAAGGCTGGCTAATCAGAGCTGAAAAGATAATCGATTATCAGTCCTGTCATTGTGATGGATAATAGATTTAGTAATCACTGAAGGTTTGGTCATGATTTTGCCTGTCTGAGCATGACTCTTACCATATATTATACTTTATTGCATTTATTTGGTCAGACAGGCCTGAAAAAACAGTGTAGACCCTGATGAGACGCTGCACTTGTGGTGTTTCATCAAGGTCTACACTGTTTGTCACTCATCCAGCTATTTTTAGACACAACAGTGGATAGTAAACTGTACTTGTTCAAACTTTAGATAAAGCATAGTTAGGAGTTGAGGTGTTTGGATACTAAGGGTAAATATGGCAAAGTAACAAGCACAGAAATCAAATGATCGATTATTAGCAAATCAGTAATGATAATCATTTTTGTGGAATTTATCGATCATTTATTGAATATCCAATTAATTGTATCAGCCTTAATATCTACCACAAGAAATAGGCACTTCAGGTAATACCGTATTTACCATATGTATTAGGACAGACAGGTCTGAGCAAGCAGTTTAGACCCAGATGAGACGCCGCAGAACGCGGCGTCTCATCTGGGTCTACACTGTTTGCCACTCATCCAGCAATTTTTAGACACAACATCGGGTAGTAAATTGTACCGGTTCAAATTTTAGAACATATATGGTAAGGAGTTGAGGTGTCCGAATACTTAGGGTAAATATGGTATGCATGTGAAAAGTGTCAAGAAATCAGTGAGCAGAAGTTCTACAGCATCTTACCAGTTTCTGTTGTGAAAATGAACTTAGTACTGGATCCCACGGTCTCTTCATTAAGTTATTCATAGTCTCTGTCACTGTGAGTGCTGTTTTAGAACAGTTTGGACCAGCTGTGGTCATTCTATCAACAAGTGCTGGAACTTTAGCTTTGATGGTTTGAAGAACTTCGAAGTATGCCACTAGTAGAGGTCTACTCAGGTTGTCCACCAGAATATTATGTAGCCACTGGGTTAACTTTGTGTCCTAAAAATGAAGAACTGTGGTTCATCATGGAAACAAAATACATTTTATTTTTCTGTACAACAAGAAACCCATCTAACCACTGTAACATTTCAAATTAGCTTCCAGGGCCCACTTGTTCAAAGTGTTAGCTTAACGAGCTGGTTAGTGGTCAAAATGTTAACTGTTCTAGTAAGTACAATATCTTATTCACAGGTATTTTTGCTGAAAAAATATTAGCATATATGCCGTATTTAATGATCAAAGTTTTAACGATACGTTAACTAATGACATCATTAGTTTTGAACAAGTGGGCCCAAACCACAACTTTTTTTAAAGCAATATGAAATAAACAATAATGAAAATACTTTGCTGATCTGCAACCACATGTGAATCCTCTGCTGATCTGCAACCACATGTAAATTCTCTGCTGATCTGCAACCACATGTAAATTCTCTGCTGATCTGCAACCACATGTGAATCCTCTGCTGATCTGCAAACACATGTGAATATTCATTGACACATTGACACTCTACTGATATGCAACCACATGAATCAATGTTCTGTTGATCTGCAGCTATGCTAGTTCAATAAAATAGCCAATTATGTAACTGACAACCTACCCATGAAACACTAGCTAATGCTTGTCTGATCCTCTTTGATGTTTTATCCACATGTATGCGCCTCATTACTGGTTCATTTACAGTCTGTAAAGAACAGGAAAAAAAAAATATCAGTGGAGTCATCAAGAATTATAACAGTATTATAGCGTTATATGTAAAGTGCAAGGTTTCAACAAAACCTTCCAACTGTACAGTGATGTCTTATTTTTGCCGTTTTATTGACATATATAAGCTAGATTCAGAGAAGTAGCCATAAAGACTATTTACAGCTCAGCCTACTTTTTCCACCAATCAGATGCTTAGTTTTCACTCTAAGCTCATAATTTAAATTTTGCATAAAATTTCTGCTGTACCATTCTTTCACATAATACAGTTTAAACAGAAAAAAAAAATAATATCACCTAAAATACGATGCAGCCAATAGGAAGTATGATGCAATTTCTGGTTAACTTTGGTAACTTATTGATTGAATAAGTTGGCTTTAGCTGTAAGTTAAGAGTTTTAGAAAAATATAATTTTACTCTCCCTTAAGTCACTTAAATCATGTTGTTTAATTTCTTCAAATAAACTATAACTAATACTGGTTGTTACAGGTAGATCCTGGATGGATAACAGGTCATGATAATAGTTAATACAAGAACATAAAGTACAAAAATTCATATATGGAAGAAAAGATGTCTAAAATTTCTACCTTGCTATAAAATATGCACAGAAAATGTCATGAAAACATCTGTAATCTATGGCAAAATGTATAGTTAGCTTAATATTATATAAACACACAACAGCAAAAGATAATTCCTTAGCATATTGGATAAAAATTTCAATGGACATTTTTAAAGATTTATTCTAGAAAACAGGGTTTGACAATTCATTTGCTTTAAATGTTGACTACTTTTTTTCTGGAAAAATAAGTATGCATCATAAATTTATCGTCTGCTGATTTTGACACAATGCACAAAGGTTAACCCAATTTAAACAAAGAAACTCACTCACACTATATACTGGAAGAGTCCAATTTCAGTTTTCGGTATGTCTGCCTATGAGATTTGGATATTCCTTGATAAAATGGCCAAACTATTTGCAAACAGTGGAGACCCTGATCAGACGTTGTGTTTTGCAGCATCTGATCTGGGTCTGCACTGTTTGCCAATTACTCTTTTAGGGGTCTCCAGACTACAATGGGTTAAAACATGTTTGCTATCTGACTTACATTTTCATAAGTAAGCCTGGCCAGTCTGTCATTCTGCAGAGCCTTGTTCACTTTGTTGAAGAGCCGGTTCTGTTGTGGAGTCCATCCTGACCTAGATCAGACAGTAACAGGCTAAATGAGAAAATACATCTTTGACCATACTCAGCATAGCTCCATATAAAATATTGTTGTTTTTTCTCAAATAAGAAGTATGGATAATTTTCTTCTTTCTCAATGAAAACCTATGTCGTGGTTTCTCATTAGAAGTTCAAGCACTTGTAATCAGTACCCAGAACATGTTTTTGTGGAAAAATAAGACAAATAATTTTCTGGATATTCCTCTTTTGGGGAGCTACATGTAGGTTTAGTCTTAGACCTGACAACAAGAAGGAAGGTGCACAAAGCCAGTATATCCCAAGCTGAATTTGACATTCATATTTCTTCAGTATCTTCTACTAGGGCTGGGTAATCAGGGCGAAGAAGATAATCAATTATCATTCCTGCCATTTTGATCAATAATCAGTTAGTAATCAGTGAAGATTTGGTCATAATCTTACCTTTCTGGCTTACTGTCTGAGCATGACTCTTACCATATGTTATACTTTACCGTATGTACTTGGACCAACAGGCCTGAGCAAACAGGGTAGATCTAGATGAGACGCTGCAGAATGTGGCATCTCATCAGGCTCTACACTGTTTGCCACTCATCCCCCTACCTTAAGACATAATATTGGGTAGTAAATTGTACTTGTTTAAATTTTAGAACAAGTATGGTAAACAGTTGTGAGGTCTGTATCCTTAGGATAAATATGGTAATGTATATGTAATAGACACAGAAATCAAATAATCAATTATTAGCAAATCAGTAATGATAATCATTTTGGTGGAATTTATTGACTGAGTAATTGATTATCTGATTAATTGTGCCAGCCTTATCTTCTACTATACAGTACCCCAAGATTCATAAATGAGCCCCAAATGGAGCAAGCTGTAGTTTGAAAAGCTGAAGATCCAGGGTTTCTTCAGATAGGTTGTGAAAACCAGGGCCCAGTTGTTCAAAGCATTGTTAGCTTAACGAGCTTGTTAAGGGTCATTTCGTTAACTGTTTTAGCGGATTCAATATACAATATTCTGATATTTTTTGCTGAAAAAAATAAGAGTAGCTTTTGCAAAAGCTACTCACATTTTTTCAGCAAAAAATTTCAGCATATTTGCGTATCACTCGATGTAAATTTTAACGAATCATTAACTAACGACATCGTTAGTTTTGAACAACTGGGCCCAGAACTTTGTATGGATGTGCATGCTGATCTGAGTCTTCAATGATCATATCTGAAGGTATTTTATCTCGAGTTGTGGCTCATTTATGAATCAATTTGGTGTTGCAATAGTCTAGCATAAAAGAAATGTGTACACTATTTGACTGGAAAGCATTTACAATGGTTTGACAGAGCATAATGGACAGGCAGACAAATGGAAACTGTAACAATATTACCACTTTTTTAGAAAAAAGTAGGCAAAACTTTCTTAAATTATTACCCCAATTTTCTTCTTTTTACAAGCTGCTCCCTTTTCCACATTGTTTCGAAAGACGTTTTCGTGTGGGAAAATTTTTATTGAAGCATCCAGGTGTGATATATAAACTATAGCCTAACATATTTGAAACCTTTTGTTGTCCTTGAAAAAAAATGCACTTAGATCTGGTGATTTGCTTAATAAAACGGTTATTCTTATCTGTAGCCCTGAGGTCAGACTTTTCCATTGTTTACATCCCTGACTCAAGATGACCTCATTGCTCTGCAATGTCATCACCAGAATAATGTAGTCCATTCTCCAAAAGGGTCATTATAGCTTCTGCTTATTTATCATACTGTTTTTACTTGCTAAATTATCCTTATTTTGCTACATTTGTCAATAATCATATAATCCCTTTCCAAAATCTTGACCTGCTAGATCTTTATTCTCATAAATAAAAAAACTGCAAACAATGCTAGCAGAAAAACCCAACATTCTAAACAGTATGATCCTGAATTTTGTCATGGAAAACCGACAGCCATATTTGTCTCAACCAGATGCTTTTTATTTGCATTGCAAAAATGTATTTAGATAAGTTTTGAGATTCATGTAGGATATTATTAAAAATGATGGAGAAATTCAAAAACTACAAAAGGAATAAATATAAGAACGGTAGAACTTTTTTGATTTTTTTTTTTCTTTTATTTTCTACTTAACATAGGGAAAACGTCTTTACAAATGATGTCAAAAAGAGAATAGGCCTCTATACTGCTTAGTGACCAGCCTGTGTGGATGTAATGGTATGGTTCAGTGACTGCTGCCTAATACCAAGTACATGTAGCTTGTATCTTTGTTTTATTGCAGTACTTACATTTCATGAACTTTATTCCATACTTTTTTTGTCCTATATCTTGCCTTTTATATGTTGATTTGTGTTGGGGTTTTACGGCCCAGTCAACCAAATGGGGTCATGTCGAGCGCGGTCAGTTTACCTAACCACACGTTTACTGGGCAGGCTTAGTCCTCTAAGCGGTTAACCAGTATTGTGCACATTCTTTCGCCAGAAACTGACAACTGCCCTTCTTGAATCAGCGGGTTGAATTTACAAAATACTACCGTATTCGACCTAATTACCACACATACTCCTATAAGCGCACAGTCAAGCGATTTCGTAGTCTTAAGATTACAGGCAGTGTACTTTTTGTCTACTTCTTTATAAAGGCATATGTTGTGGGTACTCATTTGAATTGCATTGACTTGTCGATGCAATTCAAATGAGTACCCACAACATATGCATTTATAATCAGAAAAATTGCATAATCATAATCAAATAAGTCATTTTCTGATCTTTTTTATAGTGTACCCTTAGCAGACCTGTTGTAATTGTAATCAGTAATCGTGATTACATGGAATCGATTATAGGTTTTGAGTAATCGAAATGTAATCTCTAATCATTGATTTTTATGATTACAAGTAATTGTAATTGTAATCGAATACATTGCAAAACAGCCTGTAATCGTGATTACTTTGACGCTTACAATACGATTACAATATGGATATTTAAATAAAATAAGTCAGAAGGAATAGAATTGAAAAAAAAAAAAATTCATTTCTGGTATGACAACTTGACAAGAAACAAGAATATTGGAGATAATTATTTTGATTTGTATACATTTAATGACTTAATGACTCTGTATTGGTTTGTTTAAAACAATCAATACATCTTTGAGATAAAAGAAAATTTAAAAAATACATCTTCGAGATCAAAGGAAATTGAAGTTTCACACATGGATTAGCAAATAATCAAAGTAATTAAATTGGCAAACATTTATAGTCTTTTATCTATATATCTCTACGTTTTTGTTTGGATATAACATGGTTGTTTAACGGTGTATTATACTTTCGGACAGACAGATCAAGGCAAACATTGCCGATCCAAATCAGAATTGACTAATCCATGTGATAATGGTAAAGGCATGTGCCAAAAGAGGCATTTCAGGTGCAGCTTTGAATTTGTGCAGTCCCACCAGAGCCTTCACTGTCTCCACACATGTAATATGGAAAATAAAAATTTTAGTGTTTTTACAGTAACTTACTGACTTATATACATGTAATTTCATGTTTATTGTGTGCATGCTGTCAACAATGTCTCTCATGTCAGATGACCTACTGTAAAAGTTATATACATTTGGAAATTGTTAAGTGGCTAAAGTTGACCTGTCATAATTTATAGTTGGAGTGTGGTTTTGTCATATATTTCTGCATCTAAACAATGACATTTGACTTTGAAAGGATGTAGACCCTGATGTACTTTTTCTTCTGTTATATAACAGGGTGTTCAATTGTTTTAAACAACATGTTTACTATGTTTCCATAAATAGCTTTATTTACTATGTTTCCAAAAATAACTTTCTAGAATAGCATGTTTACAATAACATGATGTTTACGTCCTTGATTCTGGACTGAGTTCTTTTTGGAATGTCATGGAAGATTTAGAAGTTTCTTGATTGGAACTGGAAAATAAGAGATGCTTGTAGTAAATTCTTTTTCTAGAACCTTCTTTGATATTATATAAGGAGAACAGATTTTCATCTGGGCATCTTTGTATACTTTCACTGGAAATTATTCTATACTGGATTACTTACTATTTTATTCATTCTGGACTTAAATTCTGAATTCAGGAACTTTAAATTGTGGGATCAGAAACTGATATTCAAAGGATTTGTTTTATAAATTCTCATGGATTATTTCAGAGGGACTTTGTGACATAAACTTGAAAGGTACTGTTCACTTACATTCTTTTGTTTTGAATCTTATCTTATTTTTTTTGTGAATAAATATTGTTAATAATTTAAAGCTTGTTGCTGGTTTCACTTTCATTTCTTTCTCGTTACGCCTGGCTCGTAACAGAAATTGGGGGCTCGTCCGGGATCGAACATTTTCTTGAGCTAAAACAAGTTTGAGCTTTTTAAAGAAAACAAATATTGATTTTTAAAGAAAAAAAATATTTGTTTGCTATAAAACAAGTACTGACTTTTAAAAGATTTCAGTAAAGATAAAAAAAAATTATTTAATAAAAAAACAAGTATTGACTTACAAAAAATATAATAATAATAAAAAAAAAAAAAAAAGCAAGTATTGACTTTTGAAAAATATCAGTAAATAAACTCTGATTGATAAATTTACTTGATAAAACCAGCAAAAAGCAATCATGTCATTTGACCTTCAAGCTTTTATTGCTGCGCCTTCGCAGGAGCTGTTAAATTTGGCCAAAAAGTCAGATTTGTTGGATATTGCTGCTCACTATGAATTGACTAACGTCAACAAGTCCATGTTAAAACAGGAAATAAAAAATGTTTTGGTCCAATTTTTGGTTGATAAGGAATTACTAGATTCTTCTGCTTTGTCTCTTGTTCTCATTACACATACAGGTTTGCAAATGCGAGAACTTGAAATTCAGAAGCAAATTGAGTTAGAAAAATTAAGATTAGAGCAGGAAAAACTTAAAATTGAACAAGAAAGACAAATGCAGAAAGAAAGAATGGAAATGGAAGAAAAAGAAAGAGAGAGACAATTTAATTTAAGAATGAAAGAACTAGAAATGCAAAATATGACAGTAAAACGGCAACCTTTAGAGTCTGGCTCTCATTTTGATGTTACCAAACACATTAGATTAGTTCCTCCATTTCAGGAAAAAGAGGTTGACAAATATTTTCTTCATTTTGAAAAAGTAGCAGAAAATTTAAAGTGGCCAAAGGAGCATTGGACCTTGCTTTTGCAAAGTGTTATAATTGGGAAGGCTCGAGAAATTTATACTCAGCTGACTGTCGAGCAGAGCTCCAGTTATGATACTGTAAAGGAATTAATTCTTAAGGCTTATGAGTTGGTCCCTGAGGCTTACAGGCAAAAATTTAGGAACAGTAAGAAAGAAAATGAGCAGACCCATGTAGGATTTGCTAGAACTAAAGAACAGTTATTTGATAGGTGGTGCTCTTCAAAGAAAATTGGCTCTGATCATGAAAAACTTAGGCAGCTCATGCTTGTAGAAGAGTTCAAAAGGTGCATAAATTCAGACATTAAGTCCTTTTTAGATGAGAAACAGGTTGAAACTTTGGAAGCTGCAGCTAGACTTGCAGACGATTATGCTTTAACACATAAAGTTTCCTTTATTAATAAGTCAAATCCCTCTAGAAGACCATTTTTCCCACAGTCAGGATCCAAACATAGTCCCAGTAATCCATCTGGCAATTATAGCCAAACATTTACTCCCAAACCCAAACCTTCTGGTGAAAATAAAGATCAAAATCCCTTATCTCAACCAATTTGCAATTATTGCAAAAGGACAGGTCATATTATATCTGAATGTTTACATTTGAAAAGAAAGAAAGAAAAACAAGAGGGGCTTAAACCTACAGGCCTTACCTCTTTACGGTCAAAACCACAGTCATGTGTTAAGGAGGAAGATCCTATCCAGACCGAAAGGCCTGAGACTGATTCTGTTATGGAGATTTATGAACCATTCTTATCAGATGGTTTTGTGTCACTAAATAGTGACTATGCCCAATCTACCCCAATTAAAATCTTACGAGATACCGGAGCTTCTCAATCCCTTATTTTAGCAGATACTCTGCCTTTTTCTGAGAAGACTTCTTCTGGGACAAGTGTCCTTATTCAGGGTGTAGAGTGTGGATTTGTTAATGTTCCTCTTCATAACATTTATTTATCCTCAGACTTGGTAACTGGTTTAGTGGCTGTCGGTATTCGACCTTCTTTACCTTTTAAAGGTGTTCACTTACTGTTAGGCAATGACTTAGCAGGAGATAAGGTTGTGGTAAATCCACTTTTGACTACTATACCTTGTCTTGATCAGCCACCTGATCCCATTGAACAGGAAATCCCTGATCTTTACCCATCTTGTGCCGTTACAAGGGCCATGGCAAAGAAAGCAAAACAGAATGATGGGGAAATTGATTTAACTGATACCTTTTTGGGTCAGTCTTTTACAGACGAGATTATAAATTCTCTTTCACCCAGCCTGTCTGGCAAGCAGACAGACTTAAGTGACAAGTCAGAGTCCAGTCATTACTCTTCAGTATTAAATGACCAAGGTCAAGGTCATGACTTGGTGTCAAGGTCACAACTTTGTAAGGAACAGCATAATGATCCTGAAATTTTGCCTTTGCTTGAAAGGGCTTTAGATGAGAAAGAAATAGATCAAGTCCCAGTCTGTTTTTATGTCAAAAATGACATTTTAATGAGAAAATGGCGTCCTCCTGATGTCTCAGCAGAAGACGAGTGGACTGTTAACCACCAAATAGTGGTTCCAAGGGTTTATCGCCCTGAAATTTTGAACTTGGCCCATGAGACTCCCATGTCAGGTCATTTAGGTGTAAACAAGACCTATCACAAAATTCTTAACCATTTTTACTGGCCAGGGTTAAAATCTGACGTTTCTCAGTTTTGTAAATCTTGCCATACTTGTCAGATGGTAGGAAAACCCAACCAGACAATACCAAAAGCTCATTTACAGCCCATACCTGCTTTTGATGAACCTTTTAGCAGAATAATTATTGACTGTGTTGGTCCCTTGCCCAAAACAAAGTCAGGTAATGAATATCTTCTCACTATAATGTGTGCTTCTACACGTTTCCCAGAAGCCATTCCACTTAGGAATATTAAAACTAAGAACATTGTTAAGGCTTTGGTAAAGTTTTTCACATTTGTAGGCCTTCCAAAGTCTGTTCAGTCGGATCAGGGCTCAAATTTCATGTCTGGAATTTTTCAGCAGGTCATGCATGAGTTGGGCATTACTCAATATAAATCGTCACCTTATCATCCTGAAAGTCAAGGTGCCCTTGAAAGATTTCATCAGACACTGAAAAATATGATCAGATCATACTGCTTTGACACTGAAAAAGATTGGGATGAAGGCATTCATTTGTTGTTGTTTGCTGTTAGAGAATCTGTTCAGGAATCTCTTGGTTTCAGTCCATTTGAGCTGGTATTTGGCCACACTGTGCATGGACCTTTGAAACTTTTGAAAGAAAAATTTCTCTCAGTTGATGACAGTTCTCTGAACTTACTTCAGTATGTATCAGATTTTAAAGACAGACTGTCTAGAGCTTGTGAGGCTGCTCGGACCAATCTTAAGTCAGCACAAAGGAAAATGAAACGTTGGTATGATGAAAATGCAAAAGAAAGAAAATTCATGCCTGGAGACAGGGTACTTGCTCTTTTGCCTATTCCTGGCAAACCATTGCAAGCCAGGTATTACGGCCCTTACACTGTAGATAAACAGATTAGTGATGTAAATTACATTGTTAACACTCCTGGGAGACGCAAACAAAAACAGTTATGTCATGTTAATATGCTTAAACAATACATAGATAGGGATAGCTCTTCTGTTACACCAATTAGTGTTGTTAGTTCAGTCCCTCAGGAACAAAGTGAAATGAACTCTGAAGACATGAACTTCATCAAATCTGATCCTGCTTCATCAAAACTCCAGAATTCTGACATTCTAAAGGATCTCGACCAGAAACTTTCACACCTAGATCCAGTCCAAAGAAAGGAACTGAAACAGTTAATTTATCAGTATGAACACTTATTTCCGGACATTCCTACAAGGACTGACAAAATTTATCACGATGTGAATGTTGAGGACTCACAACCTGTCAAACAACATCCATATAGAATGAATCCAACAAAACAAAAATATCTTAAGGAGGAAATTCAGTATTTGCTGGACAATGATTTCATTGAACCAAGTCAGAGTGAATGGAGTTCACCTTGCATTATTGTGCCAAAACCTGATGGAACATATCGGATGTGCACCGATTACAGGAAGGTCAATAATTTGAGTAAAACAGACACTTTTCCCATACCAAGAATGGATGACTGTATTGACAAAATTGGAAATTCAAAATATATAACTAAATTTGATCTTCTGAAAGGATTTTGGCAAATTCCTCTTACAGAAAGAGCTAAAGAGATCTCAGCATTTGTTACTCCTGATGGATTATATCACTATAAAGTAATGCCTTTCGGAATGAAAAACTCTCCGGCAACATTTCAACGCTTAATCAACACCATAGTAGCTGGAATTGAGCATTGCGATGCTTACATCGATGACGCCATCATATACAATGATGAATGGAATCACCATCTTGGAACTATCAAAGTATTCTTTGATAAACTAAGTGAAGCAAACTTGACAATAAACCTTGCTAAAAGTGAATTCTGTCATGCAACTTTACCATTTCTAGGACATGTTGTGGGTCATGGTGAGGTTAAACCTATAGAGGCTAAAGTTGAAGCTATTTCAAATTTTCCGGTGCCCACATGCAAAAGACAACTGATGAGGTTTCTTGGTATGGCCGGTTATTACAGAAAATTCTGTAATAATTTTTCTGTCATTGCTGAGCCACTGACTAATTTACTTAGTAAAAGAATGAGGTTTAAGTGGACCAGTGATTGTCAGAATGCCTTTGATAAACTGAAAGCCATACTGAGAAGTGAGCCGGTTCTCTTGGCACCGAATTTTAATAAAGAATTCAAGTTAGCAGTAGATGCGAGTGATGTTGGTGCAGGTGGTGTATTGCTGCAAGAGGATGACAATGGTGTGGATCATCCAGTTTGTTACTTTTCGAAAAAGTTTAACAAACATCAAAAGAATTATTCTACAGTAGAGAAAGAATGTTTGTCTCTCATTCTTGCTCTTCAACATTTTGAAGTTTATCTGACTTCTTCGTCCTCACCTATTGTTGTTTTCAGTGATCACAATCCACTGACTTTCATCCATAAGATGAAAAACAAGAATCAGAGGTTGCTCAGATGGAGCCTGTTGTTACAGGAATACAATCTTGACATCAGGCATATCAGGGGAAAAGATAATATTATTCCTGATGCCTTGTCCAGAGCATGATGTCTTGATCTGTGGTTTCCTGTAACTTGCTGTATATAAGATAATAATTGCCTTTATCAGTATTTTATTTTATGATAATTTTATGGCAAAAGAAAGCTTTATTACATAAATCTTTCTTTTCCCTGAAGAGGGGAAGTGTTATATAACAGGGTGTTCAATTGTTTTAAACAACATGTTTACTATGTTTCCATAAATAGCTTTATTTACTATGTTTCCAAAAATAACTTTCTAGAATAGCATGTTTACAATAACATGATGTTTACGTCCTTGATTCTGGACTGAGTTCTTTTTGGAATGTCATGGAAGATTTAGAAGTTTCTTGATTGGAACTGGAAAATAAGAGATGCTTGTAGTAAATTCTTTTTCTAGAACCTTCTTTGATATTATATAAGGAGAACAGATTTTCATCTGGGCATCTTTGTATACTTTCACTGGAAATTATTCTATACTGGATTACTTACTATTTTATTCATTCTGGACTTAAATTCTGAATTCAGGAACTTTAAATTGTGGGATCAGAAACTGATATTCAAAGGATTTGTTTTATAAATTCTCATGGATTATTTCAGAGGGACTTTGTGACATAAACTTGAAAGGTACTGTTCACTTACATTCTTTTGTTTTGAATCTTATCTTATTTTTTTTGTGAATAAATATTGTTAATAATTTAAAGCTTTTTGCTGGTTTCACTTTCATTTCTTTCTCGTTACGCCTGGCTCGTAACACTTCATTGTTTGCATAGGCCTATTTATCAAGTATCCAAATACTTGAATTATTTATGGCATTTACTAAAACTGGCCCAATTATATCCTTCTGTCCTGTGTTAAGTTTTGACATATTGCCTGAGGACATTGACAGGTTTTGAGCTGGTTCTTTCATACAGGCAGAGGACCAAATAAGAGGAGTAAATTAGTGATAATTCAGGGATAATTTTTCTTATCTCTCAATGAAAACATATGTTGTGGGTACTCATTTGAACCATCTCGATGAGACGTTTCAAATGAGTACCCACAACATATGTTTTCATTGAAAGATAAGGAAAATTATCCTTCAATTATCAGCAATTTACTCCTCTTACCTGGTCTACTGACAGGTAAAGCAATGTCCTAACAAAACTTGTTCACTGCAAATTTTAAACTGTACAGCCCCGGGCCAAGATTGATTTTTTTTGTCCCCTCCCCACCCACCCCTCCCTGATCAACCACCACACTACATTTTTAGATAGAGAAGGGATTGTTCTTCCCTTTGTTCCATGAAGCTTAATAATGCTGCTTATGCAAATTAAACTTATTTATAACAGATGAAAACTTGATTTAATTTCATTGTTGTTTTCATTTTTATATATCAATGCTTAAGATGAACAGCCTGACAGAATTATATTGCACCCCAGGGAGTACAACAAAAGCCAGGCACTATAAGTCTTTGAACCAGCTCATGGTACCAAGAGGAACAGTAAAAAATAACCATACATCATAGAAAATGTATAGAAAATTGAATATCATAAAAAATGAATATATGATATAAAGAATATGAATAAAATCTTGTCAGAAGATATAGCATGCCATGCATGAAGCTTTGAAAGAACAATAAAACAGATTATTAATTTAAACTAGAATTTTTTTAAACATGGAACAACAAGAAAGTAATTGTAATTGTAATCAATTACACTGCAATGTAATTGTAATTGTAATCGATTACATTCAGGAAATATGTAATTGCAATTGTAATCTGTAATCATGAAATTACAAAGTAATTGTAATTGTAATCAAATACATTTGTATGTAATCGGTAACAGGTCTGACCCTTAGTAGGTACATATTTTACCACGAATGAGTGTTCCCAGTAAGTTTGAAAAACCTAAGTGCACAGTGCGGTAATTAGGTCGAATACGGTACGTGGAATGGCATAGACCTTGATCAGGCCGCTCTTTCAGTAGTCTATTCTGGGTCTGCACCTGGCATTTTTCTCTCTCAAAAAGTAGATATTAAATTTTTGGACAATGTGATAAAGATGTATCATCCAAACCGAGAGCTTCAGTAAAAAAGGAGTAACCCACAAACTATAATTTTAATTCGTTAATACATCTGTAACAAATCATATCAAGTGGATACTCACTGGAATTGCTTTGGTTGGGTGATTAAAATAAGTACCTACAAAAAATAACCAATTATCCTGAATTACTACCTCCATTATCACCTTACTGTACCCTTGTCATGCTGAATAAATCAAGATGCCACACCCACTTCTAATTTCCAGCCAATCAGATTACTTGATCCGGGTTTTTGATAGAAAGTCACATGTTTAATGACAACAATGCAGATCCAGATGTTAGCTTTTTCAGAAGCCAACTGATCTGGATCCACACTGTTTGCTAAGACAGGGCATGTCGTGTTCAGCAAGAGAAGGGTTAAAGTTATGATATTTTACCTGTTTAATTTTTCCTCCCAGTCATCTTGACCTTCCTCTGACCTTACGGTACTAAGCTGCTTCTCACACTCCATCATCACTGTACGAGCCTTGGTCATGTCATAGATTGCAGTTGTCTTACTATGGACAGTGACAGAATCTAGAAGAATATCAGGCTCCCTAAAATCAAAATATCAATAAATCACTTTATCACTTTATCACAATCACAATCAATCAATCAATCAATCCAAGTCAGCTTTTTTTCTATTTTTCTTTTTATATTTAATTGTTCTAAAATTTGATTTTCAGTTGGGTAACTGAATTTTTGAAGAAACATTTAATTGGGTATCACAAAATATTTTGTTGCATTATTGATATTCTAGTTAATATGGTGAGAAAAGCACATTTTTTCATCAAAACATGTCTTGTGAGTACTCAGTGGAATCACTTTGGTGAGATGCTTCCAATGAGTACTCATAGGTGTGTTTCTGTGCTAAAATGACAATAAAAAATTTAAAATAATAATACCCCGCCACTATCGTGTCTTGGGCAGATAACTCTGTCAAAAACTGACCAAATTTGCACATTTATTAATTAGCCAGTCACATGACTTGCCCAAATACCGGAATACTACCAAAATACTGGAATGCCTGTGAAAAATAGAGGAATACCTGTGAAAGACACCTACTGAAGATACAAATACTAGCTTTAATTAATTAAAAAATATTTAAGTCAACATAGGAAAAGAGAAAGTATTGTAACTGCAAATAATTTGCAAATTGTCTTTGAAGTGATGTCTTTGAAAACACTGTTGATAGTCTTTAATTCAGAGTCAGAATACCACCAGAATACCTGTTAAAAACATGAATAACCATCACTTTAAACTTAAAAAAGCTAAGACTTTTGTATAAAACTTATATCAACTGAGTAAATAACTTGTTCCGACTGATTTTGTTGAATCTTGGTGACTTGTCATTATAGCCGTTTCATTACAAAACCCAGTTAGTACACCATTTGACACAAATGACACACATGGGTTGATGCGTCATTAAACCTGAACTCATCATCATCAATTATTGAATCTCCGCATTTCGCAGACTCCCCAAAATCACGTCAGATACTCCGCATAAACGCATATACTCGGAGGACGACCTGAAAAGCCCAGAGGCCATAGAAGCTCATGCAAACAGTGAAGACTGATCAGACTGCGTGAGTCTTCACTGGTTGCACAGGTCTTATTGTCCTAAAAGTATTTTCCAAATTTCCATGTTCCCTGTTCTCCAAATTAGTTTCATTCCCTTGTTCTCTGTGGCATCTGATTTGGGCTGACACTGTTTGCATTGCATAGGCATATCTGTCCCAATACTTAGGTTCTTTTAATTTTTTATATGTACCAGTTTCCTATTAATTTCTGACAAGAAAACGTTTTATAATTTAACAAACATAAGTTGGTTTTTCTCCCAAAGCGGTTTTCCACCATGATTTCATGGGATGTTACCATTACAAGCATGCAGTTTCTTCATGCAGGGCAAGGGAAATGCTACTTTATGACTGTTGCATTTTCTGGCCATCTTCACTTATACATGTATTTTTGTAATGTACATGTATACTGGAAATGAGAATGTTCCAGAATTGCGTGTAACAGTACTAATATTTATTTGTACCAGGTGGTAAATGCAGGATAAGGTCCTCACTAGGTTTACTGTTTAAAAGGAGCTAATTGCATATGCCTTGACAATTCAATTTTACAAGTCAAACCCATGGGAAATGGGATGGGCAATAGCATATTTTATGAATCAGGGGTGAATCCAGGATGATTTCTGAAGGGGTTCGATTTGATCAAATTTCTGTACAGACAGACCAAGTACAGATAGACAGACAGATACGTGGACGACTAGTGTGATACCATGCTACCCTGCCACCATCTTGTGGCGGGGTATAAACATGATCACCTTTAATATCTGCAGCAATGAGTCACAGGGGTAACAGTTTCAAGTTCAACAATGAACCTGTGTTCTTACAATCTGAAGACGGATATGGTCCAGAGCCAACCATGACAGCACCAGTAGATATATGTAGTTCTTTCTCAATTAGTAGACAGCCAAAAATCTTGCTAAATATATGATGATGCTGTTTTATTATGTCCCCTAAAAAGTACATTTGGTATTTCAATCATTTTAGGATGACAGATGACAAAAAGATGGTACCATATATTGTATATTTGATCTAATTTTCTATAATACCAAATGAATAGAGGAGAATGCTTGCAGTGGGATTAACATCTATTACTTCAGTATACACATATATATGTATGAATGACCTTATTGCCATTATTGATAATGCAAAAGCTGAAAGTTTCAGAAACTCTGAACCTTTACATAATGAAGCACTGACAAAGAGATGGACAGACACTCACACACTACCACCTAGTAACATACCTTGGCACTATACTTCTTTGACTGATAATTTTCAGTTCTTCCAACCTGTGGGAATACCTGGCCTACATGTATAGACTATTTTTAATTTCTCACCTTGTGACATCATCATACTGGCAAAGGTTTCTCCCAAGTCTTAAGCATGAATGCATGTTTACCCTGAGGTTTTGACTGGACTCATAAAATAATATTTTATAACATGTGAGATCACTGTTTGCAAATATCCATGTAATCACACTTTGAGCAATATTAAGTTCAGAACTGAATGGATTGAAAAGCAGAAATAGAATGACACTGACAGTTTGGGCAAAATGGCAGGAAACCCTCTGTTGAGAAATCAGGATAGAGCAAGACCCTGACCAGCATGTACATCAATCTTGTCAGATCAGATCTTTAGGTGCTTGTCAACATAATCTTCAATATCAAATGAGTCACGTATCTTCTGACATAAGCGTCCAACGAAGACTCAAACCAGCCTGAACAGCCACACAGTCTAATCAGTCTTCATTATCAGCATGAAGAAACTTAAACTGCATCCTTTGTTATCCAAAATGTTCCCAGTGAAGAGTCTGATCTGTGAATGTGCAGGCTGATCTGAATCTTCGCTGGGTCCACATGTTCAAAGGTATAGTTTCTGAAATGGCTCAAATTAATCTGTAAGCATATGCCTTGAAGGCACATTTTCACATGACTTAACTCATTTATATTTGGACAAATATTAGGACAATTTGGATATTTGAGAGGATCATAATGTACAACCAATATGACAACAGTAAACTTATATCTAAGATGAAAAATAATACATGTGTATTATTGGTCACACACTGTTTAACTTTAACTCACTTACATCAGTTTGGACCAGACTATTTCCAATAACAGGATATCCAGTTAGTTTTCCCTATTACTATGTTTTATAGTATTTATAGTATTAAATGCAAACAGTGTAGACAGCCATCAGACACTGCATTTAGTGGCATCTGAACTGGGTCTGCAGTATTTGCCAATTGTCCTTTGGCAGGGTCTCCAGACTAAAATGGATTACTGTAAAACTTACGGCAAGGACTGTTCTAGAGACTGATTCCTAGGGAATTTTGCCATATAGATAGTTCGCATGGGTCTGGCATTACTGGCATCTGGGTGAGCACTCCATGGTTTAGAATAGCTATGGTCTATACCAACGACATCCATCATAACAAACTCACTCACATAGCTCATCTTGTTTCTTTCTAAAACAGAAAATGATTACATGTAACTCGCAGGAATGCCACCACTGAGCCCATTCAAAATTTCCTGACTTTTTTCTGACTTGATAACAGTTTTCACTGACCAAATCTGCCAAAACCTGATGGCCACCAATCTCCCTTATAGCCATCCCATTCCTCCTATTAACTTACACTTTAACAGTTTTTACATGTTTTGAGATGAAAACACCGAAAACAAAAGCTTCTTTTTCTTTGTTCTTGGTTTGCACATCACGTGAAACCAGTTATTGTTAATCTATCAACTAACAACAGACTAGGGCTGTAAAGATACAGTCACCTCATGATACATGTATCGCGATACTTGCCTCACAATTTGATATGTACAATGTATTGCGATACTATTTTCATGCATAAGTCACAGCTTGAAAGTTTTAATACTTTTGGAAAACAGGTTCAAAACCATCTGAGAGGTTTATTCTTGTGTAACAATGCCTGTGTAAGATGCCCCTGTTTGTCATATGTCATCAGTGCATTTCAGTAATATTTTAGATCTTTGTAATTTGTTATAAAAATGGTTTTTAAAAATGTCAAAGCTATCATTTTCTTTGGAAATTGTACTTTTTTGGGTATTGTCAGGTATCACGATACTAGCCCCATGATACTATATGCTAATCGTCACAAAAAGTATCGTGATATGATACAATTTCAATGAATCATTTTGCCTCATATGCCCATTTAAGCATTAAACTGATGCATACAAGCAAGGAGAGACTTTATTCTGTCATCAGGACCTCAGGCAGTTAATTTTGGACCATGTACGTTATACTAGCATGGTTTGGTAAACTAACATGGTCCAGACATTGGACCTGGACTTCCGTGATATAATGATCTCGGGCTGTGGTGTAATAACAATATTATTTTCGGAAACTACTCTCACTCATGAAAATAACCAAACCACACCCTTTGGAAACTACCATCAGTCATGGAAATTACATGATGGCAAAATCCAACAAGAGCTGTCGTAGGACAGCGTAGCTCGCCTGCTGGGTACATTTTATATTGTAACATTTTTATCATTAAGCCATATAATATAGGTCACACTGACCTAGATGTATTTGTATGTAAATCATTTTGTCACATAGATACAATAATCCAGGTATGACAATTCTCCATGAAATAGTAATAAAAACAAAAGGCAAAATCACTGAAGCATGAAATATAGGTCACAATGACCTAGATTAGTAAGTGGTCATTCATTGGGTCACATGGAACTAATATCCCAGGTGTGACATTTATCCAACAAATAGTATTCAAGATATAAGGCAAAATCACTGAACCATGAAATATAGGTCACACCAACAGAGATATATTTTGACGTCAATAATCGGGTCACAAGGAACTAATATCCCAGGTGTGACATTTATCCAACAAATAGTATTCAAGATATAAGGCAAAATCACTGAACCATGAAATATAGGTCACAATGACGATATAGTAAGTGGTCATTCATTGGGTCACATGGAAGTAATATCCCAGGTGTGACATTTATCCAACAAATAGTATTCAAGATATAAGGCAAAATCACTGAACCATGAAATATAGGTCACACCAACAGAGATATATTTTGACGTCAATAATCGGGTCACAAGGAACTAATATCCCAGGTGTGACATTTATCCAACAAATAGTATTCAAAATATAAGGCAAAATCACTGAACCATGAAATATAGGTCACAATGACCTAGATATAGTAAGTGGTCATTCATTGGGTCACATGGAAGTAATATCCCAGGTGTGACATTTATCCAACAAATAGTATTCAAGATATAAGGCAAAATCACTGAACCATGAAATATAGGTCACACCAACAGAGATATATTTTGACGCCAATAATCGGGTCACATGGAAGTAATATCCCAGGTGTGACATTTATCCAACAAATAGTATTCAAGATATAAGGCAAAATCACTGAACCATGAAATATAGGTCACAATGACCTAGATATAGTAAGTGGTCATTCATTGGGTCACATGGAAGTAATATCCCAGGTGTGACATTTATCCAACAAATAGTATTCAAGATATAAGGCAAAATCACTGAACCATGAAATATAGGTCACACCAACAGAGATACATTTTGACGTCAATAATCGGGTCACAAGGAACTAATATCCCAGGTGTGACATTTATCCAACAAATAAGTATTCAAGATATAAGGCAAAATCACTGAACCATGAAATATAGGTCACAATGACCTAGATATAGTAAGTGGTCATTCATTGGGTCACATGGAAGTAATATCCCAGGTGTGACATTTATCCAACAAATAGTATTCAAGATATAAGGCAAAATCACTGAACCATGAAATATAGGTCACAATGACCTAGATATAGTAAGTGGTCATTCATTGGGTCACATGGAAGTAATATCCCAGGTGTGACATTTATCCAACAAATAGTATTCAAGATATAAGGCAAAATCACTGGACCGTGAAATCTAGGTGACCTGGACCGTAAAATGTAGGTCACCATGACCCTCACTCTCTTACACTTAAACCGATGTCACATAGTTAGCTGATGTATAACCAGTTGTGTCTATAACCTGTAGGCATATAAGATTTTACAAATGTGTCCTAGATTTTGACCCCTAGCCCAACTCCAAGGCCCACCCTGAGGTATGAACCCAGGGGTATGTTCTTTTGGAATCTCAGAAGACTCCTCCAGGTACCCAAATTCTAAATATGAATGCTCTATGAGGAGTGAAAGTCAAGATATATGAATTTGAAAAACTTTAACACAGTATTACAAAGGTGTCCTAGATTCTGACCCCTAGCCCCACCCAGGGGCATGAACCCAGGGGTTTATTCTCTTGGAATCTCAGAAGACCCTCCAAGGTACCTAAGTTCCAAATTTGATGCCTCTGTGAGGAGTGACTGTTGAGATATAAGCATTTGAAAAACTTTAACATAGTGTGACGGGAACGGGAACGCAAACGCAAACGACCGGGGTGACTACAATAGCTCTCCTTGTACTTTGTACGGGCGAGCTAAAAATGTGTCCAGAAATGGAATAACATCAGACCAATATTGCCATTTTTCTCAAGCCATGGTGCCAGGCATCAACAGAGCATACTGCAGTTTGTAGCCTTTCCTGTCACTCACCACTACCATTGGCCATTAAAGAGAAAAAATGTGCTCAATGCAGGATGATCTGATGATATCCGTTGCTGAAGGTTCTGACAACTGTTGCTAGATTCACATCACTTGTGAGATCCAGAGACTACTCTTTGCAATGATTTGCCCTGGTGAATGAATATCTTATGATGTGTCACCAGTAAAATAGTCTGATTCTGAACCTGCGCCCCCTTGCCTGCAAATCAGATGCTCTTTCTTTTCTCTCTCTCTCTGTATACTGCCTCACGCCCTCACCTGCATTCTAGGCAGGTGGGCGCTGTCATGCTGAAAGAAGAAGGAAAATATAGACAAAAGAATAAAGAGGGGATAGTGAGAAGATAAAAGGTGATAGGGTTAAAATAGTTGGTGAGGTAGAAGGGTCAAAAACAAAAATTAAAAACATCACTTTTGGGACCTAGGGGCAGGAGTGGTGCAGTTTACCAACTTCTTCCTTGAACACATCAAGGGTTGGCAAACATACAACCGATTCAGGGAGGGCATTCCACTGAACTATGGCTAGTGGAAAGAATGAGTATTTATAGAAGTTTCTGTGGGTGTGAATCTGACGGAAAGTTATTGAGTGGCAATTTTTAGAAGTCCAAGTTTTGGGTTGAATATAGCCTGGAATGGGAACTGCCACGAGCCCACAGACGATCCAGTAAAACAGGCGTAAGCGGGCACCTGACCTTCTTTGTTCGGGGGTCCGCCATCCTAAGTTTTCTATCATGGATGTGATACTGGACCTATAGTCTTAGTTACTGGTGGTCCATCGTGTGGCTCAGTGCTGAACTTTTTCTATTTGGGAAATCTTATCCTTTGTATGGTCCTGCAGTGCTAACCAGGTCAGGCCAATGCTCTGCAGTGCTAACCAGACCAACAGTAGATCATGCCTATCACGATAAAAAAGTATATTGACAAAATATTAAGACACCCATAGTTTATGTTTTTGTTGATTAAAATACACCAATACTGGCTTTTTTAAAGCTCTAAAAGTTTTGGTCAAGACGTCCAATATCGGACCTCAGTGACACGAAAACACATGACACGTTTTGTCTTTTATTCGCTTGAAGATATATGATTTAAATATGACGATAAAATACTATAAAAGGTAGAGCCCTTTGTTAATGATTCATCTTCTTTAAACTTACAACACTCTATTGTGCTGTTTAATCCAAAAATGTAATTATTATTATTATTATTTTTTTTTTAGTAGAAAAGCGCCATCTATGAAATGGTCCGGTTAATTAAAAGGCAGTCTATAGAGCCGATACCGGCACCCTAGGTCACTCAGAGGCTAGAGTGTCGGTACCGGCATCTAGCTAAGTCTAATAGGGCTGGCTAGAGTCCACCCTACACTGACAGACATGCAGAAGTGTTGAAAATAAGCATTTTATAAAATTAACTAAAGGAAAACAACAAACGGAATACTATACTTTGTCATTTATCTCGATTCTTGGTGGCAGATGATGGAAATAACAAAGAATTAATATATTACCGGCACTCTAGCCAGCCCTATTAGACTTGGCTAGAGTGCCGGTACCGGTACTCTAGACCTATTGGCTAGAATGCCGGTACCGGCACTCTAGCCTCTGACTAATTAAAATCACAACCCTAAATTATTATTATTATTATTATTATTATTATTATTTTTATAATTATTTGTATGGTTGAGGGTAACTAGTCAACTCGTACCTTAGTCAACTCGTACCTAATTTTGGTCTACTCGTACCCGTTTTCTGGATTTGCAGAACCCTTAAACCGCCAATCACAATAGCAGCAGAGAAAAATATTTATTTTCTTTTTCAAAGAATAAAGTCTTGATATTTCATGTGAATCATCTGCCTAGCAGATGCTTCACATGATAATGTCATGACTTATTTTCTCTGAAAAAAAATACATAAAAGATTCAAAATGTTGTCTGCTACAAATTTTGCTTGGCGCTTTAAGGGTTTATGAATAAATAAATCAAACAATCACATTCCACAAATTAATATGTAATTTGACAACTGAAATTAGATTCTTAGGTACGACAACCCAAAATAGGTATGATTTGAAAAAAGGGTACTAGTTGACTAAGGTGCGAGTTGACTAAGGTATGAGTTGACCAAAAGTAGGTACGAGTTGACTAAGGTACGAGTTGACCAGAAACCTTGTTGAGACCATTCCGAGATTCTTTTTAAAAATTATAGGAGGGTCACTGAAATTCCCCATATATGCCATTGACAGAACTGGAAAATGACTCGGAATCAGTATGGGCTAAGGTCTTTGCAAACAAAACTTCTCACTACATAGCAAGTTGGTATCGAGAACCTAGTGGCTCGTGTGAAGACTTTCAGCTCCTTCGAAATCAGCTTGAGCACATTAAGACCCAACATAAGAAACTTCCTTCGGTCCACATACTAGGTGACTTCAACTTTAAAGACATATTGTTTGGCCAGACCGACTTAGCAAAAATGGGACCATATGCTAAGTCAGTCCGAGGGGTAAGTACTTGTGGACATTATGAACGATCATGGATTGGAACAGCTGGTGAATTTCCCAACTCGGGAAGAAAATACACTAGATTTGATTTTAACCTCATTTCCTTTCTTTTTATGACTTATCATTATAATCGTTTCATTACAGAACCATGTTAGTTCACCATTTTGACGCAAATGACCCTCATGGGTTGATGCGTCGTTAAACCTGAACTCATCATCATCATCATCATCATCATTTCCTTTCTTTCTTTCTTCCGATACTGTGTTTGGTCAATTCTGACCATGATAACTGGGTTGGAGTGTGGCACATAAGTTTCAAAACAAAACAAAAAAAAAAAGTATGGTGACACAGTCACCAGCAGATTAAAACTATTTACATGAAGTCGTTAGGGGAAGGAATCCATACCTATCCCCTACCCAACCCTAGGATATTATATTTTGGCCTTAAACCCATCAACTGTCTCAGCAGAGACAGCTTCAGTTGTAAGGCCATTCCAAGCTGCAATTGTCCTGGGGAAAAAAAAGAGTTCTTCAGACCATCCGTGTATGCATTAGGACGGTAATACTGAAAGGGGTGGGACCTAGTTCTCCTGCTCTCCCCACCGGCTACAGACGGGTACCTACTCTTATCGATAATAGCTAAGTTGTTATGGATCTTATAGAATAGAGTCAGAGAAGCCTGCTGTCGCCTTTCCTACAGAATTGGCCATTGGAGCTCGTCTAACATTTCTCCAACTTGGCTTTGATTCCACCAGCGTCTACAAGTCCAACGAGCAGCAGTCCTCTGAACTTTTTCTATTCTGTCAATTTCTTTTTAATGATGGGGCATCCAAACAGGTGCTGCATATTCAAGTTCAAGACCAGAGTTTTGCATGCAGCAGCCTTGGTTTCCCTTGGTGCAAAAGCCATATTTCCTGGGCAGTTTCAAGACATACACTCTCCTGATAAACTGAATGATCATGACATTGTTGCAGGCACTTTAAAGGTCTTTATTCCTCCGAGGAAGAAACCACGACGTAATGTTTATTTGTATCAGAAGGGTGACTTTGACTCTATGAGGCGAGATTCTTGAAACTTTGCAAAGGATAAATATTTCAATGGTCATTCTGGTTCTCGTTCTGTTCAGGAAAAGTTCAATTTGATAACTTCCTTCTTACAGGAGGCTGTGGATAAGTACATTCCCTCTAAGACAAGTAGATCGGTAGCTTCCGTCCCTTGGATTACATCAGAGATTAAAAGGAATATTCGAAAAAGGAATAAAACTCATGCAAAGGCAAAAAAGACTGGCAGTAGTAAACTCAGATCTAAGTTTCAGGAACTGAGACAGCAAATCAAAGCTGACATCAAGAAGCAGCATGATTTGTATGTTAACAAATTGGTTGGTGGCATTAAGGTTAACCCCAAAGACTTCTATCGGTATACCAACAGTCAAAGGAAAGATAATCAGGTATCCCTCCTCTCAAAGGGAGATGGCTGAGTCTGAAATTGAGCAGGCTGAGGAGTTCAATGGTCAGTTTACAGATGTATTCTCCAAAGCTTCGATGAGATCCCAGTACTTGAGAAGTCAGCTCCACCTATGAGAGACATTCACATTTCAAATGAAGGTGTTATAAAAATGATGAAAGGTTTAAATCCCTCAAAGGCTATGGGACCTGATGGACTTCATCCTAGAGCCCTAAAAAACTTGCGGTAGAACTTGGTCCTGTATTTGCTCATTTGTTCCAACAATCTCTTTATAAGGATGAAATCCCCAAGGAATGGTCTTTGGCTAACATCTGTCCACTTTATAAGAAGGGCGACAGAGCTTTACCAAGTAACTATCGCCCAGTGTCCTTGACATGTGTTCCTTGCAAGATGCTTGAACATATAGTATGTACAAATATTATGGCTCATCTTGATGAACACAAGCTTCTGTCAGACAGGCAACATGCTTTCAGAAAGAATCGTAGCTGTGAAACTCATTTGATCACAGAAATAACTGATTGGGCCAAAATTTTGAATGCAGAAGGTCAAGTAGATACATTTATACTGAACTTCGGGAAGGCCTTTGACACTCCTCCTCATGAACTTCTGAAATGCAAACTCCATGGATACGGCATAAGTGAAAAAACTTTAGCATGGATTGATTCATATCTGTGCAATAAGCAACAAAGGGTTGTAGTCAATGGAGCAAAATCTCAATGGGCACCTGTTTCATCTGTTGTGCCGCAGGGCACTGTTCTCGGTCCACTGTTGTTTTCCTTGTATATAAATGACATCATGGTTGGAACAGAACATGAGATTCGTTTGTTCGCTGATGACTGTGTCTGATATCGTCAGATTGATAGCACTTAAGACAGATCGAAACTCCAAAAGGATATTGATCAACCGGGCAAATGGGCCAGGAAATGGGATATGAGATTTCAGCCCGTGAAATGCAATATTATGCAGCTTACTAGGAAGCGTATCAAAAAGATCAATGCAGTTTACTCCTTAGAAGGAACAGACCTTGGAAATGTGGATAATATTAAATACCTTGGTGTGACAATTTCTAAGGATTTGAAATGGAATACTCATGTAAGCAATGTTTGCACAAAGGCAAACAGAATTGGTTTCTTAAGACGTAATCTATCGTCATGCCCCCAGGATGTTAAGGAAACGGCATACAAGGGGTTGGTGAAACCAGTCCTGGAGTTTGCTAGCCCATTTGGGATCCACATGGAATAGTAATCCAGGAAGAATTAGACAAGGTTCAGAATCGTGCAGCTAGGTTTGAGACTGGAAACTACTACTTTGAAAGTGGAAGTATGACTAGCATTCTTGAACAGTAGGGTGGGAGTCTCTTCACAAGAGACGCAAAAGTGGTAAACTCATATTGCTATTCAAAGGTCTGAAAGGTAGAGCGAGTATACCTTGTGACGATCTTCAACCCCCAAATAGGCGCAGTAGGAATCAGCATCCAGTGGCATTTCAAGTGCCATATGCTAGAACTGACATTTATAAGTACAGTTTCTTTCCAGACACCATTAGGGATTGGAATGCACTCCCTTTATCTATAATCTCCTCAGCTGAACAAATACAAGAAAACATTATAGCAGGCTCGGCTTTTTCGCCTCTGCTCGGCAGCTCGGCCGTGGCTTTCATACCCGACCACTGATAAGGCCTAATTAGCCGAAACAAGCTAATCTAGACCAGAAAAAGTTAGTGTGTTCATTGCTGACAAAGATCATTCGTTTAGGATCACGCTTCACTGCAGCTGGTGTCAGTGCCGTGTTGCAGCAATGTAGGGGCCCCGAAATGTAGTCCTTTGTGATCATTGAGCCTATCCCGAGATCTATGAAAATGTATACGAGGGTCCTGCAAAAAGTTTTGTCACTGGGTTCGGATAACTTCAGTGCTACATTTTATCAAACATATTTTCATTACAAACCTTCAAAGTATTCCCCCTTTACTGAAACACATTTTTGTAACCTTTTACCCAGTCGAGAAAAGCAGATAAATAGTCTTCTTTTGGTATCTGTTGGAGACACTGATAAATAGCGCTGCCAAGAGAAATATTTAGACATACTTATTTCCAGAAATCATTTTCTTAAGCCTTGGAAATAAAAAGAAGTCACAGGGACTCAGGTCAGGTGAATAAGGTGGATGGTTTAAAACTTCCACCTTTTCAGAAGCCAAAAAAGACTTAACAATCTCACATTTATGAGAAGAGGCGTTGTCATGTAAAAGGTGGACTCCTGACCATCTTTTGTTTGGTCGTTTCTTATTGTAAAACTCTTTCACTTTCTTCAGTACAGAATTCTTGTAGAATCGGCCATTGACTCTATGACCAGATGGACAAGGCACTTGAACGACTGGCCCACTTGAATTAAAGAAAATTGCATACAACATCTTTTTCGAACTTATGGTTCTCTTGGCAATACATGGGCGTTTTTGATCTTTTCGCTTCCTTTGCTTATTATCAGCACTTCTTTGTGGCTCAAACATGTGCACCCAGGTTTCACCACCTCTTAGCAAGTTAGAAATAACCCGACTATTACAGCCATTGTATGTTTTCAAAAATTCCCGGACACATTTAAGGCGTTGTGCCTTTTGCTCCTCAGTGAGCAAATGAGGTACCCACCAAGCGCAAACCTTTCTCAGGTCCAACAGCTTTTTCAGAATTGTTTGCACACTGCCTTCTGATATGCCAGTACAACTAGCTATATCTTTGACAGACAATCGCACATCCTGTTCGACCACAATCTTTACAGCAGCGAAGTTAGCCTTGGTATTAAGCCTAATGCGGCATTTAATATAGCCTCGAATTTCAGTCTTCTGGTCCATGTTCCAATGTAACAAGTAAATTGGTCAGTGTATATGACTGCGTCTATTTTGAAACAACTCGGTCAGTTGGAAAGCAATTTGCACTAAATAAAGGGGTATCATTAGCTATTCAACACACTATTCAAGTGCAGTGAAACATTTTAAAATATACCTGGGATAAAACTAAGGAAGTCTATTAGTGACAGAACTTTTTGCACGACCCTCGTATATGGGTTACTGATGGGGCTGAACTGACTATTCCGCATGGCGTATTTAACCACATCCACATGGATAACGGTTTGTTTTTTTTAAACAAATATTCGAAAAGTTTACCTTAAAAATATACATGTAGAAATCAGTATGCAATGTTTGTCTAACCCTTACTCTTAGATATTCACTCGCGCTTTAACTTTTATTTCTGCGGACCGAAACTAGCTAGTCTGGCCCAGAACACAAGTTGGCACTTCAACTGTTTTCAGTTTTGTGAGTGTGTTAATTGCTCTCAAGAGTAATCCTTTTTAGAATCTAATGATTTCCATGACAGAATGTGGTATCCCAGACTAAGTCTGCCCAGTAGTTCAACAAGGTTGAACAAACATTTCACTGATCTTACCGGTAGATTTTAAAGTCTTTTGTAATGTCCGTCTATGGTGAATTAACCATAAGTAATATGGGCGCGATTAGGTATTCGGAGCACTCAACTTGCCGATGAGTTCAGAAAGAGGCATGTCTTATCTTGTCTTGTAGTCACAGCAGCAATATTCTACCTATATATATCTATTTGTGTATGTAATGTCTTTAGGCATTTATAGAATTTACCACTAGATTTCATCCGATTTTGATTACATTTGCATAAGAAAACGCAATGTTTATTAAGAGCTTTTATCACAGGGACACTTTTCGACATACTTGTACATCTATTTACCTTACATATCCCACAATTGAGATAGTTCTTCTTCCATCCTCGAAACCCACCCACTGCTTAGTACTATTCAAGTTAGGAATTTAAACATTAACTCATTTTAGTCTGGAGACCCAGAAAGGTAACTAACAGGATCAGGGTCTACACTATTTGCATTGAGTACATGAATTTCTATAAAACATAGTAATTATTATGATAAAACTAACCAGACACACTGCTACTGGAAGTAGATCGGTTTAAAGAGTTGTGGTAGAAGAGCCTACTCGATGTAAATGGGTTAAAATAATATATATACTGAATACCCAGGAAAGGCACAATCACAGAATAAAAACGTTTATCCCGTGGAGGTATCTGCTAATGCCATTGCGCATTATGGAATGGTGACAATAGGTTCACCTTTGACCTTTTTACGGAAAGATCAAATTCGTTTTCCTTTGCATTTATATGGGGAAAAGGTTGAAGTCTTTTTTGCCGATATTCATATTAGGATAGGCTTCCATATAGCTAGTTTATCGATCTCTAGCTGAAGAGCGCTCGGTAAGGCAGACAAAAAGTTGTGAATGACATTGATACCTACAGCCCCGCAAAGATCAACAACAAGAAACTTTATAGTATGCTAAAACGCTCCAAGCAAGACTGCAGTGGGATAGCTCCTCTAATAAAAACGTGAAATGATAATACCCCTCCATTATTGTGTCATGGGGAGATAACTCTGTCAAAATATGATGAAATGTACCCAATAACAATCCCAAACCAGATCTCCGGAATATCAATGCACATATCAAGTTGGATGAAAATCCATTGAGATTTACTCAAGTTATTGTCCTGAAACGAAAATATGGATGTGTCGCGGAACGAAATTTGCCTGTTAGCAATCCCAAACCAGATCTCCACAATAGCAATGCACATACCAAGTTTGGTGGAAATCCACTGATATTTACTTAAGTTATTGTCACGGGCAGATAACTCTGTCAAAAATTGAAGAAATTTGCCCATTATCAATTCAAAAAAAGGTAAGAAAAAAGTCCAGGGAGTGCCACAATCACAAACCACAGCCCTTCTCAGACACTAAGAGGAAGAGGAAACAGACAAAACCAAGTGCAAATCGAACAAACGCACTAAGATTAATTCTCTCTTCCCCAAGCGAGGTATTCGCAATTCTAAATTGACTGAAAAACATATGAACAAAACAACACAAGCTAAGACATAAAACAAATCGCCTCGTAGAATAAACCACAAAGCAGCAAATAGTACCACCGCCTTAGAACGGTCAGTAGAATAAACCATCGGAGGGTTTAAAGCACTTTTACAGCTAGCCAACTTCACCCTATGTCCCAATGCAACTCTTAATACAGAAAAATTCGGTTTGCTTAAAGGCTTCAAACCAGATCTACAGAATATCAATGCACACAGAAATTTTGGGGACAATTCATTGATATTTAAAATTATCGTCCGGAAACAAAAAATCAGACGTCGCGGGCAGATAAAAAAAATGAAGAAATTTGCCCATTAGCAATCCAAAATCAGATCTCTACAATATCAATGAACATACCAAGTTTGATGAAAATTCATTGACATTCACTCAAGTTATCATCCGAAAACAAATACCGACGGACGGACGACAGAAGGACGGACAAACGGACAGACGCATGTTCCCACGTTCAGGCATTTATTGGGTATTTTCTATGTTAAAAAATACCCAATAGGACGTTAAAAGTTCCCACTAGTAGTCTACAGAATAAAGGGAATAGTGTAAAAAAAAGTACCCAACATATGCCCATTTGTGTGCCCGGACGGACGGACACACGGACGATCAAAATGAACCATAATACCTCGCCACGCCGCCAATATCGTGTGGCGGGTATAAAAAGGCAACAGGACACTCTCTACAGAACCGAAAAAGGCAAATGCCTTAAACAATCAGTCTCAATCCGTATTTAGTCCTAAATCTCCAACAAGCCTTTAACTCCTTGCTCAAAGGGCCTTGCAGGACTTACAGGACTTCGAAATAGATAACCCTTTCAAATCTAGTCCCCCCTTCCCCAGAATGCCCGATTTACACATTTCTGTTGAGGGTATTGAAAAACTTTTTAAAAAGCCTTAATCCATGTAAAGCGGCAGGGCCAGATCAATTTAAGCCCATAGTCTTTCAAATTCTTCATAAAGAGTTGGCCCCAATCCTACAGCTGATCTTCCAAAGGTCAATCGACCAAGGCAAACTTCTATATATTTGGAAAGAAGCAAATGTATCACCTATCTATCAAAAGGGAGACAGATTAGATCCAGCAAATAATAGACCCATTTCCCTTACCTGTGTCATGTGCAAGGTCCTAGAGCACATTATAGCCTCCAGCGTCTCAAAACATTTTACTTTTCAAACATCTTGTACGAGCTACAGCACGGATTCAGAGAAAAGAGATCCTGCGAGACACAGCTGATCTCGCTTAATGACGAACTGTCTATGCAAAATGGAAAACAGACCGATTTAATTTTACTTGATTTTAGCAAAGCCTTTGACAAGGTTGCCCACGAAAAAACTCATCCAGAAATAACATTATTATGGTATTAGAGGTGATGTTTTTAAAATGGATAAATTTTTTTTAGATAACAGAAAACAGCATGTAGTTATTAACGGTATCACCTCTGAAAGTATCCCAGTTTTTTTAGGCGTCCTGCAGGGCTCAGTTCTCGGACATATTTTCTTATTGGCATATATAAATGACCTCCTTCCTGAATAGGTCAAATCTAAAGTCAGACTCTTTGCAGAGGATACAGCCATGTATCTTGCCATTTTAATTCACTATCTGAGGCTAGCATCTTGCAAGAAGACCTTGTCAAGCTGGAACTTTGGTTAAAAAGCCTGGGACTATGGACTAACCCATCCAATTGCCAGGTCCTGTATATCACCAGGCTTAAAAATCTCTTCGGCTTGGGTACCATGACCACTAGTACCCCTCCAAGTATATATTAGAAAGTGTCTTAGAAAGTGTTTTTTTTCTGCGAAATACCTAGGGGTGGGGTCACTATGATGATCTCAGTGGGGTTCACACACCAGCAACATCACTAAAAAGGCGAACAAAAAAGGTAAGAGAAAAGTAAAGTCCAGGGAGTGCCACAATCACAAACCAAACACCTGTCTATGTTAAAAGAAACATAAAGGTCCATAATAAAGACCTTAAATCAATAACTATTAGACACTCATTCCACCACAACTGGAGTACGCCTCTACAGTATGGTCACAACACACAGCACAGACATAGCGAAAATCGAATCAGTTCAGCGACGAGCAGCCAGATGGGCCACTCGAGATTATCACTACGCATCCAGTGTCACCTCAATTCACAGGACTTACAATGACGACCTTTAGAGAAACGTAGAACTGACAATCGATTGATAATGATGTACAATGTCACATATGACCTTGTTGCAATACCTACTGTAGACTATCTTAGACGCAACCTAAGACAAATCTAGATACATCCATCCTCTAGCCTACAAACAGATCCCGATTCTCAAAGAATATTATAAATGTACCTTTTCTCCAAGAACTATAGTTCATTGTAATGCTCTACCAACCCACATTGTCTTACTACCTACACTGGCACAGCTCAGTAATGCTCTCTGCCAGGAAGTCCATACATCATCTTAAGTCACAGTATTTGTTTTTATCTTTTATCTATACTAACACTCTTCTTTCATGCACTATCGGATTGTTTTCTTTCGAGCTTGGCATTTATACCCTTGAAATGAATAAAGATCATTGTCCGTCAAAACCTGGAACAATGACTTCAACAATGTCATTGCTATAAATTAAAATTATATGATATGATCATATGAAATTGAGATACAAGACAATTTAATCATAGTTTAGATATAATGACAAAAATAAAATGTATGATTGGTCGAAAAATGATCGGCGGATCGGATCGGACTTGGCGTTTATACCCGACCCATTATTGCATGTCACTGTAAGAAGGCCTGCCAAAAGTGCCCAAGACGGCGTAGGCAATATTCGACGATGATGATTATGATGACGATTATTATTATTATTATTATTATTAATATTATTTAATCACGCCAAAAGATGACGTTCTAAGCTTTTTAAAAAGCTAATACATGTATTTTTTTTTAAAAAAACTAACACTGTTTATCTTTTCTTACGAAAGCACCTTCGCGCAATGTATGTTATTCAGAATCAGATTTTGTACTATATAGTGACACGTCTAGATCTAATGGCATTCATTCACCAGGACCTGTGATATTGGAAATTAGTTCCTGCCTCTCACTAAAGTAGTAAACCTAGCCACACAATTACTATGCACCTTAAGCGGAGGAAATAACCAAATCTGGAAGGGCAATTCAATCTCTAATTGTTTGAGGAAAGAATGAGCCACTGAAAATGTCAGTTCTTGCAGTGGGGGTCTAAAAAGTCAATGAGTGATGATTTATGCTGTGCCTATTTGGGGAATAAGGTCATCTGGCCTTTAGACCTTTGTGTAAAAGGATTAGTCTACTGTCTTCTTTCCTTGAGAGGCTCCCGTCTTATTTTTTTTCCAAGTATTCCAGTCATACTCTTAGTTTCAAAACAGTAATTGCGTTTCAAACCTAGTAGCCATATTCTGGACTTTTTCGATTTCTTCAGAAAACGCTGAATATTAGCTGAAACAAAAGCCATGATCAAAGATTTCTACTTGTCAGGAGAAGAAAGTTGGTGCCTGCCAAGTAAGAAAGATGTATCAAAGGGTGACAACCAGCCCAAGCTCATTATGACCTCAGTAACAAGAGATGCTCATACAGCATTTTTGAAGAAATATCCTGATAGGAAGTTGGCCTCACGTCATTTTACAAACTTAAGCCCAAAACTGTAAGAAAGGTCAGCGAGGCAAAAATAAAATGCTCTCTTTGCCAGATATGCTCTAATGCTGCCTTAGTAGCTGAAGAAATCAATGATTTCTTGAGCGGAGAAAAATCTGGGATGAAAAAGAACAAAACTGACCTGTTAAACATGATGCTGTGTGAGAATGGTAAAGCCCAAGAACAGCTTGATGGAAAGTGTATAGTGGGTGAATATGAGAAATGTGGATACCAGCTGATATATAAAAATTTAAAGTGTTTGAGAAAAATATGGAACAGATGAAAATTAATCAATTCTTACAAAATAATAAACATAGAAGGGAAGGATGGAAAATTAAAGTGCTGTGTATCATGTGTGCCAAAATCAACTATCTTAAAGGACTTCTTAAAGGCTCCATATTCCTAAAAAATAGGCATATTTTTATCCAAGAAAGGTTTGATAAAATTGATATATAGTATTGATAAGATCATGAAATGTGGCATCTGACAGCCTGTAAACTTTTAGTTTGTCTCCCGTTTTTGAACTGGATAAAAAATGAAATGATTATTATCGTATCTTTGAATTAATGTTGGCAACATTGATTCAGAGATACGATAAAAAATCATTTCATTTCAAGAACGAGAGCCTAACTGAAATTTTACAGGCTGTCAGGCGCCAAATTGTATGATTGTATTAATACCATATATCAATTGATGATGAAGCTGTAGTTATCATGGACTATGCAGAGAAACTTAGCTGCCAATTTCAAAATGAGTGCTTTTTGGGACACAAACCAAGTACCCATTCATGCAGTGATGGCTTACTATAAAATGAAAGATGATGATGACCAGATGATGATTAAGAAATACTCAGTAATTTGGTGTCCAATGACCAAAACGATGATGCACATCGTGTTGCTGTTTCAGAAAGCATCTATACACACGCATTGGTGAAAAAAAGAAACAACTGAAAACTGTATATAGACTGATGGTGCTGCAAGTCAGTACAAAGGGAATGTCAGCTTTGTAGACATCAGTGATGAACAGAAATTCCAGATCAGTCTTCAAAATATGAATATAAAGTTATATTTTAATGAAAATAAATGCACATTTAGGTAAAATAATAAAATCATATATAAAATGCCAACTTTAAAATATGTTGATAAAATGTAAAATTCTGAACATTACCAAAACATTTATCTTTTCTTAATATCTAAACAGCTGACAAGGTAGCCAAGAAAACAAATACCAAAACGTCTGCAGAGAGTAAATCCCATACAAAAAATAAAGCTGTCAATTGATGAAAAGACCACAAAGATGTTTAAGCATTATCAAACCTTGTTATTTAATATATATTTGTCCCACTCAACCTTATGTTTATTCTTAGCCCAACTTTACAGTTACCTCATGTTATAATCATTGTACTGTTAACAGCATACTGATAAGCAACATGCATATTTATATATCTTATAGCTAAACGAGATGTTGCTACTGTTAAGAAAAATGTGAAAGTGCGGATTTTATTTCATTAAAGCCTTGACCTGTAACACATATTTGTCCTGCCGAACCTTTATGTTTACTCTTTAACCTAGCTTTTAGCAGTAATTACGTTGTTGTAATCAATGCACATTTAACATCCTATTACTACCTACATGTACATATATTTATGTACTTTACAGCTAAAAAGGACAGTGTTAAGAAGGATGAAAATATCCGTAAAGATGGATGTAATGGTGCTGTGTCTAATTCAAGGTATGACTCCCATTAACATACAAATCTACCTTAATTTTTGTATATCATAAATCAAACATGTTAAAATCTATTTACAACAGAGCCAAGAGTAACAAACATTGTAATGCCATTTCAACAGTCAGATTCCTATCTACCGATTACATTTTATAAGATGTAAATATGTGTGTAATTGGTTTCTGTACTCGTTTGAACAGTAGTCAAATATTTGCATTTCATGATTGAAGACTAATATGCTTATACATTATGCCACTTACAAATATTTTTTTTTTCATTTCAGTACTCGTGACCTTTCCAAGGACATGTACGTGTCTGTAAAGACTGGATCAAGCCCAGCTGTTCAGAAGCCATTTATTGCACAGGTAATTAAACTACTTTCTATATTCTCTGTTAAGAACTATTTGCAATATCATTAATGTCTTCCTATTATACATTTTATTCAAGGTATGACTCCCATTAATATACAAATTTATCTATAATTTGAGTTTATCATAAATCAAACATATTAAAATCTATTTACAACAGAGCCAAGAGTAACAAACATTGTAATGCCATTTCAACACTCAGGTTCCTATCAGCCGATTATATTCTATAAGATGTAAATATGTGTGTAATTGGTTTCTGTACTCGTTTGAACAGTAGTCCAATATTTGCATTTCTTGATTGAGGTTGACCACAGCAACCATGAAGTATATCTATTATTTTTGGAATCAAAGGGCTCTATGTATATGTAGCCAGGTACACTAGATGGCATCTTGGAGAGATTTCACAGTTTCCTGAAAGTCTTGTAAGATCCTATGTTGTCAAATGAGAGCACAAACAGAAGAAACTATTTTGTTTTCAAACAAGAGATAACAAGTGAACAAGAAGCATGTATAAAACATTAGAGCTGTATTGTGGAAATTAGTTTTTGGGACAGAGCTTCACCCTGTGATAGTATGACCAGACTTCTGACATCCATGACGAAAACATGCCGATGTGATTTTGACCCCACCCCCCCCTTAAATCCCACTTTTATATATTAAACCTGGTGTTTACAGGGGTATACATTATTTTTCTTATTTTGCTACAAACACATAGATTGTGGGTACTCGTTGGAACTACTTTATTGAGTGATTACATGTAGTCTCCGTAGCAAAACATGTTGTCTGATACTGGCAGTGATTAATGTGGCAAAAGAAAACCACACTTTCTTTATTCATGGCAGGAATGTATAAGCCAGATTTCGTTGTATAATAGATCAGCAGCAATACAGTAGCTATTATTTTCCTTTAGTTCATTTCAACATAAAAATATGAATACCAACAAATGATGTTTTATTTAGTACCTTAACCTATGCGTGAAGTTGTTTTCATGGCATATTAAGTGAAAACAATGCAGAAATATGAATATAAAAAGTACATGTCAAATTAGTCAATATTATATCATTTTCCCTGTCATGAAATTATCATTTATCATCATTCAAATATGTAGTGTTCGCAACAAAGTAAGTATGCTCTTTATATTGTTACATTTGGTTTTGTTCATTGATATTCAGTGTTTTTGGTAGTTCTTTTACAAAACAAAAATATGTCTAGACTGTGTTAGAAACTAAATTTGGACTCTGAAGGTTGGTTTTCAACCCAAATGTCATGGCATAGTTTAGAATTGTTTTAAATTTTGCCCTTAATCTGGCAACTTATATGACTATACAGAGCAAAAACTGTTCCAGATGTTTTTTTTAGTCAAATGTGCATGCAAAATTAATCTTCAGAATGACAACCAGCTTTAATCGTCAGTGTTTTTATTTCACAATTTCTCTATGACATGCAAAACATATGTACGTCAATAATAGTTTATAGGATTGGAATGGAAGCTTAGAGGCTGATAGAGTTCCTTTCCTTGCTTCAATGTTGTTTTTGTTTTATTCTGAATGTGCACTTTTGACTTTGTCATTGTAGTGTCCGCAACGAAATTACATGCTTTTTATAAGTAATCATGAGTAGCCAATAAATGTACAGTTTAAGCTTACAAAAGTCTTACTTACTTTTTAGAGTACATCCTAATAGTTGATATCAAGTATGTTTCTACAATAATGTACATGTATTTAAAATAGTTGCGTTTTGTTCACATGTGTAAAGTTTGCTTCCAAAACAGAAAATACCTGACAAAATACAAAAAAAAAATAATAATCACATAATCTAATTTAAAAAGGTCACCAATTTAGGTTAGAATTAATCAAACAATATACATGGGATCAGATATGAAATATGAACGCATAACAATATTATACATGTTGTGTCCACAACACCATTATCTGTTGTAATAAAGATATGTGTTTCTTATTAACAGCACGAAGTTTAGTCAAAACAATTTAGGACATTATTCTCAAGTAGTCTACATGTTGGCACAATATACATTAGGCCAAATAAAGTTATAAGTGTGTTTCGGGTACACGGAATTATAAAATAGGAACGGTAGGTTGGAAACTATTTTTATTTTGTTAAAAGTTTTCATATAAAGTTAATTAGGAAAACAATATGGCTGAACAGGGAAATCTCCCAAAAATCCTTAGGGTCGGTGGTGAAAAAATAGGCACGGTCGGGTAACCTGACACACTTTTATTTTAGGCTTTATTTTTCTGTGGGACATAGTTCATTTTTCACCCTTAGGTGCAAAATACTCGTGCATAATATAGTGAAAAGCAATTCTATTTGTCTGCATAAAACAGAATATCGGCGTGTCGCCGTAATAAAACGAATAAATGTGTAACTGGCGTTTCGCTACAGCGAGTTAACTGTATCTCACCCAGGGAAACCCGATATCGGGATATCGGAGGTTGCGAGATTTCGGAGGTAAACAAATGATGTCATCCAGCGACAGTGTATGTACTTATCCTCTTTTAATGATAAAAAAAATGCTTCTGGAGGATAAGCAACGTAACTATATTTTCTCAGTTGAATAGTTTAATATATGAAAATGGCATTTTAATATAAAGTATCCTCCTATTTATTCAAAATCACGTTTGAAAAGGAAATTTCATTGTTTTTCACCCCAATTCCATTTTCAATTGTTTATAGCTTTTATCCTGTAAAGCTTTTTCATTGAGTATGTATGTCTGTATAATCTAGAACCTTTCTATAAATTATACAAGAAATAGCAGATGTGAAAAAATTACTAAAGTGGCAGATTTTTTAGATTTCTTTAGGGTTGTTGTCATATTTATTGGTAACAGGATGTCGGAGGTATGATGCAGGGATGTCGGAGGACAGATTTATATTGGTTAACGGGATATCGGAGGAAAGGAAATTTTGTGTTCTTTTTAAAACGCCTACATCTTTTCTGAAATGTGATCTTGCCTGGTTTAATATGTTGAAGACGATTACCTGAATCGTCAGGAGTACCATGTAGCAAGCGAACAAAGCGTTTATGCAGACTGGCAAAGAATAAATGAAATAATGTGCCATAGATGTATCAAGATAAAACATCAAGATAACCAGCCTTCGTGATGAAAACCCAGGTAACAAACACGACTTCACATTGAAAAAGTGGGGATTGCAGGACTATAAATCTTTTTTTTTTTTTTTTTTTTTTTTTGTTTCTGCTCTAAAATATGTATTGAGGTACTCTTAAGAACCACGTCGTTTCTGCTCTAAAACATAGGTTGCGGGTTATTGTTAGAACCGCCTCGATGAAAAAAAAAATAATAATACGAAAATTGGGAACAAGACAATTCATCGACAAGACAACTCATCGACACGGTTTTTGGGGACAATTCATCGACACAATTGAAGACAACTCATCGACACTTTTTGAAGACAATTCATCGACACATTATTATCTTGCAATTATACCCAAGCTGATAAAATGAAGACAATGTTTTAGCATTAAAGTGATATATTATCACGTTTATGATCAAAATAACGAATTTAGGATATTAATTCCATATTTTTGGTTTTTGATACAATTTTAGATACCATTTAAACCGCATACAACGGCTAGCGCAAATAAACTTACGCATAGTATATTTAATGTATGATATACATGGAACTTTTTAAAAACCTTCTTAATTAAAACAAAAGTAGATGGAAAGTGAAGCTGGATATTCGTTTATGAGTTATTTTGTCATTTATTTCCTAACTTTTTGATGTTCGAATTATAATATATATATTTTATAGTACAGTACCATGGCAATCAACCTCCTAAACGCTAGAGTACATGTAAGTCTCAGTCGGACTTTGAGACAGCTCCCCTACAGTCAAAACTTCCAATTCAGGTCTTGCGGTCATAACGTAAAATCGCCTATTCAAATGCATTGATAAAAATTTGATGATCCAATTTAATATTTTTCTTATTTCTATTCAAAATATCGATTATGGGTACACGTTTGAACCGCCTCAATGAGGCGATTCGAACGAGTACCCACAATCTACAATGTATGTTTTAGAGTAGAAATAAGAAAATTTCGAATACCCCTGCAAACCCCAGTTTTACTATATAATAGTGGGGTTCGAGGGGGTAAAAATCACATAAGCGGTTTTTTCCTGATGGCAGCGGCCGCGCTGATCGAGCATTCGTCAGCAGCCGCATCATAAATGCTGCAAATTAAAAACCTTTCCGCATTCTGAGCACAATACTTGATTCTGAGACTGTTCTCTGAAAGGTAGGCTAGCTATTCACAGGTATGATCAATCAAATACAATGAACCACTCATCCATAATTACCCTTAATTACCTATGATTGCAAATTCAAACAAATGTGTCGATGAATTGTCTTCAAAAAGTGTCGATGAGTTGTCTTCAATTGCGTCGATGAATTGTCTCCAAAAACCGTGTCGATGAGTTGTCTTGTCGATGAATTGTCTCGATTCCCGAAAATTAACATTTTCTTTCTGAAAAGTTTGTATTTTTTAAGACATGAAAATTTCATTCTGTGTGTTTTCATATTTGTTCATCACAATGTTTTGTGCCTTTGGTGAGTTTCCAGGCCTATACACAGACTTTTGAAATGGAAGGGGCGGGTGTGTGAATTCTTGGCTATTCTTAAAGGGGACCCAGATGCCAACAAAATGCCGATGGGGGATGCAAAATTAAGGAATGTAAAGTGATTTTATGGCCAAACCTGCATGATTTTTAAAATCATTGGCCCGAAAGGGGTACAGGTCTCGTTTCATCGTTTGGTCGGTCAGACACTCCATGGATTTTTCACTTACATTTAATTTAGGCTTAAAAAGCCAGGCCCGTGGGTTTTGAAATGGGGATGGTGTGACCGTATGGAGGCGTGCAAATGCTCAGAAAATATCGATTTAGAGGCGAAAATTAGGGGTGTAACCTGTGTTTTCGATTAAAATCTGCTTGATTTTTTAAATAATTTGTCCACAATGGGGGCTTCGTCTGCCAACTCTACCCCCCAACCCCATCTGCTTGATTTTGAAATGAATTTGTCCACCCCATCCCCAATCACACACACACACACCGACGCACGCACAGCGCATATGGAAGAACACGTTGCAAAATCAGTAATGTTTTCTATTGATAGCAAATGAAAATGACAAAGGTCTCCTCGATACAACTTGATACAACTCATATAATTATCATATCACGCTAGCAAATTTATGCGGTGAAGACCCTTTGTAAATTTCACTTATATTAGGAAAATTGGATTACATGGGAATGTGTAATTTTTCTGGCTGCTGCTTAAAAACCCAGATAAGCGGACTGTCCATACAGATTTGTAGACAACAATGTTAAGTAACACCACATGGGGAGTTGTTATAAGACAGTTTGCCGACAAGCATTAAAAATCAGGAGCGTTACATAAATAAAAAAAAAATACAGTTAAGATTCTCTGATATGGACTTTCGGTTGTACGCGCAAGGAGAATACAAGCAAAGAACAGTATAGTTCTAAACTATACATTGTAACATTTGGATTTCGATGCACATTTGATGAAATTCCGTTAAAATGATGGGAGTTAAGGGCGTTATAAGATTTCAAGATGACTTACATATGGGTGTTTTCTTTTTGTTTTGAATGTTTAACTGGAGTCAACAGATTTTAAAGGAATTATTTACCAGGCTCATCGTGTGTTTATTATTATTATTATTATTATTACTATAATTGTTGTTGTTGTTGCTAAATTCTAAATTAAGCGACCCACCTAACTCAGGTAATGGTCAAATATGAACGACTCAGTATAAGAAAATAGATAGATTCTTGTAATTAGATATACAAATGTCAGGCCGATGGACGAATAAGCACCTGTTGTTAACTTTATTATAGATTTTTTTGTGCCGAGTTGGGATATTGCTATGAATAATTGATATATCATATATTTACAATGGTAACGTTACGTTTATTATTTCTGATCTGATGGCACTCGTTGGCACCGCATCGGCGCTGCGGTTCTTACGAGTTTCCAAAATCAACATTTCAATCGAAACTTAGGTAGGAAAATATCACGTTTCACATACAGAACATCATTTTTGCAGCGAAAAGCTGTTTTATTGCATATAAGTTCTTAAACGTAATGACATTGGTTCTAGTAATATTATTACATTAAACTCTCCTTCAAACCAATCAAACCCTATTAAAATTGCTACAAAAAGAGACACTAGTATTTGCACAAAGGCTTAGCACCATATTGTGCAAGCAGGTTTTAATTTATATTGCTTTTTTAGACAGAATTCACTCCGTCAATTTTCAGTGCCTCCGAAATCCAGCAACAGTCCCTCCGAGATCTACAGCATCATGTGTCAATGTACCTCCGAATATTCCGTTATCCAAAATTTCGCTAGTACTTGCTTTAAATTTCATCCGGGGGCATTATTTTTTGTTGATAAACTAAAACAACTATGAAGACAGTCGAAGAGAAGATAAGTCCATCCTTGGGCAATAATAAACCAACATGTCATTTACCATGATCGGGCTGGTAGCCGTCGAAAAGGCAGAAACTGAGATGAAAAATAGATCATCTTGGTTCAAATGCCGTTTTCACCTCCACAAAGTAGCTGAGAAAGGAAATATTTGCTTTAACATATTCATTATTATGTCTCTAGAACGAGCAACTCAGCTTTTTTATCAAATGAATAAGATATAAGCTATAAAAAATGGATAAATACATACCCTGTCGCTGGATGACGTCATTTGTTTACCTCCGAAATCTCGCAACCTCCGATATCCCGATATCGGGTTTCCCTGGGTGTATCTTGTGAATTAAGTTGGATGATCTAAAAACAACAGAAAGGCAAGGCCGAGTAGTCACGCGAGTGCTAAAAATAGACAAACTGCTGCAGGAGATTTGTGTTATTGTTTGCCGTTTCGGCGGTAAACTCGAATCATTTGATCTCATTTACTAGGAAAACCCTAAGCACCCAAAGGTTTCGATGTTCAGCTGAAGAAAAAAAAATCCACCATTCCGACGAAGGTTCTACGGTGCCATTTTCTCGCAGACCGCAAATCCCGGGCCGTAAATAAATGAAAGGAAAATTCCACCCTAGCGCTCCAAATTAGGCGAAATTGCATTGCTCTGAAATAAAAATATTGTAAAGAAACGGTTCTTACCTATTTTCACTTGATATTTCCCTAAAAAAATATTATTTTATGGCTCTGTGGAAAAACTTCCGACTAACTTTGGAACTGATGCCTCGTTCTGATTTGGGATGCTGATACAGCTATGGCATTTCTAAGGGGTGCACTGAAGGAGGTATGCACTTAATAAAATTGAAAGATTTTAACCAGATTTTGAAACGGGAATCATATTTTGCAAACAGGAAGTTGTTTTTCCAAAACTTGAAACTGTTCAAAACCGGGGCCACTCTTACAGGAAAGAATTTTCTCCCAGAGGGAGCAAATTCGTACATGTAAGGGTATCCCCGCGAAGAGAGGGGAGGAAATATTCCCCATTTCATTATTATTACCCTTGGAGGTATACCCATTTTCCTTAAAAATTACAGCGTATCATATAACATAGTATCCTTTAACCTCTTATTGCGTAAAGTGCATTGATATTAAACGTAACCAGTGTCTTACAAATCTATCAGTGTCTTTTAAACAAAACATAAACAGTTTTGACAAAGGAACATCATGCACATGAAAGGAAGGGTTGCGATTGTCACAGGGGGTACGCGAGGAATAGGAAAGGCAATTTCAGAAGCAGTCTTGAAACGCGGAGGCAAGGTAAGTTGATTTTTCTGACCAAAACAGCGCCGATACGGAAGGTACTCGTAAATATGGAGATTAACACCGAGTAAATGCGGAGACCTACTGTTTTCTGATAGGTAATTGACGAGTTCCTTAGATATGAGCTCGGACCCATCGATGGGTCCGAGATATGAGCTAACCGGCCAGGCATGCCTCAAACCAGAGAAGGCTGCGCTTCGTTTTTAACCGTATTTACCCTAAGTATTCGGACATACCGGCCTGGGCAAACTGTGTAAGTTCAGAACATACGCCACAACATGCGGCATCTGATCAGGGTCTGCACAGTCTGTTACATACGATACACTCAGCAGTTTACAAACACATCAACAGGTATTATTGCATAAAAAGCAGTGTCGCACGTTATTAACAGCCGTGCATTAACCGGCGAAAATCCGTGTATTAACAAGGCAATTCACGCGCTGTTAATGCACGGCCACGTAACTTTCAATATGCTCGTACCGGGGCCACAGATTTGCTGCCGTTACGAGATGCGTACTGCGCGGACCTAGAACGAGCATAGTCCGTGCAGATTGCTTTCGCGAGACATCGATGAAAAGGCGAAACAAAATAGTGCAAGAAATAACGCGAAATGTAGCAAATGTTTTCAGTTTTTATGCAACAATAGCGATCGAACATGGTTTTTCAATGCATTAACATTCGCCAGGTCCCTTGGGAGGTGTTGAAAACCGCGGCCTTCGGCCTCGGTTTTCAACACCTCCCACGGGACCTGGCGAATGTTAATGCATGCAAAACCATGTTTGATTCCTATAATAACATGGACGTTTTGTAAATTTCAGGACAGGTATGGTAAGTGGTTAATGCACCCGAGTATTTAGGATATCGATTACAAAATACAATACAAAGTTTTGACTTTGGTTTCTGTTTATTTCTATACTACAATATCATAAAATGGATTCTTCATATTGGCCCTGTTACAAGCCCGAGGGCAGTCATATTGGCCTGAGGATTGCTGTATTGGCCCGAGGCGATGCCGAGGGCCAGTATAGCCATCCGAAGGCCAATACAACTGGCCGAGAACCTGTAACAGGACCAATGTAAAAACATCCATTTCACTTTTTGGTTTCAGCTCGGACCCGTCAGTATTGATGGGTCCGAAGTTTCAGCTTTTAAAGTGTTGAAAGTTAATAACACATCTTTTTGAGTAATTTTGTTCTTGTTGCTTGCTTCACAATGTAGTTAATCACTGACTTCTTTTTTAAAATATTGCTTTGTTTGAATGGATAATTAGGACTGTTGTCTGCAAATGTAGCTCCAAACTCTTGATGTACTGTAAGCACCAAACAGAAGAAGTATCACTGTTTTAAAGTCTCATCGACTGGTTTATACCGTAAAATATTGGCTCGGTTAATACCGTAAACTATTGGCCCTTCTGAACCCCTCGATTTTTATCCCCTAAGTCCTTGTAACTTTCAGTGTTAGCCTTCGTATAATGTCCGGGTCAAAACCGTACAGAAATCATTGCATTTGTATGATGCAGGCTGTTTGGCACATATTAGAACAATAATTACTTAGTTGATTAATAATAACTCTTCAAGCCCTGTACAGCAAAAGAGAGACCATTAAAGACAGTGCAGAACCAGATAGTCAAAACGAGCCGCCTCATGACGATCCACTATAAATGGCCTTTAGTATTCGGATAAATTTATCCTGAATTTTAACAAGTCCCTTTTACTAACTGTCGATGTGTTTAAAAAATGGATGAGTTGGTTAACAATAGTAGTACCTGATCAGACGCCTCGTTCTGCTCTTTATCAACTCTGTTTGCCGTATTTACCCTAGATATTTGGCCACCTTTACTCCTTACCATACTCCCAGTAAGCATTCTACATAAATCTATAGCGGGCCGTTATTGGCCCGTCAGGGTAGCTGACGGGCCGACAACGGCCCGCTATAGATTTACAATGTTCTGTGCTTGGCCTAAAATTTGAACGAGTTCCGTTTTACTACTTGTTGATATGTTAACTGTTGGAGACGGAGTAGCAGAATTAGAACTAGTCCCAACATCCACACAATCCGAATAGAATCTGATCAGTTGTATGCCCAGTTCCTGTGACTTATAGGCTTAGTATTAACAGGGTCTACATCATTCAAACATGCAATTAGGTACAATGGCATGGATACAATGTGGAGTTTAAGATCCGTTTGCATACCCGTGCAGTCTGATCTAACCTTATACTGTTCAACAGGAGATTGCGTGTATAATTTTGGACTACATTGTTCAAGAAAAGTTAGCTCATCTCGGCTCAAAGGCGCCATATTCCTCAAAAATAGACATTTTATTATCCAAGAAAAGTTAAATAAATTAATATATGGTATTAAAACAACCATAAAATGTGACACCTGACAGCCTGTAAAATTTCAGTTAGTCTATCATTCTTGAAATAAAATGATTTTTTTTATCGTATCTCTGAATCAATGTTGTGAACATTAATTCAGAGATACAATAAAAAATCATTTCATGTTTGATCCAGTTCAAAAACGAGAGACTAACTAAAATTTTACAGACTGTTAGATGCCACATTTATAATCGTATTAATACTATATATTAATTTAATAAACCTTTCTTGGATAAAAAAAATGTCTGTTTTTGAGGAATATGGAGCCTTCAATTTGGATATATGGAAAATGCTTGCGTGATGCAATCCACACATTAAAAAAGTTACGGACAAACAGGGCATGCGCAGGACCTTAGTGCGCATATACATAATTTAACCTGTTCGTGTGCGGTTGGCATACTTCCGAGGGCATCCACCATCTTAGAATATCTTATGACGTGATGGATTAACTTCTCTTACCACTGCCGATAAGAAAGAGTCATTCGGGTTCTTTTGTGTTTTCGCCGTGGTGACTAAGTCTAGCCCATATGGAAGCTACACGCAAGTTTATTCGATCGTGAAAAGGCAATGTCGTAAATCTGGTTTGGATCGCGCCGATGTAATGAAAATGTTTCTTATCAGTGTTTGGTAGTTGGGAAAAATGATCAATGACGTGGTGACTGGGAAATTGTAATCCCCGGGTCCAACATTCAAGGAGGAAACTCGACAAAGCCTCATTTCCCTCTTCATTGGTAGGTCCGAGGATTGTGACTTCCCTATATCTACTGGGCCCAGTTGTTCAAAGCGTCGTTAGCTTAACGAGCTCGTTAAGGGTCATTTCGTTAACTGTTTTAACGGATTCAATATACAATATTCTGATATTTTTTGCTGAAAAAATGTGAGTAGCTTTTGCACTGCAAAAGCTACTCACATTTTTTCAGGAAAAAATTTCAGCATATTTGCGTATCACTCGATGTAGATTGTAACGAATCGTAAACTAACGACGTCGTTAGCTTTGAACAACTGGGCCCTGGATTCTCGTTGTTCTTACTCAGCAAACAACGTTACATAATTGTCGTTTGGACGTCACCACAACGCCAATAGCTCAACGTTATGGCGACATCCAAACGACGTTACTGCAATGTTTTTATGCTTACTAGGCGATTATTTTATAGGTCTGCTTTACTGGCGTCAACGAAGCCAACGGCCAATGTGTAGAGAAGACATTTAACGAAGCATACGGGCCAAATTCAGCTTTATTTGTCAAATGTGATATCTCAAGGGAGGCAGAGTTCGAAGGTTAGGTTTTGAATAAATTAGTGTCTGTTGTTCTAAGGTTCTGCTGTCATTACGCGTTTGGTTATGCAGAACATGTCCGGCTTAAGCTTTAACCTGTTGATTATAAATAGAAACAGCCAGCATGTAATATATTTTCGTGTTTTCAAAAGAAACACTTTCTGTGAAAAATAAAAAGAAATGGCGGTAATTTTCATCTGATGATTTAATCCATTGTAGTCTGTAAACCACTTTAAGGGTAATTGGCAAACAGTGCAGACCCAAATCAGACGCCATAGAACGCGGCGTCTGATCAGGGTCTCCACTGTTTGCAAATAGTTCAACCATTTTTCTCTAGGAATATCTAAATCACATACCCTGGCATACCTTAAATCGAAATTTGAATCTTCCAATATATAGTGTGGGAGAGTTCATTCAGTCTACAATGGGTTAATAGGCTATATAGCGCTAAAGCTTTTAAAATGTGTATATGAGACGGTACTCGTAAGGTAAAAGATCTGTTTTGATGACAAATATTCAAAGCCGCGTATAAAATTTCCTTATGCATTTAGAGTCACGGTATTCATGTTACAATTTGCAATTTTGATAGTTAGTACATATTATATAACTATACATAAGAAAAAAATATAACCTTGTCGGGTCACTTGAGGCTTCTGGCTTCCAGTTGCATTACATCAAACTGAAATTTAAAACCAGTTTAAAACGAATTGGGAGGCGCTTTGTGACAAAGAGCTATGCCAAGTTCAAGCATGCAAGGCCCATCCATGACAGCTAGACAGAACAATAACGCGAACGCAATACATTCAACGCCGTCTCTATGTGGTTCTCCTGTCGTTTGGTGCTCAGTATTAACCCTTATAGCGCCAAGCAAGGGTTGAAGCAGACGACATTCTAAATTTTCTTATTTTATCTTTTCCTAGAGAAAGTTATTATTGACGTTTAATGTGACTCGTCTGCTTATACGAGGGCGTATCAATAAATAGCCAGCCTGTCCCATTTCCGATGAACCGAGACGGTCACGATTTTCATGCTTTGTTTCAATATATGATTTATACATGGGTACAAAATTGCACAAAATTACAAAGGTAAAACAGGCAAGGAAATACACGGCGAGTTAGCCGATGTTTATAGGTCTTCTGCACCATCTTATGCTCAGGTTAAATTCTGGGTAGGGGAATTCAAACGCGGTAGAACGTCTTTAGAAGATGAAGCCAGGTCTGGACGCCCACTGGATGCCACCGACGAAGAAATGTGTAAGAAAGTTCGGGATCTGGTATTCTCTGATAGGCGAATTCAGGTGGAAGAAATAGCGCAGGCATTAGACATTTCACATGGTATCGTTTCAACAATCTTACATGATCGTTTAGGTATGCGCAAGCTAACAGCCCGTTGGGTCCCCAAATCCCTTAGCGATGAGCAAATGGCAACCAGAGCATCAGTATGCAGCACCTTGTTGAAGCGTTTTAGGTCAAAAGATGATTTTCTTTTGCGTCTGGTGACTGTAGATGAGACTTGGGTTCATTATTATGAGCCAGAGAATAAAGCTCAGAGTCGTCAGTGGGTAGGGCCTGGGAGAAGTTCAAGACGCAACCATCTGCTGGCAAGGTGATGGCCACAGTATTTTGGGACGCAAAACGCGTTATTATGATGGACTTTTTACCCAAAAGAAGTACAATAACTGGAGTGTACTATGCAAACTTGTTAGACCAGCTGAGAACCGCCATCCGTGAAAAACGCCGAGGTAAACTCTCTAAAGGTGTTTTGCTGCAACAGGACAACGCGAGAGTTCACACTTGCAAAGTTGCAATGGATGCTGTAGAGCGAAACGGGTATGAATTAATACCACATCCTGCCCATTCGCCTGACCTAGCTCCTAGCGACTTCTTCCTATTCCCAAACTTGAAAAGATATCCGTGGACTTCATTTCCGGTCTGATGAAGAAGTCGTGACGGCAGTTGAGGAGTGGGTCAATGGAAAGGACCCTGACTTTTTCAGTTCTGGGCTGATGGCACTTGAACACCGTTGGTCTAAGTGCATCACACTAGAGGGCAATTACATCGAAAAAGAAGAGGTGGATCTCAACCGGAAATAAGTTAGGCTGGTTACTTATTGACTCACCCTCGTAACATGAAATGTTAAGAATTATTTTCTATGAAAATAATAAATAAAATAAAATAAGAAAATTTAAAATTTAGTACAAACTTTGCTTAGCTCAGTACTGGGTGGAGGTAGTGATTCGCGCAAATAATCCCATTTTTACGAGATAGTAATGCAGCTTCGTCTTAGTAAGTACCTGAACTGCTTTAGCTCTGTTCCAAATTGATTTTCCAGCGACTGTTGTTTTGATATGTTATCTGTAAAATTAATTAGAAGAAGAAAATTATATAGAAGATATACAAAGCTTCAAGCACATATTGTATGTTTTCAGTGGAAGTCTGAATAGACTGCACATTCCTTTGTAAAATAAATGCATACTAGTTAATCACGAAAATACAAATAGAGTTTTCTTTCAAATAGATTATATTCAGTATTTAGCTGATACTCGACGTGTCGTGGCTACATAGCTTAGATAAACTTCGTTTTTAGACAATATTTTCTCCGATAATACGTACTTTGATATCCAGTTCTCAATAGCATTTGATATCAAATAAGGATCAGCTGCATTCCATTTGGATAAAGAATTTCTAATACCAAAATGTGAGTCTAGATAGCTCAGGTGTCAACCCTTAAATTCCAATTTCTGAAGTCGTTTTATTGAATTTTATCTTACGCTTCAGATTTTTTTTGTTAACCAATCCCAGTAGAGTGAATAATACCTGTTGTTATTCTTATTGTTTTGCTGCTGCTATGGTTATTGTTACCTTTGTTGTTGTTCTTGATCAGATTTTTAATGCTACCTGGCTGGCACTAATGTTTTTAATTAACCGTCACACCCGGATAAAAAATGATTGTCATTCCAAACTTTTACCAGAATTAAAAAACGGACGAGTCCACATCAGAAACACAGCGGTGAGAAGGTTAAAAGACAACTGCATTTATCCTATGTATTCAGACTATTTTTTCATGCTCAACTCAGCTGTGCATGAAATTTTCTCTTCTTATAAATATAAAAATGCCAACGTTAGTTGGCATTTTAATATTTATTAGCAGGGAATTTTTCATGCTCAGCTATGTTTAGAATGAAGAAATGTGCAATTATAAGTAAGTTGTGATTTATTAGTAGGACGAATTTCATGCTCAGCTCAGTTGAGCATGAAAAAAGTTTTATAACCTCGGAGCCTGATCTTCTTACCTACTTGTCCTCAAATATGAACAAGTCCATTTTACTACGTATTTATGTGTCTGAAAAACAACAACAACTGCTGGATGAGTGTCAACAGTGAAGACCCTGATCAAACGCCGCGTTTTATGGCGTCTGACCTGGGTCTGCGCTTTTTGTTCAGGCCTGTCTGTCCGAATTCTCAAAGTAATTACGGGAGTTTGAGCTAACATCGATAACTAGTAATAATTCCCGTTTTAATCTTTCTAGAGCTTTTCAGGACAGCAAAGGCTACGTTCGACAAAATCGACATCGTTGTAAACAATGCTGGTATCCTAAATGAAAATTTGTGGGAAAAGATGATTGACATTAATCTGGTAAGTTATCAAATGAGCTCAACGTGAGAAAACGTACTTTCTGACATATGCGCCCAACGGAGATTCAAATCAGCCTGCACATTCGCGCAGTCTGTTCACAGTCTTCAGCGGACACGCGTCGTCGATGCAACGTCATAACGTCTCGTTACCGTCGATGCAACGTTATGACGTTGCATCGACGTTAATGCGACTTGCATCGACGTTGTGTGCCCGCTCGGTTGGTTGGTTTAGCGAAATTGCTGGATGGGTGGCAAACATTATAGATCTTGATCAGACGCCGCATTTTGCGGTGACTGATTGGGTTCTACACTGTTTGCTCAGGCCTCTTTCCGAATATTAAGATTTATTGTGATATTTATTTATTTCATAACTAATGAACTATTTCAATTTTTTTCTTGAAAATAAATAGAATGTGCAGTGAGTTATGTAGATGTTAGGAGTGTGTGTGGGGGAGGTGGTGGGGTGGGGGAGAGTGTGATAATTGATAATTATAAACCGTGGCTTTTAGTTTCGTGGCCGTAACCCTATCTTCAAGGATAGAATTAAAATGAGGTGATGTTTGTTAGGTAATGGGAACATCTTCCCTAAAACATTTATAGTCCACCAGAAGTTCTTTATAAAGGAATTGCTGGGATCAAAAGCAAAAACCAAGTTATCTAAATAGCCGTTTTGTATCCAAACAAAATGTATAGATTATATAGGAAAATGACCATAAATGGTCATTATTCTACATAATCTAAACAATTTTTGTATAAGACTTTTGAGGCCCACCTTTAGTTCGTCTTATACCGTAACCGTCTTATAATGATCAGGACCCAGTTGTTCAAAGCGTCGTTAGCTTAACGAACTCGTTAAGGGTCATTTCGTTAACTGTTTTAGCGGATTCAATATACAATAGTCTGATATTTTTTGCTGAAAAAATGTGAGTAGCTTATGCACTGCAAAAGCTACTCACATTTTTTTCAGCAAAAAATTTCAGCATATTCATTGCGTATCAACTGATGTAAATTTTAACGAATCGTTAACTAACGATGTCGTTAGCTTTGAATAACTGGGCCCTGTCTTATAAAAAGGTTCCAGTGTATTATTATTGTTTAAGCCGGGCACACACAGCCTTTTCTACATGATTGCCTGTACGCCCGGCGGAGTCTGATCAGAGTCTTCGCTGCCCACCTGAAGACGCTTTGGACCCGTGGCTATCAACAGAAAAAACTGCGAAGACTCTGACCAGACTGCGCGGATGCGCACAAGCACTCATGTAGGAATTGCTGTCCTCTGGCTCATTTGTTAATTTGTTATTTTCTATAGTGTTGACTTCATTACAGACTGGTACGATAAGAGGAACGCTGTTGGCCATAGAACATATGAGGAAAGATAAGGGCGGGATCGGTGGCATAATAGTAAACATTTCTTCCTATGGAGGTATACTGTTTTTAACACAAGATGGAAACCAGGGGTGCGTTCAGTAAAGCGAAACACATGAGGGTGTTTCTCAAAAACTATTTGCATCGACTGAATGATTATTGTAAATCCGTCACACGTGACTACCTGTTATTCTCGTAGACGAGACTTTAAGTTAAATAGAATAAACTTTATTAGTATGTATTAATAATAAAAAAAATATCAACGCTATAAACATTCCAATATTCTGTTTATTTATAAACAAGCATTCATAAACTTTATTCGCGTAGGCCGCCATCTTTGTTGTGCTAAAAGACAGCTTGAGAATCATTATCATCCGCTAGGTGGCATTTTTCAAATGACAATCTTCGAAGAATATGACATGCGCAGACAATGGCTTGAGAATAGTTAGGGAATGTTCGCTACCGTTCGTTACCCTCCGCTGAAAACAAACGAACGGGAAGTTTGCTTGTTTTGTGAGTAACCGCGAACGTTTCAGTTAACTGAACGCAGCCCAGAAGGGAATACCTTCCTTTCAAAAGAGGCAACTCTAACAAAATTGTCCTGCCCCTTCTCTGAAAAGTGGTCTCTTCTGGAGACCCTCTTCTGAAAAGGGGTCTATCCTTAAAAGAAATAATTTGACTCAATGGGATCGAATTATTTCTTTTTAGATTAGACCACTTTTCTGAAGGGCCTTGGTGTACAGCAAACAGTCACAAAAGCTGTCCGCCTTATAATAAATGGTGGAAAAACTATCACATGTAGGCCTATCCTTCAGTTTTCATAAGATTTTAACGAAGCTTTATCAGCTTAAAACTAAATAATTTATCCAGCTCTGTACCGTTAAGATTTTTTTATAAACTAACTTATTTAGAAGGTACAATTTAAGGGTTTAAAGATTGTGAAATTTTGCTTTCTGATTTCTGGAACAAACAAAAATATTTACAATTTTAAAACCCTTCTAAATTTTAGATACATTTTAAAAAATCTGAATGGTAAAATCTGCATAAATTATTCATTTTTAAGTTGGTTAAGTTTTATCAAGATTGAACAGCAGCCGCAGCAACAACAACAACAACAACGAAAACGGCAACGACGAAGACAACAACAAAAACGAGGACAACAGCAACAATAATCATTATCCTTATTATTATTATTATAAATATTTTTTACTAACGTTGTTGACAAAAGCACAGTCGACTGTCGTTATCTCGAAGTCCCAGAAATTCTCTAAAATACTTCGAGATATCCGTACCTCGACATATCAGATTTGCATAATTGAGGAAAAAACAAACTGAACAACCACATTTCACAAATGAATATATAATTCGACTCCAGAAGTTAGAGATATGTTGAAAATATTGTGGACAAGAGGAGAAATTGCTCCCCTCTTTTTCACATTTTGTTATCTGTTGTTAGATTTCCATGTTAAAACAGGGACCAGATTTTCACTTCGTTATTTGAGAAAAGCGAAGTCGAGATAACGAGAGTTGACTGTATTTCCGTTTAGAGTAAAAAGCGGGACAGAGTGGCCTCCCCTGAAAGTGTATCCCTTCCGCTTATGACGTAAGAAAAATATCAGATTAAATACGATTTGAGCCAGCACACGACAAAACCTACAATGAGACCTTTGTGACCAACAAAGACTCAGATCAGCCTGTACATCCACCCAGTATGGCAAGGGTTCTCGTTCATCCCTCTTTGGATAGCCCGGAGGCCGTAGAAGGCACATGCGATCAGCGAAGACTCTGATCAGACTGCGTGGATGCGCAGACTGATCTGAGTCTGCGCTGGTCGCACAAGTCTTATTGTAGGTTATGTCGTGCGCTGGCCCATTTGGTCTTAATGGCCTTATATAGACTGACGCCCTAATAGATTGTTTCAAACATCATACTTAATTTGCGCCGCAACGAATGTCAGAAAACGTACCTTCTGACATATGCGCCCAACGAAGACTCAAATCAGCTTGCGCATCCGTGCTGTCTGATCAGAATCTTCGTTGTCAGCATGAAGAAATTTTGCATCCTTGGCTATCCAAAATGTGCCAAGTGAAGAGTATGATCAGACTGCGCGAATGCGCAGGCTGATCTGAATCTTTGCTGGGCGCACATGACCGAGGGTAGGTTTTCTGACGTTGTGGCTCTTTGACATGTATGTAGCAATCTGCAAAGGGTTTTGTATATTATTAACTTTAATAACTTTCTTGAAATATTAAAAAAAAAAACAACCCTGAAAGTAGCCTAAAAGAACATTAGAAACCAGGGCCTAGTTGTTCAAGGCATCGTTAGCTTAAAAAGCTCGTTAGTGGTCAAAATGTTAACTGTTCTAGTAAGTACAATATATAATTCACAGGTATTTTTGCTGAAGAAATGTGAGTAGCTTTTCACATTTTTTCAGCAAAAATATTAGCGTATATGCCATATCGTGTATGTTGAAATTTGTATATGTGCTCATGGGCCTTATGACTTATTGCATGTATACTTACTTACTTACATACATACTTACTTACTTACGTACTTACTTACTAGTGATCAAAGTTGTAACGTTAACTAACGACATTGTTACTTTTGAACAACTGGACCTGAAGCCTGTATAAACACAAGTATAAGCTTTCAAATAGCTTGGTCTACACTTCGCATACATTAAATGTTAAAGCTGATTTTAATAATTTTGGGTTCTTTACATGCACATCTTGGCTAAATCGGCTAAATTTCAAAATGGAAAGGGTGAATCGGAGTTCTTAATGAGATATAGTCTAAATGAGAATCACCCTCACATTTGAAATTAATTACAGCTGATTTCACATCGCCTATTCGGCTTACCTAATCAAAACTAAAGTAAGTAGTTATAAGAATATCAGTTGTTTTGTCGCACTGTCTCGATAATACTATAAATTGCAGTACCAATGCATCAACCACTTTAAAAGTGAAATTGCCAAGATTAATGTGTATCCCATAACATTCGATAAAGTGCTGTACATAAGTGCAGTGTGCCGAAAAATTGAACGCGAATGGAAAACACCTTCTGTATATGTAGGAATTTCAATAATATTAGTGTATTCTATTCTTTCTTATTCGGTGCTGTTGCATAAGGTCAGTCGTATGTTCTCTACCTCCATGGGCATAAACAATTACACAGTTTTATTTCACCGGTTGACGCACATAATGATACTTGATATATATATGCCATCATATGTGTATATGCAATTGCTGAAGCTAAACGATACGCTAGCTTTTTGAAAAAGCTAATCAAGTTTGAGGAGAATCCGGATTCAAATACCCATCATGAAAAATAGGTCAAGTTCAAACAGTGATGGAGGCCTTCAGTTTTGCACCTCAAGATATTAGACTGCTCATAAACGCTTAGCTCTCTGAGTAAAATTTTCAGCAGACAACATTTTGAAATATTTTCTTATTTTTCCAAGGAAACAGGATTGTTCATGCAAATTGTTTCCAGTGTCTTGTTTTCTGGGGAAATTAAGAAAAAAAATCCTCCCACTGCCGTCTGCTGAATTTGCCCACAGTGTGGTAAAAGTTAATAGGCAGCTTCCATATTTGGGTTGGTGGTTTTTTAGCCAACTGGTCCTTTCGCAGCAGTCATATCGCGACGGTGTCTGGATGTGACAGGGAGCTCAATGCTCATTTTTAGAGTGCTGCCTCACTGACATATCATGCCCAAGACACTCGACATGATATTCAACCCAGTCACATTATACTGACACTGAACTGACCAGTTCTGATTCCTAACTCTTGTTTCTTAATGCTGAGCCTCAGAATGCTGAGCACCAAGCGAAAGAGCAACTGGTACCATTTTTAAAGACTTTGGTTTGACTCGGCCGGGGATCGAACCCGCAATCTCCCGGTTACAAAGCGGACGCTACTGTGCCGGTTTCTTTCGCATTGACCAGTAGCCACCAACCCACCCATAACCACACGATCAGTTGTTATAATGTATATGGTAAATTTTACATTAATTGATTGTTCTTTATTTAATATAGCTTTCACGCTTGGCTTTATATGGACTCATTGAGCCCATTCTGGTTACTTTTAAAATCGAATATTACCGCTTAAGCCCATGCTAGTGTGTGTGTGTGTGTGTGTGTGTGTGTGTGTGTGTAATACCGCTTAAGCCCGTGCTATAGTGTGTGTCGAATACCGCTTAAGCCCGTGCTAGTGTGTGTGTGTGTGTGTGTGTGTGTGTGTGTGTGTGTCGAGGAGGTGGTAAGGGGGAGGCGTGTTTGTCGGGGTTCTTTGTTTCCACAGGCAACCTTTTAGGGTTGCAGCTGGTGTTAAGTGCCGTGTGACGGCCGTAAAACGTCTCCCCGCCCTTCGCCATGGTGCAGATTATATTTTTATTTCCTTTGGGATCATTTATCCCAATCTGGTTACTTTGAAAGCCGAATACCGCTTAAGTGGGTGCTAAGGATGGGCGTATGCAGCCTCGCAAACTACATTGCTGCACTGCACATGCAGTGACTTAATATAATCAGGTCTCCGATTTTCGTTTTTTGTGTGTGTGTTTGTGTGTGTCTGCGTGTGCGTGTGCGTGTGTGTGTGTGTTCTTTCTTTCCAATGGTGGCCTTTTGGATTTTTATAGCATATAGCTTGGAAGAATGCCACCGTTGTCACGATTTGTCTGCTTTCAATTTTTTAGAATCCAGTTTAGAAACGAACTATTAAAAAACAACTATTTGGACAAAACTTTCGGATGCAATTGCAAGTATAGACCCCTGTCATCTAAACAAGCTTTATATTGTTGGAATAGCTTAACCCGAGTCCTGCTGAACACGAATTTGTCCTGCTTTTGCAAACAGTGTAGATCCAGTTCAGCTGGCTTCTGCAGAAGCCAACTGACCTGGATCTTCACTGCTTGTCATTTTGTATGTGAACCTGTAACAACAACCTAGATCAATAAATCTGATTGGCTGACAATTAGGAGTGGGCATGGCATCTTAATTGACAAGGATTAATATGGTAATAGTCCTTCTTTGTCATTTTAGGAATAGTTCCTGCTTCCTTTCATCCAGCCTACTGTGCGACAAAATATGGAATTGTTGGATACACAAGAAGCTGGGCGGTTTGTGAATATTTATATTAAATATGAGCCGCAATGTGAGGAAACGTACCTTCGGACATGAATGCCCAAAGAAGACTCAAATCAGCCTGCGCATCCGCACAGTCTGGTACGAGTCTTTCATATCCGCATAAAGAAACTTTGCGTCCTTGGCTTTTTCAAATTCCGCCTACCGAAGATTCTGATTGAACTGCGCGAATGAAAAGGCTGATCTGAATCTTTGCTGAGCACACATGCACGAAAGTACGTCTTCTAACGTTGCGGCTATTGTTGTTACATTCGAACCTCAATAGCTCGAACACCGATTGCTCGTTTAGCATGGTTAATTCGAGCTCGTTTTTGAGTCCCTACAAAATTATTCCGATGGCTCAAGAAAACAAATACATCGAGGCGATTCTAATGAGTACACTCAACATACAATTATTATGTAGATAACCGAAAAGATTTTCCTAAATCATCGCCATTTGCTTTCTGACCTGGCGTTATGATTAACCCTCAGTGGCTCGAACAACCCATATCTCGAACAAATTTTCATGGTCCCAAGGCTGTTCGAGCCATTGAGGTTCGACTGTATTATTATTATCATCATTGTTATCATTATTATTATTATTATTATCATTATTATTATTATTATGTTGCTGTTGGTTTTGTAATCATATCATCCGCTAGATATCTAAAAATGCTGCTTCCATCTTAAATTTGTACCTGGCGAATGACTAGTACTCTTCCATAAGTTTAAAAAAGGCGCTCCTCATATCTGAGCCACTAGTAAGTCGACAGAATTGAGTCCTCCGTGAAATCACCTGACCAGTAAATGACACCAAAACCTGACCAACCAAAATAGCTTACCAGTTAATGGTTAATGTTATTGCTTAGTCAAACAATATTACCAATGTACTTTTTCATTGATAAATACATATACACATGCAGTTTTCATTGACAAATACAGGTATCACAATATTGTTTGTCTAAGGATTTACGCATGGGCGTGGTTATAGCCTTCTGACGGAGGAGTCAATTCATGTCGCTTGTGGTCACTTGATAGCGCTTTGGTAAAACACCTCATTCGCCTGATTAGGTGCAACCAATCATCGTTCGAGTTGTTACTTTGGTGGTCACTGATTAGCTATCCAATACAGATACAGCTTTCATTACAAGCGATCTGATTGGCTGACAATCAGAAATGAGCGTGACATAGTTCATTCAGCATGACAAAGGTTAAATGAAATAAGGAAACTTTATGGCAATTACCTCCACCTGCGAGTGTCAGTTCTGATCGTCGAATGTGCTCCAATTCAATTTGTTAATAGACAATGGCATACACAAAGGCTCAGGCAATACAGTATCCGCGCAGTCTGATCAAGATCGTCTCAATTTCCAAGCGCAATGTATGTATTTTGTAGTAACAAAATCTATGATGCAATTAAGGAGAATCGATGCACTTCAGGCACGTTAACTATGTCGAATTGTTTTTTTATATTATTTGTGTCAAAATTAATATTATACAAAGTAATTATATCAGGGAGAGGAACCAAACAAGCAGACTGCTTTCTTTCTAGTTCTATAAAATGTTATTTGATGTATGTATTCACGAAAGTGCTGAAATAAAATATGTTTATGTTTAAACTAAAATTATTTCATCTGCCGTCAAAAATGGGGTCCACTCTATAAGAAAATAATTTGCTTCCCGTTTCCTTTTAGAGTAGACTCCTCAAGTTTTCAGAAGGGAATTGATGTGCAGGAAGCAATCAGGAAGTCACAAATATTGTCTCCCTTGTAAAATATGGTGACAGAAAAAAAAACAACAACAAAAAAAACAAAAAAAAACACAAAAAAACAAGTGTATCAAGCTCTTAAGAAAAAAGATGCTTGACCAGAGACCATCGCTTTTCGTTTATAATGACCATAAAAATCTATACTTCATTTTTGAGTCTGCTAGCGACAGCTAGCAGGCTCTATGCAATCGCATGGGGTTTTTTACTACGTCACAAGCGGATTTTCATCACCGCTATATTCATACGCGCACTACTTCTTAATCAGACGCAATGCGGCACTATTACGGCGAACTGAATGTGAAGCAGGGGATTTTTTTTATAGCTTTTCTATTTCGCTAACATAACTGTAACTGAAATCGATTTAGATAGTGCAATTTGAAACATAGACCAAAATTCGGTGTAGTAATACACGCGCTACTTTTGTCAATCACCCCACGCCATCTTTGATGTTGTGCTTAGCAACGGATGCTGAACGAAAAGAAAGTATCAGAATCTACTTATTCGATATTGAATATAGCAAGACATCAGGCATTTAATTCATTCCTTCTACATGAAATTACTTTATTCACACCTCAGTGACACGGAGTTGTCTGACGACTGCTGGCCCATTTATACGTTATGACCCTTCTTTTGTGGACATCGGAAAATCTCTTGAAAACGGAAAAGGGTAGGCATAGCTGGTCGGGCTAATCTGTTGATGCTTAGGTGAAGCACTATCAAATGACAATCAGTTATTAAAGCTAATCTGGATTGAACATAGCCATTTCAAATTTATTTAATCTGCTCGTCTTCATAATAAGTTGATAAAGATAAATTTATAAAATTGCACCAGAATAATCGTGGAGCTACATCAGGTGTTGAATATGTATGAACTGGAGCATATCTAGACTTGAACTTTGATAATTCTAGAAATTGGAAATTGCTGCTGGAGATACACTCATTTGGAATAATCAGGTGGTAAACTTCATTGGAAAATAAAGAGGTTCATTACTCCAATCACTGCATTGGCTTATATATGCAGATAATAAAATGGATTTTTTTTTGTGAAGAAAGAAACAAAACAGAAGAGAAATAATTGTATTTAGTTTTTCAGTACATGGTTAGATTATTTATGTATATCTGTTTTACACAGATGCCTCAGTAAAGACCCATTCTTATTTATACATTAAAAGAAGTAGAATGCATTTCCATCTGACTGATTTTGAGAAATTAAATTGATAGTGAAAGCATGTAGTACAAAGTGTTCATGTTGGTTGTTTTTCAAGGAATAGTAAATTTTCACACAAAGCCATGTCTCTGAATGTAAATTTAATATTGGATGAAGCCACTGGTTGTAAGAAAGTGTGAAAATATGGATATAGAGCAAAATCCAGGTCCATCAAATCATATAAATCTAATTATGTAATTAAGTTAATGCCTTTTTTCGCGACACCGCCTTCTGAACAATTCAGAGTAACTACAGTTGCTATACTGGATGTACATTACTCTGTGGTGGTTCTGAATCTCTTTTAACTACACTTTTATTTAACTTTAACATGCGTAAAGTAACGTTATTATTTACCTGTATTATCAGTTAGATAACACACTTTTTGAATAAAAATTACCGGCATGTTTCTTATTTTTCTTAAGGAATATATGTTGTGGATATTCATTAAAAGAGCCCTACCAATGAATGACCTTCTAATAAGTTCCAACATGTTTTTGTGTAGAAATTATAATGAACTAGAACATGTGTTTGAACAACACTATGACCCCAACTATATGGTTTCCCTTAAACATGCATTGTCCATAATACTGAAACACTAAAAATGGCTAACTTCAAAAGTAAGAATAGGATGGCCGAAACATTCCCATACAGAACTAGTATTTTTACCGCTGGGCGGCGAATAAATTCCAACCACAGTTTCGTCTGCCATCATAATGAGAGTAAAGCAAAATGCAATTGGCTATCAGTCAAGCGTCATCCAATCTAAATCGCACTCTGAAAATGTCACTTTGTAGACCGGATTAAAGAATGTAACGAAAACAAATAAGCGAATCTGAATAGAAGCATTCATCATATCGATACTCCATCATGTGTATCGATACATGAAGCGTATCGGGATGCACCAATGCATCGATGAATCGTCCAACCACTAGGCGTAACTCAGCTAATATTTGGTGGACTGTAACCTCAAAACAATACGCCCTTCTCTACATCTTGGTCTAACTATAGCATAAATGAAGTTTCAGCTTGATCGGATATAAATTGTAGGAGGAGTTAACCAGAAACTAGAAGTTTAAAGAAATTTTCAATGGGTCTTAACTCTGCTAATATTTAGTGGACTGTAACCTTGAAACAATATGTGCTGCTCCACGTCATGGTCTAGCTATAAATGAAGTTTCAGCTTGATCGGATGTAAATTGTAGGAGGAGTTAGCCGGAAACAAAAAGTTTAATGAAATTTTAAAAGGGACATAACTCTGCTAATATTTGGTGGACTGTGACCTAGAAACAATATGCACTGCCCCCACATCTTGGTCTAACTATAAATGAAGTTTCAGCTTGATCAGATGTAAATTGTAGGAGCAGTTATCTGGAAACGAAAAGTTTAAAGGAATTTTCAAAGGGCTATAACTCTGCTGATATTAAGTGGACTGTAACCTCAAAACAATATGCACTGTTCCACATCATGGTCTAACTATAAATGAAGTTTCAGCTTGATCAGATGTAAAGTGTAGGAGTTAACCAGAAACGAAATGTTTTCTGAAATTTTCGAAGGGGCATAGCTCTGCTAATAATTGGTGGTCTGTAGCCCAAAAACAATATGTGCTGCTTCACATCATGGTCTAGCTATATACCAAGTTTCATTTTAATCGGATGTAAACTGTAGGAGGCGTTAGCCAGAAACGAAAAAGTTTTCTGACGGACGTCATACCCCGTAAAATAATATGTCCCGTTTTTCAAACAGGTGTATAATAATTCAAAAAAGTATAAATGCAAGAGTTATGGTTCTTGCGCGCTGCATGTTGTCTAATGCTGATTGATATTTACATGACCTTTCTTGAAGATATCTTGAACAGGTTTCAAGTTACAGAGCGGACACGATTTTGTGACGCATAAAGTTCCAAGTGAAATAACTCAAAAAGTATAAATGCAAGACATATGGTTCTTGTGCTCTGCATGTAAGATAATGTTGATTGATATTTATATGAAGTTATGTGGAGACAGCTTGAACCATTTTCAAGTTACAGAATGGACAAGATTTTGTGACAGATGCCCGAGGGAAAAAACAATACACATCTCCCTACCCTAAAGGGAGGAGACATAAATATCAGAATCCTAGCTCAAGCGGGAGGGGGTATATTGCTTTTGGTGCAGATCTTATCAGCACTGGCGTCCCCATCCAAGGGTGTGTGTGGGGGGAGGTGGGGGGGGGGAATATTTAGAACAGAATAGATTCAAAAACAGGCATAACTGGCATGCTAGGTCCAGTGGGGGAAAAAAAAAAAAAGCAAGAGGACCATGATGGTCCTATATCGCTCACCTGAGCAAACAGCTTTGCATACTTACTGTTGAAGTTTCAGCCAAGTTTACTGCTCTAAAATTTTTGTATAAATTTTATAACCCTGCACCCCAGTGGCCATGTTTTTTTCATCCATCATGATGGCTTGAACTGAATAGTGAAAGAGGATCACCAAAGGAACAATTCTGCTGTTATATTGAAATTGGTCCAGTGGTTTCTGACAAATAGATTTTTAAAATGTCTTATATAGATATATAGGGAAATTAAGCCCCACCCCCTAACGGCCATGTTTTTTGACAAATCATGACAGCTTGAACAAACTTGGTAGAGGGTCACCAAAGGAAAAATCCTGCCAAGTTATATTGAAATCGGTTCAGTGGTTTCTGACAAGAAGATTTTTAGTTTTCTGTTTAGATATATAGGGAAAATAAGCCCCAGCCCTAGCAACCATGTTTTTTGACGAATCATGATTGCTTGAACAATCTTGATAGGGGGTCACCAAAGCAACATTCCTGGCAAGTAATATTAAAATCAGTCAGGTGTTTTCTGACAAGATGAATTTTAAAGTTTTCTATACAGATATATACGGAAAATAAGCCCCGCCCCATGAAGGCCATGTTTTTTGACGTATCATGAGGGCACAATCTTAGTAGAAGGTCACCAAAGCACATTCCTGTCAAGTTACATTGAACTCAATCCAACGGTTTCTTACGAGAAGATTTTTAAAGTTTTCTATATAGGGAAAATATGCTCGGCCCCCTAGCCGCCATGTTTTTTGATGAATCATAACGGCTTGAACAATCTTGGTAGAGGGTCACCAAAGAAACATTCCTGCCAAGTTATATTGAAATCGGTCCATTGGTTTCTGAGAAGAAGATTTTTAAACTTTTCTATATAGATATATTTGGAAAATAAGCCCCTCCCAGTGGCGGCCATTGTTTTTTGACGAATCATGATAACTTGAACAATCTTGGTAGAGGGTCAACAAGGAAAGATTTCTACCAAGTTATAATGAAATCGGTCCAGTGGTTTCTGACAAGAAGATTTTTAAAGTTTTCTATAGAGATATATAGGGAAAATAAGCCCCACCCCCTGGCAGAATTTTTTTTAGACGAATCATGACTGCTTGAACAATCTTGGTAGCAGGTCACCAAAGCAACATTCCTGCCAAGCTATATTGAAATTGGTCCATTGGTTTCTGACAAGAAGATTTTTAAACTTTTCTATATAGATATATAGGGAAATTAAGCCTCCCTCCCCACCCACCACCCGGCGGCAATGTTTTTTTGACAAATCATGATAACTTAAACAATCTTGGTTAAGGGTCAAAAGGAAAGATTTCTGCCAAGTATTAATGAAATCGGTCCAGTGGTTTCTGACAAGAAGATTTTTAAAGTTTTCTATATATATAGGGAAAATAAGCCCCGCCCCCTAGCTGCTATGTTTTTTGACAAATCATGACGGCTTGGACAATCTTGGTAGAGGATCACCAAGGAAACATTTTTGCCTAGTTATATAGAAATCAGTCCAGTGCTTTCTAACATGAAGATTTTTAAAGTTTTCTATATAGATATATAGGGAAACAAGAGGCCCACGGGCCACGGCTCGCTCACCTGAGTCACTGCAGACATGCAGATGTTATGCAACATTTTTCCAATCCTATCATCACAACTAATGAAAAGATCATCATTTGAGCAGTTCTTAGTTTTGAAGAAGAATATATGGGCCTGACAGTCAATGGAGCATGATCATTTGAATAAACCATCAATCACATTTCAACAGTAGGATCAATGTGAAATTTGGTGGAAATTGGCTAAGTGGATTCTGAAGAATCATGATTTTATACATGTAAACAGCACAGTGGCAGAGAAATATAATAAATATAAACAAGATGATGGCCATCTAAGATTTCCAATCAGAACAATTTTAACTACTGTTGATCTACAATTCACTTGAATACTTTCAATATAAATGTATATGGCCCATACAAATGCATGGGGAAGCAAATTTGACCTTGGAGGTAAAAAGGTCAAACGTCAACATAGAACCATCATTTTAGCAATTTTGGTAGCTCTCCTGTCCCCCATAATTTGTGCAAAGATAAGGGCCCAGGGCTTATTTGGTTATGGAGAAGAAGATTTGTAAATTTTTTTTTACCATTATATGGGCATGGCAGCCATTTTGATCAATGGACCATGCCCATTTTAGCAATCTTTCATTCTCCTGCCCAAGGAGGCTCTGCATGAAATTTGAGCAACACTGGCCCGGAGGCTTCAGAGGAAAAGTCATTTGAAATTATCAACATTTTTTCCATACAAATGTATGGGGCCCATACAAATGCATACAGAAGCAAACTTGACCTCGCCGTAAAAAGGTTAAATGTCAATGTATGACAATTATTTTAGCAACCTTGGTAGCCCGCCCGTTCCCGATGATATATGCAAACATTCAGCCACATGCCATCCTCGATTTTGGAGAATAACATTTTTAAATGTTTTTTTCCCATATTAATGCATAGGGAAGCAAACGACCTTGCCGTAAAAAGGTCAAATTTTAGCAACTTTGGTAGACCCTCCGTCCCCGATGAATTATGCAAAGATTCAGCCCCAAAGCATCCTCGGTTCTGGAGAAGAAGATTTTTATATGTTTTTACCATATATGGGCATGGCGGCCATCTTGGTTAATGAACTGCGACCATTTTAGCAATCTTTTGTTCCCCCAACCTAAGGAGGCTCAATATGAAATTTGAGCAAATTTGGCCCAGAGGCTCCAGAGGCTCCAGAGGAGATGTTATTTGAAATTCTGAACATTTTTCCCATATAAATGCATAAGGAAGCAAAATTGACCTTACCGCAAAAAGGTCAAATGTCAATGTACAACCATTATTTTAGCAACTTTGGTAGCCCTCCCATTCCCGATGATATGTGCAAAGATTCAGCCACAAGGCATGCTCGGTTTTGGAGAAGAAGATTTTTAAAGGTTTTTCCCATACAAAAGCATAGGGAAGCAAACTTGACCTTGCCATAAAAAGGTCAAATGCCAACGTACGACAAAATCTTATAACAACTTTGGTAGACCTCTTGTCCCTGATGATTCTTGCAAAGATTCAGCCCCAAGGCATCCTCGGTTATGGAGAAGATTTTTAAAGGTTTTTACCATATATGTGCATGGAGGCCATCTTGGGTCAACGGACCATGACCATTTTAGCAATCTTTCGTTCCCCCACCCTAAGGAGGCTCCACATGAAATCTGAGCAAAATTGGCTCAGCGGCTTCAGAGGAGAAGTCATTTGAAAATGTTAATGGACGGAGGAAAAGTGATCACTATAGCTCATCCTGAGCAGAGGTCAGGTGAGTTAAAAAAAAAAAGTCCCACCCCCCTGGCGGCCATGGTTTTTGATGTATCATGACGGCTTGAACAATCTTGGTAGAAAGTTACAAAAGAAACATTCCTGCCGTGTTATATTGAAATCGGTCCAGTGGTTTCTGACAAGAAGATTTTTAAACTTTTCTGTATAGATATATAGGGAAAATAAGCCCCGCCCTCTGGTGGCCATGTTTTTTGATGAATCCAAATGGCTTGAACAATCTTGGTAGAGGATTACTAAAGGAACGTTTCTGTAAAATTATATTGAAATCGGCCCAGTGTTTCTGACAAGAAGCTTTTAAAAGTTTTCCATATAGATATATACATGTAGGAAAAATAAGCTCCGCCCCCTGGCAGCCATGTTTTTTGACGAATCCAGATGGCTTGAACAATCTTGGCACAGGATCACCAAACAAACATTCCTGCAAAATTATATTGAAATCGGTCCAGTGGTTTCTGACAAGAAGATTTTTAAAGTTTTCTATATAGATATAAAGGGAAAATAAGCCCCGCCCCCTGGCGGCCATGTTTTTTGACGAATCCAAATGGCTTGAACAATCTTGGTAGAGGATCATCAAAGTAACACTCTTGCAAAATTATATTGAAATTGGTCATACTTTACTGGATGTATTTGGCCAGACAGTCCCGAGCAAACATTGTAAACCCCCATGAGATGCTACAAAATGCGGTGTCACATCAGGGGCTAAACTGTTTACTACCCATTGAGCTATTTTAGACAAAACATTCGGTAGTAAATTGTACTTGTTAGCTCACCTGAGCGCAAAGTGCTCATGGTGAACTATTGTGGTCAGTCAATGTCCTTCGTCCGTCATGCGACGTCAACAATTGATTTAAAAGCCTACTCCTACACCCCTGGGCAAATTGACTCGATACTTGGTAGGAAGCATCGGGGTGACTTGTACATCAAAAATAGCTAAAATCATGCCGATCAGAAATCCAAGATCGCCGCCATGGCCGCCATCTTGAAAATCTATTTTTCGCTTCTTCTCCTGAACCGAAAGGCCAATTGACTCCAAACTTTCTAGGAAGCACTGGGGTGACTTGTAGATCAAAAATAGTTAAAATCTTGCCAATCGAAAATCCAAGATGGCCGCCATGGCAGCCATCTTAAATCTATTTTTAGCTTCTTCTCCTGAACCGAAAGGCCAATTGACTCCAAACTTGCTAGGAAGCATCGGGGTGACTTGTAGATCAAAACTAGCTAAAATCGTGTTGATCAGAAATCCAAGATGACCACCATCTTGAAAATCTATTTTTCGCTTCTTCTCCTGAACGGAAAGGCCAATTGACTCCAAACTTGCTAAGAAGCATCAGGGTGACTTGTAGATCAAAAATAGCTAAAATCATGCTGATCGTAAATCCAAGATGGCCGCCATGGCAGCCATCTTGAAAATCTTTTTTTCGCTTCTTCTCCTGAACCGAAAGGCCAATTGACTCCAAACTTGCTAGGAAGCATAGGGGTGACTTATAGATCAAAAGACGCTAAAATCATTCCAAACGGAAATCCAAGATGGCCACCATGGCGGCCATTTTGAAAATCTATTTTTCGCTTCTTCTCCTGAGCTGAAAGGCCAACTGACTCCAAACTTGGTAGGAAGCATCAGGGTGACTTGTAGATCAAAAATAGCTAAAACCATGCTGATCGGAAGTCCAAGATGGCCACCCTGGTGGCCATCTTGAAAATCTTTTTTTCGCTTCTTCTCCTAAACCCAAAAGCAAGTTGACTTGAAACTTGGTAGGAAGCATCGGGGTGACTTATAGATTAAAAATGGCTAAAATCGTTCTGATTGGAAATCCAAGATGGCTGCCATGGTGGCCATTTTGAAATTGTAGATTTTTCACTTCTTCTCCTGAATCAAAAGGCTTATTGGCTTTAAACTAGGTAGGAAGCATCAGGGTGACCTGTAGATCAAAAATAGATAAAATCATCCCTATCAGAAATCCAAGATGGCCGCTATGACAGCCATCTTTAAAATCTATTTTTCGCTTCTTCTCCTGAATTGAAAGGCCATTTGACTCGAAACTTGGTAGGAAGCATTTAGGTGACTTGTAGATCTAAAATAGCTTAAATTGTTTGGATAGGAAATCCAAGATGGCTGTCATGGCGGCCATCTTGAAACTCTTTTCCTTTCACTTATTTTCCTGAACCAAAGGGCCAGTTAATTTGAAAATTGGTAGGAAGCATCAGGATGACATGTTGATATAAAAATAGCTAAAATCCTTCCGATTGGAAATCCAAGATGGTGGCCATCTTGAAAATCTATTTTTCTTTACTTCTTCTGAACTGAAAGACCATTTATTGACTCGAAACTTGGTAGGAAGCATCAGGGTGACTTGTAGATCAAAATACGCTCAAATGGTTGCGATAAGAAATCTCAAATTGCGGCTATGGTGGCCATCTTGAAAATCTGTTTTGAACTTTTTCCCCTGAACCGAAAGGGCAATTGACTTAAAGTTCATTGGAAGTACCGAAGTGACTTGTAGATCAACAGTAGCTAAAAGTCATTCTGACTGGAAATCCAAGATGGCTACCATCTTGTTTATGTTTATTATATTTCCCTGCCACTGTGCTGTTTACATGTATAAAATCATGATTCTTCAGAAACCACTTAGGCAATAGCAACCAAATTTCACATTGATCCTACTGTTGAAATGTGATTGAGAGTTTGTTCAAATGATCACGCTCCATTGACTGTCTTGTCATATATAATATTCATCTTAAAAATTAAGAACTGCTTAAAGGATGATCTTTTCATTAGTTGCGATGACAGGATTGGAAAAATGTTACATAACATCTGCATATCTGCACTCACAATGCTAATCAGGTGAGTGGCCCGTGGGCCTCTTGTTCAATTTTAAATAAAGTATGGTAAGGAGTTGAGGTGAGTAACCGACCCAGAAATCAAATTTCGGGTAAGGTGTACACATGCTGTGTTTAAAGGAGTGTAGATATTGATGTAGTGTATGTACAAGAATCTCAGACATGTGACAGACTATTGAAGCGATATATGAGCCTCTTCATGGGATAAAAATCTTATGCCATATGCGAACAACAAAGACACGTGGTTTTTGCTATGCGCAGTCTGATCAGCACCGTTGTTGTTGGCTGTCTAGACAGTAAACAACCTATCAAAACTTTCAAGACTAGCTAATCTGGCACAATGGCCGAGTTAGCCAGTCTACGGCTGAGTAAGCGGGTCTGAGTCTTATTTGGTCGAAAACCTCGAAGACAGGTTTTTCATGTTGTTGCTTATATATTATCTGTACTTTGACAAAGTGCAGGGAGACTTTGTGCACACAGTGCTAAACACAAGCTAAAATTGGATAATTTTACTGCAAGCATATTTTATTTTCGGGCTTCAGAAGGGGGAAAATAGGACCTTATGCACATACTCCTTTCAACTTCTTAAACCTCATTGAAATATATTTATATCGGAAAGATTATTAAATCCAGAAAATAGGAGCTAAATTTTGCAGTAAGGAGGGTGTACATGCCAAAAAATTGTTATGCCATGAATTATACGATTTTTGCTTAAAGGATCTGTTTTAAGGTCTTTGTGAACATGTCGCTTTGCGACAAATGTCTTATATTGAATTAATTTTCTCCGTAACACATTATCCAAGTTGATAAAATAATATATAGAGGCTGTTGCATTATGTGAGGGATTTTTACAGATCCCTCATTTATTATTCGGAACTAGCGAAACTATTTGGAACTAGCCAAATCAGTGGAGAACTTCACATTCATCACAAGGGCAGATAACCTAAGGCAAAGGACAAAGTCTTTGGTGTGATATTTCAAGGAAGGCTAGTACTCTGTATCAGCCAATAAAGTCCAAATTTTGATCAGCCACTTATTTGGAAATTGTTATGAAGCATAACTTTACCTGGTTCTAGCCAAATGACTGTATCTGATCAGTTGTGCCAGCTTTAGTGTTCAGACAACAAAATTCACTTGCCTACACCTATATGCTTATGTGTGTGCAGAGTTGGAGCATGGGCATGTCACTATGACTTTGAGGATTCAAAATGTTCTTGGTATTTTTGCAGCTAATAAAAATTGTCCAGATAATTGAGGAGTGTGGGTAAAAAATATTTCAGTCATTATAAATAAAGATAAAGAGCCTTAAATAAAAGGTTGCATATAAGAATTTAAGAAATAGACAACATAAGCTGTGTAGAGCTTTTAATGCTTATAAGTTCTTTCAACAGCTAGCCCTACTGGGATGTCCAACAGAACCATGATCAAAATCAAGATTTGTGATCTAGTTTGCTAAGTTTTTACTATACATATGTGTACAGTATAATAATTACTGTATTTTTTAAGTCTAGTCCCATATAATTCACATCTTAGAATTTTTTGCTGTTATTATTTAGCCCGGTTTCATGTATTTTCACGTTACTAATGGTAAAACGTTTCATCATAACTACTTACAGAGACAAATGCTGAAAATAATTCTGAAGTCATCTAAATTATTATCTGAGCATTTATTTTATGTACAAATAATACAGTTCTTTGGATTTGATTTGTGAAAGCATTTGTGTAAACAAGCCAACCATGTTGCCGCCATTTTGAACCAAAAGCCATGTAACTTCGCGTTAATTAAATTTTTGGCAGAAAATCATCATGTAATTGTAATGTGATTTTTGCAAATTTTGGCCATTTTCAAAATAAAGTACGGATACCGTATTAATCCGCCTATAAGACGATTTGTTTATAAGACGGGGGCTGTTTTTGGGCCCTTCTCAGGCAGGATTTTGCTTTTAATTAATTATAAGATGGGTTAAAAAAGTCGCCTGTCGGAGACATTCCCTGCCACTCAGAAATTCCTAAAGTACATGAAGACATCGGCGATGATTGGTCAGATTTGTAAGTGAATTTATCACAGAGCAGGAATTAAAAAAAACTCCCAACACCACTTACAAGCATGCATACCGTATTTAACTGTGTATAACACGCACCTTATTTACCCAGAAAACGTTTATAAAAATCCGATGTGTATTATTTATAGGAACACCAAAATCGGGACAGAAATCACCAAGATAATCGGTCGCGAAAACTCATGACATTCACGATCGCCCGTTAAAAATGCAAAATAGAATGATTGCTATAAGATATTCATGATTTTTTATACCTATCTCGCCCATACCAGGGTTCTGGCAGCTCAAAACAAGCAACTCGATCTGATTTGTAGTAATTTGATATCCTTTTCATGTCCATGCTTTTTTTGTTTACGCTTTTTATTTTGCTGATCATGTGATCTCTTCAAAGGGAAACTACTCAAACAGGCATATGCATATGAATCTGTATTGATTACCGGACTTTGACAAGACTCAACCGTAACTTGAATAAATCGGCCTGCACAACTGATTTATTGTAGTTCAAAATAGGAAATAAATTTGGTAGAACATAAATATTGGCACGAACGATCATACATTGAAAAAATAAAAAAGTATTTAAGTTTATGCAATTATTAAAATTATTGATAATAAACAAAACCAACTGGGCTTTTGAGGTAGGTAGATCGGTCATTTGCATTTTATCTTTTATTTTCTTACCACCCAGCTAGCATTCTACGTAAATCTACATCGGGCCGTCATCGGCCAGCCAGCTACCCTGACGGGCCGATGACGGCCCGATATAGATTTACGTAGAATGCTGACTGGGCATATGTTTATCTTTTTTTTTTTTTTATTTAAACTTTTCTTCCAACTTACCAAAAAGATTGTTTGAAATAAACAATGTTTATGATAAAGAAAATCAAACTACCAGCATACATCTGTGCACTTAATTGGTTAATTGGCAGTCAGAATGACAACTAGTCGACTTTAGTTGTTGTTTGCATTGCCCTGAGGCACTGAGTTGATAATTTCACGTTTCAGTTAAGAAAGTGACACAAAGAAGGTGTTAATTATGAGAACACAAAAGAAATAACTACATTTTTATTATCCTAGCGTCTGCAGTGGTACAGCAAAGAACTGCCTACACTACATCAAGTTGCCTGAGGCCCATGGTAACAGAGCTGCACAACGAAAATTCAGTTAGCATTATCGTAAATTCGGCCTGTTTCTACTCTAAATCTTCCGAGTTCGGCCATTTTCAACTCAATCCTAGTGAAATTTGACACTTAGTATCTGGTAACTTAGTAAATAACGCACAGATAAATTCTTCGTGTTTTACATAGAACATCTCTTTTTTTTTTTTATTTCAAAACTATTTAGCAAATATTCAGTGCGTGTTATACACGGGTGCGAGTAATACACAGAAAAATTCGGTACTTCACCTACAAAATTACCTTGCTGCTATTTCTGTCAAGGGACGAAGGTAAACATTATATCCTTCTACCGGTTTCGAAGATCGGCATTTTCCGTGACCACGTGGCACCACCGGACTTTGCCGAAAATACCGATATGGCCAAAGATCTTGATTATAAGATGGGTCTGGATTTTTGGGGGCTTTTTTTTTTTTTTTTGGAAAAATCCCCGTCTTATAGGCGGATTAATACGGTACCTTAGATTTGATATTTTCATAGAAAAAATAAGTTAGTCTTAGCTGTAAAAATTGATTTAATAGATATAGGTGTAAATGTCATTAAGGACTGTTATCACCACGGTCAATATATTTCTTTTCTAAGCGGAAATCACAAAGCAACAGTGTATTTCTGAAAACAAACCTTGCCCACTAAAGCGTGACTTTGTATTTAAAACATCCAGCAGGTAGGTGGCGCTGCCGTTTATTTTCATTGAGAAATCAGTTTAACGCAGTATTGAATTTAACGCGAAAATACATGGAGTATATTACTTTTATTCACACAGACTATTTAGGCTGACAAAATTAATCAGATAATTCATTAACTGATCTATAAATTCCACAAAAATGACGCCACATTTTGCGGCATCCCATCTGGGTCTACACTGTTTGCTCAGGCCTATTTGACCAAATACATACAGTAAAGTATAACATGGGAAGAGTCCTGCTCAGACAGACAAGTAAATTGACCAAATCTTTTGTGATAAATAATCAATCGCAATGACAGGAGTGATAATCGACCAGATTAGCCAGCCTTAGAGTCTATTTATACATTGTATTTGCTGTATGATGATTCTAGCGAATAAAAAGAAAAGAAAAAAAAATGCAACAATGTATCCATTTAAAGATACTGCCTCCAGATTTGTGGGACTTTTACCCAACCCGATCACATGATGAACAGGCCCTGCCTAAGGCAACTCTGCCCTGGAGACTATAGGCAGCCCAACTACTTCCCTGGCCCCGATGGGCGGGGGCCGTGGTCTGTGGGTCGTGATTTCTGAATACCCGATAATCAGTGCACGCCGGTAATAGGTACCAAGTTACGCTACACTACCGGTCACAGGAGCTTGACATTGGATAATTTCTACTTATAGGGCCTGTCCTTCGAACCTTCGATTATTTCATAATCGTAGGGACAGGCCCTATAAGTAGAAATTAGCAAACGTCAAGCTCCTGTGCTACCGGTTGCCTACATGAAATGCACTTTACGGCATCAGGAATTTTGCTGAAGAACTGAACAAGTATCTGTTGTTGTTTTTCGCGTGCGACACACCATGAATTTCAAAAATGCAGGTAAAAGAAGCTTTCATGTCTGTAGCCTCGCGAAAAATAAACTGTTCGACAGCCGGTAGATTCTAGTAAACAAGCTGGTTGTCATACGACAACACACACAGATGTCGCAACACCTAGAAGGTCGGAAACCAGACACGATACGTATCGCTGAGCACTTTCATTGGCTGACTGACATCACATGTCTCAGTCGAAACACTCGGTGTTATTTGCTTTAATCATTGCGACTTTTCAGGCCACGGCAAGGGTCCGTACACACAATTCTGTTCTATTCCATACGTGTTATCATTTGACGCCACCGTCCTGGCTGCTTCTTCGCGGCTGCTTCTTCGCAGCCACGAGGCGGTGTCGCTACAAGAAAATGCATCTGTATAATTGCAAGGAAGTATCCATCAAAGAGATGGGATATTTAGTCCTGATTCAAGAGGGTGTCAATGCCTACCATGTTGTTTAGTATTATTGGTGAAAGCTGTACAGAAAAGGATCTGTACCAACAAGTTGAATGTCAACAACATGAATGAAATTCTGTTTGCAGGAGATAAATTATACAAGTAAGCAAAAAAGAATGCCAAGACATATCATGACTATTTAGAGCCATGTGATTTGCCATCTTATTTTTCACTTGACAACCAGCATTATCCCTGGAAAGTGAAAAAAAAAAAAAAATATATATATATATATATTTTCAGGAAATTTAAATATCTTATCCTTAGTGGAGTATCCTTTCCTTGATTTAGAGACAGGACTCGCTATGACTTTCTCATTCAACCCATATGCAGTCTTCATTTGCAACGGCTTTTCTATTGCATTATTGGAACAAGGTGACTGTTTCTACCTTTTTGAGTCACATGCAAGAGCTTCAGATGGAATGCCAAATGTTAATGGCAAAAACATTTTGTTAAAGAAAACAAATATAACTGGCATTTTCCTTACATTTGCGTAGATTGTTTAGTTTTGATAATTCCTTTACTACAACAGTGGTGAGTCAGTTTGATTTGCATTCGCTCTGTATATCTCATGTTTGCAGGGAGACCATAAAATGATACCAATGAGCTGGGTTTCAAATTTGTGACATAACTACCTATCCTCCTTTACAAGAATGTATTTCATTTGAGTTGTGTCCATCACAGCCTTATGCTTCCTCCCAGCTTGCTGACAGCTTAAATGAACACGGTTCCGCATTACTTGATTCACCCCTTATATGTGAAGAATTGCAAACCTCCCTGAATAAGAAACTTAAGTTAAGTGACACATCAAAAGATGGTTTGAGCAGTAAGAATTGTAAAAACAAAGAAAGTGCTATAGTCACACAGTTTCACAAGTTGGTGTCTTGTGGTCCCCAGTACATATGTACAAGTTGTTGTCAAACATTTTTCAGACATTCTGATGTTAAATTTGATATTCAGGGTCTAAAGTCCGAGATGAAAAGACTCTGTACATTAGGACATAAAAGTGTGGAGGATAAGGAATGGATCTGTCAACAATGTGCTAATAGTTTGAAGAAAAATAACTTGAACAAATATCTTCCTTTTTGTCAAGCCCGCTTGCGCTGAGCAAGACATAGTCACCATAGCTGCATTTAAGTGTATATTAGTGAGTCCATCCGTATTTGTCCGTCCTAGCTAGAAATTTTGCATGCAGAATCATCTTTCAGTGTAGTTTGAAATTTCTCCAAGACTTGGCCTTGAGGTCAGATTTGTCAAGGACATGCACTTACCAGCAGAATTTAAGAGTTTTTAAAGAAAGTCTTCTATTCAGGAAGTGCAATGCCCAGATGCTTGATATATTCCATAGAGCTCCATCTTATCGTATAGTATTGGTAGCATTGGAATGTCGTCTATCTTCTTTGCATGTATTGTGTAAAATTGCATAGAAGATACACAGCACTCCATTAGTACTTTACAAGCTAGCAGACTCTTAGGACTATCAGTCCTTTGATTGTAAAATTGTCAAGAATCCGATGAAACTGCGATTGATTTTCCTCTCCTAATGATGTCTTTTGCAACATAGGTCTAGATAAAGGAGGATATCCGGTAAATATTTTTCTTATTTCTCCACGAAAACATATGTTGTGGGTACTCATTAGAAGCGCCTTAACTAGTGCTATGTTGCAAGCTATATTATATCAGCCACAACGTCAAAAAACGTGACTTCGGACATGCGCGCCCAACGAAGATTCAGATCAGCCTGCGCATTCGCGCAGTCTGATCCGAATTTTCAATGGGCGTATTTTGGATAGTCAAGGATACAAAGTTTTTTCATCGGACAGAGAAGACTCTAATCAGACAGCGCGGACAGCGCGGATGCGCAGGCTGATTTGAGTATTCGTTGGGCGCATATTTCAGAAGGTGCGTTTTTTATGTTCCGGTTCATCTAACATTTCTCTTTTCAGATGAATCCTAAAGTTGACGAAATGGGTATAAGTTTTGCAACCTTTTGCCCGTCCTTCTCTGAAACAGACATGGCGAAGCAGGCATTCTTTTCGGAAGACCCAAATCTTTTGTTCTACGATCTGCATAAAGAAGCTATTAGCAACGCAATGGATAAATTTGGCATAAACAGGTACATTCCATTGTTACTTTTATATTATTGCGTATTGTTACAGCACTACGACTAGTAAAAATCAGCATTCATCAATCAATGTTAGAGCATAGGAAACTCTCGAATATACGAGTACTACACTAAACATACTCACTGGGCTGAATATTCAAGTCCATGCAGGGGCGGATTCGGAGGGGGGTCCGGGGGTTCAGTCGACCGCCATCTCCCTTTGACTCAAAATTTCATCTTCATTGGAGTTTTGGATAAATCCGATAAATTTGAGATACCATATTTACTTAAATATTCACACCCCTTACTCTTTACCTTATACTTCAATTCAACTACAGTCGAACTTCGATGGCTCGAACCCCTTTGGGTCCATGAAAATTTGTTCGAAGGTTACTATTAGTGTCACACCAGGAGGCGCAATGGAGATAATTGTGGGATATCTTTTCGGTGTTCTATATTTTAAATGGATGTTGTGTGTACTCATTAGAATCGCCTCATAGAGGCAATTCTAATGAGTACACACAGCATACATTTACAACATAAAAGAAAATCTCCCCAAATTATCCGTATATCGTATTTGGAGGAAATCCCTGCGGACTCAAGAACGTGTTTGACTCATCCATGGTAAACGAGCCATCGGTGTTCGAGCCATTGAAGTTCTACTGTAGTCCATTTTACTACATGAGAATGTGTGTAAAATTGCTGGGTGAGTGGCAAACAGTGTAACCCCTGATCAGACGCCACGTTCTGTGGCGTCTGGTCTGGGTCTTCACTATTTGCTCAGACCTGTCTTTTCGAATACGTAAAGTACGGTAATTCTATCAATCCCCAACAAAAGTCATCCTGGATCTGCTTAGATGGATGGGCTTGCGGTCCGCATAGGCCCCGAAGACAAATTTTCCCGTAGCGCATGGAGTATATACAGTGAAACTTAGATGACTTGAACACCGGGCTCGTTTACCGTGGCCGATTCAAATACATTTTTGAGTCCCTCGGAAATGATTCCAGTAGCTCAAGGAAACAAACATTTCGGGATATTTTAGGCACATTTTCATATTCAGTCACGAAAATGTATGTTGTGTGTGATTAGAATCGCCTCTTCGAGGCGATTCTAATGAGTAAACTTAACATACCATTTTTAAAGAAGGTCGAAAAGTCATCCAAAAGTATCTCCATTTGCCTCCTGACCCGGCGCCATGTGACTATCCATCAGTGGCTCGAACTACATATGTCTAGAACAAATGTCTATGGTCCCAAAGATGTTAGAGCTATTGAAGTACGACTGTATGCAGTGATAAAACATAAACATTATAATCATTTATTTGAAATGTAGTAACAACCCCATTTCTAATGGCATTATATCGATGATGATCTGAGCAAAGATTTATCTGACCATGCGCTTAGTGAGCAAAGCTTTACCTAAGCAAACCGTAAGTGAGCAAAACTGCCTAAACATTCCTGAGAGGTTTACCAAAGTATGCCCTGAGCAAAGATTTACCAAAGCTTGCCTTTAGTGAGCAAAACTTATATTGTTCATGAAATGTGCAAAGATTCACCTAAGCATGCCCTGAGCAAAGTTTCATCTAAGTATGCCCTAAGTTAGCAAACGTTTATCTAAACATGCCCTAAGTGAGCAAAGCTTTACTTAAGCATGCATACCCTTAGCATTATATTGCTCATGACCTAAGCAAATATTTACCTGTGTATGCCCTAAGTGCGCAAATCTTTACCTAAGCATGCTCTAAAAGAGCAAAGATTTATCTAAGTATGCCCTAAGTGAGCAAACCTTTACTTAAGCATGCCCTAAAACTTATATCGATCATGACCTAAGCAAAGATTTACCTCAGCCTGCCCTAAATGAGCAAAGTATGTCGACATCATTATATTGATCATTGCCTGAGCAAAGATTCACCTTAGTATGACCTAAGTGAGCACAGATTTACCTATGCATGCCCTAAGCATTATGTCGGTCATGACCTGTGCAAATGTTTACTTAAGCTTGTACTTAGTAAGCAAAGCTCTGCCTAAGCATGCCCTAAGCATTGTATTGATCATGATCTGAGCACAGATTTACCTAAGCATGCCCTAAGTGAGCAAAGCATCACCTAAGTGAGCAGAGATATAGCTAAGCATGAACTATGTAAGCTAAGCTATACCAAAGCATATCATTAGAGAGCAAAGATTTATTTAAGTATGCCCTTAGTGAGCAAGGCTTCATATCAACACGTTCAAAGCATTATATCAATCATGCCCTGAGCAAAAATTACCCTAAGTAAGTAACGTTTTCCTAAACTTACCATAAGTGAGCAAAGAGTTATTTAAGTATGCCTTTAGTGAGCAAAGCTTCATCTCAACTTGTTCAAAGCAATATATTGATCATGACCTGAACAAAGATTTACCTAAGCATGCCATAAACATCATATCGATCATGACTGGAACAAAAATTTACTAAGCTTCCTTAAGTGAGCAAAACTTCACTAAAGCATGCACTACGCATTATATCAATTATAACTTGAGCAAAGATTTACCTGCGCCCTAAGCGAGGAAAGCTTTACCTAAGGATGTCTTAAGCATAATATCGATCAAAACCTGAGCAAAGATTTACCTAAGCATGTCCCAAGTGAGCAAATCTTTACCTAAGCATGACCTAAGTGAGCAACGATTTATCTAAACATGCCCTAAGTGAGCAAAACTTCATATAAGCATGCCCTTAGCATTTATATCGATCATGACATAAGCAAAGTTTTACCTCTAGCCCAAAGTGAGCAAAGCTTTACCCACGCATGCACTAAGCATTATATCGATCATGATCTGAGTGTAGATTTACCTAAGCATGTTCTAAGTGAGCCAAACACGTTATATCGATAATGACGAGCAAAGATTTAGTTAGCATGTCCTTTGGAGCAAAGCCTTACGTATGCATGTCTTTAGCATTATATCGATCATGATCTGAGAAAAGCTGTAACTAGAGCATGCCCTAAGTGTGCGAAGCTTTACCAAAGCATTATATCGATCATGACCTGAGCCAAGATTTACCTAAGTATGCCCTTAGTGAGCAAATATTTACCTAAGCATTCCCTAAAAGAGCAAAGATTTATCTAAGTATGCCCTATATGAGCAAAGCTTTACTTACGCATGACCTAAGCTTTATATTGATCAAGACCTGAGCAAACCTTAACCTTAGCTTGCCCTAAGTGAGCAACGCTTTACTTAAATATGTCGAAAGCATTATATCAATCATGACCTGAGCAAAGATTTACCTAATCACATCCTCAGTGAGCAAAGCTTTACCTATGCATGCCCTAAGCATTAAATCGATCATGACCTGATCAAATGTTTACCCTTGCCCTTAGTGAGCAAAGCTCTGCCTAAGCATGTCCCATGCATTATATCGATCATGAAGATTTAACTAAGCATACCCGAAGTAAGCAAAACTTAACCTTAATGAGCAGAGATGTATCTAAGCTTGCCCTAAGCAAATCATTACCTGAGCATACCCAAAGCATTATAACGATCATGCCCTGAGCAAAGATTAACATAAGCATGTCCTAAGTGAGCAACGCTTTACCTAAACATACCATAAGTGAGCAAAGATTTATCTAAATATGCCCTAAGTGAGCAAAGCTTCATATAAACATGTTCAAAGCTAAATATCGATCATAACCTGAACAAAGATGCCCTAAACATTATATCGATCATGATTGGAACAAAAAATTATCTAAGCGTGTCCTTAGTAAGCAAAGCTTCATCAAAGCATACCCCAAGCATTATATCGATCATGGCCTGAGCACATAATAACCTTAGTACGCCCTAAGCATTATATTGATTGTAACCTGAGCAAAGATTTACCCAAGCGTGCTCTATGTGAACAAATCTTTACCTAAGCATGACCTAAGTGAGCAAAGATTATCTTAACATGCCCAAAGTGAACTAAGCTTTATCTAAGCGTGCCTTAAGTCTTATATAGATCATGACCTGAGCAAAGATTTACCTCTTGTCGTAAGTGAGCAAAGCTTTACGTAAGCATGCACTTAGCATTATATTGATCATGACCTGACTGCAAATTTACCTAAGCATGCACTTAGTGAACAAAGCTTTGTATAAGCATGTCGAAAATATTATGTCGACCATGTCCTCAGCAAAGCTTTACCTAAGCAAGTCTGTGTGAGAAAGGATTTTTCTAAGCATACCCTAACTGAGCAAAGCTTTACTCAAGGCTTCACTTAAGCCTTATATGGACGATGACCTGAACAAATATTTACCCAAGCTTGTCCTGAATGAGCGAAGCTTTACTAAGGCATGCCCTAAGCATCGTATCGATCATGACCTGAGTAAACCTCAGCATGCCCTAAATAAGCCAAGCTTCATAAAAGTATAACCAAAGCATGGCATGCTAAGTGAGCAAAGGGTTTTCTAAAAAAAAGCTATACCCAGCGCTTCACCTAAGCCTTATATCGATGGTGATCAGAAAAAAAAATTACCGAAGCTTGCCGTAAGTAACCAAAGCTTTACATAAACAAGTCCTAAGCATTATATCGATCATGACCTGAGCGGAGATTTACCTAAGCATGGCCTCAGTTAGCAAAGCTTAATAAAGGCATGACCAAGGCATGATTAAAGCATTATATTGATCATGACCTGAGTAAAGATATATCAAAGCATGACCTAAGTGAGCAAAGCTTTACCTAAGCATGCCCTTAGCATTATGTCGATCATGACCTGAGCAAGAAAAAGCTAAAAGCTTCTCCTTAGAAAGCAAAGCATTTAAGCAAAGTGTTACCTAAGAACGCACAGTGTGCAAAGCTTCGCCTAATCGTGCTCTAAGTATCATATCGATCATGACCTGAGCCAAGTTTTACCTAAGCATGCCCTATGAGAGCGAAGCTTCACCTAAGCAAGAAATAAGTAGGCTGATTAACCTAAGAATGCCCTAAGTGAGCAAAGCTCTACCAAAGCATTCCCCCTAAGCATATATCGATCCTGACCGGAGCAAAGATTTACCTAAACATGTCATGAGTGAGCAAAGCTTTTCTTAAGCATGCCCTAAATGTGCATAGCTTTAATTAAGCATGCCTAAAGCATTATATCGATCATGACTTTAAGAAAGGTTTACCTAAAATAGAAAGGAAGGCAGTGATTAGGAATCGATACAATTATCCCACATCTTCCATCAGAGACATCAAAGGGATAGAAACACAAACACGAAATAACTGGACCCTAATGGAAACATCACCAGAAGAAAGCCAAACGGACAGTTACTTTCCCACAAAGTGGCCAAATGGCTATCCAAAACAAAAAGATGTAAGCGACACACACATTCAAAGACGAACTATAACAAAAATAAACCATGACAGAAGAACCGCCTTGGAACGGTCTTTCACTGGGTCGGTGGGTGGGGGCGGGGGGGGGGGGGCGGGAGGGGCTGGGGACATAACTCGATTTTACGTGGCCACAATCCTCGGCCTTACTTCTGCCGCGGTTTAGACACATAATTTGTTCAGTCCGCATGAAGGCTTTCTAACTCATCAGTGCTACATCTCCGAGAACACAAAAAAATCAACAAATTACAGAGATGAAAACGATGAGGACGATAGCACGAAACAACCGAAATGCTAGAGCAAAAGAAAACCAACAGTAAGACTCCGGTGGGCCCGACAAAAGATAGAGCATCAAGTACCAAGCACGCCCTCAGCATGATATCTATTATGACCTGATCAAAGATTTATTTAAGCTTTGAGGTGCAAAGCTTCACCTAAGCATGTGCTTATTGAGGTAAGCTCCACCTAAGCACGCCCGAATCATTTATATCGATCATGACCTGAGCAAAAAGTTACCGAAGCATGCCCTTAGTGAGCAAAGCTTTACTTTAGCATGCCCTAAGTGAAGAAAACCTCATCTATCGATCATCTTGCCCTTAGTGAGCTAAGCTTCACCTATGCATGCGCCCAACATTATATCTATCATGACCTGATCAAAGCTGTATCTAAGCTTGCTCTGAGTGCACAAATCTTTACCTAAGCATGTGCTAATTGAGGTAAGCTACACCTAAGCATGCCCAAAACATTTATATCGATCATGACTTGAGGTTTACCTAAGCATGCCCTAAAGTTAGCAAAGCTTTACTTTAACATGTCATTATTAATATATTGATCATGACCTAAGCGAAGCTTTACCTGACCTTGTCTAAAGTAAGCAAAGCACTTAAGCATGTCCTAAGTGAGCAAATGTTTCCCTAAGTATGCACTTAGTGAGCAAAGCTTCACCTAAGCATGCTCTAAGTATCATATCGATCATGACCTGAGAAAAGATCAACCTAAGCTTGCATATGGAGAGCAAAGCTTCAACTAAGCAAGCACATAGTAAGCAAAGATTAACATATGGGCGCCCTAAGTGAGTGAAACTTCACCTAAGGATTCCCTAAGCATTATATCGATCATGATTTGAGCAAAGATTTACCTAAGCACGCCCTAAGTGAGCAAAGGTTGATTTAAGTATGCTCTAAGTGAGCAAGGCTTCACATGCCCTAGGCATTATATTGATCATGACCTGAGCAAAGATTTACCTTAGCTTGTCCTAAATGAGCAATAAGCATGCTCTAACCTTTATGTCGATCATGACCTGAACATAGATTTACCTCGGCTTGCTCTAAGTGAGCAAATTTTTATCTTAGCATGCCCTTAGCATTATATTGATCATGACCTGAACAAAGAGTTACCTCAGCTTGCCTTACGTGAGCAACACCTTAACTAAGCATGCCCTTAGCATTATATCGATCATGACCTGAACTTAGATTAAAATGAGAAAAGCTTTAAATAAGCATGCCCAAAGCATTATAATTTATCGATCTTGACCTGAACAAAGATTTACCTAAGCATGCTCTAAACATTATATCGATCATTACTCGAACAAACGTTGACCTAAGCTGGCCTTTAGTGAGCAAAGCTTCATCTAAGTATACCCTAAGCATTATATCGATCATGCCCTGGGCAGCCATTTACCTAAGCATGCGCTACGTGAGCTAAGCTTCACCTGAGCATGCCCTGATTGAGCAAAGGTTTACCTAAGCACGCCCGAAATGGACTTTGATTTACCTCAGCATGTCCTAAGTGAGCAAAGCTTTTCTTTAGCATGTCCTAAGTGAGCAAAGATTTATCTAAGCATGCCCTAAGTGAGAAAATGAAGGCTCGATCACCAAGTAATGTCAAAATTACCCCGGATATTTGCGTATACAGATTTACAGTTTGCACATATGTGCCAGGGTGATTCCTAGTCAGGTACTGAAGGATTAACCCATTGTAGTCGGGAGATCCCTAAAAGGGTAATTGGCAACAGTGCAGCGTCTGATCAGGGTCTTCATTGTTTGCAAATAGTTCAGCCATTTTTTCTAGGAATATCTAAATCTCATAGCCTGACCTATAAAAATTGAAATTGGACTATTCCCATATATAGTGTGGGTGAGTTAATTCAGCCTACAATGGGTTAAGCGAAGTTGTACTCTAACACATATTTCTGTATACTGCCTACAGTAAAACTTCAATGACTGGAACACTGATGGCTCGTTTACCGTGGCTGATTACCATTTACCGTGGCTGATTCCAGCTCGTCAGATATGTAAAGATATTTTAGAGAAATTCTATTATCATGAAAATGTCTGTTGTATGTAGTCATAAGAATAGCCTCATTGACAATCAACATGTATGATTGGGCAATTCTAATGAGTACACTCAACATACATACTGAATAAATTATGATGCCACGCCCACTTCTCGTTTCCAGCCAGTCAGTTTACTTGATCCGGGTTGTTGATACAAATTCAAATACTGAATGGCAGAGTGCAGATCCAGATCAGTTGGCTTCTTTTCAGAAGCCAACTGATCTGGATCTACATTGTTTGCAAAGGCAGGGCATATCCGGATTTAGCAGGACAAGGGTTAATACCTGAGGCTACCCCTGTTGATATGGTGGCAACACTGGGGATAGATGTCATTTCCTATGACACTATATTAAGAAGTAGGTGCGAAATTTAATCATAGTAGATAGTCTCGTACATGACCCCGTGCAGGAAGGCCTGTCACTTCACCAACACTTGAAATGGTGGTAATAATTCACGATATGGTAATGGTTGACCGTCATATAACCGGGCGGTTAAATCTCGGGAAATAGTTCATTCCATTCTTATTAAAGCTCTACCTATGCGAAGGCATTTAGCCTTTTCTGACGATTGATCAGAAAACCACGAGACGCAATATATTTTATGATAATAATCAAACCCTTTTTAAGGCCGATCCTGATACGTTATGCAGAGATTTCTGAATGCATGTGACATAGGCAGGTTTACATGGTTTCACACTGGAGTCCAAGCAGCAGTCTAAATTTTGGATAGTAAAAGAACCTTTCATGGGTGTTCAATGTATATGGAAAAATTCTACCTCTTGAACAAAAATCTAAAAGGTTGCCTTTAGAAACAAAGAACAACGAATGAAGATAAATCGTAAATTCTGTTTTATTAAACTATGTAGTATGCAAGGCTAAGGCCAAGGAACGGATTTTTCTATACACTTCGAACACCCATGAAAGAGCCTTATGAGATTAACCAACACCAAAGCACGCGAAGATTGTTCCTTCATCGGGACAGGTATGACCTATTTTCAAAAGAAACAATCAAAAGAGCATATTATGCATTACTTCCAAGGCTGCTTCGATGAAAAATTGAAGGAAAAAAACAACAAAAAACGCATTGTGGAAAACTTACTAAAAGTATACTGTTTCAACAAGACAATGCTCCATTTCAATTTCACACATTAGTCATTGCAATGACTACCAATAATGGCTACAATTTTGAATGGATCCAGCTCCCTCCCCTTATTTCTCAGAGCTACATATGTAGCCCTATCAGACTTTCATCTGTTTTCTAATTTAGAAAAGGCACTTTCTGTTTCTCATTATCGCTCGGACGATGATGCATTGTCGGTTATTGACGACTTCTTAGACACCAAAGAAACGGACATGTACTAAAATGGTATTTGAGACCATTCAAAATCGTTGACATATAATTGTACAGATACAGAAGGGAATTATGTTGAAATATCAACCAATTACGCTGAGTGGATTCTTAACTCCTCAACTCCTTGGACTGGTGGTTCATTTCCACTATAAAGGTTGTCTAGTTAACTTTCATTGTTACCTTGTTTTATAGAAATTCATATATTTAATGTGAACAGTGTAGACTGATCAGACGCCGCAAAATTGTGGCGTCTGATCTGGGTCTACGCTGCAAATGTCCCTTTTATGGGACGTTAAGTATAAATGGGGTAAATACAAAGCTAAGAACTTTTTGTGAGCGCGGTCATTGCTCTCAAGAGCCCTTCCTTTTAGAATCTATCAAATTTTCTGTATTTTAGTTTCTTTCTTTCAGTATGGATGACGTGGTGAAGGCTTTCTTAGAGCTAGTTGAAAAAGAAAACTGCAACGGCGCTGTTGTGACGCTGGCGTCAAAAGAAGGAGCTATATACCGCTACGAAGACGAGGTCATGGACAAACAATAGCGGCATCACCTAAAGATAGGTATCGCAGAAGTGAAGCCCTACATGCTTAAAAATAACCAATCTCAACATACATGGGTATTTCGAAGACATACTATTTTTTTGGAAGCAAAACGTATCTTTAAGGTACTCTTTGGAATCTACCGAAATCATGTTTAAGATATGCTTATGAACAAAACACATCCTTAATTGTCGCCTCAGTTAACACGTATCTTGGACTATGAATATTGACAAAAGTTTCTTATTATTTTAATACTCAGGGGCGGATCTTGGAGAATTTCTGAGTTGGGGGGATGGGGGGGGGGGGGGGGTTGGGGTTCGATTTAATCATATTACCATACTTTACGTATTTGGACAGACAGGCCTGAGCAAACAGTACAGACCCAGATCAGACGACACCGCAGAACAAGACGTCTGATCAGGGTCTACACTGTTAACCACTCACTAAACAATTTTATACACGGTCACAGGTAGTAAAATGGACTTCTTGGAGAGAAGTATAAGGAAACCCGTGACCAAAATTTATCAAATTTATCCAAAATTTCCCATGAAAATGACATTTTGAGTCAAATACGTTCTAAAATTTTATAAATGGACAAATTCTGTAAACGAGTTCTGACATGGCAGAAAGGCACCTTATAGTATTTGCGGACTAGTAGGGCTCAAATCAGACTGCCATACTCTGTGCCGATTGTCACCTCTCAAAGGGCTCTGCTATAAAAATAATTTGCTTCCGACTGGGAGAGCTATTTTCAAGAGTAGCCGTCTTCGAAAAGGAAGGCAAATTCTTCAAGGCTAAATAGCCCTTGAAGGTCTGACTTTCTACTTAAAGCACACTGGATTTACCCTCAAGTGAAATAACTGTCATGAAATATTTACTTCCTCGCTATAGGCTACTGTTAAAGGAAAGATTGTGCTCCCTCGGGAGCAAATTCTTTTCTTAAAAAATAGCCACGGTTTTTGAAGAATTTAAATAACGGCGCTGCCTCTATACGACTCAGTTGTCTGGTAGCGTTAAAAATCTGAATAGTCAGTCAAAGAATTTAAAAACAATGTACTATGGAAGTAAATTCGTTGCAGCTTCTTTTTGTCTCCCTTTAACCCATCATTTTATCTAGACCCCCATTAAGGGTAATTGGCAAACAGTGTACAATGCGGCATCAGATCAACGTTTCTTCTGTTTGCAAATACTTAAGCCATTTTTGTCTAGGAATATCTTAATCGCTTAGCCTGACATACCTAAAATTGAAATTCGCCTGATATACCTAAAATTGAAATTCGCCTGGCATACCTAAAATTGAAATTCGCTCTTCCAGTAATATAACACATAAAATCTTCTCTAGAAGAAAGCTTTAATGATGACTCTTGATTAATTGCATAGGGGACAGGAAGTCTACCATGTCGTTTGTTCAAATGATAGTCCCATGTTGACTATTTGTCCTTTTCACGGCAAGATCAGATTGCTTCCGAGAAAATGTTGAAAAGTTTGTTTGTTTGTTTTTTATCAAAAAGGGATTGAAATTATAAAACCGATCAGTTACAATCAAAATTTTATCTCCAGGAGTTATCAAATTTTTATCCTCTATGTAACTTACATGTATAAAACAATGGAATCTTCATTGAAAACAGCCTGGCCAATTTCATATTAAGTCTCCTCCAGAACCAAGAAAACTTTGAGGCTGAATCTTTGTAGGTAGCATCAGGGATGCGAAGTCTACCAATTTTGTTCAGATGATAATCCTAGGATGACCGTGGACCTTTTTATAACCAGGTCTGATTTGCTTCCCTATACATATTTCACGGGGAAAACCTTGAAAAGCGATTTTCTTTTATGTGCGATTTTCTTTTATGTTTTAAAGACTGGCGGTTGAAGTATATATATATATATATATATATATATATATATATATATATATAATATATATATATATATATATATATATATATATATAAGCGACAGCACTGTTGGGTCGATTCTCCGAGTCTAGGCCTGGAAAATGTTTCATTTAACAGACCCTGATCAGACGCCGTGTTCTGATCTGAGCATGCACTGTTTGCCAATGTCCCAGCAATAAGCCCAGCCAAAGTTTTACAGTTAACCAAATTTACACAACTCTCAATCGCCACAGCGGCTACTGTCGAGGCGTAGACAATACACGGTTTGGTTCGGACACGGAAGTGATTCAACTATTGTCTTACAATGCACCCACTGACCTTATGCGTGTTGTTTACAAGTAAAACCCGGGACTATATATAGCTCTGAATAGAATAGAATAGAATAATATTTCAATTCTATTCATTATAAACCCAAATTTGCGTACACACACTGGAACATACACGATAATCCCATCTCACGTACCGCGATGATAGGGTAGGGTGGGGAGCGGTGGGGTGGAGTGGGGTGAAGTAGAGACGACCCTGCTGCACGAGTCTAGTCTCGTGACCTGGGGAGTGACAGAAAGCCCTGGTGGATAAAATTTGGATTGTAGCTGACAAGTTTCCTACTTCATCACACTTTTTGGATCGATTGTTTACAAGCAATCTATAGTAAGTATACATACACAGTATCTCCTCAAGATTGTTGTCCACCTAATTATCACTGACCAATGATATCGAACTGCGTCATTTTTAATAAGTACCCAAATACCAAACCAAGATGATTTGCATTCCCCTGCATTTTGTTATAAATAGGATAGCAAGTTAAGGTCCAGTAAATTCTTACAATGGGTCTATTTCCCCCGAGCTATCAGACAAACGGACCTGGACAAAGAGTCTAGGCCCAGATCAGCAGAATGCGGCTTGAGATCAGGGTCTACGCTGTTTTGTGGCCCCCCTTTTTTTAGCTGTTTTATACACATCAAAAGGTAGTCAAATGGACTTCAAAATTTAGAAATAAAGCAAGGAGTTAAAGGGTTTGAATAATTTGGATAAATCTCAAAAAGTATGTACAGACATGCATGTCTGAATAGTGTAAACCCAGATTGAAATCCCACTAAATTGTTTATCTACGATTTCAATGTGTATCATACTCCGAACCTCTGGCTATTACTTGCTATGGCTATATTGGATAAATTTTTGCATCTACAGACATACAATATCTGTTTCTCTAAGGTGAGCGAGTCTTGGCCCATGTGCCTCGTTATATGTACCACACTAATGAGGTTTAATTCTGCATCTCATGCCAGCAAGGCTATGTTTGACATCTCCTTCTGAGTTTCAATGTTTACGGACCTGTGTCCCAAAATGTAAAGGGATCTACTTTAAAAGATGTGTTCCAATTGGGAGGGGTAACTTGGGGGTAAGTGTGGTACGGGTAAGCGAGCCAGTATTTCGAAACCTACCCCATCGTATACCTGGCCTTTGAAAAATATACTTGATCATTTGAAATGTTGACTTAATCAGATACTGCCCTTTGAGTGTTTATACCCATTAACTCAGCTGTCTAAGCCAGTTATTCCTAGTGGACTCGAAGCTATGCTTATCACTTGGCCGAGTCTATTCCTTGAAAGGCTGGGCCTTTCATATACCAATCAAGAAAAATCGGATCCGTCATATTGTTTTTTGTTGATCAAAAATGGGGCTAATCATATACCTGGCAGCACTGAAAAAGGGGGCCATTCGGCATGTATCTGTACTATGCCATATATAGGAAGTTATCCCCACCCCGAGCCGGGACTTGCCAAGCTCTCATCTTCATTGAATAAGTAATGAAATGATGGGAGTAGAGTATTTCAATTGCATGTTTCCACTCCAAGCTATGCTATACTTCCTGCATTATATGGTGGGGTATAACAATAAACAAACTGTGAAACTGTAATGTTACATGCAAATTTTCGAAGTAATTATGAAATGATTTACATTTCATTGATTCCGAATGCGTCCTGGAAATGAACAGCCCCAATAAGAATAATTATAGTTTTCTTAGGAACATTATGTGAATCATGCAAGGAGAAAAACAAAAAGAAGAACTATGTTTGTTTTACTTTTCTATTCTTTTCCGCTGCTTTTGCAACAAATCATAGGCCTAGATATGAATGGGTATCAGCTAAATAGTTTTTCTATTTCTCCACAAAAACATCTGTTGTGGGTACTCATCTGAAGTGCCTCAAAGAGACACTTCTAATGAGTACCAACATGTTTTCGCAGGGAAGCAAAAAAAATATCTTTAATTTTGGATTAAAAAAAAATCTTATCAAGAGCTATGAACAAACGTTGCACTGTACATTACATAAAAACAACAAAACTGAGCCACAGAATGAGAAGATATATATTGACATTATGAGTATCAACATCAGAAAACGTTCCTTTGGACATGTGCGCCCAGCGAAGATTCAGATCAGCCTGCACATTTGTGCAGTCTGATCAGCATCTTCCCTGAGCGCAGTTTTGGACAGCCAGGATGCAAAGTTTCTTCATGTGGACTACCAAGACTGATCAGACTGCATGGATGTGCAGGCTGATTTGAGTCTTCACTGGGCACACATGTTCAAAGGTATGTTTTCTCATGTTACAGCTCATATAATGACATAACAAATGGGGAACATCTCTATGGGGATTATCTTCTTTAGCCAAACCAGGTAGGTGAGACAACCAATTTTGCAAAAGGAGACAATTTCAGTTACTTCATTTGTAAAACTTGTTATTTTCTGTTCCTGGTTTAGCCCATTGTAGTCTGGAGACCCCTAAAAGGGTAGTTGGCAAACAGTGCAGACCCAGATCAGATGCCTCAGAATGTGGCATCTGATAAGGGTCTCCACTGTTTGCAAATAGTTCAACCCTTTTTCCTTTAGGAATATCTAAACCTCATAGCCTGACATACCTAAAATCGAAATTAGAATCTTCCAATATATACTGTGTGGGGAGTTCATCCAGTCTACAATGGTTTAGGGAGATTACCCACCAACATCAGCCATTACCTATGATCAGTGCTGTTGTCAACAGTATGGGTCATGTCAAGAGCACACGTGAAATGTGCAGACTCAGATAATCCAGCACATCTGCTCATTCTCACCATGTTAACAAGTCTATGTAATGTATATCCCCTCACCGCACCCCTCCCCCCCCCCCCCCCCCCCCCACACACACATCCCCCTTTAATATATTTAATATATAGTGAAAATAGGGGAATGTAGGTGTCTATATTATTAGGCAGATTTTCAAAATCTTCCAGTTTTTTTAAACCAGCTAATTGGACTTGCTAGATAACAAAAATATTTTTCATTTTCTACAGTATATGATGAAAACACCAATGTTAATATAGCTCTAAATAAGCGGATTATCAATATATTTTTTTTTCTGATTTCTCCACAAAAACAAATATTGTGGGTAAGCAATAATACAAGTGCCTCACAGAAGCACTTCTAATGCATACTCACAACATATGCTTTTGCAAAGAAATAATAACAGTAAAAAAAATATCAAAAGTTTTGTTTAATATGGCTATGAAGTGTACAATATACACAGTTTTGTTAACATAATGCTACCAGGGTCTTTATCCTCCACTGCTACAATCTACAGTTCTCCAAAGATTCTATCAATGTGAGCAGGCATGTCTTGATCTGAATCTTTACTCTTCATATATCTTTACACTTAGCATGGCTCATACAGTAAAACCTGTGTAAGACAGCCACCTTTGAAACTGACTTTAGTGGTTGATGTGGAATGGTGGTTGTCTTATAAAGGTACATGTCATGTAATTTTGCTAGCAAAATTACATGACATGTACCTTTATAAGACAATCAACTTTTTTCACATCAACAACTGTTTAAAGTCAGTCTCGAAGGTGGCTCTCTTACACAGTTTTACTGTATGTTATGAAGCATCCCATTCTGCTGGCCAAAAGCAAATCCTCTGATGTTGGCAATAAATGGACTTTTCTGAACTGTGGCTGTTTGAGCATGCCATAATTTGCCATTTCTGGTGAGCCAGCTTAAATTTAAATAATCTTAAGTTAACCTGCATGTGCAAACCAACTGACAAGTCTGTAGTCTGTAGCTTATTTTCTAAAAATAAATGATATTAAGTCTATGCCTGTAATAAAATGCACATGAAACTTTTCAGCTCCACCATTACAATTCTAAATTTATACTTTGAGCATTACCATATATTTACACAATATGGTATTTACCCAAGATATACAGATAGTCCCTGCCTGAACAGACAGCAAATTGTATAGGCCCAGGCCCAGAGTAAACTAATCCTAAGAAGCTGTCTGATCAGGGACTACATGACTACACAGTTTGCCATTCACCAGGTAGTCAAATGAGTAGGCTCAAAGTTTAGGACAAATACGGTAATAGGTTCCACAACTAGTGTTTGTATAACATACAAACATGTACTTATATTTCAAGGGACCAAAGGAACCTTTTAATGAATTTTAAATGAACAAACAGAACATGGAACCCACCAACTGAATTAGTGGGATCCAAATGAACATACATGTAAATTGTGGAGTTTAACTATCATGTAAGAATAATCTTAAGGGGAACTGATACACTTTCAAGGGAGGTAAATCTCTCAAAACTGTTTCTGCCTCCCTACTGAAAAGAGGTCTACTCTAAAAGGAAAGAATTTGCTCCCCTTGGGAGCAAATTCTTTCATTTTAGAGTAGACTCTTTTTCAAAAAGAAACCCAAACAGGAAGTCACAAAAATTCATCATTTTTAACACTTATAGTGCTATAGACAAATTCAACAGATGACTAACTGATATTTTTCTTATTTTTACAGAAAATAGACTTTGACATTTCAAATGTCAAAGCCTATTTTGTGGTAAAATAAGAAAAAAATATTTAAGTATGTCGTCTGCTGAAAGCTTTATCCAGAATGCAGTGTTAAATAGAGCGGGAAATCTACCAAGTGTAAGCAGTCCCTTTAACAGTGAAACATTCAATTTGACAACACAGTACATGAAATAAGCTACAACGTGAGTAGAGGGCCATTATCATTATGTGAACAGCAAAGATCTAGATCAGCATACACATCTACTGTAGAATGGTGGGATACAGTGGAATATGCTGTCAAACAGAGAAGGTCATGAACAAACTGTGTGGGTACACAAGCTAGTGTGGATTTTTGCTGTTTTCATATGACAAAGTGATCATTTTTTATATTGCATTTCAATTATTATTATCATATAGGTCATGTCAAGCAAAAGGTTTTTCAATTTATACAAAAGATACAGTATGCCTGCATATTAGTGACTGACCTTATTTACCCTAAAGCATATCCAAAGGCCAGACAATTATAGGTGTTAATCAGAAATGGAGCTTACAGTTAAGGTTGATATAAAAATCATTAGACCATGAAAAATAGGTCAGGTTCATAAAATGATACTGTATTTTTTTTTTCTTGTCCTTGTCAGGGAGAAAGTGTATTACAGGTAAGATGACTATAGGAGTAAGTGTTATTCAGAAATGGACTCACTAGTGTTCACACCAATGTTGATGGACTGACAAACAGATGGACAAAAAACCCAACCCTTATATAATGCACATGCTTGCTATATTGCAACAGTGACAACAAGTCCGTCTGACTACATGATGTCTAAGTCCAAAAACTACTTGACAAATGACCAACAATGTAGAGCATGATCAGACACTGCATTCTATGGCATCTGTTCTGTGTTTACAGAGTTTGATCCAGTACTATGGCTTCATATAGTACTCCAAAAAACTCTTTCATTTGGATATAACACGTCTCCAGTAATTTTGTTAGCAGATACAGGGGTGAGAATAGTCGCTAATAATCAATCCTGAAATATAAAAATTCAGTCCAAAAACTACTAGATATTTTTCTTGTTTCTCAATCAGGGAGGTGCTTCTAATGAGTACCCAGAACATGTTTTTATAGAGAAATAAGAAAATTATGGTGTGACTACGCCCTCTTAACTGGAGCTAAGCAACTAATAATTAGTTTAACAGATTTTAAAATTATTTCAGGCATATGTTAACCCAAATACATGTAACTACTTTTGACACACAAGGATGTCTTGTGAACAAGTGTAAAAGTGAAATTTCATGCTTAAAATGAAAGTTCTAAATCCTGAAATCAGGATTAATCCTTAAGTTTCCCATCCCTGCAGACAATAAAGACTCTGGCCACTACAAGGATGAGCACACTGACCTGGGCCCAGTTGTTCAAAGCGTCATTAGCTTTGAGCTTGTTAAGGGTCATTTCTTTAACTGTTTTAGCGGATTCAATATACAATATTCTGATACTTTTTGCTTCTTAAAACAGTGGAAGGGAAAGAATGATCATAGAAAATATTTCTGATTTCTACAAAAGAATATTGCCGGACCCAGCAGGAATCGAACCCAGGACCTCCTGATTACCAGTCAGACGTACATCCGACTGAGCCACCAAGACCGGCCTAAGGAGTGGTAATCTGATACCCATCCGCTTAATACTGTAACAAAATTTAACAATAAAAGGAGGGTGCCTACGTTAGTTTGTTTGTGTTGAGGTTTTACGGCCCAGTCAACCCAGTGGGGTCATGTCGAGCGCGGTCAGTTTACCTAACCACACTATTACTGGGCAGGGCCTACGTTAGTGAAAACATTTTCCCAGGTGATTAAAAAAATCAACTTTTCTAGTAATTAATGTATACTTCAATCCAAATTGTCACAACTGTGTACTGATGGTTAAAACAATTTAGACTTGTAGCACTGGAATTTGCTTACAACAAACATATATAACATTGACATTACATCATACATGGAACATTTAGCCTGTAGGGTAAACATTTCAGCTTTCAACATTTTAGAATACAGTTGACTCCCATTATTTCGACCTCGCTTATCTCGAATAACCGCTTATCTTGAAGTGAAAATCTGGTCCCTGCCTAAACATGTAAATAATATTGTGGAAAAGAGGAGAAATTTTCTCCTCTTTGCCACAATATTTTCAATTTATCTCTAACTTCAAGAGTCCAATTACACATATATTTGTTAAATGTGGTTAATTGAATTAGTTTTTCCCTCAGTTCAGCAAATCTGATATGTCGAAGTACGGATATCTCGAAGTATTTCAGAGAGTCCTTTGGAATTCGAGATAACGAGAGTCGACTGTATTTTTTTATTTTCCATAGAAAATGGGGTTAGGCAGTTTCTGCAAACTGTCTCTCCTTAGCAGACAATTGGCATGTTTAACCAAACCTTTTTTTCTGGAAAAAAAACAACAAAAAACAAAAAAAAAAAAACATCACCAATTTGTTGTCAAGCTGATATTGCCCACTGAGTGCTTAAGGATAAAAACATCATATAATCAACATGAAATAAGATAATGATGCTGCATTAATAATAAGATGTACAAATGTAAAATGTTCACTGTATTTACCCTAAATATTCCGACACCTCAACTCCTTACCATACCTGTCCTAAAATTTGAACATGTATAGTTCACTATCTGTTGATGTATGGATGAGTGCCCAACAAAGTAGACCCTGATCAGACAATGCATTCTTCAGGATCTGTTCTGAGTCCACACTGTTTGCTCAGGCCTGTCTGTCAGAAATATTTAGGGGAAATACTGTACCAGTAATGCCCAGTTGTAAATACCATTTCATTTTTATTCCAATTATGGCACAGGGTAATATTGGCTCTTAGCATGCTGGGTAAAAAAATCAGCAGATGACATTTTGAAATATTTCACTTATCTTTCCCAGAAAACTGCCCCCTTAGGACATAATTTGTATGAAATGTTAAATGAATCTTATAGGAAATAGAAGAAAAATATTATCAATTTGTCATCAGCTAATAATGCCAATAGAGTACTGAGTGTTAAATTACACAGAATTTCAAGCTTTCAGCTGGCTTTATTTTGGAGTCAAACTTTATTCATCTTATAAAATATGGCTACCAAGGAACATAGCTATGCATACCATTGAGTAAAAGCAAAGAAGCATTTTCACTTTCTTGAGAGACTGAAAAAACAACAACAACAAACCAAAAACCCAGCCATGAAAAGATTAGTATAATTTCCTTTTCTTTGTTATCATACACCAGTGGGTCATCACTATTTCAAAGTCTAGTTTTTCTTTAGCCCTGTATTTTTATGTCACTCACCCACAATTGGTCTACTTCCCAGATCCAACTTTAACCTATACCACTCTTGGACAAATTCAGTGGATGTCAAATCAATAATATTGTTCTTATTTTTTTCCAAGAAAATAGGTTTTAACATTTCATGCAAATTGTCTTGTAAAGAACTTTCAAAGAGATAATTTGCATAAACTGTCAAAAAAATATTTCAAAAAATATTTCAAAATGTCTGGGAAAAATATTTCAAAAATTCTGCATAAAATTTTACCCAGCATGCTAAGGGTTTTATGATTAGTGGGTCCTTATTGTGGAGCCTAGTCATTCCACTCTCCTAGGAGAAGGTCCCTTACCAGAATTGGGTCCCAATTAGAATAAATATGGTACATGTTAACATGTTTTCAATGAAATAAAATAAATATAACACATATTAATACATATAATAATGTATTTATTTCATTACAATAAATTAATTGCATTAACACTGTTCTTTTGCATGGCAAAAACAGTGAAAGGGTCTAGAAAACTTTTCTCAAAGAAATCATAGCTCTAGGTAAGATGGAGTATTTATATATTATTTTTCCTATTTCTCCACAAAATCACATACTCATTAAAAGTGTCTTACCGAGGCGCTTTTTATGAATACCAAACATAATTATGTTTTTTGTGAAGAAATAAGAAAAATATCAATAATTTCAGATGAAAAAAGTACTTTATCAGTAGCTTTAAGAAATGTTAAATTGTGTCTCCACTATACAATATGAAAGTGTGGCTTACAATGGTCTTGAATGTGAAGTGAAAAAAACCAGGTCTGTCTGTATTACCATGCAGTCTGATCAATTTAGTCACTATCTTCTAAGCAGCCGATCTTCTAGAGGTAGCAGCTAGTGAAAATTCCAACCAGATCATATGGTTATACAGGCATGTCTGGCTGCTGGTGTTCACCTGAGCAGCAATAGCCATCACTGTTTAAAGCCCTGGGCCCAGTTGTTCAAAGCTAATGACATCTTTAGTAAACAATTCGTTAAAATTTACATCGAGTGATACGAAAATATGCTGAAATTTTTTGCTGAAAAAATGTGAGTAGCTTTTACACTCACATTTTTTCAGCAAAAAATATCAGAATATTGAATATTGAATCTGCTAAAACAGTTAAAGAAATGACCCTTAACAAGCTCGTTAAGCTAAAGACACTTTGAACAACTGGGCCCAGTTGTTTAAAGCATCAATTGCTTAACGGGCTCATTAGTGGTCAAAATGTTAACTGTTCTAGTAAGTACTATATCTAATTTGCAGGTATTTTTGCTGGAAAAATGTGACTAGCTTTTCACAGTTTTACAGCAAAAATTTTAGTGTATACGCCATATTTAATGATTAAAGTTTTAACGGTACTTTAACTAATGACATCGTTAGTTTTGAACAACTGGGCCCCGCATGCTGGGTAAAAATTTAAGCAGACAGCATTTTGAAACATTTTTCTTATTTTTCCCAGAAAAATTGTCTTAAGGAGACAATTTGCATGAAATGTCAAACAAAGTCTGTAAAGGTTGCCCTTGAAAACACCGAACACATAAAAGATGGAAAATAAAAGCCTTAGTTTCATTAAGACTCTTCACTTAGCAGCAATCTAGTTGGCAAGGTTGCTACATACCACTGACTTAAGTGGAACTCAATTTTCCAATAGATCAGAATGGGCTCAATGATCCCAAGGAAAATAACAAGAGAGCAATATGGCCTTGGATCACTCACCTGAGCTCAAGAGAGCTTGTGGAAGTGATGGTGTCATGGCTTGAGAGATGTCAATTAAAGGTGGTTATTTTGTTTGATTGCCAAGGCAAAACTTTAAAGTAGGAAATTTGTCAGAAGGGAAAGAAGACCATGTGAAACATCAGCAAGGAAAGAGAACCCTGTGAAGCACCAGCAAGGAAAAGACCCTGTGAAGCACCAGCAGGGAAAGAAGTCTTTTTAGCAACTTTTGTAAAAAGACATAATAGGAACTTTTCTGTTAAATTATTTTTGAAATCGGGCCACTAGCCTAGGAGAAAACATTGTTTAAAGGGTTGTTTTTTATCTATTTTGTTCAGCAAAGCAGAACCATTTTAGCAATTTTGGTAAAGAGGCATATGAAGACCATATCGGAGAAATAATTTTGACAATGGGTCACTTGCCTAGGAGGAGATATCATTTAAAGGTTTTTCTATTTTTAGCTCTGGCAGCCATTTTGTTCAGCCAAGCAGAAATATTAGTAATTTTAATAAAGGGCCATAAGAGGAACATTTCTATGAAATTACTTTGAAATCGGGCCACTTGCTGCGAAGAAAACATTGTTTAACCTTTACCACTCTGTGGGCATTTTCAGTGGATGGCAAATTGATGATATTTTTCTTATTTTTCCCAGAAAACAGGGTTTGACATTTCATGCAAATTGTCTCCTAAGGAGACAATTTGCATGAAATGTCAAATCCTGTTTTCTGGGAAAAATAAGAAAAATATTTCAAAATGTCGTCTGCTGAACATTTTACCCAGAGTGCTAAGGGTTAAAGATTTCTCTATTTTTAGCTCTGGCAGCCATTTTGTTCAGCCGAGTGGAACCATTTTAGCAATTCTGGTAACGAGCCATAAGAAGAACATTTCTGTGAAATTATTTTGAAAGTGGGCCACTGGCCAAGGAGATGTCCTTAAAAGACTTTTCTACTTTTAGCTCTAGTGGCCATCTTGTTCAATGGAGCAGAACCATTTGAGCAATTTTGGTAAAGGACCATGAGAGAAACAATTCTGTAAAGTTTGGAGGAAATTGGATCAGTAGTTTAAGAGGAGATGTCGTCTAAAGAAATTGTTGGCGATGGATGATGCAGGACAGATGCCAGACACAGGGTGATCACAACAGCTCACTTTGAGCACAAAGTGCTCAGGTGGGCTAAAAAGTGCACTATGATGAATTATGGCACTGAAACTTATTTTCTGAGAAAAATAAGAAAAATAATGTCAATCTATCATCTGCTGAAATTTTTAGGGCAACTGGGATGTAGTTGGAGGGGGAGGCAGGGTGCGGACTGGGAGGGGGGTCGGGGGAGGGAATGAAAAATATTACCGACTGGCTATCTACTGTATTAGCCTAGAAAGTGCTAATAGATGAGATAATGATGTTCTACACAACAAAACATATTTTACGTGCTAATATTAGCAGATATTCCAATACATCAAAAATAAAAGTATTCCACTAGAGCAAAAGTAATAGGCATGTTTTGAGTAATTGTTAAAATGGGTATGAAGGCAGCAAAAGGAACCTAATAAATATAAGAACACCGAAAACCCAGACCAGCCTACTTAAAAATGATGTTCTCCCAAGAGCTTTCTTATCCAGGGCCCAGATGTTCAAAGTGTCGTTAGCTTAACGAGCTCGTTAAGGGTCATTTCGCTGACTGTTTTAGCGAATTCAATACACAATATTCTGATATTTTTTTGCTGAAAAAAATGTGAGTAGCTTTTGCACTGCATTTCAAAAGCTACTCACATTTTTTCAGCAAAAAATTTCAGCATATTCCGTATCACTCGATGTAAATTTTAACAAATCGTTAACTAACAATGTCATTAGCTTTGAACAAGGGGGCCCAGCTAAATATCATCAAGACTAACATCAGACTGTGTGAAGAATGGTCAGAATCTTCAGTGTTTCTGTATATCCTTAGAAACCTACTGCTTGCCCCTGACCCTCATATCACAGATACTTGAACGGTGGGTAATATGAGTGATTTGAAACTCAAGAAACATAAACCACACCATAAAACTATGTTACATAGAGAAATGTTTCTCTTGAAAGGCACATGACATATTGTCTTCCTTGGGAACTAATTTACCTTATGGGTGACCTGAAGCAAAAAAAGTGCCTCCTAACATGCACAAAATGCGCAGATCAGATCATCCTGCATATGAACAAAGTCTCATTTGGGCATTTGTCCTCCAGTGAAACAGTCAATAGTATCCGATGTTTCTGTATGCGGACAGCAAATGCCCTGATCAGACTGCCCAGATGCGCAGGCTGATCTGGGCCTTTACTGTCTGTATATGCCCAAAGACATGTTTTCGCATGGTGTGGCCCATATTTACCCCAAGTATTGGGACATTGGGCCTGCGAAAACACTGCAGACCCAGATAACATGCCATAGAATGTGGCATCTGGTCAGGGTATACACTGATTATCACTCATCCAGCAGTTTTTAAAGTCACATTAACAGGTAGTGGACCTATTCAATATCTGGATAAGTATGGTAAGCAGATAAGGTGTCCCAATATTTCAAATGTAAGCATCTTTCATGGGTATTGGGGTAGATAGAAAAAATCCATCCCAACGTTACTGTCTGGCATCACGAAGCTTGCCTAGTGATGCCAGACTGTGATCCCGAGGGTCGGATTTTTCTGTCTGTCCCTCACACCCATGATAGATTCTTTTTCTTGCATACCTTTCATTTCTGAAAGTGGGTTGATACTGCAGTCACTTCGATTGCAGATGTCCGCCAAATTGTGATGATAATACCATGATGTTTAGTGACGTCATTACGTTCAGTGACGTCAACTTTAACGATGGCGTACCGTAACGTCCAATACAACCAGTGTATATCAATTAAGTGACAATTCTCGATTTTTATCTATCCAACAGCATGGATAAGGGTGTGTGAGATAAGATTTGCTAGCACTGGTGTAATTTGTGGAAATCCTTACTGGTATGCAAGAATAACTGTGCTATATTATAATGTAAGTAAAATCACTGCTTCAGATGATAGGGGGTATCCACACTATATTTTTTTCTAATTCCTCCATGAAAAAATATATGTTGTGGGTACTCATTAGATCATTCAATGAGTACCACATAATATGTTTTCATGGAAAAAAAGAAAAATATCAGGGCCCAGTTGTTCAAAGCATTGTTAGCTTAACAAGCTCATTAGTGGTCAAAATGTTAACTGTTCTAGTAAGTACAATATCTAATTCACAGATATTTTTGCTGAAAAAATGTGAGTAGCTTTTGCAAATGCAAAAGCTACTCACATTTTTTCAGCAAAAATAATAGCGTATATGCTGTTTTTAATGATCAAAGTTTTAACGATATGTTAACTAACGACATCGTTAGTTTTGAACAACTGGGCCCAGTATTTTATTATTGCAATAAGCACCTTATCTGGAAATATGAAGTTACACAACTGGGCCTTTGATGAGAAACATTTCTTATTGTAACCTAGTCTTGCATGGTGTAAATACCTCTGAAGCAAACACAACATGAGCTTCACCTTACAAAAAAGGGTTCTAAGGCTTGGGCAAACAACAAAGGCCCTGATCAATCCACGCATACAAACAGTATGACTAGAGCCTTTGTTACTCACCAGGAGAAAGGTAGGATACCAAAGAATTTGGTGAAGACCCGTGTTCCAGACTAGACAGTCAATACTGGGTTTCATTTTTTGCATACGCATGAAGCCTAGATTTGCATGACGCGGCACAAAGCTCTGGTTAAGATGCTCTGAGGCAATTCCAATGAGTACCCACAATTTCTGTTTCTATGGCGAAATAAGAATTCTTATCTGGATACTTCTCTTATCTAGAGCTATGAACTGCAGCTCTTACAGACACAGATGAAGCTTAACCCTTATCCTGCTGAATAAATTAAGATGCCACGCTCACTTCTAATTTTCAGCCAATCAGATTGCTTAATCCAGATTGTTACTATAAATTCACATACTCAGTGACAAACAGTGCAGATCCAGATCAGTTGGCTTCTTTAGAAGCCAACTGATCTGGATCTACACTGTTTGCAAAGGTAGGGCACATCTGGGTTCAGCAGGATAAGAGTTAAAAAATGATCTTCCAGAGTATGTGAAGCTCTAAAACCACAAAGACCTGAAACAACAGGCTTATCAGTTTGATCAGGCCTTTCACTGTTTACACATATAAAACACCCCAAACACACTACAAGGTAATGGTATCTAAACATGGTTTTCACTGCTCGCAATATCCAGTGACTATACAAAATCTGTGGTAAGACTTCTGTTACTTGCATCTGCATCCTTTTCACCAGATGCGCCTAAACCAATTATCAGTGATATAAATACATCCCAAAGCTCTATATAGGGAGGTATCCAGATGGGCTCCATCAAGCGAAAAAAGCATCTTCGAACATGCGCAATATGCGCAGATTCAGTTCATCATGCACATGTGCAAAGTGTCATCTGGATCTTTGCTTTCCATTCATACATTCTGTAGTGCCCAACAATTCTGTTAGCAGACAGTGAAGGCCCTGATCAGACTGCATGGATGCCCAGGCTGATCTGGGACTTTGCTGTTGACATATGCCCAAAGACATGTTTTCGCATGGCGCAGCCCAGATGAATTGTTTTTCTTACTTCTCACATATACAAATTTTGTGAGTACTCATCTGATGCACTTAGCTGAGGTGCCACAACATGTTTTGTGAAGAAATAAAAAAAAATCCACTACATTTACTCTTAAGTTTTCAGACAGACAGGCTTCAGACCAGTGTACACCCAGATCATATGCAACAGAATGCCACAAATGATTGGGACTACCGTATTTACCATATGTATTCGGACTGACAAGCCTGAGCAAACAGTGTAGACCCAGATGAGATGCTGCAGAACGCGGCGTCTCATCAGGGTCTACACTGTTTGCCACTCATCCAGCAATTTTTAGACACTACATCTGGTGGTAAAATTGTTCTTGTTCATATTTTAGGGCAACTATGGTAAGGAGTTGAGGTGTCCGAATACTTAGGGTAATATGGTATACTGTTTGTCATTCAACCAGCAATTTTCATACACATCAGCAGGGAGTAAAATGGATTTGCTAACCCTTGTCATGCTGAATAAATTAGGATGCCACACCCACTTCTATTTTTCAGCCAATCAGATTACCTAATCCAGATTGCTGATATAAATTCACATTCTGAATGGCAAACAGTGCAGATCCAGATTCAGAAACGAACTGAGCTGGATTTACACTGTTTGCAAAGGCGTGGCATATCCGGGTTCAGCAGGACCAGGGTTAAAATCTTAGGAAAGTATGTTAAATGAGTCAATAGGTCCAAATACTTATGGTTAATACGGTTTGTTTTTGGTTAACATTTATCCCTCTCAGAGCAAATTCAGCAGACAACAAACTGATTTTTTTTTCTTATTTTTCCCTAAAAACAGAATTTGTCATTTCAAGCAAATTGTCTCCAATGGAGACAATTTGCATGAAATATGAAATCCTGTTTCCTGGGAAAAATAATAAAAATACTTCAAAATGTCACCTGCTGAAAATTTAGTGAGAGCTAATCATTAAAAAAAAGCACCTTGTCTACAACTCTCAACATGTACAAAATTTAGTCAATACAATGCCACAAATGAAAGTATCAGTATCTGAGAATCTTGCCAGTGTTAGCCAGTAACTGTATATATATATATATATATATATATAGAAAAAATTGTTGAAACTCTTGGTATGACGTACAATATAGTGAAAAAGCCAATTAAGAGATAACGAAAATAAATGGAGTAAATGTAGTTGTTTAATTTTTTGTTAGCGCTTTCACAGCTAGTGCTGATCTTCAGACAGACATATTGAAAACAACAATAAATGGTGACGTTTAAACGTAACGCAGAAACCACACATAACAAACGTTACGTAACGTTTAACGCTTAACAGCATGCCGTTTTCCAGCATGTTATATAATGCTGTCCGCGTCTTTACAGAGTCCGTCAGCCCCTGGTTGTTTTCTGCTGGTTTCCCATGCTAAATTTTATGAGATTGTAAGGTAAACTTGCAGTGATTTCTCTTGGTATGGGGAATTAACTGTCACACTGATTTATGCATAGACACGTTTATTATTTGTAGCACATACTTATATTAACTTAAGGGTGTCTTAGAGAAATTCCTTAAAACATATGTTTCCACGTTTTTCTGCTATTCTGCTATTTTAACTCACATGTTAGAGTTTATTAGTTACTAGTTTAAAAATATATACTATTTTTCTTCTAAATTATAAATATTTTCTACTTGAGCATGTAACATGCCAGAATATTTTAAATAGATGATCTTTAAATTTCCAAGGAGAACAATCAGAACTAGTTCACAAGAATGGATTTTAAAAAAACCTTGACCTTTGTCTATGGTACAGGTGCCGCGGATGCGCACTCGGGACTTACTCCTGGTTTATTGTTGTATTTGTCATCTGCAACGGCCATTATTTATTGTACTGGTCTACCTAACCTAATACATGTACTTATAGCCTTTTATACGAGCTATTTTTAATGCTGTTCAAATAAGCTTCATAGAGATCTGCTTTGGGACGGTGATGGTTATTGTGTTCGTATGGGTCTTACTCGGCGGTCGAGTCGGACTCGTCCGGATTCAGTATAATATTGAAATCGCTGTCCCGCTGATGGGCTCTGTAAAGCTGCGGAACAGCATTATATAACGTGCTGGAGAATGGCATGCTGTTAAGCGTTAAACGTTATGTAACGTTTGTTATGTGTGGTTTCTGCGTTATGTTTAAACGTCACCATTTATTGTTGTTTTCAATATGTCTGTCTGAAGATCAGCATTAGCTGTGAAAGCGCTAACAAAAAATTAAACAACTACATTTACTCCATTTATTTTCATTATCTCTTAATTGGCTTTTTCTATATATATATATATATATATATATATATATATATATATATATATATATCTATCCCTAGGTAACAACAGGGAGGTAATTCCAGTGAATACTCATGTGAGCCAACACATGAAAAAACCTACAAAAAGACCAGCGAAGACTCAGATCAGCCTATGCATCCATGCAGTCTGATCAGAGTCTTTGCTGACTGCAAGTGCCTTCTACAGCTTCCGGAAGATCCAAAGAGGGATAAATGAGAACCCTTGCCATACTGGGTAGATGTACAGGCTGATCTGGGTCTTTGCTGGTCACAAAGGTATTGTAGTTATTATAGGTTTTGTTGTGGGCTGGCACATATGTTTTGAAAATCAAGTAACAAAAAAATTATCTCCTAAATCTCTTTTATCTGGATGTATGATTATGAAGTACAGAAGAATCTACTTTACTACATATGGATTGCAACATTTGAAAACTTGTCTTTGAGTATGTGTGGACAGTTAAAACCTAGATCAGCTTTAGCATCCATGCAGTCTGGTTACCTGTCTGCTAACAAAATCAGTGGATACTACAGAATGTATGAATGGAAAGCAAAGGCCCAGATGATACTTTGTACATGCACAGGATGATCTGAATCTATGCACTTTTTGCTTGACACCAAAAACCCAGACAAAACTGCTCATTCAAACTGCTGCATTAACATTCTAACAATTATTCCCATACTTACCCTATACCCTTCCCATACTTACCCTTTTAGACACCTAAAGGCCTTACCACACTTATTGTAAAATTTGTCGATTTTTATTGCTTTAGAAGTATCTCAAAACTGCTGAAAGAAAGGCAAAGACTAGATTCTACTCAGATACCACAGAATGTAGTATCTGATCTGGGTCTTCACTGTTTGCTCAGGCCTGTCTGATTACTTAGAATAAATATAATAGATGTCAAACTTCATTATCTGTCCTACAGATTGTGTGGGCCTTAATTGTTTACATATGTGAAAGAACAGATCTGCCTGTACCCTGGTTTACCTAAAAGTATATATACATATAGCACTAAACCGTGCTAGGGGCACAACATAGTATTTGGACACCACAACTCCTTACCATACTTGTTCTAATATTTGAACAAGTACAATTTATGCTGTGTCTAGAAACTGTAGGATGAGTGGCAAACAGTGTAGACCATGATAAGATGCTGCATTCTGCTACATCTCATCTGGGTCAATACTGTTTGTTCAGGCCTGTCTGTCTGAATACATATATATATACCATAGCTCCAGCTAAGGCATTTTTTTTAGAAAAAACTATTTATTTTTTTTATTTCTCCATGAAAACATATGTTCTGGGTACTCATTTGAAACACCTCGGTGAGGTGTCTCTAATGAGTACCCACAAAGTATGTTTTTGAGGAGAAATGGGGAAAAATATTCAACAGCTACCTACTCTTATCTAGAGCTATGATAAACATTGTACATGCTTCCGATGAAATTAAAGTTCCACTCAACATAACAAAAAAAAAATTATTTATAGTTGTAGAATATCACACATTAATATTTGTGTCCCACTGTACCCAGATTTACAATCATATCAAGAGCATAAAGCATTACCAACATATATTTCATTTTCCTATCACATGAACATTTAGAATTGACAACTCTAATCTCAAGGTCACTAAGGCTTGCTCTGACAGGCCTCATACTGGTCAACATTTTTCAGGCCTGAAATTCCTCATTTCAGAGCCTAAAGAAAGACAATTAAGCTGGGTAAAAAAAAAAATAAAAATGTAAAACGATAATATCCCACCATTATTGTGTTGCCGGCAGATAACTCTGTCAAAAATTGACAAAATTTGCCCATTAGCAATCCCAAACAAGACCTCCTTAATATCAATACATGTACCAAGTTTGGTTAAAATCCTTCGACATTTACTCAACTTCAAGCTATGGGCGTGTCTCTGGCAGATAACTCCATCAAAATTTGACAAAATTTGTCCATTAGCAATCCCAAACCAGATCTCCACAATATCAATGCACATGCCAAGTTTGGTAAAAATCCATTGATGTTTACTCAAGTTATCATCCGGAAACAAAATACGGACGGACAGACTTACGGCAATGGACAGATACATGGATGTCCAATGTGAAACCATCATACCCTGCCACTATCGTGTGGTGGGGTATAAAAAAGGAAATAAAAACAGTTAACAAGCTGCTTTACTCAAAGCCTTGAAATATTATTAACAGACATGTATTTCAAAGAATGTATCATTGTACAATGAAGGACCTATCAGACAGCACAAACTGGTTTGGTCTTCATTGTTAACATCTACCACAAAACCACTTTTCCCATAATTCTATTCAAATAACAATATATCTACTCTACAGGACTAGTTTTCTTCATCTCCATCTTTCATTCATCAAGCACTGCATCAACCCAGTACATTTTGAACACTCCACTAACGAACGGTATATGAGCCAGCACATGACAAAACTTACAAGACCTGTGTGACAAGCAAAGACTCAGATTAGTCTGTATTTCCATCCAGTTTGGCAAGGGTTCTCTTTTATCCATCTGGATAGCCTGGAGGCTGCAGAAGGCATATGCAATCAGCAAAGACTGAACAGATTGTGTGGCTGCACAGGCTGATCTGAGTTTTCGCTGGTCGCACAAGTCTTATTGTCGGTTTTGTTGTGTGCTGGCTCATATGGCTTGCACAGCTCCAGTTAAGACATTTTTCACTTGAAAGGTACTGATATGTTTCTAACTTCTCCACAAAAGCATATATTGTGGGTATTCATTTGAAGCACCTTACCAAGGTGCTTCTAATGGGTACCCACAACATATCTATTTGTGGAGAAATAAGAAAAACAATATTTGGTTAACCCCTTTTATCTGGAGCTATGGCAACAATATGGCAACACTGGTCAGACTGTGTGTAGGTACAGGCTGACCTCTGTCTTTGATGTTCACATATAAGAGAGCACTAGTTTTTAAATATTGACCATCATTATTAATCTAATTATCTGGGAAATGTAACTCTTACCATACTATAACCCTAGCTTGTAATGCTGAATAAATTAAGATGCCACATCCACTCGTAATTGCCAGCCAATCAGATTACTTGATCCAGGTTGTTGATACAAAATTCAAATACTGACAAACAGTACAGATCCAGATCAGTTGGCTTCTGAAGAAGCCAACTGCTCTGGATCTATACTGTTTGCAAAGGCAAGGCATATCCAGGACCAGCAGGGCCAGGGTTAAAATTTGAAAAAAGTCCCATTGCACTACCTGCTGACCTGTCTAGAAAAAGTGTCAAGCAGTACAGACCTTGCCCCCCTTTCAGAATAGTGTGATCTAGGTTTACACTGATTTCTGTGGAATGTCTGTCCAAAATATTCATGGTAAAAATGATAGAATTCAAATTAAAGGTTCAGGGTCTAACTAGGCAAAATAGTTGTGGTCCTAGAGCAAAAGGAAGCCAGAATTTTTATTTCTACAAATCTATATGTTATCCTTGAACAAAACAAAGCCAAAGTGTTTGTTTGTTTGTGTTCCAGTGGGGTCATGTCGAGCGCGGTCAGTTTACCTAACCACACATTTACTGGGCAGGCTTAGTCCTCTATGCGGTTAACCAGTATTGTGCACATTCTTTCGCCAGAAACTGACAACTGCCCTTCTTGTATCAGCGGAAGGGAGAGACTGACCGTAGAAAAAATTTCATGATCAATCTCCACGAAAGAATGTTGCCGACCACGGCGGGGGTTGAACCCGCGACCTCCTGGTCTCCAGTCGGACGGAGCATCCAACTGAGCCACTGAGGCCGGCCCAGCCAAAGTGTTTATCTTCACACTAATGATTTCATTGAATGTTCCAAATTAAAAATGACAAGAAACGATAAAGGAAAAGAGAGGCATTACGTCTATACACTGAACATCAGAAACAAGATCAATCTACAATGAGTGTGGCCTCAAGGTTATAAAATTTTTTTCATGCTCAACTAAGCTGAGCATGAAATTTGTCCTGCTAATATATCTCAAATTACTAACAATTGCAATTTCTTTCTTGCTAAATATAGCTGACCATAAAAATTTCTCTGCTTATAAATATGAAAATGCCAACTATTGTTGGCATTTTCTTATTTATTAGCAGAGAAAATTTCATGCTCAGCTGAGTTGAGCAAGAAAAAAGTTTTATAACCTCGGGGCCTGGTCAAAACCTAAGTGTGCCACAACAACAGAAAAATAACTTTCGGACGTGCAACTAGCAAAGATCCAGAGGGAACCAATTCTTTCCATTAAGAGTAGCCCCCACTGGGATGCAAGTATTTCCATGTATTTCCATGTCAGAGTTACCCTTGGAGATATATCATATCCCCATTAAATGAGCTGGGGTTAAGTATAAACAATTCAAATGTAAGGATACCCAGAAAATGCCATAACTATGGATCACAGCCCTAACTATGGATCACAGCCCTCCCAAGTAGGAATATATCTAGCAGAAGTGCATATGCAACTAAGTACCACACTAAGAAAAAAAAGTGTCACCTTTTCTTTGCACGGCCCAGATCATACCTTCTGATAATCTACTCATATACCATCTCAGGGAACCAATTCTTTCCATTAAGAGTAGCCCCCACAGGGATGCAAGTATTTCCATGTATTTCCATGTCAGAGTTACCCTTGGAGATATATCATATCCCCATTAAATGAGCTGGGGTTAAGTATAAACAATTCAAATGTAAGGATACCCAGAAAATGCCATAACTATGGATCACAGCCCTAACTATGGATCACAGCCCTCCCAAGTAGGAATATATCTAGCAGAAGTGCATATGCAACTAATTACCACACTAAGAAAAAAAAGTGTCACCTTTTCTTTGCACGGCCCAGATCATACCTTCTGATAATCTACTCATATACCATCTCAGACAGTGTATTGAAGTTTAGAATACTGGGTAAAAAATTTCAACAGACAACTTTTTAAAAATATTTTTCTTTTTTTCCCCCCAGAAAATAGTTTTGACATTTCATGCAAATTAGGAGACAATTTCCATGAAATGTCAAAGCCTACTTTCTGACGAAAAAAAAAACAAAAAACAAGTTAAATTCATCAATTTGTTATCTGCTGAATTAAACCAGAAAGTGGTAAAAGCTCATATTTATTGTCACAAGTCAAACCAGTTATTGGGTTGTAACTGTAAAACGTTTTTCAACTGTTTACATACCAGCTGATTTAACTAAACTTTTTTTTAAAATGGATTTTTTTTTTTTTTTTTGCCAGGTTTTCTAATGGAAAACAATTATGTAATCACTCCATGATTTCTTTTCTGAAGACATGCTAGAGAATGTGAAAAAAGCTCTTATGCTATGTGCAAACAGTGATCACCCAGATCAGTTGCCACATCCATATAGTCTCAGCGCTGTAGGAGAAATATGTTTTCTTACTTCCGCTAGTCTTACTTCCGGCAAAAATTACATTGTGGATACTCATTATAAGATGCCTGTTATAAGTATCCACAAGAACCAGTTTCAAGGAGAAATACAAAAACAAACGAACAAAAAAATGAATTTTTGGTTGAAAAAAAAAATAAAAAACACCTTATCTAGCTCTGAATCTGATCACGACATAGTCTACAATATGCACCAATTTTGTAAACAGGGAAAAAAAGGCCATGATCAGAATGCAAAAATGTGCTGGCCAATCTGTTCTTTGACCCTATATAGCATAAAGGTCCTTTTCATGTTTTGTGTATCATCATCTGACACCATGTCCTAATGGAAGGTTTATTGCATTGATATTTGCTATAGATCTTGCCAACTGTCAGATCATCTGAATTTTGCTGATTTTGCACCATAGTTATAGTCATATAGATATTCTGAAAGCTGTGTGCCACTGTCTGTGCTGAATTGCTCCAATTTTATCCCCCCCCCCCCCCCCCCCCCCCCCCCCCGCCCCCCATATCATCCCCTCAGTCATGTAAATTAACCTTTCAGCTTTCAATCCTAAAGACAAACACATACCTCTGCAAACTGCAGATCCAGATGAGATGGCTCATAATGAGTCATCTCATCCCGATATACACTGTTTGCCACCGTACACCATACTGTCTGTGAGTTTTGACTTGCACCCTTATCTGCATCAACGGAAGGATCCAAATTCAAATTGGAAGAATCCACTTCATAAACTCCGTGATGATAGGGATATAACAACTTCAAGTTACATCTTTAACTGCATCTATTTTGCTGGCAAGAACATGAGAGAATTTTCTTTTTTCAATGTTCATTTGTATTGACTCAATATTTTTGAACAGAAGTTCATGTGATAAGGTGTCAGGTAGTTTCTTAAGGAACTGGCCCAGATGAATGAAGTCCATGTTGACTAATACATCTTCATGCATCTTCAAAATGCCTGAAAATATAGATAAGAATTTTAATTTCACAGCTCTTGATAAGAGGAGTATCTAGATGAATGTTTCTTATTTCTCCACTTAAATATGTTGTGAGTACTCATTAGAAGTGCCTGAAAAAAGTGTGACAAAAAACATAGTACATGTATTTATAACAGGAAGAGAAGGAAAAATGAATAAAAATTTAAATAACAATTAGAATAACGAAATTTGAAATTCTTTGCTGATAAACCTCTGAAGCAATTTCAATGTCAAAATATGGAGAGAAAAAAAACAGATCATGTATATCATAAGGTTTTATCAGTATGGGGAATCCATTTGACCAAATGACGAGGTACGCGGAGTTTGTTACTATTTTCAGCTTTGCATAAGGTAGGATTTTTTAGAATATCTCTATTCATACCAAATGGAATTTATTCAATGGAATTTATTCAAATAAAGTGCAGAGTACGCTGAAAATCAAGCTCTTTCTGGTGGTGTAAGCGCTATTCTGTGAACTGGTCTAATTCTTGAGAACATTCAAAGAAAGTTTTTGCTGTCAATCTGGGCTACCAGGACAATGTCAATAAATTTTGATGAAAAACATTCTCTGAATGTTCTCGAGAATCAGACCAGATTGCAAAAAAGCGCTTATACCAACAGAAAGAGCTTGATTTTCCGCGTACTCTGCGCTTTATTTGAACAAATTCCATCGGGTATAAATCGAGATACTCTAAAAAATCCTACCTGATGCAAAGCTACAAATAGTAACTAACTCTGTGCACTTAGTCATTTGGTCACATGGATTCCCCACACTGTTTATACATGGATTGGATTGTATGTTTTCAACAAAAAAAAAGATACTACAAATTGAGGAGAGCATTTTCAAGTCCTTTACTCATTTATAAAGTAAAAGGTCACATTATGGGCACTTTAGCAAAAAAAGGCCTGTCACCAGATAGGATAGCTTGCCTGAAATCACCCTTTTCTATTCTGAAGCATTTTTTAATCCTATGCCAAAAATGAAACAAATCCATCAAAAGCATTACAAAAAAACCCTAAAAAAATGTGACAGCGTCTTAAGATACTATATACTACACGATATATAAACCAAATCCATCATAGGGTTTGTAAAGAATGTCTAAAAATGTAAAATTCCCATGCACCCCCCCACCCCCCCCCCCCACACACACACACCCAAAATAAAAAAAAAAATAATCAAGTCCTGAGTATATGTAGGGGGTGGGGATGGAACTGGGTAAAATTTTGGACCAATATACATCTTCATACCAGGTTTAAACCAAACAATCACAGGGTTTTTAAATAACAAGAACCTAAAAACTTTAATGTAAAACTTTCATATAAAAATTCTGTCCATAACCTTGACCCTGAGATACATGGTACTGTGTAAAATGTTTGACCAATCTATATCTTCATATATATACCATACATAAACCAAATACATCAAAGGGTTTTGAAATAATGAGTTTCTAAAAACTTTAAACGTAAAACTTTAACATAAAAATTTTAAGTTATTGATCTTGACCTTGAAGTCACATAGGGGGTGGGGATGGTACTGCATAAAACTTTGGACCAATATCTATCACCAAAACACACAAGAACATAATCCATCAAAGGTTTTGGAAATAACGAGGTTCTAAAAAATTTATCACAAAACTTTAACATAAAAATTCTAAGTCCATGACCTTGACATTCAGGTCATATAGACGGGACAGGATGGTACTGTGTACGATTTTGGACCAATATCTATCATGATACTATATACAAACAAAATTCATCAAAGGGTTTGGAAATAATGAGGTCCTAAAACCTTTAGTGAAAACTAACATTTGCAGATGCCACCACCACCACAATAATAGCTCTTCCCGAACGTTGTACAGGCTAGCTAATAATGACCACCGCATTCAAATGGACAAGCCAGTTCTGTCTCCTTTCCACATTATTTTTGTTTATTTTACAATACTGATTCGGCATTACTGCATCTTGCAAATACAGATTACAGTCAGAAATGATGGGGAATCAATATATTTCCAGGAGTCACAACTGTCAAAATTGCTTTACTTACATTCTATAAGAGTAGACTCCTTTTAGTTTAAACAGTAGTTTATTTATTTAATTCTTTACAGAAAGTACAAAATAGAACATAGCATATATGATATATATACAAAAGGGACTCAATAACACCTTTTCAGATGGGGCTTGATGTGTAGGAAACAAACAGGTCGTGGCCCAGTTGTTCAAGGCTAACGATGTCGTTAGTTAACGATTCGCTAAAATTTACATCGAGTGATACGCAAATATGCTGAAATTTTTTGCTGAAAAAATGTGAGTAGCTTTTGCAGTGCAAAAGCTACTCACATTTTTTCAGGAAAAATTACCAGAATATTGTGTTTTGAATCCGCTAAAACAGTTAACAAAATGACCCTTAACAACTCGTTAAGCTAACAATGCTTTGAACAAATGGGCCCAGGTCACTAAAGTTGTCTCCCTTGCACAACATGGCACTACATGCAGGTAGTGTGCCCAGTCACCTTAAAATCTAGAACTACAAATATGAAAAACAGTGTAATTATCCCATGCAGTTGTCTTCATTCTCATCACTAGAATTAATCAAAAAGCAGTGATTTTAATATCTACATACCTAAGGCAGTTCTAAAGAGGAATTCTTCCCCATCTCGATAAAATACATCCCATACTCTACAGGCAACATCAAGTGGTAATGACTTGGTAAATAATGTAAATATCCTGAAAATAAAACAAGAAGCAATGGAGAAGTAAGAGGCTGTTCAAACATTGGTGAATTGAGATACAACTCATGCCAAGGATTGATTTTAGCAAAATTAGGTCACTGTGACCTAGTTTCCTGGGAGGTAATGTGGAGTAGTGTGATCCAAAGTGGGGCTTAAATATAAGAGCACTGTCACGACTATACCATATGTGGATTTTTCACATAACAAGGTAATGGTGATCTATTTTAGCAGAAAGTGATCAGGTGCACATACTGGTGAAGTCTAACAGGAATAGCAAGCAAGGTAGAGGAGATACGAGTCTGACCTTGAATACTAAACCATAGGTCAATTTTGCAATAGTTGTAGTGACCTTGTTACATGGGATGGTGGGATGAACACAACACAGTGGTGAAGTTGGAGGGGCTTGCACGCATAGGAGCCAAAATATGAGCCCAACCCTAAAACTAGACTGTGTCAGTTTTTTGTAAAAGCAATTATGGTGACCTGTTACATGGGAGGTGACCTGGGGTGAAAGGATACATACAGAGGTAAACTCTGATGGGGGCTTGCAAGATATGACTGAAAACCAGACCATATATAGAATTTTGCAAAAGGTCACAGTGTGTGTGTGTAAGTGTAGATGACCTGGGGCTGTAGGGGTGCATACAATGAAGTGGTGAGATATGAGGGGGCTCCCATGCACTTGAGAAGGAATATGGAGACATAACAATGAGCAGATAGACTGATGGAATAACAATAGATGGGCAACTATGATCTTGACATTTTATGTAAATTGTTTCCTATCCCATGCAGCTGGTTCACATGAAATGTCAAGCCCCTATTTGTTTGAAATAATAACAATAAAAAAAAAAATAAAAAATACTTGAAAATGACACCTCCTACACTTCAGTTCCAAAAATTTGTCAACTTTTCTAAATCCCACCCAGTAATATGTAGTTTAGCCCAATGTAGTCTGGAGACCCCTAAAAGGGAATTAGCAAACAGTGCAGACCCAGATCAGATGCCGCAGAATGTGGTGTCTAAACAGGGTCTCCACTATTTGCAAATAGTTCAACCAGTTTTCTCTAGAAATATCTAAATCACATAGCCTGACATACCTAAACTCGAAATAAGAATCTTCCAATATACAGGGTGGGGGAGTTCATTCAGTCTACAATGGTTTAAGATTTAGGAGAAAATAAACTGTGTTTCTGCTGTGCCAATTACAGCAAACAGCATACTGTTAGAAAGGAAATGGAATACTAAAACACATTTGTATCTCATTTGATACTCCAGAACTACCTGGGTTTTTTTTGTATTTGTTTTTTTAAATATCATCAAAAATACATTATCTATTTCATTTTTTTTTTTTTTTTTTTTTTTTTTTAGTAATTGATTTTCCATTGGCATCACTGTGAGTACTTAAAATTCAGTATTATAATGTCTTGCAGTAAACAATCAACCTTTGTCATGCTGAATAAATTTATATGCTACGCCCATTTCTAATTGTTAACCAATCAGATTACTTAATCCAGATTGTGGATTTGTTTGTGTTGAGGTTTTACGGCCCAGTCAACCCAATGGGGTCATGTCAAGCGCAGTCAGTTTACCTAACCACACGTTTACTGGGCAGGCTTAGTCCTCTAAGGGGTTAACCAGTATTGTGCACATTCTTTCGCCAGAAACTGACAACTGCCCTTCTTGAATCAGCGGAAGGGAGAGAATGACCGTAGAAAATATTTCATGATCAATCTCCATGAAAGAATGTTGCCGACCTCGGCGTGGGTTGAACCCATGACCTCCTGGTCTCCAGTCGGACGGCACATCCAACTGAGCCACCGAGGCCGGCTCCAGATTGTGGATATAAATTCACATACCGAATGACAAACAGTGCAGATCCAGATCAGTCAACTGATCTGGATCTACACTGTTTGCAAAGGCATGGTATATCCGAGCTCAGCAAGAAAAGGCTTAAAACAAATATTTGGTAACTGCTGCATTTGTTCAGCTTTCTAACAGTATTCCCTATATTTCAATTAATTTAGTGGACGCAATGAAGTTTGTTTTTTTTTTTTGTTTTTTTGTTTTTTTTTACCATACTTCAATGTATGTCAATAATAATTTGGAAAAGTTGACTGAGTTTTAGCACCAGAGTATGATATTTAAATCTGGGTCTTTTGGGGTGTTAGATGTTTTATCAATGTCTTCGCTGAACCATTTAATATCTTACATTGTACCAGTTAATATCTTACAGAATGTTTTTTTTTTTTTTTTTGATTTGGGTTTTACGGCCCTTTCAAGAATATTTCACTTATATCGAGCCGATCCTTCATCGAAGGTGGGCGAAAACCGGAGAACCCGGAGAAAAACCACCTGACCATCCGTAAGCAGAACTTGGCTTTCTCACATATGACCCGAGCGAGGCTCGAACCACAGCGGTGAGAAACCTAATGGATTAAGAGTCAACTCTCTTATCCACTAGGCTACGGGGGCCCACTACAAAATGTTTTTATTACTGTACTAAATAATCAAAATTTAGAACAACTTTAGGTATATACAGTTGACTCTCGTTAGCTCGACCTCGCTTATCTCGAATAAACACTTATCTCAAAGTGAAAATCTTGTCCCTGCTTAAACATGAAAATCTAACAACAGGTAAAAAAAAAAATATTGTGGAAAAAGAGGAGAGCAATTTCTCCTCTTTTCCACAATATTTTAAATACATCTCTAAATTCAAGAGTCCAATTACATATATATTTGTTAAATATGGTTGTTCGAATTATTTTTTCCTCAATTCTGCAAATCTGATATGTCCAGGTACGGATATCTCGAAGTACTTCTGAGTCCCTTGGAATTCAAGATAAAGAGAGTCGACTGTATGTTCAATTTCATCTACAAAAGTAAGTTTCACTTACCAATCATATAAATAGAGATCTGGTGTAAGTTTATTTCTGACAAAATATTTGTGTAAATTAGGCATATTTTCTGTGAAGAACTCTTCGTAGGTTTGCACATATGCTTTCATCTGAAATACATTCAAAGTTTAGCTGAAACAGTAAAATGTAAATTATATGTATTTATAATACGAGCTACATTATAAAGCTGCTAAAATGTGTCTTTCACATACCACTAAGACACCTTGACTCCTTGCCATACTCATCTGAAATTTGAGCAAATCCATTTTACTTTCTTTTAATGTCTCTGAAGACTAGGGATGAGTTTCAAACAGCTCAGACCCTGATCAGTTTCCACATTCTGCAGTGTCTGATCTGTTTATGCTCTTTGCTCAAGATTTATGCTCTTTGTCCCAAGAATTCAGGCAAATCTGCACTGCAAAATGCACACATTAAGATCCAAAGAGGGCCTTCATTATTTGTGGATACTTTCAATAGTATTCAATGATTCTGTCAGCTTACAGTGAATAGCTTGATAAGGTCTACAGATTATGTTCACAAACCTTGATCAGACATGCAGGCTGAGCCTCAGTGTATGATAATACACTTATGACATATGCTCCCAGCAAAGTCTCAGATCAGTCTGCACATCAGTGCAGTCTGAGCCCAGTTATTCAAAACTTAACCAAGTTATTAGCTATCATGTCATTAAAATTTCTATCGTGAAAAATGACAAATACATTGATATTTTTTGCTGAAAAAATGTGAGTAGCTTTTGCATTGCAAAAGCTACTCACATTTTTGCAGCAAAAATACGAATGAATCTGAAAATACCTTAGCTACAGCATTTAATGAGTTTGTCATCAAGGAGCTTGTTAAGGTAAGGATGCTTTGAACAACTGGGCCCTGATTAGCATCTTTGTTGTCCATCTGAGGAGACCTTGGATCCTTGACATTCCAAAAAAGAACCAATCAGGTCTGATCAGACTGTATGGATGCACTGGCTTCTCTGAGTCTAATAAATCCATGTCATAAGATCATTTTTTCATGTTAAAACTCGGGCTGATCCTGTTCTGTGCTGACCAGACATCTCACAGGGGCCTTTTAACCCTTCTCATGCTGAACACGATATGCCCTGTCTTAGCAAACAGTGTAAATCCAGATCAGTTGGCTTCTGAAGAAGCCAACTGATTTAGATCTGCATCGTTTTTCCTTAAATATGTGAATTTCTATCAAAAACCTGGATCAAGTGATTTGACTGGCTGGAAATTAGAAGTAGGCGTGGCATCTTAATCTATTCAGCATGACAAGGGTTAAATCTATGAGGCTCATATAGTAGTCTTACAAGCTCCAGATAAGGCGATTTTTTTCATCCAAAACATTACGCCTATATAATTTTGACCCCCTTAAACCCCACTTTTATATAGTAAAACTGGGGTTTACAGAGGTATACATTATTTTTCTTATTTCTACTCAAAAACATAAATTGTGGGTACTCGTTAGAACTGCCTCGCCGAGGCGGTTCTAACGAGTACCCACAATCTATGTTTTGAGCAGAAATATGAAAATATCAGTTTTTTAATCTGAAAATTTTCAGTTTTTGGAGGTGAAATTTCCTATATATTTGAATAGGCAGGTTTTCGTAATGAATACTGAATTTTTTTCTTATTTCTCCATGAAATCACTTGTTGTAGGTTCTCATTCGAAGCTCATCACTGACACTTCTGAGTACCCACAACAAATGTTTTAGTGGAGAAATAAGAAAATATCTGCATACTCTTCTTATCTTTAGCTATGGTCTTGCATGTGTCTTCTTAAACTGATATTACAAATAGGCTGTCGCAAGTAAAAAGGTATTTGAGCCAGAGCATGACAAAACCTACAATAAGACCTGTGTAACCAGCAAAGACTTAGATCAGCCTGTACATGCATCCAGTATGGCAATGGTTCTCGTTTATCCCTCTTTGGATAGCCCGGAGGCTGTAGAAGGCATATGCAATCAGCGAAAGACTGATCAGACTGAGCAGATGCACAGGCTGACCTGAGTCTTTGCTTGTCCCACAAGTCTTATTGTAGGTTTTGTCATGCGATGGCTCATTTTTTAAGTATACTAAGCATACAACCAGTGATATCACGACTACTGCTGTCCATTTATACATTCAACTATATCCATGGATTTCACAGGAAGACCGAGATGACCCTGAGCAGACCAACTGACATAAGGGTGGGCTATCTTGCCCTTCACTGTCTGCACAATCCCAAAAGAGACATTATTACATGTATCTGAAGAGATCTAATTTATGTCAAGCAAATGCACTGGGTCAGACAGAAAAATATGCCTGCACATTTTCTGTATTACATTAAAAGCTTCCTTGTTCATATTGTACATGCATTATATATTGAAAGTCAAACTTTACAACATTAAGTTTGTCAAGGGCCTTCCCACTTCCTAACAACAGGTTACAAAATGTGATGAACATAATTAAATATTGTGAAAACAAAGTAATAATAACATCTTAACCATTACCACTCCCTAGGCAAATTCAGCAGACCAGAAACTGATGCTATTTTTTTTTCTTTTTCTCAGAAAATAGGCTTTGACATTTCATGCAAATTGTCTCCTAGACAATTTGCATGAAATGTCAAAGCCTATTTTCTGGGAAAACTAAGAAAAATATTACAAAATTTTGTCTGCTGATTTTTTTTTTTTACCAAGTATTAAAGATAATGTTATATTATCTCAGAGAGTAAAGAGTAAGGCATTATACATTAAGAGGGACCATCAAAAAAGTTCTCAGCCCCTGTACTTCGGGAATGACCAAGAGCAGATATTGTGCCATTATTTCTCAATATAATCTCCCTCTGCCTTGATGCACTTTCTCCAAAGCTTTTCCAGATTGCTTATCCCTTCAAAATAAAAACCTTCACTCTGGTCCTCCAAGTACTCGTCAACAGCATCTATTATGCCTCCATTCCTCCCAAAATTCCTACCACGAAGGTAAGCTTTCAGATTCGGAAACAGATAGAAGTCCGAAGGGGCTACATATGGAGGATATGGGGGAAGAGGAAGGACCTCGAAGCTGCATTTTTTTACAATAGCCATAGCAACTTGAGATGTGTGGGCTGGTGCACTTTCTTGCAAGAGCAGAACACTTCCATTCAATTTTCCTCTTCTTTTCTTCACAATCTTCAAATGCAGCCGCCTTAGTTCTTCTGCATAATATGCACTCTTTATCCCAAAAGACAGAGGCCATCACCTTCCCTGCTGAAGGAACTCTCTTATATTTCTTAGGAGGGGGTGAACCAGGGTGCTTCCACTGCATACTCTGTTTTTTGGCCTCAGGATCAACATGATGGACCCAAGTCTCATCTTGGGTCTCACCTGGACACATAAATTCCTCAGAGTCATCTTCATAGAGAGACAAGAGAAACTCAGAAATACCAAACCTGCTCTTCTTCTGATCTTTGGTCAACATTCTGGGGACCTCTCTAGCTGAGACATTGGACAGCCCTAAGATATTGGTAAAGATAGACTGAACGGCCCAAAAACTTATGCCTATTTATCTAGCTATATCACACAGGCTTCTTCTCCTGTCACACATGATCACTGTGCACAAACTCAACATTTTCGTCTGTAGTAGCCTCTTTAGGGCACTCAAACTGTTCATAATCCTCCATGCTCTCCCTCCCTCTCCAAAATTCAGCAGACCACTTCTTCACTGTGCTGTAAGAAGGAGACTCAACCCCAAGGGTTTTAATGAAGTAGTCATGAACTTCCTTTGGGGTCATGCACTTCTTACAGAAGTACTTTATGACTGCTCTAACTTCAGCTTTGTCCACTTTCTCAGTTTAACACACCCTTCCCCTGTTTGCAGCGAATTCCTACTGAAATCAATAGCTTTGTAATTTTATTCCTTCTACCAAAGATGTTAAGATGATATTATCAACTGGTTGGGGTTTTGTTTCAATTTATTCATTCTAAGTATATTGGGCTAAGAACTAGAGTGTGTTTTCTTACCAATCCTTCATGTATTCTAAAGAAGGCCACTTGACAGGGACGGTTGAGCAAGTTAGCGAAACAAATGAAGGCATCTGCTACATCCATGTTCAGCAGTAACACAGCTGCTATGAAGGACATGCCTTGTACCTGTTCAAGAAATTAAAATAAGTCTATCTTGGGAACCCAGATTGGTTCATATATTACAATGGTGATTTTGATGAATTTTGTTTTCTTTAATCTTTAAAGCAACAAGCAAACTTGCAGAAGACATTTTCAATACTTCAGTTTTTGGAGAAAGTAAGGCTTTGCATTTTGTGTAATCCTGTGATTCACATGAAATGATAAGCCTTATTTTCTCTAACTAAAAATATATTTCAGAGTCATCTCTGCTGCTGTTGTGATTGATGCTTTAAGGGCTAACACAGGAAATTGAAAGAAAACTGTAACTTATAATTTAACTGTAACTATTTAACACTGTAACTTATTCTACGAGGTGATTTGTTGTATGTCTTTTCATGTGTCATTTTCTTCTTGTGTTTTTCAGTCCTTTTAGTATTGCGATTACCTCGCTTGGGGAAGAGAGAGCTAATCTTGGTGCTTTTCGTGCGTTTGTTCGGTTTGTGCTTGTTTGAATTTGTTGGTTTCCTCTTCCTCTTGGGGTCTGTGGGGGGCTGCAGTTTGTGATTGTGGCACTCCCTGGACTTTTCTCTTACCTTTTTTTTTTATACATATTAAAGGATAATAAATAAGAGCTAAAGATCACAACTTCAGTGTAAAAATAACACACATCTTGAACATTTTTTGGTCTTAATCCTCCCACTTATATTTTAATCTCCTGTCAATTGATGCAAATCTGAAAGGTCCTCAAGGACACCTTTATCGTCTGTCACTGTCATGGCGCTCAGCTCAGGTTAAAACATGCACCAAATTAAAAATTCTTGTGTGCACTACCTGCCACTAAAAAGTCAAAAAATACAATTATTTTTACTATTTCTGAAAGCAAATTTATAAATTTTCAAACATAAAATTAATTACAAGAAGTGAATTTTGATTTCTTTTTTTTTTTTTTTTCTTTTTTTTTTTTTTTTTTTTTTTTTGTTTCATTAACCCATGAATAAAAAAAAATGAAGGATGCTATTGTGCATGAATGTGCTAAATGCATCATACACAGCGTCCTTCGGCTTTTTCATTCATGGCTCGATGAAATGAAAAAAAAAAAAAAAAAAAAAAAAAAAAAAAATTCTTAAATGAAGCGGGATTCACAAGTAAAAACATCACTACAATTCCTATCTTCATATATTACAGTGTGTAGTATAACTGTAAAATTACAAGCAGTACAGAATAATACTCACATATCCAACATCTGGTCTGTAACAGGCATAAGCACCAAGTAAACTGTGTAATAGATCATGATATGGTCCACCCTGGAATTTGGAGAAAATAACTGATCTTTTAACATATACTATGATATGGGCAAATTCAGCAGAAAACAAACATGATATTTTTTCTTATTTGTCCTAGAAAATAGGTCTGCCACTTCATGCAAATTGTCTCCGAAGACAATTTGCAGCAAATGTTAAAAATAAGAGAAATATTTCAAAATAGCATCAGCTGAAATTTTTTTTGAGTTGAGGTTTTTGGCCCAGTCAACCTATCAGGGTCATGTTGAGCGGGTCAGTTCACCTAATCACACGTTTCCTGGACAGGCTTAGTCCTCTAAGTGGTAAACCAGTATTTGTGCACATTCTTTTGTCAGAAACTAACAAATGCCCTTCTTGAATCAATGGAAGGGAAAGGATGACTGGAGAAAGTATTTCATAATCAGTATCTACCAAAGAATGTTGCCGGACCTGGTGGGGATCAAACCTGCGACCTCCTGATCACCAGTGACACGCATTTGTCTACGCCACCGAGGCAACTGCTGCAAAGTGTTAAGAAATGACGAATAAGTGCAAACAATTTACCCGAAATTAAAGATAAGAGATTGGGACAGAAGTCCTGTGCAGTGACCCAGATCAGAATGTGGCATCTGATCAGGGTCTACACTGTTTTGTCACTCATCCAGCATACCCATCAACAGACACTAAAAATGCACTTATTCAAATTTAAATGATCAGGGTATAAAAATGATCAGACTGTGTATATTTGTTTGTGTTGAGGTTTTACGGCCCAGTCAACCCAATGGGGTCATGTCGAGCGCGGTCAGTTTACCCAACCACACGTTTACTGGGCAGGCTTAGTCCTCTAAGCGGTTAACCAGTACTGTGCACATTCTTTCGCCAGAAAGAGACTATGTATAATACTGCATATGCTATTAAAGGCTGCCCTTCAGTTCCTTGCAATCCAAAAAGCTGACAGTGAAGATTCTGATCAGACTGTGCAGATGTTAGGCTAATCTGAGTCTTTGCGTGTAAGCATTTGTAAGAACATAAGGTAGTGCAAATGTATGCCAAACTGTCATCTCAAAATTTCTAACTTTATCAAAATTTTAACCTAAGACCCACATACATGATAGAATTATGTCACAGCTCCAGATAAGAGTAGCATCCTGGGCCCAGTTGTTCAAAGCATCGTTAGCTTAAAGAGCTCGTTAAGGGTCATTTCCTTAACTGTTTTAGCGGATTCAATATACAATATTCCGATATTTTTTGCTGAAAAATGTGAGTAGCTTTTGCAGTGCAAAAGCTACTCACATTTTTTCAGCAAAAAATTTCAGCATATTTGCGTATCACTCGATGTAAATTTTAATGATTCGTTAACTAACGATGTCGTTAGCTTTGAACAACTGGGCTCAGATGGATATTTTCCTTAATTGTCCATGAAAACATATGTTGTTTGTGTGTTTGTTGTATTGCAGTTTGACACCCCAGCCAACCCAATAGGGTCATGTCAAGCGCGGCCAGTTTACCTAACACCTGTACGTACATCCAGGATCCAATCAGATGGAAAAAGACACATTACTTAATTTACCCTAAATATTATGACAGGCAGGCCTAAGTAAACTTTGAAAGCCTAAATCAGCAGACTGATTCTGATCTATATTCAAAACATGTTAGATACTTCATTTTATAGTTAAATGGATTTTTTTAAAGTTTAGGATAAGTATGGTAATGAGTTAAGGTGTCCAATATGGTAAATGTCTTAAAATTTTGATCAATATTCAGAACATGTTAGATACTTCATTTTATGGTTAAATAGATTTGTTTAAAATTTAGGATAAGTACTGTAATGAGTTAAGGTGTCCAATACGGTAAATGTCCTAAAATTTTGTACGCCCAAGTGTCTAACAAAATTTCATATGCAAACAATGTAAACCCAGATCAGACTGCTCCTGAAGGAATAAAGTGGAATAAAGTGTTCGAAGTCTTAGGACATTTACCATATTTAGGGTAAATATGGCATTTTAAATATAAGCTGCTCCACATGAAAATGTGCAAATTCTGACTGCCAGTGCTAAGATCAGCCTCAATATTCGTATAGTCTGGTCCAGACCTATGCTGTCCACTTATAATATCATTTAATGCTGCATATGCTGAACACCAATGGCCATCATTAGATAGTTCTAGACGCCCTGCAGACCCCTTTTCTCATGGAACAGCTTATATTAAGGGGCATGGATTCACTTTCAGGGCAGGCAACTCTCTCAAAATTGTTTTACCTCCCTTCTGAGAAAGGGTCTACCTAATACGAAAGAAGAAAAACAAAGTCTTTTCTTTTAGAGTAGACCTCTTTCAAAAAGGCCTTGGTGTTCAAAACAATAGACAGTAAGTCAAAACAGTTGTCTCTCTTGACAAAAAATGGCCGAAAATCTACCAAGTGTATCCAGTCTATTTAATATACAGTGAACCCTTGTTACAACGACAGTTTTGTTCCCGAAGATTTTGCCATTAAAATGAATTTGCTGTTGTAAAGAATCCTTAATGGACAGAATGATATGTAAAAAAGACCTTGTTTTATTCTTATTACGTCATAGAACATATGTTTTGGATATTTGTTAGAATTGCCTCAGTGAGGCAATTCTAACAAATATCCAAAACATATGTTGCTTGAAGTTTAAATGCAATATTCTTGCATAATTTCTCATTAACGGTCACCTCTTGAGAGAAGGTTCGTGACATTCACATTGTCATTATAACGAATTTTGTTGTTGTATCAAGTTAAAGAGGGTTGACTGTACTGGTATGGATGGTCTTTAGAGAGTAGTTATAGCAATTGGCCTATATTCTGAATTGTCTGTAGATGCAAAGAAAAACACCTGAGCATACACTATTCATAGTTTTCTTTGTTCATTTACTGAACCTACCTTCTGAAAGATACAGAGTTGTGGGAAGGTTCTAGAGACATCAAGTCTGATTAATTCTACACTGGCTTCTTTACTGGACGGAGGCTCAGAGGACACTGTAAAACAAACTTTTCATATAACAAATGTTTTACTGGGACAAAATCAAGACAAGTTACATATAAGCAAGACCACATTAAAACCTAAACAAAGATACACTGTGGAGAGCCAAACTATGACAAAGGCCATGGCTGTATGCTTTTTTAAAGTCTGCTGTCCAAATGTGTGTAAACAACTAAGGCCTTTTCAGACTGTTTATATATGTAACATTTTAAAAGGCATTATTTTTCTTCATAAAAACGTGTTCAGAAATGCTGATTGACCTGTCTCTGAGCATTTATGAATGAGATTTTGTTTGTTTGTTTGTGTTGAGGTTTTACGGCCCAGTACCATATGGGGTCATGTCGAGCGTGGTCAGTTTACTTAACCACACGTTTACTGGGCAGGCTTAGTCCTCTAAGCGGTTAACCAGTATTGTGCACATTCTTTTGCCAGAAACTGACAACTGCCCTTCTTGAATTCTAACTCTTTCATATTCATATACTTCATATCCTCTGAAAGTATGTAATTAAAAGAATTTTGTTGGCTCTTGCAGTGAAATAATTTAATTTTGCTTACTTTCAGTTGTTCCGAATACTTCTGGTGATTCATCCATTAGCCTAATTCTGTCTGCTGCTCGACTTACACAGATCTCATATAATTCTGAAAATATTAAATAAGGCTGTTTATCTTCTTTATGTGAAGCCGAACCTCAATTGCTCAAACACCAATAGCTCATTTACCATGGATAATTTGAACATGTTTTTGAGTCCCCACAAAATTCTTCTGATAGCGCCAGAAAACAAATGATTAGAGAAATTTTCTTATTTTATCATGAAATTGTATGTTGTGTGCACTCATTAAATTGCCACATTGAGGGGATTCTAATGAGTAAACTCAACATACCATTATAGTATATTATTGAAAAAATTTCCAAAAATTATCGCCATATGCTTCCTGACCTGGCACCATGATGAACCTTCAGTGACTCAAACTACCCATGTCTCGAACAATTTTCCATGGTCCCAAAGATGTTCGAGCCACTGAAGTTTGACTGTAAGTAGTTTGTGATTAACAAGAATAAAATTTTTTTTCAAGTAGTTGGGTTTTATTTTTACTTTTTAATGAAACTAGAAATGTGTCCACAGTACACGGATGCCCCGGCCTGACAATAAAACTGCAAAATTCTACCTGGTACAAATGCCTTAATGAGTCTAACAGGATCATGAATGTACGTATGAACGTACGTACACACATTCGTACAGAAGGACGCACATACCCATGTATGGAAAACAAAAAAACTATATGCCCCCGGCATCATACGATGCGGGGGCATAAAAATATCTTGTTTAGTGGTAGTTTTTAAATATTTATTTTTATGTAAATCTAAATTCTTGAGAAGCTATCATATCTACCTCAAATACACGAACACCTTATTCCTTACCATACTTAGATTTGAAAAAGCGTTTTATTCATACCGCTATATAAGGTGCTTTTTGTTGTTGTTCTTTTTTTCAACCAAAAAGTGTTGACAGTTTTCATAACCCTCTACAACCAGAGGACCAATGGTCCTGCAGCTCACCTCAGACTATTTGCTCTGAGCAGGTTTATGGTAACAATTTTAAAGACTGAAACGTATGGGAAAGGTAGCTGGCACATTTAAAAAACAAAACAAAAAAACATCTTAGGTCTCTCTATCCTACAGTAATTTAGTATGGAATTCAGCTTTAATTAATTTGGCAAAACAGACACTTCACATAAAATATGGCTTTGATAAAGCTACGTACCAAATATTAAAGGCATGGGCCTTCTAGTTTCACATTAGAAGATTTTAAAGTTTTTCCCCACACGAGTCTTCAGATTAGAAAAGTTTTAAAGTTTTTCCCTGTATGAGTCTATGTAAAATAAATGAAGCCTGGGGCGGGATCATTTTTTATCCCAGGGCTATAATATGAACAATTTGGTAAAGGCGTGGTAGATGAAGCTACATACCAAATATCCCAGTCAGCATTCTATGTAAATCTGTATCGGACCGTCATCGGCCCGTCAGGGTAGCTGACGGGCCTATGACGACCCGATGTAGATTTACGTAGAATGCTAGCTGGGATAAAAGGCCTAGGCCATCTAGTTTCAGACAAGAAGATTATTAAAAAGCTTTTCTTTTATGTTAACAAGTGAACCCCGGAGTGGGGCCATTTTTTATCCCAGAGCCATAATTTGACTTATCTTGATAGAGGTCCATAGGATGAAGCTATATACTAAATATCAAAGGCCTGAGTCTTATGGTTTCAGACAAGAAGACGTTTTAAACTTTTTACCTCTACCAGTCTATGTAAAACAAATGAGCCAGGGTGGGGTCATTTTTAACCCCAGGGCTGAAGCACTTCTTATGAGTACCCATAATTGACCAATTGTTTCCCCTAGGAGGAAAATATTCTTTCCTTTAAGCATAATCCCATTTTTGAAGGTTTCATCAGAGTGCAGATCACATTTTCATTTCCTCTGGGATCACTGAGCCCATTCTGGTTACTTTGAAAATCAAATACTGCCTAAGCTGGTGCTCGGAGGCATATGCAGCCTCACAAACTGCATAGCTGCATACGAAGGGAGTTAATAAAACCAAGTCTCCAATTTCTGTTCTTTTATGTGCTCTCCGTTTCCAAAGGCAACCTTTTAGATTTTTATTGTTCAAATACCAGAAAGGCAGCTTGCTGCCTGTCAAAGTTTACAAAATACCAGCAGGTGCTCCACCCATCTTCAGGAATTTTTAAATGCTTGGAAATAACAGATTTCAGGTTTCAAGTAATTCACTATATTGTTTTCATATCATATACTTCTTAACCCTTAAACTGCCAATCAAAACAATTGTCGTCTGCTTTGTCATCTGCTTGTGATTTTAAAAGTCATTTTTGCAAACAGTGCAGACCCAGATCAGACTGCTCCTCTAGGAGCAGTTTGATCTGGGTCCACACTGTTTGCCTGTATGCAAAATTAGGTTTGAAAAGTTTGCAAGAATATTCAGCAGACGACATAAACAGAGGACATTTTCAGATGCAGGTTTTCTTGGCATTTTAAGGGTTAACATTGTTGGGGCATGGCATTTCCTACAAGACTGCATGTGCACTGAGCAAAAACAAATCAATCTGTGCATCCAAGCAGTTTGATCAACCTTTGCAGGGCACTCTGTGGGTAAAAAGGATCCAAAGCATCTTCAGGTGGACATCAGGCCCCGAGGTTATAAAACTTTTTTCATGCTCAACTCAGCTGATCATGAAATTTGTCAGGCTTACAAATCTCAAATTACTAATAATTCCAAATTTTTTCTTGCTAAACATAGCTTAGCATGAAATTTTCTCTGCTAATAAATATGAAAATGCCAACAATAGTTGGCATTTTCATATTTATTAGCAAAGAAAATTTCATGCTCAGCTGAGTTGAGCATGAAAAAGATTTTATAACCTCGGGGTCAGACTGATCAGTCTGCATGGATTGGCAGGGTGATCTGAGTCTTTGTTGGGTACACATACAATATTGTGGGAAATACTTTGACCCTACTCGTTTATTATGAACATACACTATTGAAGAATGGTCTATGTTGTATCGAAATACTTCAATCTTACCCTGAGTAATATTAAGATCATTTCCAAACGCTAACTTCCAGACCTTTCCTCTAACACTAGGAGGTATGCCATGCCACCACATGTCACGGGCCTTTTTACTGTTTTTCCTGTAAAGAAACATTGGCTTATGAAATGGTGACTGACATAAATGTAGACATTAGGCTACTGAAACTGCTCATTGTTTCTGTAATAAGTTTCCTATCAGCTGCATAAATTAACCTATTAGCCCTATGGAACAAAAGAGTACTTTTGCAAATTGTGTGAATCTAGATGAAACAATTCAGATGCTGTACTGTGCTGTTTCTGATTTTTTGAAACTACCCCTTTTAGGAACAATGGTTTAGTCCAGACTTAACCCTTGTCATGCTGAATAAATTAAGATGCCACGCCCACTTCTAACTTTAAGCCAATCAGATTACTTGATCTAGGTTTTTGGTATAAATTCACATACATAATGGCAAACAGTGCAGATCCAGATCAGTTGGCTTCTTCAGAAGCCAATGATCTGGATCTACACTGTTTGCACACGCAGGGTATATCCGGGTTCAGCAGGACAAGGGTTAATGATGGAAGAGAACACTTAAGAAACTCAAGATAAAAAAGTTAAATTTAACAAACTGCTCTTAGGCATACGCAGATTGTGTATGCCAAAACCTGACAGAGCAGTCTGATCAGGACACACACTTTTTTGCAATCTACAAGGAATTACTAAAACAAGTCATGAGACATCCATCTGTCGCACAACTAATATAAAGTAACTCAGTGAAAATTAATCCATTTTAGTCTAGACCCTTACTTGAGAATGCACACTTAACAGGTCCTACAATTTTTGCATTAATTACAGAAATTTATACAAAATAAACCCTAACCAGACACCATGGTATTAGAAAATAAACCAGTCTAAAGATTTGTGGTAGAAGAGTTCTCTCAACATAAATGGGTTAAGGCTAACTCTCAGACAAATTTTACTCACATGGACTCCCAGTTAGGCAGTATTTCTTTTGTCCAAGTTTTGGCTGCTGCTACCAACAATTCTTCTTGTCTCAGTTGTTGTTGTTGTTGTTTCTTCTTTTGTTTCTGTTCTTTTTGCTCTAAAATAATGAACAGTACACTCATAATTGTTTTGATTGCATTAATCACGCAATTTCTGGCTCTGTTATACTAATACAAATGCAACCAACTAGCACAATATTTGTCAAGCCATATTACGCTAGTAGGTATGAAACAAATATCTTCTGCCATTTTGGTCAATCAAAATCCTCATTCTGAGTTAAAAAAATTCTATAAATAACAGAAAAAAATAAACAAATTTTAGGTTTGAATGTTTAAACGAGCCTCAGAATCTGTTATACCAATACAACATAGGGGTTAATTGTACAGGTACTGGTTCAAATTTTAGGAAAAGTATGGTAAGGATCTGAGGTGTCCAAATACTAAGGGTAGATATGGTAAAAATTAGAAGCATCCTACCTATTCACTTCTAATTGATACCCACAATGTATGTTTTCATGAAGAAATAAGAAAAAATATCTGGATAAGACCACTTATCTGGGGTTATGATTGCTCTTACATTGTATAGAATTTTCATTAGAAAATATTACTATATGAAGGGACATAAAAAACTGTGTAAAGATGCTCTCTTTTCTTTGTTTTTCATTTTAATTCAATGAAAATTTGCATATATGATAAAGATATAAAAATTCAAACAGAAAAAAAAGAGACCTAAATTTATTGTCTATCTCCATCATTTAAGTTGAGGAAATAAACAATTTTACTGTTCTTTGCAAAATCAAAAATTATATATTGTTTTCTTTTTTGAAGCAAAGATTTTAGTACTCTAATTTTTAGAATATTGACCATATGTGCCCAGCTAAATTAATAAAAGTCTGTAAATTAGTGAAAATCATAATGTCTAATGGTCTAATGGTACATAATTCCATTCTAAATCAGAAGGTTGTTGATTCAAACTGCTCCCCACCACCCCACATTCACCAAACACAGGATTTATTCCAATCATTAGTAAACAAACACTACACCTATAAGCAGCATGTCGTGTTGGGTATGAAGTATTTGAATGTTAGGGAGAAATCCCATGCCATGTTATGTGTTACAGGGAATCAGAAGTGGTGCTAAATGCTAGGGCTGACACTGGGTGCCTTTATCACACGTTAAGCATGTGTGACAAAAAGCAAACACTGAATCTCTAGATGAGGCTCATTTTTCAACCAAAAAGTACCAATATTTTCTTGTTTCTCCATAGGCACTTCCGATGAGCTCCCACAATGTATCATTTGGTGGAGAAATAAGAAAACTACTTATCACCATACCCCTTACTTTGAGCTATGAAACACTTTTTCTGTGTTTGTTTGTGTTTAGGTTTTACGGTGCAGTCAACCCAAAGGGGTCATGTCGAGCACAGTCAGCTCACCTAACCACACTTTTACTGGGCAGACTTAGTCCTCTAAGCAGTTAACCAGTATTGTGCACATTCTTTTGCAAGAAACTGACAATTGCCCTTCTTGAATCAGTGGAAGGGAATGACTGTTAAAAATATTTCATGATCAATCTCCAGGAAAAAAAAATGTTTCAGACTCAGTGGGGGTAGAACCCGACACCTCCTGATCTTCAGTGGGATGCACACCCAACTGACCCTAGAGGCTGGCTCTTTTCCTGTGTTGATATTGTTTGCATATACACTATGAAGGAAACACAGATCAAATCAGGTGCTATATAATGGCATTTACCCTTCCGTTTGGCAGCCTCAACCATTGCTTCATACTGTTGTTTATGTCGTTCAGCTTCCTCTGGATCTTTAGATGGCAAATTCCTACAAGACAAAATTATACACAATGTGGGGAGAAAGGCCCTGACATAATACACAAAACTGCCAAAATTGTCATCAGGGACTTCTATGTTGCAGTGTCCGGTGTAAACAAATCTTTTTACCAAACAACTTCTAGAAACATCAGTAAAATCTTATTTATATTCGAGTCTACACTACTGATTTGATGGTCATTTGCAATATGAATTCTCCATTATAAATGTCACATGATTTTCTATCATTTTCTGTCCAAAAACAACATTTTACAGCTTTTATTTCACAAACAAAAACTGGAAACAAGAGCTGTCGTAGGACAGCGTAGCTCGCCTGCTGGGTACATTTTATATTGTAACATTTTTATCATTAAGAAAATCAAAATGAAATAATCTATGAAATAATTTTCAAGTTATATGGCGAAATCATTCAACCATATAATATAGGTCACATTGACCTAGATGTATTTGTAAGTAAATCATTTTGTCACATAGATATAATAATCCAGGTATGACAATTCTCCATGAAATAGTAATAAAAATAAAAGGCAAACTCACTGAAGCATGAAATATAGGTCATAATGACCCAGATATAGTAAGTGGTCATTCATTGGGTCACATGGAACTAATATCCCAGGTGTGACATTTATCCAACAAATATTATTCAAGATATAAGGCAAAATCGCTGAACCATGAAATATAGGTCACACCAACAGAGATATATTTTGACGTCAATAATCGGGTCACAAGGAACTAATATCCCAGGTGTGACATTTATCCAACAAATAGTATTCAAGATATAAGGCAAAATCACTGAACCATGAAATATAGGTCACAATGACCTAGATATAGTAAGTGGTCATTCATTGGGTCACATGGAAGTAATATCCCAGGTGTGACGTTTATCCAACAAATAGTATTCAAGATATAAGGCAAAATCTCTGAACCATGAAATATAGGTCACAATGACCTAGATATAGTAAGTGGTCATTCATTGGGTCACATGGAACTAATATCCCAGGTGTGACATTTATCCAACAAATAGTATTCAAGATATAAGGCAAAATCACTGAACCATGAAATATAGGTCACAATGACCTAGATATAGTAAGTGGTCATTCATTGGGTCACATGGAAGTAATATCCCAGGTGTGACATTTAACCAACAAATAGTATTCAAGATATAAGGCAAAATCACTGAACCATGAAATATAGGTCACAATGACCTAGATATAGTAAGTGGTCATTCATTGGGTCACATGGAAGTAATATCCCAGGTGTGATATTTATCCAACAAATAGTATTCAAGATATAAGGCAAAATCACTGGACCGTGAAATCTAGGTGACCTGGACCGTAAAATGTAGGTCACCATGACCTTCACTCTCTTACACTTAAACCGATGTCACATAGTTAGCTGATGTATAACCACTTGTGTCTATAACCTGTAGGCATATAAGATTTTACAAATGTGTCCTAGATTTTGACCCCTAGCCCCACCCCAAGGCCCACCCTGAGGTATGAACCCAGGGGTATGTTCTTTTGGAATCTCAGAAGACTCGTCCAGGTACCCAAATTCTAAATATGAATGCTCTATGAGGAGTGAAAGTCAAGATATAAGAATTTGAAAAACTTTAACACAGTATTACAAAGGTGTCCTAGATTCTGACCCCTAGCCCCACCCAGGGGCATGAACCCAGGGGTTTATTCTCTTGGAATCTCAGAAGACCCTCCAAGGTACCTAAGTTCCAAATTTGATGCCTCTGTGAGGAGTGACTGTTGAGATATAAGCATTTGAAAAACTTTAACGCAGTGTGACGGGAACGGGAACGCAAACGCAAACGCAAACGTGGACGACCGGGGTGACTACAATAGCTCTCCTTGTACTTCGTACAGGCGAGCTAAAAATGCACATTACGTTTTTATTTTGGCTAATAACCTTTTCATATCTGATTTTGTCACCATGCCAAAACAAAAGCACAATGTAAAACAAGATTTTTCATTCACACTTCTAGACTCAAACTGTTGAAAAACTAAGTTTCTCATTCACTGCATTGTAAGAGTTAAACTGTATTTAGAGGCTATTAAGCCACTATGTGAATTTTGTCGGTGAAAAGATTCTAAAGTTTACTGTCTGAAAACCGACTTTTTCATGTTTATTAGGTGCTGTAACTCAATTTACTCAAGGCAGAAATGACATGTACATGCCAAATTTAAACTGAATCGGTGTTTAGTGAAAATGCCAGAAACTCAAGTTACCACACTGAAAATAACTTAACAACAGACTTCAAGATAAGAATGAGTATTCAATTAACCCTTGTCCTGCTGAACCCAGATATACATGTACCCTACCTTTGCAAACAGTGTAGATCCAGATCAGTTGGCTTCTAAAGAAGCCAACTGATCTGGATCTGCACTGTTTGCCATTACATTTGTAAGTATGTGAATCTATATCGACAACCTTGATTAAGTAATCTGACTGGCTGAAAATTGGAAATGGGTGTAGGTTCTTAATTTATTCAGCAGGACACGGGTTAAGTATTTTTTCTGATTACTCCATGACAACATCATGTGTTATTGTTGTCTTGTTCACACAGAAACAACCTTTTGTTGAAAAAAAAAGCACCTAATCTATATCTCTGATACAGCCACAGCAAAACTGCAAGAGACAGATATATACAAATTGTATATCAAGGACAGATTCAGTATGCTGGAACATTTACCTAACTTTCTGGAAAATTATAAATTTTACATTTTAAAACACAGTTCATCATACTGTTTATAATGACTGTAAAATTAACACAACAAAATTTTGCAAAACAAACCAGTCCAACAATAGGGACAAAACAATTTTACATCGCATAAATGCATGAATTAACCGCCATGAGATTGGCAATAAACTTAATGAAGCTAGAAATGAATGAGTCTGACTGCAAATCAGGGCCCAGTTGTTCAAAGCGTCGTTAGCTTAACGAGCTCGTTAAGGGTCATTTCGTTAACTGTTTTAACCGATTCAATGTACAAATTTCTGATATTTTTGCTGAAAAAATGTGAGTAGCTTTTGCACTGCAAAAGCTACTCACATTTTTTCAGCAAAAAATTTCAGTATATTTGCGTATCACTTGATGTAAATTTTAACAAATCGTTAACTAACGACATCGTTAGCTTTGAACAACTGGGCCCAGATTACTGTACCGTGTTTACCCTAAGTACTGGGACAGACAGACCCGAGCAAATAGTGGTGACCTGGATCAGATGCCACTGAACACAGCAACTGATCATGGTCTACACTGTTTGCCATCCATCCAACAGCTTTTTAGACACAACATGAGGCAGTCCAATGAATTAATTTTTAACTCTTTGCAACTTTTTTGTCGTCGTTGGATTTTTTTTAAGATTAACTTTTTCAAAAAAATCTTTCAGGAATATCATCAGAGTGTCAAACAGTTTGGATCCAGATCAGGCCGGACGTTTTGTCGGGCCTGATCTGGATCCAAACTGTTTGCAAAGGTTATCAGCAGACAACAAAAGTCGCCATTAGCTAGGAAGGAGTTAATTCCTTACCACATTTGTTCTAACAAGTTTGGTAAGGAGTTAAGGTGTCCGAACATTTTTAAGATAATTATGGTACTTTGGATGTCTGACATTTTTCTCCTTGGACATATTAGGAACCCCATTATGTGTGGCTATGTGATCTCATTTATATGTCTTCCATTATTTAAACCTCCCACTAGAAAATACTATAGTTACCCCGAATATCTGGACAGACAGATCTGAGCGAACAAAAGTAGATCTGGATCAAACAGTCCCTAAAAGAAGCAGTTCAATAGGATGTGCACTATTTGACATTCCGTCATTACTTTTCAGATACATCACCAGGTATATACATGTAGCACTAGATGATAGGTTTTTGATTAAACTGAGGTTTTTTCAGCCCAGTCAACCCATTAGGGTCAGGTAAAGCCAGTCAGTTTACCTAACCATACTTTTCCTGGGCAGGCTTAATCCTCTAAGTGGTTATTACCGTTAACCAGTATTTGGGCAAAATCTTTCAACAGAAACTGACAACTGCCCTTGAATCAGCGGCAGGGAGAGAATGACCGTAGAAAATATTTCACGATCAATCTCCATGAAAGAATGTTGCTGTACACAGTGGGGATCAAACCCACAACCTCCTGATCACCAGCTGGATGCACATCCAACTGAGCCACCAAGGCCGGCTCTAGATAATAGTAGTATCCTGAATATTTTTCTTACCCATGAAAACATATATTGTGGGCAGTAGTTAATATTTACCTCAGTTGGAAGCTTCTCACTAAGGTGCTTTTAAGGAGTACCACAACCCACATTTTTTGTGGGAAACAAGAAAAAAGCAAAATACGGTCTTATCTAGATCAAGCTATGCAGAGCTAAACAGACTTGTTCAAATTTTAGGAGAGGTACTATAAGGAGTTGAGGTGCCCAAATATTTAGGGTATTAAGCATAAGCATACAGTTATAGTATACCTGTTTGTGGAATAGTCAAAACTACTGCCCGAGGTACCGTAGACAGCTCGATGCACTATTGCCTGTGGCCAAAGACCAAGGGCAATAGTACATCAAGCTGTCCACAGTACCGAGGGCAGTAGTTTTGACTATTCTACAAAAGCAGCCATGAAATAACTGTTTTATTACCCAACTAATGCGCTTTTGCATGGGTTTAAATGGATGACGTTATCAACTGGGTATAGTCAAACTATTCAATGGCTGGTGACGTCAACATTGGGTAATTTTGTTGACATAGCTCCCGCATGTACCAATTAAGTAATAAACAGTCTAAATAGACAAAACTATTTCACTGAGCTGTATATAGTAGGTTGGGTAACAATAGGGCATATTACATTGGTATGAAAGGCTGGAGCATGTGTCTTAATTTAGTTGGGTCTTTCTCACAATACAGTTCCCATTATAGATAAAATAATTTCTTTTTAAATGTGTATCTCAGAAAGTTCTTAGACTAAATCACCAATTATGTCTTGCTCATGCAATTTTAGCTTACAGAACACTGAATTTAGCCCTATTTCAATGCTTGTTAGCATAGCAACAGATAAGGCGCCTTTTTTATCCGAAAAATGCTGATAATCTTTCTTATTTCTCAATAAAAACATATGTTGTGGGTACTTATTAGAAGCGCCTCGGCAAGGCGCTTCTAATGAGTACCCACAACATATGTATTCGTCGAGAAATAAGAAAAATATTATGTGGATACCCCCTCTTATCTGTAGCTATGTGTTAGGTAAATCAGTTATCATTAGACTCTGAAACAACTAGTTAATGCTTAACATGCTGGGTAACAAAAATTCAGCAGTCAACAACTTGAAATGTTTTTCTTATTTTCCCAGAAAATTGGCTTTTCCTCAGGAGACAATTTGCATGAAATGTCAGAGCCAATTTTCTGGGAAAAATATGAAAATATCAATGTTATCTGTTGAATTTGCCTAGACCGCGGTAAAGGTTATTCATACTGTATCCAGGGCTCTGTGTGACAAAGGTATGATTTCTAGTTTCTCCACAAAGCCGAGCTATATTTATTCCATAGCTCCAGATAAGCAGGTATTCAGATATATCTACCATATTTGACCTAATTACCACACTGTGCACTAAAGTTTTTCAAAATGACTGGGAAAACTTGTGGCAAAATATGTATCTACCTATATACTAAGGGTACACTTTTAAAAAAAAAGATCAGCTATGGACTTACCTAATGATTCTAATGTGATGTATGTTTTTGTGTCGTTCTTTTTTTTTTCTGATTTTCTTTATACAATATAAAAGCATATGTTGTGAGTACTCATTTGAATTGCATTGACAAGTCTATGCAATTCAAATGGGTATCCACAACATATGCCTTTATAAAGAAGAATAGACAAAAAGGACACTGGCTGTAATCTGAAGACTATGGAATTGCTTGACTGTGTATGTGGTATGGGGTATGTGCTGTAATTAGGGCAAATATGGTATTTTTCCTATTTGTTCACAAAAGGCATGTTGAGGGTACTCATTAGAAGTGTCTCAAGCAGGCACTTCTAATGAGTACCCATTACATATGCCTTAGTAGACAAATAATAAAAATAACAATATTTTATGGCTGTTTATTAGTTGAGTTGGAGTTTAATGGCCAAGTCAACACTGTTATGGTCATGTCAACCCGGTCAGTTTACCTAACGGCACTTTTCCTGGGCAGACTTAGTGCTCTAAGGGGTTAACCAGTACTTGTGCACATACTTTCACCAGAAACTTGACAACTGCCCTTCTTGATTCACAGACAGGGATTTTATGGTTGTAAAAAGTGCTTTTAATATCTTAAGCTATGATTTACTCATTAGGTTTGTCTCAGAATCATTGTAGCAACTGATGAGTAGGCCCAGTATGCTGAATGTCCTAAAATATGGAACACCAAACTGTCTGACAAAATTACATATGCAAACAGTGCAGCCCCAGATCAGACTGCTCCTCAAGGAGCAGTCTGATCAGAGTCTACACTGTTTGCCTTTCCACTAAGTACATGTATTTTAAGAAACAGCTGCATAAAAAGAAAAATTTAGGCCAAAATAGTATGGAATAAAGTGTTCGAAGTTTTAGGACATTTACCGTAACATATCAGCATGTTTTGGTAGAAATAGTTTATACATAACTCGATATGTCTAAAGCAGGGAGGATATCCTGATAAACATTTCTGATTTCTCCACAAAAACATATATTGTGGGTATCAAAACATGTAATAAAAATATCATGTCGCTGGCAGAGAACTCTGTCAACCATTGACGAAATTTACCCATAAGCAATCCCAAACCAAATCTCCTTCATATCAATGCATGTACCAAAGTTTGGTTAAAATCCCTTGAAATTTACTCAAGTTATCGTCCGGAAAACAAAAATATGGGCATGTCTATGGCAGATAACTCCATCAAAATTTGATAAAATTTGCCTATTAGCAATCCCAAACCAGATCTCCACAATATCAATGCACATACCAAGTTTGGTGAAAATCCATTCATGTTTACTCAAGTTATACTCCAGAAACGAAAATATGGGTGTGTCTCGGGCAGATAAGTCCGTATAATTTTGATGAAATTGGCCCATTAGTAATCCCAAACCAGATCTCCACAGTATCAATGCACATACCAAGTTTGGTGAAAATCCACTGATGTTTACTCAAGTTATCATTCGGAAATGAAAAATGGATGGAAACCATAATACCCCGCCACTATCGTGTGGCAAGGTATAAAAAGCACTCTAGTGAGGTCTTTCTAATAAGTTTCTATAACATAGGATTTTATGGAAAATAAGAAAAATATCAATACTTTTTGGTTTAACTGTTTGTTTGTGTTGAGGTTTTATGGCCCAGTCACCCAATGGGGTCATGTCAAGCGTGGTCAGTTTACCTAACCACACGTTTACTGGGCAGGCTTAGTCCTCTAAGCAGTTAACCAGTATTGTGCACATTCTTTTTCCAGAAACTGACAACTGCCCTTCTTGAATGATCAGCTGAAGGGAGAGAATGCCCGTAGAAAATATTTCATGATCAATCTCCATGAAAGAATGTTGCCAACCTCGGCGGAGGTCAAACCCGTGACCTCCTGGTCTCCAGTACCTTATCTGGAGCCATGCTTATCTGTTTCCCTGGAAATGTGAAGTATTTTCTCAACAAAGAAGGAAAAACATCATTAAGAAGAAACGGAAGTCTCTTGTGATCACCCCACAATAGTAGTTGTAAAATACTTGTGAACTGTACTGCTTCAAACTTAAGAAATTAAAAATACCGAATTTGACCTAATTACAGCACATACCCCTATAAGTGCACATTCAAGCAATTTCATATCTTCAGGTTACAGCCCACTTCTTTATACAATGTAACTAGAATTCCAAGCGGATGTATCGCCTGCTCAAAGTGCCAACCATTTGATATGAAAAAGGAAAAATAATCGCTCCTATCCCTAAAGGCAACCCCTCACTACAAACTTTAAATGAAATCAATGCATCCCTTCGAAAGTTATTGAGGGGAAACAATATCTTTACCTTGTATTATACCCCAACAACAAAAACTAAGTCAAACAAGGGCCATAACTTGGCCAAAATTTTGTGGATGATTACCAATATCAAACTTGACCTGTATTTTACAATGATATATCCTTCTGCAAACTTTCAATAAAATCAATGCATCCCTGCAAAAGTTAATGAGTGGAAGCCAATATCAACACACCAACAAAAAGTAAGCCTAAAAAAGGCCATAAATTAGCCAAAATTTGGCAAATGATTACCAATATTGAACTTGACCTGTATTTTACATTGATATAAATTTCTGCAAACTTTGAATGAAATCAATGCATCCCTTCAAAAGTTATTGAGTGGAAACGAACAACAAAAACTAAGTCAAAAAAGGGCCATAACTCAGCGAAAATTTGGCGGATGATTACAAATCGAACTTGACCTGTATTTTATAGTGATATAAAGTTCTGCAAAATCTGAACGAAATCAATACATCCCTTCAAAAGCTATTGAATGGAAATGAAAAGTGTGATGACGACACCGCCGATGCCGCCACCGCGGACAGACAACATGATCCCTATGTGTCTGCCATGCTACGCAGGCGACACAAAAACATATGCTGTGGGTGTTCATTTGAATTGCCTCAACAAACAAATCAAGGCAATCAAATGAGTACCCACAGCATATGCTTTTATAAAGACAATCAGAAACAAATATCTAATAAGCATCATTAATAATCCTCTTGTCCTTTCTTTAAAGTGTGCCCTTATTAGGTGCATATTTCACTAAAAGGTTATCCCAGTAGTTTTGAAAAACCTAAATGCACCGTGCGGTAATTAGATCCTATACGGTATGTGAAATCAGAGTAGAACAGGCCGTGTGATCATCAGTGATAGCTCTAGATAAGTGCCTCAGCAGCCAAGAGGCATCTAATGAGTACCCACAACATATGTTTACGTAGAGAAATAAAAAAATATATACCATATTCCACCTAGTTAATGCACATACCCCTATATGCACACAGTCAAGCAATTCTGTAGTTTTCAGATTACAGCTAGTAAACTTTTTGTCTACTTCTTTATAAAGGCATATGTAAGTTGTGGGTACTCATTTGAATTGCATCAACTTGTCGATGCAATTCAAATGAGAACCCACAACATATGCTTTTATAAAGAAAATCAGCAAAAATAGAATCGCAGAAGCATCATTAGATAAGATTTTTTAAGTGTACTCTTAGTATAGATGGATACATATTTTATCACAAGTTTTCGCAGTAGTTTTGAAAAACCTAAGTACATGGTGCGGCAATTAGGTCAAATACAGTATTTATCTTCTTGTCTAGAGCTATAGATGTACCACTGCCAAATCAAGACAAGAAAAAAAGGTATTTGTAGCAAAGTTCCAGATATGTCTGCACATTAATGTAGTCTCACTAGGGTCACTATCACCGGCATCAAATAGGCCGCCCACAAACTGATAGTTCATATGATATCAGGATGCCTTCTTCAGGCTGTATTTACCCTATCAAAATATTTGGGCACCTGAACTCCTGGGCTCAGGCTTTCAAGCCCTACTTGATAAAAAATTAGGGCCAAAATTAGGGCTATGTCTGCAAAAAATTAGGGCTATTTTCACAAAATTTTAGGGCTAAAATTAGAATTTTAATGCATTTTCAAGACAAACTCTGCACGTCACCATGATGTTTCTAAACCGAAAGCTTTCACAAGTTCTCAATATGTATTGATAAAGTAACAAGGGACCGTTTTGCACTGAAGTAATTGAGTCTTAGTAGACAAATGATAAAACAAATAATATGATATTGAGGGGTCTGTGGGGCTTTGCCCCCCCTCCCCCCCCCCACACACACACACAGAAGCCAAAGGGTTTCTTCCAATTTTAACCCTATGAAGACTGGAAACTGAGAAAAATTAGGGATGTTTTTGGAAATAAGGGCTTTTTTCAGGAATTTGACCCTTTTTGAGCATTTTTTCAGGAATTTTAGGGAGACCTAAAAAAAATACCTAGTAGGATTTTTTAGGTATTTTAGGGCCATTTGAAAGCCTGTGGGCTCAGTTTTTCGAAATTAACCATGTCGTTAGTTAACGTATCGTTAAAACTTTGATCATTAAATATGGCATATACGCTAATATTTTTGCTGAAAAGATGTGAGCTACTCACATTTTTTCTGTAAAAATAACTGTGATTTTGATATTGTACTTACTAGAACAGTTAACATTTTGACCACTAACGAGCTTGTTAAGCTAACAATGCTTTGAACAAATGGGCCCTGGCTACAGTAATTATCCTAAAATTTGAATCTGTCACAAATGACCTGAGTCTCTACTGATTGCTCAGGCCTGTCTGCTCAAATATTTAGGTTAAATATGGTAGTATACAGTCTGTTATCTGGAACTGCCCATTTCACATGCGAATCTCTGATTAAGGTTTTCTTGCTGCTTGACAAATCTCAATTATTAGTGGTTATAGCTTTCCTGTCGCACCACTGGATTACAGGAAATAACAACACAAGACACAACAACAGCTATTGAATAATACTGCTGTAAGAGGAGTCCCAGAAGGGCCTGAATCACTCATTTGAATTCATATGTGATTATATACACAATCTGTGCTATCTTGAACATAATTTCTACCAAAAATAATGCCTCTATTTGTAACAAGGTCAAGTAGGTAGTCAACCTTTTAACATTCAAGGGCAGACAGCTCAAGACATTATAGTAACAGACATAGTAAAATATCAAATCTGTACAAAATCAAAGTTTTTCAAGACTTTTATTATTTAAATGTATGATCTGTGCAAGTTTGAGGATGTCATCCCTTCTGGGTCATTTTGAGTCATCTCCCAGAGAAAGGGGGAAAAGAGATAGAAGAGATAGTAGAGGAGATGAAAGCGAGGGCTAGGGAAGAAAGAGGAACAGGAATGAAAGGGAAAAAACAGAAGAAATAAAAACATTCCTCTCTACCCTTACCTGCTACAAGGATAGCAAGCCATGCCCAACTAAAAGCCAATATCAGTTGGACGCCCCGGTGACGTAAACAAGTTTGAAGAGGATTGTTCCCCAAATGTAACTTCTATCATGTTGACAAGCTTTTTACTAATTATAAGTCAATGGCAAAAGGCAGCCAGAATTTTTCACTATCTGCATTAAAAATGTAAAAACTCGTTTATCTTATCCAGGCAATATTACAACAAAGTCAGGTTCTATTTTGCTCCAGTAGTTTTGAAGAAAATGGTATTCAAAAGTGTGGACATATCAAGCAGAGAAAGTAATCAGCTCATCATGACCTGAGCTCAGGTGAGCTATATTTAATAAATGTCAATGATCATACCAAATGAATGAATTAATCTGATGTCACACCTGCGTTACAGACATAGCTCCAGATTAGCGGGGGTATCAGGAATTTTTTTCTTATTTCTCCATGAAAATATATGATGTGGGTACTCATTAGAAGTGCCTCAAGGAGGCACTTCTAATGATTACCCACAATATATGTTTTTGTGGAGAAATAAGAAAAAATATCAACAATTTGTTGTTGAAAAATCCACCTTTTCTAGAGCTATGGACTAAGCCTTTGGCATTCAACAGCCCTAGGTCCAAGTGAAAATGTTGATGGTATTTATACATGCATAATGGTTAAAGTTGACATGACTTCATGAAACAAAAGCAAAAAATTTCAATTGAATTCATTTGTATTTCTCTTTTTTTTTTTTGCTAAAGCTACCACAGAGACCTTAACAATAGACCAGTGTTTAAAACCGAAATGTAAGCTGAAATGCAGGCTATGGATCGACGGATAGTCAAAGAGCCCTTGAAAAGCTGGTATCTAAGATATAAAACCCTATTTTTTTTTTCTTTTTCGGATCATTTTCTTCTTGCGTGTCTGTTTAAATTGTCCCATCGAGCTGATACTAATTTGATCCCAGGAATGTATATGTTCACAGCTCTAGATAAGAGGGGGTATAAGGTATATATTTTTCTTATTTCTCCACAAAAACATATGTTATGGGTACTCATTAGAAGCCTACTAGTGAGGCACTTCTCATGAGTACACACATCATATGTTTTCATGAAGAAATAGAAAAATATAAAATCTGTTTGGTTGAAAAAAAAAACAACAATGCCTTATCTAGTGCTATGCATGTTCATAGAGGAAATAGAAATACATTGTAATATATCCAAAAACGTTGTTTGTGAGCATATTGGGAGCTCTTTATTCAGTCACAAAATGAAAATTGTTACAAGGCTCCTGTTATTTTACCAAACAATAGAACCTCAGTTTACTAACAGTCAAGCAACAAAGGAAGTTGTAAAATGATGGTTTGACAACAAAGGATCATATAATACAATGGGAAAACTGTTAACAAGTAGTGTAATCTTAGATACTGATCAGAAATGTCAGAAACAGGAAATTTCATCTCTGCACTGCTGTTCAAAGGTTAGTCAGTTCAGTTTTCCCTGGGGTTAAATCTCAGCTCATAGCTGCAGATTACATCCGTGCATGTGTTTCCATGGAGAAACAAGGATAACTATCTTGGTTGAAAAGAAAAACATCTCGCCAAAGTTATGCTCCAGACAGAATGTATGTTTTTGTGGAGAAATAAAATCAACAAAGAGCCCAGAGACCACAGCTCTCTTACCTGGCCAGACATGAGACAAACTCAACAAGGTCTTCTTCACACCCTCTTTCAGTCATTCCGTACAAGGGCTTAATTAATTTTTGTTTGTGTTGAGGTTTGATGGCCCAGTCAACCCAATGTGGTCATGTCGAGTGCGGTCAGTTTACCTTACCATACTTTTACTGCACAGGCTTAGTCCTCTAAGCGAGGGTCATAATTAAATAAAAACATATATCCCCTAGTATAAGCAGTGGCCAAAACTTACAAAGGTCTATTTTCCAGTATGAGGGCTGTTGTCGACATGACCTCAATGTCTTCCTTCTTTGCTCTACTGGCAACTAATTGTTCTGACTGTTGTTTCTGCTGATACTCTGTCATCACCTGATCTGGATCTTTCGTCGTAACTTGTTTTGGTGGAATCTTCCCAAACAGTTTCCACCCATGCTGAGCATTTTCATCAGTCTCTGTTTCTTTTGACTTCCTTGAAAATATATTTCTGAAAAAAAAAAAAAATAGATATATCATGAGCTATTCTGCCTTATCCTTTTTAAAAGTGCCATTCTAAAGTGTGGAAGACAACAATCTAATCTTTTTTATTATTACTTTTTTTTTTTTTTTTTTTTTTTTTTTTGAGAAAAAAAAAGCTTGACATTTCCTTTGAACAACCTGTCCAACAGGTGATTCATATCAAGGCTTATTTTCTTGAAATAAACAAACAAACAAACAAACAAACAAACAGAATGCTCTCTGCTGTCCATGTACTTGTAACTGGCACTTAAAATGTTATGAGATCGTGCTAAAACTGTGCATGCATATCCCACACTTTGCAGTCTGGTCAGGGCATGTGCAGTTTCCCAAAACAATACAGTAAAAATTCTAATTATTGCCTCGGGGTTTATTAGAATCATTACCTTTCATAAAGAGGGAGGTGGGCATTTATCAGAGACTACAGTGTTTGATAACAGATAACAGATGAAAAAACTTCGAAATATTCAAGTTTCCCATTTAGATGACCACCATTTTGATATCAGAAACAGAAGTATATATACTAGCGTTATAACGGACATGTTAAGTATATACTAGTGTTACAAAAGATGTGTCAGCCTCTATAGGAGAATCATTGTACCTGGCAAATAGTCTAAAAGGACTACAAATGCCATGTTCATATCTTTTATTTGGACCAAGAGAGGAAAAGAGACTTGTTTGTTAGAATGTTAAACAGTAGATTCAGAAACTAACTGCATGAAGTAGTAGCAATATTTTTTTTCTAAATTTACTGGTGAGTGTTTATTAGAGACCGGTATTTCTGAGGAAAATGATAAAAAAAAGGCGAGGTCTGGTGACAACCAGCTGTCAGCAGACTTTTAGATCTAGTGACAACCGGTTGTCACTAGACCTAAAAGTCTGGTGACAACTGGCTATATTTTCCAATAAAGTTGTGGAAAAATTGTCCTGATACTGGAATAATAATGAATAAAGAAAGAACAATAACTTCCTATTTATAGTTTATTCCAAGAAAAATACTGAATAACTATTAAATGCCTATAGCTGGCATTTTAACATTTATATACATGTATTTTCTATCAACTTATTTATTAATAGTATGCCTTTCATGGAGCAGATAAATGTATTTTTATATATAAAACAAGAAACAAATATGCACATACGTATGTAACAGGAAACAGACATGTACATGTACCTCTAAAAAATTTGTTTTGTAATTCATGCAAATTTGAATTTTTTTTTTTTTTTTTTTTTTTGAAGTAAATTTCAGTTAAATAACCAATTCATAAAAGTTCATAAATAATAAACCCATCTTTAAATCTATACTGGTTTGTATTCATAAGAGCAGCCCTGTCAGAGGATCTGATTGTAGCCCGAAGGATCTGACTGTAGCCCCACTGCAGTATGATTTTATGCTTACCAGATAACATAATTGTAGGACTTTGTAACAGGTCAACGTATAAGTACTATAACATATGAAGGGATTTAAATCCATGAGTTATGGGCCCTTGTCATCAGCCCACTGTCCATGTGTATACCAGGTTTCAACTTTGTTACTCTTACAGTTCTTGCAAAAAGTGGGACAAAAAATTTTTCATTAATGATAAATTGTAAAACCTAACCGCGGATGTAACACCAAGAGTTATCGGCCCTTGGCCCTTATTCTGGTATACACGATACAACACAGCCCATTGTCCATGTGTGTACCAAGATTTAACTTTATAGCTATCATAGTTCCTGAGAACTCTGTAGTGAAACCTTTTCGTTTATTGCAAATTGTAAAACCTATCAAGAGATTTAATTCCAAGAGTTATGATCTAATTCTGGTATACACACTACATCAGTCCAATGTCCATGTGTGAACCAGGTTTCAACTTTGTAACCTTAGAGTGCTTGAGAAAAGTGTGATGAAAATTTTTCTTTAATGGCAAATTGTAAAACTTATCAAGGGATGTAACTCTGAGAGTTGTGGGCCCTTGGCCCAGATTCTGGTAAACATGATACATTAGCCCATTGTCCTTGTGTTTACCAAGTTTAAATTTTACAGCTTCCATACATGTAGTTCCTCAAATCTGTTTGAAATTTTTTCATTGATGGTAAATTGTAAAACCTACTGATTTTTCATTTATGGCATATTGTAAAACCTATCACTGGATTTATCTCCAAAAGTCATGGGCCCTTGGCCCTGATTCCAATGTGCACAATACCGCAACCATGTGCGCACAAGATATCAACTTTGTCACCCTCACAGTTCTCGAGCGAAGTGTGATGAAATTTTTCATAAACAGCAAATTGTAAAACCCATAAAAACATAACTCCATGAGTTATAGACCCTTGTCCCTGATTCTGGTACACACGGTACTTCAGCCCATTGTCCATGTGTGTATCAAGGTTCAACTATACAGTAAAGTTTCATAGGTCCTTAGAAATCTATAACCAAAATGTTTCATTAAAGCTAAATTGTAAAACCTACATGTATCATGGAATTTAATTCCAAGAGTTATGCCTCTGATTCCAGTAAACACAACAAATTAACCCACTGGGTATGTGTGTTCCAAGTTTCAACTTTGTAACCCTTACAGTTTTTGAAAAAAGTGTGATGAAAATTTTTCTGATGAGGATGGACAGAATGACAGATGGAAGGAAGGGATGATGAAAGGAAGACATAGGAGGAATGATGGAAGGACAAGGCAAATCCTTTATAGCCCCACTTTTCCAAAGGGAGGCTATACTATTACACAACATATATTACTCCTGAAAAAGCAAAAATGTATCTCAAAATTCATTATAACATTTTTTACAGTAGTTACTTTTAGGTCTTTTAGAACAAAGGACAGTTGTTTTTTACTTTTTCCATTCTTAAATACCTTTTGATTAGTTAATTAACCCTCTTTACTAAACGTTGTGCAATTGTTACATACTTTATAATTGTTATTATAATTACATTTAAGAAAAAATCATATATTAATATGAAAAAGAAAAGCAAAACAAAAGTCTAAAAAAATTGTAGAATTGAATGAAACCAATAATTATTACACAGTATTATTGGGAAAAAATACAGCTGGTTGTCAGCAGACTTTTTGGTCTGGTGACAACCGGTTGTCACCAGACCTAAAAGTCTGGTGACAGCCGGTTGTCACCAGACACTTCCTAAAAAAAATCACTGATTTTCAGACACAGATTTCTCTTAAATGATGTATGTCTTATATGTGTGTTTTGTGTTGCCATGTTAATGTTATGTATTATGTTGTAGGGGAAGGGCCGTAACTAATGTTGTGAGAACTTGTGGCCTGACCCCCGTTGCTATTATAGAGGCAATAAAATATGCTTAACCTTAAGACACAGATTGTGTGATGGCGGAATATTACAGCATGGGCATTTACTTGAATTTCATGGTATCTTGTTTCTTTTTTTTTCAAAACAATCTGTGCTAACCACAAACAAGTGCTGCAAGTTCTCAATATGCATGTGTATGTGGGAAGTACAATGTAGTCTCTTAGTGAGCTTTCTGATTTACCATATTTGGGCATACAGGTCTAAGCAAACACTGCAGATCCAAATCAGACAGCAAAATACTGGATCTAATTATAGTCTACATGGTTTGCCATCCATCCAGCATTTAAAACACATCATACTCTTATATTCACCATAGCTCCAGATAAGGGGATAACCAGTGACAATTTAAGACAAGTTTGTTGTTTTTTTTTGTTTGCAACAAAACATATTGTGATTACTCATTCCAATTGTCTCATCAAGGCAATTCCAATGAGGGCACACTAAATATGTTTTGTTTTTGTGCAAAAATAAATTAATAAAAAAAAACAAAAAAAAAAAACAAAAAAAAACTTCAGAATACTCCCTTTATAAGGACATGTTCACTATAATATTTATCTCACATATTTATGTCAAAATAGTTGTCATATTTTGCCACATTCTACACCAATCTCCAGATGTTTACTTAATGATAGATACTTGTTACAGTTACCTTAAGTTGACAATACAGCTTAACAGTTATAATACATCCATCTGAGACTAACTTCATGAAATTCCACACTTTTATGCATACCATACATAGCACCAGATAATGTGCTTTTTTCAACCAAAAAGTACTGGGCTCAGTTGTTCGAAACTAACGATGTCGTTAGTTAACGTATCGTTAAAACTTTGATCATTAACAATGGCATATATGCTAATATTTTTGCTGAAAAAATGTGAGTAGCTTTTGCATTTGCAAAAGCTACTCATATTTGTTCAGCAAAAATAACTGTGAATTAGATATTGTACTTACTGGAACAGTTAACATTTTGACCACTAACAAGCTCTTTAAGCTAACGATGCTTTGAACAACTGGACCCTGATATTTTTCTTATTTTTCCACAGAAAAAAACAAACAAACAAATATGTATTGTGTACTCATGAAAAGTGCTTCTTTAATGAGTACCCACAACCTTTTGAGGAGAAACAAGAAATGGCAAGATGCTTCTAATGAGTACCCAAAACATATGCTTTTGCAGAAAAATAAATACACACCCCCTCTTTATAACAGTCTTGTTGGGGCCCAAAGCATAAGCCATGTTTGTTAAACAACAGTGTTATATCCAAACAAAAATGTATAGATTATATTGAAAAATGACCATTTATAGTCATTTTACAATATAACCTATACATTTTTGGGATCCATCTTTGATTTGTTTGTGTTGAGGTTTTACAGCCCAGTCAACCCATTGGGGTCATGTCAAGTGCAATCAGTTTACCTAACCACATGTTTACTGGGCAGGCTTAGTCCTCTAAGTGGTTAACCAGTATCGTGCACATTCTTTTGCCAGAAACTGACAACTGCCCTTCTTGAATCAGTGGAAGGGAGAGAATGACCATAGAAAATATTTCATGATCAATCTCCACGAAAGAATGTTGCCGACCTCAGCAGAGGTCATACATGCGACCTCCTGCCTCCAGTTGGATGCACATCCAACTGAGCCACCGTGATCCATCTTTGAACCGTGTTAAATCCAAAGCCGTGTTATAACAAACCATGTTATAAAGAGGTTGTAGTGTATTTACCTATTGCCCTCTCTTATCTAGAGCTATGATGATATGCACATGCTGTATTTTCACTAAAACATTGAGACAGACAAGCCTGATCATATTTTCACTAAAACATTGAGACAGACAAGTCTGATCATATTTTCACTAAAACATTGAGACAGACAAGCCTGATCATATTTTCACTAAAACATTGAGACAGACAAGCCTGAGCATATTTTCACTAAAACATTGAGACAGACAAGCCTGAGCATATTTTCACTAAAACATTGTGACAGACAAGCCTGATCATATTTTCACTAAAACATTGAGACAGACAAGCCTGATCATATTTTCACTAAAACATTGAGACAGACAAGCCTGATCATATTTTCACTAAAACATTAAGCCTGAGCATATTTTCACTAAAACATTGAGACAAAGCCTGAGCATATTTTCACTAAAACATTGAGACAGACAAGCCTGAGCATATTTTCACTAAAACATTGAGACAGACAAGCCTGATCATATTTTCACTAAAACATTGAGACAGACAAGCCTGAGCAAACATGCAGACTCATAGACCCAACACTAGCAGAATGTCATTGAACTTTCTTAGAAAACCTCTACTCATCCTTGAATTTTCGGTCTTTGCTGTCCATTTGTAAAATCCTTGAAGCTGTGGTTACTGTTATAACCCTAAGTATTGGGATAGATCAGCCAGAGTAAACAGTATAGTCCCAGATTAGATACCACAGACAGCAGCATCTGATCAGGGTCTACACTGTTTGCTACTCATCCAGCAATTTGTACACATGTCAACAGGTAGCAAAATGGACGTTCAAATTTTTTAACAAGTATTATTAAGAAGGTAAGGTGTCCCATCACCTTGGGTAAATAAATACAGTATATTGAGACTCAGATCACAGACTGTGGATACATCGACTGATCTGATTCAATGAGTACACATACCCGAAGTTGAAAGGTACATTTTATCACTTTGCAGCTCGTTTATATCAATAATACAGGAAATTACTCATAAACTTAATATTTTAAAAGATAATGAACATGAATAAAGTATTTCTTATGTAAAAATAAAATAAGCAGAGGCCCTCAGGCCACAGCTTGCTCACATTTTTTCAGTCCTATCACTGCATGCAACTAATGAAAGGATCGTCATTTGAGCAGTTCTTGGTTTTCAAGAAGAATGTGTTTTTTATGATTATTTTTTTTGATAGTCAACAGAGGCAGAACAAACTCTCAATGCTGTTTCAACAGTAGGATTGATGTGGAAATTGGTTTCTGAAGAGTGTTTAACAATACCATGATTTTTTACATGTACACAGCAAAGGGGCAGGGAAAGATAACCTTCACAGAATAAAATTTTGATAGTAACTTTAAGCTTTTAGTACTTCAATCATACATTGTAAGTTTTGGACACTTCAGCTATTTTCGTCTTTGTGTGTGTAATCATTGCTCTCAAGGATCACTGACCGGCGCGGGAATCTGTAAAGTGCTCTTATGCTGGGGTAAAGTTTTTAACTGCTTATATCTCGACAGTCAGTCATCAAAAAAGCACTCATATTTAGAACATGCGTATGTACAGGCCATCTTCATTCAGGTGCACAGTCCACCTATGTTTTATAAATAAAATGAAAGGGTTTTTCAGGTGTAAGATCCACCTTTGTTGTTGCCATAATAATTTTACATAGTGCTATGCCCAGTCTTGTTCACATTGGAATAGCTGTCTTCATTGACCGGTCAGTTTTTCCATCAGTTTGAGTTTGACACATTGCCGGCATTAATTGCAGGAATATTATAATACATTTCATACAACATGAATCATCTTCAGATTTAAAGAAAAAAAAAATACAGTATAGTCCCTGTGTTCTTTATTTTGCACACTCACATGGTTTTTTTTAGTGTTTTTTTTTTGTTTGTTTTTTTTTCACAAGAAATTTCTCGGCATTCTATACCTGATAAAAATAAAGTACAGCCCACACAGGTTTTTTCTCTTGCAAGCTCACGTTTTTTAGTATTTCCACGTGAAATTTTTGGCTTTATATACTTGTCAGATTAATGTCTAATTTATTCTCATTTCATTCAAGAAATTTAATAAAGCTTAATAAAAGCAGACATTAAAGAATCACATTGTTATTCTTTTTTTACCCATTACATTGAAAATTTATTAAATTTATTATACCCTTGTCCCATAATTCTAAGAAAACATGAACAAAATTTGCGCCGGTACTTAGACATTTACATCTAAATTTTGTCTTGTTCTTTTTATAATATACATGTATTTATCTTCACCAGAATGCAAGGACTTGCCAAGCTCTTATCTTTATATATTGAATAGGTAAAGAAATGATGAGAGAAGAGGTATTTCAAATGCATGCTACCACTCCCACCTATGCTACACGACCTATGTCTCTTTTAACAGAATCTTCTTTCCTACTGGTGCTTAATGAGGCTTTCTTTCCCTGCTGGTACATTACAAATTTCCTACTTTAAAATTTTGCCATGGCAACCAAACAAAATAGTCCCTGGCCATAAAACAAACTGGGTAGACAATCATCAAATGATCATAACTGCCAAATATGGTTCACATCACTTCACTGGTTATGAAGAAAATAAAATTTTCCAATTAAACGTTTATGGGAGCTTTCTGTTGCCATGGCAATCAAACCAAGAGGCAGATCCCCATAATTTTAGCTGTTACGGATTGCCCTTATCCAAGCAACTTTTCTACCAAATTGGACTCATATTGCTTCTGTGGTTTTGGAGATGTCATTAAAAAAATTCCTTTCTTTTAAATTTAATGTTGCCATGGCAACCAAACAAAATGGTCACTGGTCATGAAACACAAAAACTGGGTAGACAATCAGCAAATGATTATGGAGAAAATGCAATTTAACCATTTTCCCATTATAAGTCTAAGAGAGCTTTCTATTGCCATTGCAACCAAATCAAGAGGCAGATCATCATGTAATTTTAGCTCTTTTTACACCCCCCCCCCCCACCTTCCACACCTTCCACTCCCTATTCAAGCAACATTTTTACCAATGTTTTTCGCTTCAATGGCTTTGAAGAAGTTGTCATTAATTTTGAAAGTGTTAACGGATGGACGGATAGATGGACGGACAGACAAAAAGTGAATACTACAGCTCATCCTGAACACAGCTCAGACGAGCTAATAAAGAACTTTGATGATGTTTATGTTGCGCCTGCATATCAAGATGTAAAACATTGTGTCTAAAACTTGCTGGTGTAGTGGCAAACAGTGCAGACCATGATCAAGGCACTGCATTTTGTTGTGTTCAGCCTGCCTGTCCAAATACATGTACTTAAGGTGAACTGAGTAATAAAATACTGCACAACCTGTAGGAAAATCGACCGACTGAAAGGTTGACTTTCGAAGAGTGTCCTATAATAACCTTGGGAGTCCCTCTGTCCGTCCATGGTCAGTTAGTGAAAATCGCCGTAATAAGTGCTTAAACCATTGGGAATATTTTGCTAATTTTGACATACTGATAGGTACCAACAAGATCTATCCAATACACTTGCTGAATGCCACTTTTCTTTGACCAAAGCAACACCAGCAAAAAATGTGAAAATATGGAAATCACTGTAGGTCTTCAACCATATGGGATATTTTGATAATTTTTTTTATATTGACAAGATCCAGACAAAGGAATTGCCAAATACCACTTTTCCTTGACTGATGCCGAGGCCAAAATGTGACAGTTAGTGAAAAAAAAACATACCTCTTGAAACCCTAGGAATACTTTGATAAGATTCCCACACAGATTGATACCGACAAGATCAAGCCGAATGCCAATTTTCATTGACCGAGGCAACCCCAAGGCCAAACTAGTAACGGTGTTTTCAGAGAAAACAGATGTCCCCCCTACCCCAACCATGAATTTTCAGTTTTTCTATGCTTGAAATGGTCCAGGTTACCAAAATCCAATCAATTTGTTGTTATGTCCTAATTATATTTTATCTGTGAAAATTTGGTAAGAATCCAACCGCTGGTTCAAAAGATTATTGCGCAGACAAGAAAGTGTCACAGAATTTTCAGTTTTTCTACCGCTGTGACCTTGAAAATTAGGTCAAGGTCATGTTTTTTTGTTTAATATGTCCCAATTACATATATACATGAAAATTTGGTAAGAATCAAACCATTAGTTCTCAAGATATTGTGAAGACAAGAAAGTTAAATGCCGACGCCAGTGCCGATGCTGACACCAGCGCCAACAGGATCCGCACCAAAAACAAAGCATTTATGTCCCCCTATATGGAGGTAGGTGTGGGGGGTGGGGGGGGACATAAATATGGAAATAGACTCAGGTCTTCAAAAATATGGAAGACTTTGATAAAATGTTGTATAGACATTAATATTAACAAGATCTAGCCAAAGGAATGGCCAAAAAGCAAAGCTAAGTAGGGGCAAAGGCAAGAATGAGGTGGGTCCTGCACCTTAGCGATATTTGATTTAATAATAGACTATCTGGGCAACTTACAACCATGGGCACAAGACAAAGGGTAATAAAATTGCTAAAACTTGAAAAACAAACCTGGAATCTACTGGAATAATATAAACATAAGGCGGTTTCATCTTTAGTTTAATAGTAAGAAATAAACTGCTTAAGCAAGACTAATCCTTCATGCATTATGCACTCAAGACTGAGTTATCCCTCAATATGTGACATCAAGCAGAGTCTTTTCTTTCAACTGTAGGTATAAGATTTCAAATTTTTTAAATTCTCTATGGAAATGTTTTACCTGTCCAGCATTCTGCAGACTCATTATGTAAATTAATCCAGCATCTTAACCTTTAACACTCTCTTGGCAATTTCAGCAGACAACTAATTGAATATTTTTCCCAGAGAACAGGATTTGACATTTCATGAAAACTGTCTCCAAAGGAGAAAATTTGCATGAAATGTCAAATCCTGTTTTCTTGGTAAAATAAGGAAAATATTTCAATATGTTGTCTGCTGAAAATTTTACTCAGAGTGCTAAGCATTAAATTGCATTATTGATATTGCAAGGTATACATTTTCACTCTATAATACGTGACAGTATCAAAGGACTTGTTAAGGACGCATACCTGGTTATAATTCTGGGATAACTTTTTCTTATTCCTCCATAAAAACATATGTTGTGGGTACTAATTAGAAATGCCTCACTGAGGCACTTCTTATGAGTACCCACAAGATATGTACATTATATTACAGAGAATCTGTGAAAGTTATCACCAAACTTTCATCAAACACTCCTCCTTAGCAGTCCTCTGAGTATTTTGTTCTAATCTTTTACACGAGACATGTTTGTTATGTCACATTTTATCATATTCATTTACATCTTTTAGTGTCCCCTTCTCTTCAGAAGTCAATGACCTAATGTTGTAGTTACCATAAGTACACATTAGGACCAACAAGGATCAGAGCCTGTATTCTGCAGAATCCGATCTAGTTCTACAATGTTTGCAAAGTTCTCATCCATCAGTTTATAGATATACATGTATCAACAAATAGTGAAACAACCTTAAGCTTGTTACAATTTTAGGACAAGCCTGGTAAGATGAAGAAGGTTTGGTGTTTTATGTCCCTTTCAACATTATTGGAGTCATATTGAGATGATGGAAGGGTGATAATGAAAGGCTCTGTGCAATGAAGCACCACAGTTATACCTCCAGTAGGATTCAAACCCAGGATCTGTTGATCCGAAGTTGAGAGTGCTAACCACCAAGCAACTCGTACGCTTCTTCCATGCATGCTAAGCAAAAGGTGTCCAAATATTTAGGGTGAATACTTAGTGCTCCATATCATTCAGATATTATATGTGTTATTAATACAACAATCAACATTAATTTTGCTGTACCAGAGGTCATGTTAACTATTTTTGATCTACAAGTCACTCCAATACTTCCTATCAAGTTCAGTTTAGGAGAAGTTCAAAACAGATTTTCAAGATGGCAGCTATGCTGGCCATCTTGGATTTCCAATCGGAACAATTTTAGCTATTTTTTACTTGCAAGTCACTCTGATACTTCGATCCAAGTTTTGAGTCAATTAGCCTTTCGGTTCAGGAGAAGAAGTTCAAATTAGATGTTCAAAATGGACTTCGTAGCAGCCATCTTGGATTTCCAATCAGAACAATTTTAGCTATTTTTATCTACAAGTTACTGCGATACATCCTATCCAGTTTCAAGTCAACTTTTAGATTTTTGATCTACAAGTCGCCCCTTACTTTCTACCAAATTTCGAGTAAATCAGCCTTTTGATTCAGCAGAAGTTCAAAATTGATAGTGGCCTTGGCAGACATCTTGAATTTCCGTATCTGACCTACATTGTGTTATAGCTATATTAGATCTACAAGTAACCTCGATATTTTCTTACCGAGTTTTGAGTCAGTTAGTCTTTTAATTCAGGAGAAGTACATGTAGTTCAAAATGGTGGCCAAGGCAATCATCTTGGATTTCCGATCATTATCGTAATGATTTTACCAATTTTAGATCTTCAAGTCACCCTATACTTACCACCAAGTTTAGAGTCAGTTGGCCTTTTGTTCAGGAAAAGTTCAAAGTAGATTTTCAAGATGGTGGCCATGGCAGCAATCTTGGATTAGTTTACTGATCGAACGATTTTTGCTGTTTTTGATCTACAAGTTGCTCTGATACTTCCTACCAAGTTTTGAGTCAGTTGGCCCTTCAGTTCAGGAGAAGAAGTGCAAAATACATATGTATATACAAGAATTCCGCAGAAGGCATTGTTGCACCTGCTGGGGCAAAGTCACAGGAGCCACAATCAGGATGTGGTTATTAAATAAGTTTATTTCATTCTTAGCAGGGATAAGTTGGAAAACTGGGTTAAAAGAAAATGTAGACAAAGTGCCTGGCCAGTGCCATTCCCTCTAATGGCTATATCTCCAGCACAGTAAGCTGCACTGACTTTTTTTATTATACAGCTCAATGATAATGGAATGTCAATGTAAAATGTGTAAAAGTCACTGGAGCTTGAAATAAAGGTCAAGGTCACCCGGTCAAGATACCTGCCAAGTCAGTACATCGAGAGCACTATGCAAGGTATGGTGGTTGTAGGCCTTATAGTTGAGGAGATACCGAATGTCGACGTAAAATGTGTCAAAGTCACTGGAGTGTGAAATATATGACAAGGTTACCAGGTCAAGATAACTGCCGATTCAGAATATCGAGGTAAAGCACTATGCAAGGTTTGGTGATTGTAGGTCTTCTATTTGAGGAGATATTGAATGTTGACGTAAAATGTGTCAAAGTCACTGGAGCACGAAATATAGGTCAGGGTCACCACGTGAAGATATCTGCCAAGTCAGTATATCCAGAAGAAGCACTATGCAAGGTTTGGTGGTTGTAGGCCTTATACATGTAGTTGAGGAGATATTGAACTTTGATGAAAAAAATGTGTCAAAGTCACTGGAGCAGCAAATATAGGTCAAGGTCACCGGATCAAGGTACATTGTACCTGCAAAGTCCGTACACTTAGTCACTGAGGAGAAGCACTATGCAAGGTTTGGTGGTTGTAGGCCTTATAGTTGAGGAGATATAGAACGTCGACGAAAAATGTGTAAAAGTCCCTGGAGCGGGAAATATAGGTCAAGGTCATCAGGTCAAGGTACCTGCAAATTTTGTACACTGAGGAGAAGCACTATGCAAGGTTTGGTGGTTGTAGGCCTTATAGTTGAGATTTCAAACGTCGATGTAAAATGTGTCAAAGTCACCGAAGCGCAAAATATAGGTCAAGGTCACCAGGTCAAGGTACCTGCGAAGTCACTACATCTAGGAGAAGCATTATGCAAGGTTTAGTGGTTTTAGGCCTTATAATTGAGGCACTCTGGAACGTTGACGTAAATTGTGTCATTGTCACAAGAGCACTTAATATAGATCATGGTCACCAGGTCATGGTACCTGCCAAGTCAGGATGTCAGGGAGTTGTTTCATGCAAGGTTTGATGGTTGTTTAATCTTGTAGTTGATTAACTAACTTTGACGTAAATGTCGAACTTTGACATAAATGTTGACAGATGGATGGACGGAAAAGCGGACGCCTATAACGCAAAGTCAGGAGGTCAGGCAGATGTTTCATGCAAGGGTTGATAGTTGTTTAGTCTTGTAAGTGATTAGAATACTAACTTTGACGTAAATGACGAACTTCGTTATAAATATTATGGACAGACGAACAGATGGACAAATGGAAAAGCGGTTGCCTATGTGGCAAAGTTAGGATGTCAGGGAGATGTTTCATGCAAGGTTTGATGGTTGCTTAGTCTTGTAGCTGATTAGAATACTAACTTCGACGTAAATGTCGAACTTCGACATAACTGTTGACAGACAGATGGACAAACGGACGGATAAACGGAAAAGCGGACACCTATGTCGCAAAGTCAGGAGGTCAGAGAGATGTTTCATGCAAGGTTTGATGGCTGTTTAATCTTGTAATTGATTAGAATACTAACTTTGACATAAATGTCGAACTTCGACATAAATGTTGACAGATGGACGGACGACCAGACAGACGAACGGAAAAGCGGACACCTATGTCGCTAAGTCAGGAGGTCAGAGAGATGTTTCATGCAAGGTTTGATGGTTGTTTGGTCTTGTAGTTGATTAGAATACTAACTTTGACGTAAATTGCAAACTTCGACACAAATGATGACAGACGGACAGACGAACGGAAAAGCGGACGTCCATAAGCAGGTGCGACAAAAATGGCAGCCATGGAGGCCAGCTTGGATTTGTGATCAAAACTACTTTAGCTAATTTTGATCTACAGGTAGCCTCAATACTTCCTACCAAGTTTCGAGTCAATTGCCTTTTTTGGTTCAGGACAAGAAGTTCAAAATATTCTATAGTATCCAATGGTTATGTTTGCCTACAGCAAAGGCTCTGATCAGATTGCGCTGATGCACAGGCTGATCTGGGCCTTCGCTGTTCCCATATGCTAGAAGACATCTTTTCACAGTCCATTTGATCTGTGTGTACTTAACTTCTTGATAGTACCTTCTTTAGCTACAAGGGACTTGATACATCTGGTAGATTTGCAGCCATTTTTTCCAAGAGAGACAAATTTTGACTTCCTCTTTGCTTTTCTGTGACTATGTCCCTTCTGAAAAAGGGTCTACTCTAAAAGGAAAGACTTAACTGCTCCAAATTCTTTCTTTTAGGAGTATGGCCTTTTCAGAAAAGAAGCAAAAATAATTTGACAGTTGCCTCCCCTGAAAGTGTATCCATTCCCCTTAAACTTGTCTGTTACATGAGAATTCCAGTAATGCTTCAAGTGGGGTCAAAAGGTCACCTGTCAGACCTGTGGTGAAAGTGTGGGGATTTTGCAATGATGTGTCATAGACTGCACTATCTAGTTAAAATTTTGGTTTGTCAGGCTTTGGTTGTGGTACTCTTTATGTTCTTGACAATGTCAAGCATGGTTCATGGTGCACAATAGTACACATAAGAGTGCAGCTTATAGATGAAAAAAATAAGGATTTTTATGGCAAGTTGTAATGTGTTTGAAGACGGTTGGGTATAATTTGCAGACTAAATCATGCAGACAAGTGGACCATGGACCGGTCTGCAGTGGACCAAAAAGGGGACATTTTGCAGACCAAGTACATGTACCTTGCAGACTAGACTTTGTGCAGACTATATAGTGAATAATAAACAGAAAAAATTAATGAAAGATCACAAGGTACATGTAAAATGCTAAAAGATGTACTGAATAAACTGATACAGAAATACATTTTAGGCTATATGGCTCAGCCAACATCAGATGCAATTTTTTTTCACCTAAGGTTTGTTACATGTATATGCCTCTGTTATGCATTACAATAGACTTACACACATTATTTTTGTCTCAGGGAAGTGCTGAGAGATCGCCTTCAGCAGCCCAAAACCCCTAAATACATTTTGGAATTCATGTTTGCCAAAAAAACCCAAGCAATATGGTCCTAAAATGGGCAAAAATTAGTGTTATATTGTTTCATTAAAAAACAAATGCCTTTTTGGACACCTAAATTCATAAATCCATACAAGGATTTAGAAATTAAGAGATCTTAAAAACTTTAATGCAAAACTTTAACATAAAGTCAGTGACCTTGACCTTTTGGTCATAAGCAGGGTTGGGGGTACAGAGTTCTCGGAAACGCTGAATCTGGCGTATTTTTAAGCCTATTTTTGCTTTTGTACACGTAAAATTTCCTTCCGAGGATTCTCATTTACGCTCTATTGCCACCGGATGTCCAAACTGAACTTCAAAGACGTACTGCGGACTTCCGAAATTTCTTCTGTCCGTCGAAATCGATACCCGAGATGTCAAAAAATTGTCAAAAAGCCCGCCCACTTTTAACATGTTGTATGATGTTTGCCCCGCCTACTTATTGGAAATTCGCTACCTGTGTTGACTGAGCTTTAAGGACGCCCCACTTTCCGCTTGCGGGAGTTTTACTGACATCGGTGTCAAGCGTCGCGGCACCCTTTTGATGGCTGCGTGATCACTGTGTGTATTTGTCACGCGTGCTGAGTTGATGTTTGTATAATTAAACTTTCTTCTACGACACCCGAAAATATTCTGTGAAATTATATGAAGTCATTATTATTTTTAAATATTCACATCTTAAAATCTTAAATTATTATTTTGCTAAGAACATGTCTCGTCTGAAAACACCTCAACACAGTTACAGAGTGAAATTAAATAAATAAATAACAATTATGCACAGAACGCAAATTTAAATCTATTCGAATTTAGAAGCTTATGTTTGTCATGACAACAAAAGCAATTTTTCAAATGAGAAGAAAACATATTTTTCGTCAAAATTTTCAGAAAACCTGTTTCTAAATTCGTAGCCTTGTTCCGGCTGCGCTGTTTACCAGCGCGGAAAAGACGCAAAGTAAGTTTAAATATAGGCGAATTGTGATGGTTTTGCTTGCTATTCTCCACGAAAGAACGTATTGCTGTTGGTAACTCATCAAGAGCTGCCTTTTATTTGTTTGTTGTTGCACGAGTCGGCGCCGTTTTCCCGCAATTTTTGTGAAGTAAGCAACACGCTCGCTCGTGTTGATCAGCTTCAATCCGAGCAAATATTTCATTAAATACATTTCTGCAAAATAATTTCAACATAGTTTATTTTTAAGAAAACATGTTTTGGGTGTTTTCTCTCATGCATTTTCTTTTCTTTTTTTCTTTCTTTGGGCTTTGAAACGAACGCGAAGTTGGACCAATGTGTTGATGCTTTCTCTAAGGCCTGACATACAAGTACAGGCTTTCCAAAAAGATGCGATCGAATTTTAATAAGCGATGAGGATATGTTTAAAACCCATCTAAAAGAAGTGTATATCATGATGATTCTGTGTGACACTGAATTAAGAACCTCTGTTCTACTAAAGAAAGGGCAGACCGCCGCAGCAGGGAAAAAAGTGGGACTTCCTAGATTTTCCTGTGGGACTTCCAAATTGAGGGGTAGGAAGTCTGGGACTTCCTGAGTCTGGAAGTTAATGGAAGTCCTGTCACTGTTTCCTAAGCCCCAAAAGCTTTTGGATCCTTACCAGACACTCAGTGGTCAAGGTTAACTATGTTGAAAAATGAAGTTGTCCAGACAATGTCCTTAAATATTAAGTTTTCATATTTAGCCGAAAACTCCAAGTTTTCTAGGTCAAACTCCTATTTTTCAATTTTAACTCCAACTTTTCTCAGAGATGGATTCTTAAACTCCTGCTTTAAAAATCCTAGTGAGAACTCTGGGGTAGTGCCAAATAAAATTTTGGACCATAATATCTATTATCATACCAAATATACAGTAAATCCATGCAAAGATTTAGAAATTAAGAGATCTTGAAAACTTTGATGCAAAACTGTAACATAAAATTTCTAAGTCGGTGACCTTGACCTATAGGTCATGAGCAGGGGTGTGGATAGGGCTCAATAAAGTTTTGGACACATCTATAATTATACCAAATATAAACTAAATCCATCAAAACTTTGATGTAAAACTTTAACATTTTTGTTAATGCCGACGTCGCTGCCAATTCCAGTGCTTGCATTAAGGGAAGTCTGGGAGTCAGAGACTCCCAAAAATTGCCCCGGGACTTCCAAAAATCAGTGCCAGGAAGTCTGGGACTCCCAAGTTTTAAAGATATCTGACCATTTCTCCCAAGTTTTAAAGATATCTGACCATTTATAGAAAGAATTTGTATGTTGTTTAGCTTAAAAATTGCAGTTTTACTCCATAAATGAGAGTTTAAGAATATGGAGGTTAAATGTTTGGAAGTGAGAGAAACAATTTGATTGCCTGGACTTCCAGATATTAGAATTAGGAATTCTTGGGACTTCCTGAATTTGACAGTTAGTGCAAGCACTGCAACACCAATGCCAGGGGTAGTGCAATAGCTCTTCCTATATAGGTGAGCTAAAAATGTCTTGTCCATAGACTTTTCAAAGTAATGATTAGTAAGATAAATAAAGATGAACATACCAAATTCTATCCATGTCAGATCTGTTTTAAAACTTTTATATTTTAGACACATACTGTGAATTACAATAAATTTTTTGGAGGTAAACTGCATTCTTTGGCTTCAGAATACACTGTGCAGAGACTTCAGCAGTCAAAATTTCAATTTACAACAAAATACAGACAGAAACACAGGCCATATATGTGCTTTAATTTAGTTATGATAACACAGATATATCCATGTCAAAATGCAAAATATAAATTACAAATATCTTTTATTTATCCAGTTAACTTTTGCAACATATACAGACAAAGACAGGTGTCTACGGACAAGACATTTTTCATGTATTAACATAGTTTTAACCTTTTTTTGGATTTCTTTGATTGAGTATGGACACAGATAGCAGACATCATAGCCAAATGTTGCTATAAATGAAATCCTGCAATAACCTTGAAAATTAGGTCAATGTCATAATAACTAAGCAACTCTTTATCATGTTCCAGTGATAAAATAATGTAAATCTGATTAAAAGCCACCCATCAGCTGAGGAGATACCATGCAGACAAGCCCTATTTAACTTTAATTCAACAACTTTCATGAAACTGTGACCTTGAAAACTAGGCCAAGGTCACCAAACACTAATCAGCACTTTGTCCTGTCCCAATTAAACTTTCATGAAAGTTGGTACGAATTCTTTCCAGTAGTTTATGAGGGTCACACGAATCACCGAAATAGGAATACTACCGAAATACCGGAATACCCGTGAAAAATATAGGTATACATTTTGTACCTGTGAAAGACACCTATTAAAGACACCAATATTGACTTTAATTAATTAATTAAGTAATATTATGTCAACCTAATGGAAAAGGGTTAATACTTTCAGTGATTTATTTACAATTTTATACCTATGCGTCCCAGGACTCGCTTGGGCTATATAAAGTGAGTCCTGCTAGAAAATCATTGCGTCCATTACAGAATTTTCCACTATAACTTTGTGAGTCCTGGGACTCGCTGAGATTTAAAATGTGAGTCCCAAAGCAAAAATGTGAGTATGGGACTCGGGATGCGCAGGTAAAAAAATCACTGTACTTTAACCTCAAATAATTTGCAAATTGTCTTTGAAGTGTTGTTTTTTTGAAAACATTGTTGATAGTCTGCTAAATCAGAGCCTGAATACGACCGGAATACCCGTGAAAAAAAAACGTGAATTACCTACACTTCAAACGAAAAGTACATACAGTACAGCTCGGGTAAAAGAACCAAAAATACTCTTTACCCCGAATATTGGCGATTTGCGGACTTCCCAAAAACACTCAGAATCAAACCGAGTAAACATAATATTCGGCGGACAACACTCGCATGTCTGCCCAAAGTAAATGTTATGCAAAGTTGTGCGAAGTTACTCGGAATCGTAATATTGTACCCGGAGACAACATTTCTCGCGAAGTTATGCGAAATTCCTTGGAGTAATTTGACTAAATACATGTCCTTTTTTATTTATTTAATAAATAAATTTATTTAGATATATCTTTAATAAATATATTTATTTATTTATATATTTATTTTTCCACCATATAGTACAGTCTGCGTGAAGTTTATATCGTCCACGCTCATGCGGATGCGCAGGTTGATCTGAGTCTGCTCTGGTCGCAAAGGTCTTATTATCCCAAAAGTGTTTTCCAAATTTCCTCATTCCGATCAACCAAAATTTTGTCAATTCCCTTGTTTTCTTAAAATGTCAACCAATGCTGCCTTGTTCCCTGAATATATTTGGGTGCTCCCTTGGTCCAAAGAAAACCCCGGTAGCCCCATTCACTGTTCGAGCACGTAACATGGGGGTGAACAAAGCTCCATGTGAAAAGTACCGGATTCTTTGGCTTAGTCTACTCTGGCCACAAAAGTGGGTCCAGCATGGTCATTTTTACTTAATATGCCGTAGAAAACAAAACAAACACATGGAAATCACAAAAATCACAAAGAGAATCAAACATCTGCCCCCCAATCGACGAATTACGTATTTATATTTGGTATTCCTGTAACTGCCTTTTCCCATGCAACAACTGCACGCGCTAAATATAAATGACTTACTATGGCAAAAGACCGGGAAATTCTCACCCGCGTGCAGCAACCGCATGTGTCAATATAAATTTACTTAAAGGGGAGCTTCTGCTATCAAAGGGGTATTGAATCAATAAAACAGCCCATGTGAAAAGGGTGTCTGTCACACAAAAACACTCTTTACGCACACAAGGGGCAATAGAGGCTAATGACAGTTCAAATGAGTGAGTGAGTTTTTTACGTCCCAGTAACAGCTAAGTCATAGGGAAATGTGGACCTTGGTTTAAAGTCCCATGTGAAAGGCTTGATGAACCAGACGACAAAACATACTGTAGTACAATGTACGTGCGACCAGCAAAGACTCGGGTCAGCATGTGCATCGACCCACTATATAAAGCAAGCTTCTTGGATAGCCTGGAGTCCGAAGAAGGTGCATACTGCACGATCAGGGAAGGGTCAGATCAAAATGTGATGTTACATTCACACTGTTTAGCCCGCTTTGGACAGCCCGGCTACCGAAGGTAAATACGACCAGCGAATGCTCTGATCAGAATATGCAATTGCGCAGACTGACCCGTCTTGGCTCGTCGAACAAGATGTTTTGTTAAACCCATAGATTGAAAGAGGTACATGCGATTAGCGAAGGCTCTGATCAGACTACCGATGTGCAGGCTCAGAGTGTGCAGGCTGATTCGTCTCTTCGTACAAGTTATTGTAGGTTTTGCCATGCACAGCAGCACAGACCCATGTGCGATTTGTTTGTGCAAACTATAACGCTTAACATTCTGGGTAAAGTTTTCAACAGACGACATTTTGAAATATTTTTCTCATTCTTCCAATAAAACAGGATTTGCATTTCATGCAAATTGTCTCCATTGCATGAAATGTCAAATCCTGTTTTCTTGGTAATAAAACAAATAACGATTTTTTTTTCTTTTTTGTCGTCTGCTGTATTTATAGCCCAGATTGTGGTAATTTGATACCCGCGAGTACAGTCCCAAGTGTTGTGTCTTTGAGCAAGACACTTTATCATCGTATCTTAGTATTGGTTTCTACCACAGAAAACTCTGCGTAGAATGTCCACGAGGGCATATGACAATATTATGGCCAAATATCATTTTGAAGATGCTTTCCCGCCGATGCTAGGTTTATACATGCGTCCCTTTTACTCGTTAAAATAAGTTACAGTCTTGGTTTTGCATATCGAATGTTGAAGACATAAAAACAGAACACTTTACATGGAAATGAAAGTTTTGAAGATTGCTCTATATGCCAATAAAGATAATGTTATTAATATATATACTGTAAGAGAATAACACAACAATATTCATTTGTACCCTGGTTAATGCGGGGTAACGTCCTCACACTGCAGGGGTTTACTCTTTTAAGGGAGCTAACTCCAGAAACGTGTGACTGCCAATCTTGAAGCAGTGGAAGAAGCGAATGACCGTAGCAAATACACGTGTTTCATGATAAGTGGGGATCGAATCGCATTCGATTCCCGCCGGTGCGATATCATTTTTCCAATAAAGTCAGTGCAAACAAGTTATAGCTCAAAAGGAGACGTGTCATATTTGTCATATTCATATGAGGGTAAAACGAAAGAGCTTTCCAGAGAGAGAGAGAGAGTTTGCAAAACTTGTAAGATTCTGGCTGGTCCATTTTAGGTACATGTACATCCGGCTATGAGATTTGGTTATTCCTAGAAAAATGGATAAACTGTTTTTGCAAACAGTGAATACCTGACCAGACGCCGCGTTCTATCATCTCAATATGACTTTTTTGTTGTTGTTGTTGAAAGAGACATAAGACACCAAGTCATGGTGCTTTAAATGGACAGTCGTAACCCTGGTCCAATCATCAACCGTCCAGGCCTCGATCCGAGTAGTGTAGATACATTCCAGTGTGTCCGTTTCTGTCTCCCTTGTCAAATGAAATGTATCCAAACTTTAACCCTTGAAGCGCTTAGCATATTCAGCAGGTGGAATTTAGATTATTTTTTTTTCCTGTGTAAATTTAGCGTGACATTACATGTGAATCGTCTGCTGGGGCAGACGATTCAAAAGAAATGTTCATCCTAATATTCATCGTAAAATACTAAAACAGTTAGAGCAGCATCGCCTCTGGAATTTTCAGCAGTGCTTCAGGGGTTCAAACTATTTTCTTGACAGCAGCAGCACGTGCAAAGTGACACGGGAAAAATTGGCCAGCCTGGATAAAAGTGCTTGTCACATGAAAACGAATTTAGGAAGACTCAGGCGACCACACCCTTAATCCAAAACTAAAACTGGGTGATTAAGATAAGACTTTTTTGCGGGGAGAGCGCTATATATAAAATTTTGCGATGTATTCGAGATAATATTTACACAGATTGATGCAACAATTCTCATATTTATAAAGTCATGCTGCTGGAACACACTGTATATATCTATATATTTATATTATATTTAAAATAAGTTTCAAACATGCGTAAATGATAAACTTTCGGTATGTCGTGTTTGAGCACTTACTACTGGCCATATGTTTTTTTTGTTGTTTTTTTTATATACATCATACATAACTAAATCAATCTGAACAAATTATTCTCCCAATTGATAAATGTTTTATACAAAAAGTCGTACGTTCTTTCGTTTGAAGTGTAGGTAATTCACGTTTTTCACGGGTATTCCGGCTCTGCTTTAGCGGACTATCAACAATGTTTTCAAAAAAAAAAAAAAAAAACACTCTAAAGACAATTTGCAAACTAATTGATGTTAAAATATTATCCCTTTTCCATTAGGTTGACATAATATTACTTAATTAATTAATTAAAGCCAATATTGGTGTCTTTAATAGGTGTCTTTCACAGGTATACCTATATTTTTCATGGGTATTCCGGTATTTCGGTGGTATTCTGGTATTTCGGTGATTCGTGTGACCGGTTTATGAGATACTATGTATACATGTATAAGCTTAGTTTTAGTCCCAGTGTGATGTTGAAAATTAGGTAAAAGTCACCATAACCTTAAATCAGGGCTGTGGAAATACCATACCCGACTTGTCCAGCTTGTCCCATTTCCTTGAGGACAAGTAAAAAAATTTCAATTTACTTGTCCTAGGACAAGGACTTTATACATGTAGCTCTCGCTAAGAAGAGTATCTAGATTATGAGATAAATATTTTTCTTATTTCTCAAAGAAAACATATGTTGTGGGTACTCTATGAATACTCACAACACACATGTATATATGTTTTCTTTGAGAAATAAGAGAAATGTCAGTTTTCGAGTAAGTCAAATATTGGTTGGACAAGTGGCTTTGGGCCATTTACTTGCCTGTGGACAAGTAATAAAATTTGATAATTCCACAAACCTGCTTAAATCAATTCTTCATCCAGTCACAAGCATATATTCATGCAAGTTTGGTAAAAATCCGATCAATAGTTCATGAGAACCAGCAACTACACCTTTTTAGGCCTTAATTTGGCATGTTAAGCCAAACTATGACCTTGACCTTGAAAACCAGGACAAGGTTACCAAATCCTAATCAATTTAACTTGTCCCAGTGATACAGCCAGACAAATATGGTAAGATTCCAACCAAAGTTCATGCGAAATTACACTTACAAATGTTTTTTTTGACCTAAATTTAAACAGTCTCGCTGGTACCTCGAAAATTAGGTCAGGGTAGCCAAATCTAACCAATTGTTTAACCTGTCACAGTGATACATGTATATGCTGTATATCAATGTAAATTTGGTAAGAATCAGTGCCAGCCAATGGTTCAGTAGATATCAAACAGATACACACTAATGCCTATGGAATCTGCAGCAAAAACAATATGCCCCTCCCTTTCGGTGTGTGTGTGTGAGAGAGAGAGGGGGGTGGGGGGGCGGGGAGACATAACACTGTGCAATTAAGTACATGTAGTAATACCAACAGAAGAAACTCCACTAAAGGTTTCCAGGGTCAGATAATGATGTATCATAATGACCCTTAAGCCCTGTTTATACATCCATGGTTCTGACTGTGATCACTACATTCATGTTACCCAATGTACATGTATTTATTGACAGTTTTATGACATTATGGTAATTGGTAAATGTGAATAACAAAGATGACTTTTGATTTGAAGAAGTACTGTAAATACCTACATACCCTAAATATTGAGAAACAAAGTCTTGTGCTTGAGAGCAGACCAAGATCAGACCATACCCTTTTTCTTTGCTAGTTACCCAAAAGAGTTTAACAGCTGTATTATGACATTATGGTAAATTTTTGTAAATAACAAAAATGTCTTAGGATTAGAAACAGTATGGTAATCTGAGTACTGGGATAGACCATCATGATCAAAGAGTGCAGATCCTCATCAGACTGCTTCTGCTCTCAAAATCATTCATGTCTATTTACTGTCTTTGCAAATTTCTTATGTCTGCATGTGAACTTTATAAAAAGTGCTTTTAAATATAAAACTAATTACATGTATATATATGCTTCTTGTAGTTATTAAATAATTATTCTATATTGAAACTGATGATACTGATCAAGACTTTAAACTTTAAAACATCTTACTGGTTGTCAGCAGTGATTTTGCTATAGACAACCGGTTGTCAATAGCGAACTCGCTATAGACAACTGTTTGTCAATAGCGAAATCGCTACTGACAACCGGTTGTCAGTAGCCACAAGTGAAAAGAGGACAGGTTATGCCTATGTCGTCACTTAATTAATTGTCTGCTTATGTCTTCACTTTAATTGTGTCCACTTAATTGTTTATTTGTCCAAAACTGAGTAAAAAAAAAAAAAAAACAACATATTTTCTTTACAAAATGATTTAATTTAAGTGTACATGTATTTAAATGTAGGTAATAGAATATTTTCAACAAAAATGAAAATATCCTTCAAACATGTACATGTAAGTGTTCTTATATTATGAAAGACTGGAAATTTTGTTGTGACTAAATCTCTCCTACTTCAATTACATGTATCAAGATAGTGAAATATTTATTCTTTGTATTTTTTTCCCTTTGTTTTGAAAAATCATTTTTTTTTTTAAAGAACCCCATTTTTGGACTGAAAAACATCATTTACAATGTAGCATTCCATCCTGGCATTCAGAAAAATCGATAAAGTATGTACATAATCAAATGATGAGGCAAGTAGCCAATCTGATACACTGATAAAATAGATTACGATGAAATAAAGTCGTTTAAATTGGCCTTTTGATGTTTTGAAGTAGAATGTTATTTATAAAAAAGTGTATCATTTCGATGAATAAGTTTTATACCTTTTAACTGATTTCCATTAGGATTCTCAGCCAGGATGGCAAGAGTAATAAAACACTATAGACCTACCCGACCACACTTTTGTCTTAGATATTTTGCGACTCATCCCATTCTTTGTAAAGAAGTGCAGACTATACTTGAATAAATAAATGAATAAAAAAATAGATAAATTTACCCAAAACAAAGTAACATTCCATGGATTGATAATAATTCCATGTGTCATGTTTCACATATGTTTTGATAACAAACAAAACATTACTCTTTAATCACGAGTGAGTGCAAAAAGTGAGTATATCCATTTTCGGTAAATTATGACATTAACCATACATGCCATACCTCACACTGTGAGACAAAATCTCACAGAATTTTGGCCCTTCCGGACCCCATTTCCCATAAGATTCTCAAATCTCACAGAATTTTCATACCATTTAATAAGCTATTTTTTGAAGAAATGGAAATAAATCACACATTAGCATGGCTATCCCAAGCTTAATTCATTAAAAATAATGGCTTTTAACTTACTTATGTAAGCTTGAAAATGATTTTCACAAAAATCTCACAGAATTTCATCAAATCTCCCTTAAAAATTTGCAAAATCTCACAGATTTCTGTCAACAGCTAATGGCATGTATGATTAACCTTTGATTAAATGGACGATTTAGCACCTAAATAAACTATTTTAAATTGTATGAACTAATTGTATGAAACATAACTATTCCCTGATCTTTGTTTTCAGCTTAGTCCACTGTACAAAGTTTAAAAAGACTGACCAGAAAACACACCCCTTAAGAAGCCTCAGGAAAATTTTCTGTCAATAGATGTTGCATAAAGATTCTTACTTAACAGCCCTCTTCACTTTACCATTAGATTGTCAAATACTCAGATACAGAAGCTGACTATGAATACTTCACAAGAGTACCTTACCAAACAAACAATATACAATGCATGGTTCTCATTCTCCAAATGCAAAATGTGTGGTCCTCCACCAGTTTTGCTGGCTGTTACTCCTATTTTTAAAGGAATTTAATAAAACTGCATTGTGGCAACTCCTACTTTTTGCAGAAAATGGCTTTGGGGATGCCTATTTTCAAAACCCAGTAAGAGCCCTGCACTGGAATTTAAACACTTTAAAGTCTAATAGCATCAAAAATGAAATGCTTCTTTCTGTTTTTAACTTCATCAACAGCAAATGACTGACCAGTGCATACAGCTCCTTTTTAACACAAGGCTAAAGTGCATGTATGCATGTACATCAATTAAAAACCTTGTAAATCTAGTGCATTAAAAGAAATATTCAAAAAGGCAAGCTACCTTGACAAAAATGCAGATAATCCTTTTCTTTTCGGTTTCACAGATCTGTCTTCAAATCCACTGTCTTGAGAAGGATTTTTAGCCCTTTCGTATGAATTCCTTGAATGAAGATTTATTTCCATAAAACCACCATCACCAGTGTCAATACACATACCAGTTTCTCCATCATCTAATGAAGCTGCTGAGACTGAAAAGTCAGTACCTGTACTTAAACTTGAAAGACTAGAAGCATCTGTAAAAGTTCTAAGTAAAGAATCATTTGTATTGATTCGAGGAAAATTGCACTCAAATTCTGAACTATCACAGGTCAGTTGATCAGGTTCCTTAATTTTTATTAAACAATCTGTTTCACATATACTTGAAGAATCATCCAAACTTGCTGGAGATAAAATTGTCACACTGTGTAATGAAATAGTATCTGTCGCCATTTTTGTTGGAGTACTTAATGAACTGTCACTTTTGTAATCCGATGAAAGCCCACTGTCAAATTTGGCTGTTTCAGTATCTCTGCTTCTTTCATAGGGACTTGTCCCACAAGAGTTATCAGCACTTTCATTACTTCCATTTGTAAATGATTCCTGTGGCTTAGCAGTAACAAGTTGGTGTGTAGCTGGAATATAAACTAACTGAAGATCTAAGCTTTCTAATACTGAGGATATACGCTTGTTATCAGATCCCATTTCAACAGGGACATCCTGTGTTAAAGATGAAGGGGAAATGAGTAATCCAGACTGTATACTTGCTGTTACTTGTTCCACATCATTCTGACTGTTTGACTTGAGGAGGACAGCCTCTGAACCAGACAGGTTGGGTCTTCCTTTATCTGGCATCTTCAACTTGTTGCCAACTGGATCATTCTCGATGCATTCAGAACTGTGGCAATGTGGAACATCTAAATTGTCTATTAGTGTTTCAGTTGACTGAAAAAGTGATTCGGATTTACTTGAAACATCAGAATGCCCAGATGAGGATTCAGTTAACTCTGAAGTGTGAATAACTGAACATTTATTGTCAGAGAACTGTGGCAAAAATCCATCTTCTTCCTCATTTGAAGATCTTTTCTTGAAGCGTGCCTTTAATAAAGCTATATCATCGTTATCAGTCAAGCTGTTAACTGGCAATGCTTCTTCTGGTTCATTATCGTTCATGTCTAAATCTATTCTAGACATTTTTCCAGACAAAGTAAATGGTTTTGCATCAATGACTATGTTTACAATCGAATTTCCAAATCCCTGTTGAACCATTGTCGGCTAATAAAACAATAAATAAGAAATTTTCGCTCGACATATTATATCGAAGTTCTTGTCAGTGAATGGGCTGATATTTTCTCTTTTAGTTATGGCATTTGTACTGTTTGTATTGGACTGACTGTCTCGAAAAGTAACATTATTTGTGCTGAGTCCTCGTCTGACAGTTCACGCACCGCCATCTTGGATTACCGTATGCAAATGAAGGGGTGGAACAAATTCAAATCTTTTTATTATTGTTAATTCGAATTATTTTGAGCATTTAAATTGGAGGTTAAGTCCTTCCAAAATGGGTTTTTACAGTTTTGATTTAAATTATTTATTGTAAAAATAATAATTTAAAAGGACCGCATGTGCTATAAAGGGTGCGCTATATCCATCATATCCTCCCCATGGACCAGACCGCATCGTACAGAAATGGGAATAACTCATGTGGGTTCCTTTTACCATTCATGCCATCCTTATCAGCTTATGGACAGGACTGGATCGTTCGTGTATCTATCTGCTTGCCTACTTGTCACTGACTATAAACCGACCGATTACAACATGAACATCCTGCGGTAAATGACATGCATAAAAGGTAAGAAAAAGTCCAGGGAGTGCCACAGCCCTTCTCAGACATCAGACAAAAACCAAACAAGCGCAAATCGAACACATGTATAAAAAACACTAAAATTAGCTTTTTCTCTTCACCAAGCGAGGTAATTGCAATGCTAAAAGGACTGAAAAACACAAAAACAAAATAACACAGGGCAAGACTTAAAACAAATTGCCTCTTAGAATAAACTAAAAAGCAACAAAGAGTAAGACTAACATCAGGACCACCGCCTTAGAAAGGTTAGTAGAGTAAACAACCAGGAGTTTAAAGCACTTTTTCAGCCGACCAACTTCACCCTGGTCCCGATGCTACTCTTAAAACAGAAAAACATAAAAATTCGGTTCACATAAAGGCTCCAAACTCAGTCAATGCATCAAAGCGAAAACATAAAAATCAAATTAATCACTATGATAAACAAAGACCAGTACTCATGGCTAATTCTCCTGCAGTTTTTTTGTGTGCCAGAGTAAATGAAAAAAAAAAAAAAAAAAAAAAACAACAAAAAAAAAAAAAAAAAAAAAAAAAAACAATAGTTGAACAACGGCGCGCTAAGCCAGACATATCGTCAATCCCCAACCCACTGGTTAAAGTTTCACGAAGAGGCCATCATTGGGTCTGAGGGCCGAACCGCCGTCGTGCAATTAAAGAATGAAGCATAGTCATCAACAGTCATTGGGTTGATACTTAGGCATGCAGTATGCCGCATAATATCCAGGCTATAGCCAATTCTTAGATAACGGTTAATTAGTTTTCTGAATTGCTAAAAAAAATATGTATATATTTTCCCACAATTTTTCTAAATCTATACACGAAGTCACCGTAAAATTCTGGTTCCGATATACCTTGTTATATTTTTCTACCAAGGCACTGTTCTGCGACAGAATTTCGAAAACGCCTTACGAAGTTTAAAATAACGATAGCCCTGCCTAAGAAGTTGGCAGTAAGAAATTTATTACGTTAGTTAAAGTCACTAAGATTGAAGAAGCTCTGGCGACTCTAATAAGTTGAGATATGTATACCCCATATGAGGTACGCCGGGGGACATCGCCACCCAGAAAAGGGAAATTGACTATATTAAAATCAAAATCGTCCCGTTTATCATAAATTTTGGTGGAAACTGTACCATTAGATATACATAGATTCAAATCAAAAAAAGGTTCCTCGGTATCGGAAGAATTGGCTTTATTTAATTGCATGTTTATTGACCCAGCTACAGTTGATAGCTTTGCTTCCTTCTTTAACTGCACGGCGGTGAGTCGGTCCTCTGTCTGTTTCAGACGAATGGAGCCTGTCTAACAATGTTCATGGTGTGGTCCTGTTCTGGCTTCAGGTCGCAGTTGAGTCATTTGCTTTGTTTCATCAGTGTCTGTCTGTGTGTGTGTGTGTGTGTGTGTGTGTGTGTGTGTGTGTGTGTGTGTGTGTGTGTGTGTGATTATATGTCACGGTTTCACTGGGAGTTTCACAGATGAAATAGAGGACCCCTATGTGGACCGAATATATATTTGTAATCATATTAGGTAAAGAGCAACATAATAATGGTAGGAGACTGGATATACTTTAAAGACTTTCCGCCGGGCAGCTATTGTGACTTACGATTAGCTGTCTTGCAAACCAAACCCCTTATGAAAAGGGATCTAAAACTTCTTTTCAGAAGGGAGGTAAAAGAATGTTTAAACGAAGGATGGACTATAATATTTTGATTTCTTAATGGTATCACTGCTATAAATATAACAATATTTCATTTATTAGAGACTCTGCAATTCAAATCTATATATCTTTATATTTATATATTTTGCTGAGTACTGAATACTATGTGGCATAGTACTATGTTAAAGACATATTAACCGAATGTTGTATTTAGTATGTTCTGAAGGCGGGGAGTAAAATGGTTGAAACAACAACAACAAACAAACTGGCATATTCTGGAATTAGATTAAAGCACAATCCATCTTTTGCCCGTGTGTCACAATTTATGTTTACATTTATTATCTAATGTTTAAAACACATACATCTACATTATGTCAAACATTTATTGATGGGTAACGATGATTCTACATTCGTTTGAATCAAATTGAGGCCAAAGATTTCAGAGTAGCGAAAAAGCATGTTTCCAATTTGTGAAATCATTTAGTGGTGGACAGCAACAATTTTACGTTACATAATAAAATATTCAAATAAAGACTAATGGTTTCAAAGTAACGAAAAAGCATATTTCGAGTGCATGAGATCAATAGGGGTTGACAGTGATGATTCTACATTAGATTTCAATCAAATGAAGACCAGTGATTTCAAAGTAACGAAAAGCATGTTTCGAGTTTGTGAGGTCTCAAACTCGAACTGTGTTGTTTCGTTACTTTGAAATCACTGCATGTCTGCTTTACCTTTTAAGAGAATATCGACACTGTCAATAATGAATGACTAAGGCAAACTTAGACCGTTACCTGCTGATATAACTATAACTATGATTGTTCATTTTTAATTCCAATAAACTGTAGTTGTAGATTACTTTCAAGATGAACTATGATCCGTTATGGATCAGCAAGCTAACATCGGGTGGTTAATACCTTGTTGCAACAAATGATACTCATCATCTAAGTTAAACATATTTTAATTTTACATTACTCGTACATTTTTTGATTATGTCAGAAGACGTTTTTAAAACTTGAAAAAAAAAAGTCAGCAAAAGTGTAGACAGCCCTGGATTTAAGTAATTTCCGTAACTTTTGATTCATTTTCCCACGTTCTCCAAAACCCTTTTGCAAAACTACATGTATGTTGCTTGATCTGGTCGGCTCTCCGCCTTTGGATGTTTACGTCAAACTTCCTGTGGAGTACGTATTATGAACTGTGAAGTATGAAGTATGAACTGTGAAGTAGGAACTGTGGACTGTGAACTATGAAGAAGTAACTTTGACCAGTGAAATATGAACTGTGAAGTATGAGGGCGGAATTGTGAAGTAATAATTATGAACTGTGGATCAGGAACTATGAACTTTGAACCGTGAAATATAAACTGCGAAGTGTGAAGTATGAACTGTGAAACGTGAAAAAAAAAAAAAAAAAAAAAAAAAAAAAAAATAGGTAAGAGAAAAGTCCAGGGAGTGCCACAATCACAAACCGCAGCCCATCCCAGACACAAAGAGGAAGAGGAAACCGACAAATCCAAACACGCACAAATCGAACAAACGTACGAAAAGCACTAAGATTAGCTCTCTCTTCCCCAAGCGAGGTAATCGCAATGCTAAAAGGACTGAAAAGCACAAGAATAAAATGACACAAGGTAAGACATAAAACAAATCGCCTCATAGAATAAACTACAAAGCAACAAAGAGTAAGACCAACACCGGGACCACCGCCTCAGAACGGTCAGCAGAGTAAACCACCGGGGGGCCCAAAGCACCCCCACAGCCAGCCAACCCCACCCCGGGCACCGACGCCACTCCTAATACAGAAATACAAAAAAATCCGGCCCGCACAAAGGCTCCCAACTAAGTCAATGCATCAAAACGAAAACACAAAAATAAAATCAATCTCTATAATAAACAAAGACGAGTACTCATGGCCAATTCTACTCTATGCCAGAGTAAATGTTAACCAATAGTTGAACCACGGCGGTCCAAGCCAAAGACATATACCGTCAAGCCCCAACCCACTGGTTAAAGTTTCACGAAGAGGCCGTCATTGAGTCTAAGGCCCGAACCGCCGTCGTGCAATTAAAGAGTGAAGCATAGCCATCAACAATGATTGGGTTGACAACTAGGCATGCAGTCTGCCGCATAATATCCAGACTATATCCAATTCTTTTATAACGGTTAATAAGTTGCTCTGAAAAATTAGATTTTCCTACAATTTTTCTAAGTCTGAACAGGTAGGAACTAGGAACTGTGAAATGTGAACTGTGATGTGTGAATTATGGATGGTGACGAATGAATTGTGAAGGGTGAAGTATGAGCTGTGAACTAGGAAGTTGTAGGAACAATGGAATAAGGAGGGAAAAATAGGAACTGTGACGTGAAGAAGGAACTATGAACGTAAAATGTGAAGTAGCAACTATGAGCTGTGAAGTATGAACTAACAGTGAAATAAGAACTGTGAACTTGGAAGCAGGCATTTTGAACAGACGACTGAGAAGTATGAAATATGAACTGTTAAGTAGAAACTATGAGCCGTGTACAGTGGATTAAATCTGCGAAGTAGGGAGTATGCAATGTAAATTAGGAACTATGAACAGGGAAGTAGGAACTATAAAATAGGCATTTGAGCTGTGCAGTAGGATTTATGAGCTGTAAAGTGGGAAGTAGGGTGAATGAAATGAGAAGGAGGAACGGTGAACTATGCGATGGGTAGTACAAGATGTGAACTTTAAGCATGAACTGTGAAGTGTGAATTATGGACTGTTAATTATGGACTATGTGTAGTAGGAGCTAAGAACTATTAACTGTGATGTATGAATTATAAACTGAACTGTGAAGTTGGAACTAGGAACTGTGAAACGTGAAGTGTGAAGCAGGAACTATGGACAAGGAACTAAGTAAGTACTATGAAATATGAACTGTGAAATTTGAAGTAGGGACTATCAACTGTGAATATGAACTGTGTACTGTGAACTATGAACTGTGAATTATGAACAGTGAAATGTGAAGTAGGAACTCTAAACTGTGAATTTCGAAGTTTGAAATAAGAACTGTAAATTATGAGCTGTGGAGCATGAGGTCTTTCTTTATACAATATAAATGGTTTCTGCAGATATTCCGCTTGTTAATTTGATATATATTTCTGGTAACTGAAATCTTAGCAATTTTCTGTCTTGGATATTTTAGTTGCCGTTTCCATGGTAAAGGATGAAAGAATGATTGAACAATGAAAATATATTTCATAGGTGCTAAATGCATGCTTTCAGCCAATATCAGTTTGATAAAGATCCCTGTCGTTGCGCGGTCACTGAAGTGTGGACCTTAAAGAGAAGAAAGTGTTATGAGATTGTAAAGGTTTCACTATTTGCTACTTGGGCAACAGCTTTTGTGACTTGTTTGCTTTTTCTTCTGAAAAGGAGGCTATTCAAAAGGTAAGTGCAAATACTTTCCTCCTAGAGTAAAATCCCTTTTCAGAAGGGAGGCAGAGTTGTCGCCTCTGAAAGTGTATCGATGTCCATGAAATGAAGGTAATGGTTGTAGCTGGCGTCTTCACTGTTTACACAAATTATTTTAAATTCAGATCTGGTTTAACATTTAAATGAAATACTTTTCTTTTCTGATTTTTTTTTTTTTTTTTTTTTTGGTGTGGCGTGTGTGTGTGTGTGGTGGGTGGGGGGGGGGGGTGGGGGAGGGGGGGGCGGAGGGGAGGGAAGGGGGAGAGTGAGGGGGTTGTTTCGATAATGCTCTTTCATATGTCCTCATCTTATACAATGAAAATATTAAATAGAAGATGTGACTACTGCTCTTTTTTATATAGGAATATGATACTGTAGAAAGTGTATTCCATAAGTATCATTTGTGATCAAATTCTGTCAGCCTCTGTATGGAAGAATGTATGTGCCTTGAAGCGATGATAAATCAAGTGTGATATATCCCATAAATGTGTGTTAAACTCTAATCTCTTTTTTTTTTTTTTTTTTTTATCTTTTAAAACATATATTCCGTCTTAAGTTTCACGTCGGTCACGTCGATATCTCCATTAGCTAGGCCGGTCAAATAGCGGTGTTATTACATTTTGCACTCATCTAATTTCAGTGTGCGAGAGGTTTTATTTAATTTCAGCGTTGGAGGCAACACACAATGACAGAAGATCATAATAAAAGTTAATACATAAATATTTAAAGACTTAAAGATGCAACAGTGACAGTGAACAGTCACTTTGAATTTATAAAATAATTCATTTCACAGCTTTATTTACCTGTGTGTCACTCAACCATGCATAGTTTATATCCTACTTTATTCACATAATGGGAGTTTGAACTCACCTACTACCTTATCTACCTAGCTTGTGTTTTTCTCTTTGGAAGATACTTTACATGATGTAGTTTTTACTATCAATAATGTCAGTGTTTGAAATGAGTTTTTGTTGAATAAACAACAGTTTGCACATTACCATTTGTACACTTAATGGATTTTCAGCCATTTTTACAAGTGAGACAACTTTTGTGGTTTCCTGTTCGCACTTCTGCAAACCAGTACCCGTCTTACAAAGGGTGTACATTAAAAAAGGAATGTTAAAATTAACAAAAATTAACACACCTTTACAATGACTATAAACAGAACTGAAGTTAAAATCTTGTACAGAGATACGTTGAAGAGAGATGTATGTTTTTCCATTTCTGTTAATGCATTCAGAAATACTTTATCACCAAAGGATGTGGCAGCACACATAGAAACGGTAAATTACAATACAGACTTTGCTGAACTAAAATACGGTACTGACAACATACTGAGCGTTACAAAGGTCGACGACACAAATCAAGATGATCACGTGAGGTGAGTGGACCGATACTGACTCTTACTAGAATATGCCGTCAGTCCTATTTTTTAAGAAGCTATCCTTCTAATATAAGTGAAGATACCCAGGAAATGCCACATTCATGCCACACAGCCTTTCCGAGCCACAAAAGGACGCAGAAATGAGGAACAAATAATGACAAAAAAGCAATATATTAAAACACCGACGCACAAACAAAGAAGAGCTAAGACTGAGGGACCGCCTTGGAACAGTAAATAAGAAAACCACAAGGGCTCGGCTTAAACCAGCCTTATCAGCGAAATCTCGCCCTTAATTCAGATGCATTTCCAAATTACAAAGATATGTTCGTTCTGAATATAAATGTCTGCAAAATAATAAGTGAAGATACCCAGGAAATGCCATAAACACAAAGCACAGCCCTCCCAAGGCACCAAAAGAAAGATAGATGAAGAACAAATAAGGACAAAACAAACACCGCATATGAAAGACGCACAGACTGCAACAGAAGAATGGCTTTGAACAGTTAGCAGGAAAGTAGGAATTCTGTATCATGCTCAAATTTTACTTTCAAATTTACAAGCCTCCGGTGCCACGGAAAGGTAGTTGACCCTAGGCGGACTGAACACATATTTATAATTTCAAGCTGCATCAAAATGAGGTTGCGATCGTGTTGAAGTAGTTGAAGCCCCTGCCTCCACCCTCTAGCATTGGTTTCTGCTGACCGTGCCAAGATCGTTTTTCTTCGACAGAGTTTCTCTGTTTGTATGTCGGCTATGGCAACTGTGCTATTGTGTCGTCCTTATTTGCTTGTTTGTTCCTGCTATCTTCTTCGTTTGGTGCCTCAAGAAGTCTGTGCTTTGCTGAGTATGGCTTTACTTGGATAGCTTCATAAATATCCTGTATTCCGTGATTGTGACCTTTCAAACTTAAATTCGTTGTTTAAAGGAAAGCTAGTTAAGTATGTCGATAGAAAAATACTATTTTAAACAATCAAATACATTTACTCGAAAAAATTGTCCTGAAATGAATAGATTCTAAAAGAAATGACCCTTGAGAGCAATGAAAACACTCACACAACTTCAAAAACAGTTGAAGTGTCAAGTGTTCTGAGCCAGACTACCCAGCGGGCTCGCAACGTTGAAGCAACGTCGTGACAACATTGGTTCAACGTCTTGACGTTGAATCAACGTTGTTTCAACGATGTGTGCCTGCTAGTAGCTAGTTTCCGGAACCGAAATGATTACCGTATTATGTATATTACAATAAAATGTCAATAAGTCAATTAAAAAAAAGAACGCTGAATAAGAACTGTGAACTCAAGCACATAATAATATAGCTTTTATTTTTATTTAATTATTTATTTATTTATTTATTGTTTTTTGTGTGTTTTGTTTTCAGCGTCCAGCATCCACTACAGGATCAGCAGAGAGATTCTGTTCATGACTGGGTTGTATTCATCTCAGCGTTGTTTGTAATGCTTACAACCGTTGGTCTTATGGTATCCTCCGGAACCTTTTTTCCGTATATTCTCGAAGAATTTCGTGAAAATAGGGCGAGCACAGCAGCCATTCAGTCAATATTTTATGGACTTGGCATGTGTAGTGGTATGTATGATTGGACATTTAAGTACCTGCATGTCCCCTACTTCAGTTTAATATCTGAACAAATTCTGTTTTGTTACATTTACGCAGTAGATACATAACTAGCAAAATTGACAAAAAGACACCTACACCCTCGAAAATCGAGTTTCGCTAAACTCGGTGCTCTTGGCGTATGTAGCCTGCAAACTACGTTGCTGTTATATAGGGTTTCAATTAAGAAATAGATCAGCTCTAGCAGTGATTTGTTGAGTAATAAATCACTGTTTGGAGGTCAGTTGTAAAGTAGATCAAATCACGAGCGCGGAGCGCGAGTGATTTATCTTCTTACAACTGACCGACAAACTGTAATTTATTACTCAACAAATCACACACAAGAGCTGATCTATTTCGATTCTAACACATAGAAAACGACGAAAATGTAATTGTATCCTTTAGATTTTTCAAACTTTCCGCCATCGAATAAAGAAATCCCGCCAAAAGTTTTGACTGTAACACTGACGTTTACATGCATTTCTAACGTTGTTGAAGTGAGAAAAACGACGTTACACCGTCTAACGTCGTAGAAACTAAGATTGACGTCAGCAGCGTGTCGAAATGATGTCGGAAAGGCGCCAGATAGCGTCGCGCGTTTCCGCCCAGTGATTTATTGCATAATATATCACTGAGTTTAACCACTGGCTATATAGGCGAGGAGTGTTAGAATAAAAAATGATTTTCTGTCTTTAATGTGTGCTTAGTTTTAACGGCAAACATTTTTCATTTTATTTGACTACGCTGCAGTTGGTGATAATTAACCCTTGTCCTGCTGAATAAATTAAGATGCCACACCCAACTCTAATTTTCAGCCAATCAGATTACTTGATCCAGACTGTTCATGCAAATTCAAATACTGAATGGCAAACAGTGCAGATCCAGATCAGTTGGCTTCTGAAGAAGCCAACTGATCTGGATCTACACTGTTTGCAAAGGCAGGACATATCCGGGTTCAGCAGGACAAGGGTTAAGTGCCGTGTGGCGATCGTTTCCCCGTAGTTCTCCCTGTACTTCATCATAGTGCAGTTTTTATTTCTATTTTCTTAGGAATAATCGAGCCCATCCTGGTATCTCTACAGTCGAGTTCCGCTGTAGTCAGTGCTAATAAGATCCAGCAGACCTACAAACTATATTGCTGTCATATGAAAGTCTCAATAAAATATTCCGATTGTTCCGTTTTTTAGGGGGGGGGGGGGGGGGGGTGGGGTGGTTGCGCGGGGAGCTTAAACCAGTTTTACTCCTCTTATCTCCTGATGGAGATCAAAATATAAAATATTAAAACAATTCAAAGAGAAACAACACAGACAGCTAAGTAGTCAGTCATTGAAGAAGATGACCACAATGCTAGCATTACATGTACCATTACGAAAACACGCCTATTCAAATATATTGAAAATTTTACCACCAAAAACTGAAATTTTTCAGATAAAAATTCTGATATTTTTCATATTCAAGGCGAGGCGGTTCTAATGAGTACCCACAATCCATGTTTTTGAGGAGAAATAAGAAAACAATAGTGTATACCCCTGTAAACCCCGGTTTTACTACATAAAAGTGGTGTTTAAGGGGGTCAAAATTATAAAGGCATGTTTTCGTGATGAACAAGAAAACAGAAAGCACAGTGGGCAGCCCTATAGCGGGTGACCGCAATGCTAAATTACAACAAAGATGATCAAGTCACACCACTATCGGTGTGCAGGAAAGCAAAGAGAAAGTCACAAAAGTTATTTTTTTGCCAGGAAATGTCGAAAAATCCGCTATGTATATCCAGTCGCCTCAAATAATGGACTACGTTTAACCCATTTATGTTGAATGGACTTTTCTACCTTAACTCTTTGGAACGGTCAATTTCCAGTTTTAGGAGTGTCTAGTTTGTTTTAGGATTATTACTTATTATAGAAATCCCTGCACTTGAAACAAACAATGTAGACCCAGATAAGACGCCGCGTTCTGTGGCGTCTGATCTGAGTCTTCACTGTTTACCTGTCTCCCTTTTATGAGGCGCAAGGCATAAATAGGTTAAATACTTCAAAAAATCTCCGCCATTTCGTGTCATACAGTTTGTGCTATACGTCTTTGCAACAAGTATCAATATTTGAATAGACAAATGACTCCCGAAGGCCCCGTTCAGAGTTGATGATCATTTCAGCATAGTAGTAATACATGAACATATATCAGTCTTCTGCATCCTTACCGTAGATAATATTTTATTTTCTTTAGGATCACTTGGTTCATTCGGGTTTACTTTGAAAATCGAATACCGCTAAAGTGAAGTCGATGCTAGGGGCCATATGCAGCCTTGCAACTACATAGCTGCATATGAAGGGACTTAATAAAACCGAGTCTCCGATTTTCGTTCTTTTCTGTGGTATTTGTTTCCAATAGCAACCTTTTATATTTTTATTTCTCTTCAAGGTCTTTTCACTGGAGTAATAGTACAAAGGTACGGTGCAAGAAAAGGCGGGGTTGTCGGTGCCATTTTGTACCCAGCTGGTCTGCTAGTCTCAGTGTTTGCTACTTCAACCGTTTATCTCCAAGTGTCTTACGGAGTAGTCTCAGGTAACTAGAGTACAGTCGCAGATTTACCTTGTGAGCCGGGCAAAGCAATTCCTATAAGACTGCATATATGCCCAGCGAAGACTCAGATCAGCCTGCGCATCCACGAAGTCTGATCAGAGTTTTCGCTGTCCGATAAATGACGCGTTGATCCTTGGCTACTCACAGAGTGCCCAGAGAACACTGATCAGACTGCGCAGATGCGAAGACTGATCTGCGCAGTCGGATCTCTTTGCTGGGCGCATTGTACGATAATGTTATGCCCCAGCTCAAGTTCATTTTCAGCTGAAACACTCAACACATAGCCAATAAAACACTAGAATCAATTTGATCGTAACAATGACAAGAATATCAGCAGTGGATGCCCAATGAATCACAGACTCATAGACACGATGCATAGATAGATTTTAGCCTTCATTCTTCGAATTGTTATGCGTTTATAATGTCATAAATAAATATTGTTAGATATTGTTAGATAGTATAGATCGACCAAAGTGACCCGTCGCTTTGACCTTTACATTTGATACTTATAAGGATATGTCCATAGTACAATTAAGGCATGCTCAGTAAGAAAAATTCTGCATTCCACGTGGTACGTTATTCACGTACCCGTACCCTGTACATGCAGTAAAGGTATACTTACAAATATTGTGATCAAAAGGTCAGAGCGACAGGTCAATTTGGTCAGCCCATATCAAATAAATGGCACTGGGAGATAAAGGTGAGGCAAATATTATGCATAAAAAATGCAAACTGGAGGTTTTCAAATAATAAGTTGTCGCGTTAACACGACTATATGAAAGAAATTAACACACAGAATGTAGGTTTTTAATTTCAGTCATCCGTATCACCACATCAAAGAGTGACATGGACTAGTACCCAGATTAGCGAAAATATGATTATGACTGTGACACAACTTTTCATCCGTCGCCTATGTCGGCTATTACCCTGTTCCGGTATTGTATCATACAGCGAAAATGGAGATTGTGCATTATACGTATTATGTACTCTACGTTTATATAAGCAACAACAAGACGAGATATGCTGTGTGAATACTACCTACTATTTTATTTGCATAAAGCTAGCTCATTTATACTGAGACAAAAAATACATACATGAATCATTTGATAAGACTGAAGTGTTACTTTGTAAAAGACATAGAATACATCACATCCTTCCCTTTTTTAAAGCAATAAATCAACTATGTATTTAAACGAAAAATTATTTTGTGTGGCCTAATTCAACAAAATAATTATCCTGAACTCACTAATACTTGATCATGAAAAGTGTTCATTGTTCTTGTTATCAAGTCGTGAACGTAAAATGTATCTTTTACGCTTTCTTTTAACAAAAGAGAGTCAGATTTTCTGTGAAGACGTAAACCCGTTCTTCTCTGACACCATGTTATAATGTACTTTACGTTTATATAAGCAATAACAAGACGAGATATAGGCGAATACTACTGACAATTTTGTTTGCATAAAGCTAGCCCATTTATACTCATAAAAAAATATATACATACATGAATCATTTCTTAAGACTGAATTGTATACCTTTTACAACACAGAATACATTACAAAACGGAGGTCCGGAACAGCATGCGCTCCCACGTTATCCTCTGAAGGCATTTTTTTCTGTTTATCATCATTCTCTAAATCTGCTGATACAACAAAAGACCCTAATCGGATTGCCCAGTATACATGCAGCTATCCAAAGATGAGGTCTAGCGTTGGCAATCAAAGTAAGAAGGCTGTCTGGTTTGCGGTTCGTATTAAAGAGAACCAGGACAGGTTTCCTACGTTGTAATGGTTACCGAAGCTCCATTAAATGCCTTATGCACTACAACTGAACTCTCAAAAGTATTAACTTCCTGTCCTACTGTTATTACAAAGTATATACAGATGAACCTCAATGGCTCGAACATCTTTTGGACCATGGAAATTCGTTCTAGACATTGGTAGTTCGAGCCACTGAGGGTTAATCATGGCACCAGTTCAGGAAGCAAAAAGCGATAATTTAGGGAAATCTTTTCGATTTCTACACAGTGATTGTATGTTGAGTGTACTCATTAGAATCGCCTCGATTAGGCGATTCTAATGAGTACACACAACATACAATTTCACGAAAAAATAAGAAAATTTCCTTAAATATTTGTTTTCTTGAGCTATCGGAAGAATTTCGTAGGGACGAGTTCGAATTAGCCATGATAAACGAGCCATCGGTGTTCGAGCCATCGAGGTTCGACTGTAGTTGAATACCGTGAGACGGTATATGAAAGGTCCGGTAAAAAATCTAGATATTTCTATGCATCTAGTTTATCTACATAAGATTTTTCCACGCTTTATACAACACTGTTTGTTAAAGATATACTTCTTGATTTAACTGAAAGAACCTCTTAAGAGTACATTTTCTTAACCAAGCTTGTAATGAGAAACATCTTTTTTTCACTTCTGTGGATCATAAACATTATACTTTGTGGTCTTATCAGAAGGTTTGTGAGGCGCTTTCTTAGGTATACCAACAAATTGTTGGTATACCTAAGAGTACAAATTGTACCCCCGTATTGTAGGTTTGTTTCTTGTTTTGTTACAGAAAAAAAAAAACTTTATACTGTCCCTTTCTCATGAAAATCAGGCCAATACTATTGAAGCATTCAATCCAACATCTTGATATTTGGATGACTTACTTAATATTAATAATGAGTATTTTGAACAAATGGTTGATATAATTTATCCAAAAGAACTACAAATAAATAAAACTAATACCGAAGCACTGTTACTGGATGTAAATATCTAATGACATAATCTCTATTAAAATTTATGACAAACGGGACGACTTTGATTTTGATTTTGTAAATTTTCCATTTTTGGATGGCGACGTTCCTCGTGCTACATCCTATGGTGTATATATTTCTCAGTTTTGCTAGAGCACCTAGTCAAGTTAATAACTTGAATAACAGAAATAAAAGTTTAACTGCTAAACTTCTTGCAAGAGTACCGTTATCATAAAGTACGTAAAACTTCTCCTAAATTTTATCGCCGTCATTCTGAATTAAAGCTAAAATATAACGTTGGTTTGAGAACATTTCTATAAGAAGATCTGTCCGAATTTGAACTTTGTGGCGACTTTAATCCAGACAAATTGTTGGTAAAAATAATGTTTCCGTGCGCCGGTCTCGGTGGCTCAGTTGGATGCGCGTCCGACTGGTGATTTGGAGGTTGTGGGTTCGACGCCCGCCGAAGTCGGCAACATTCTTTCATGGAGATTTGATCATGAAATATTATATTATTCTCTCCCTTTCGCTGATTCAAGAAGGGCAGTCGTCAGTTTCTGGCCAAAGAATGTGCACAATACTAGTTAACCGCTTAGAGGACTAAGCCTGCCCAGTACAAGTGTGGTTAGGTAAACTGACCGCAATCGACATGATCCCATTGGGTTTACTGGGCCGTAAAACCTCAAAACAAACAAACACATTTTCCATGCAATTCAAAAAGATTGTGACTCGTTACAAAAAGTTTACAACATGGGTATTCTGCAGCAAACTGCATGCATGGTTGTTAACCCTACTTACGGTTGATAACTTTGCTACCCTCTTTAATTGCACGACGGTGGGTCGGTCAGACCAAATGACGCCTACCTCCTGACTTTGTTTGAGATGGTCGGTGCCTGATTATGAATATCTGTGGTCGGTCTCATCGTAGTTCTGTTTGTGGTTTTCTTGTGTTCTGTTTTAGGTCGGAATTGAGACGTTTGATTTGTTTCATCACAGTGTTTTGATTGTATTGGTTTCACTGTGTTGTTTTACAGACGAGGTAGGCTTTGCCGCATTACATCACTTTCACAGCGGATAAGGTGCCCAATTATATTTCCATCAAAATCACATATCTGATTTTAATATGAGCAAACGAAACAGCGGTATTGCCAAAAAGTGACCAACGTCTCCATCCGCAGTATAAACAATTGTAAACTTGACTAACATAAAAAGAGCACGAACGCAGGGGTAACGCGAAACAGACTACGCAAGTGTTGATTTCCTTACACCTGTCTCATTCTAAAATAAAGCTTGACAAACTTGACAAACATAAAAAGAGCACGAACGCAGGGATAACGCGAAACAGACTACGCAAGTGTTGATTTCCTTACACCTGTCTCATTCTAAAATAAAGCTGGATGAAAGTATGGCTATGCATGACTATGTACCAAGTGGCTTTGTAGATTTGTATTTACTTAAGCTGATCAAGCCGTAACACAAACTATACTTATCCAAAGCATAGTATAGAAGACATCCAGGAACAGCCACTTGCGAACATGTCCTCTCGAATACCTGGTACCTGAAAGTGCTGCCTGAATGCTAAACAAATGTTGGGGTTCTTCGCTTAGGAAGCATGCCTACCCGAATATTAACCTGTACATGAGAAGGGCGATTTTTTCTAACTTCTGTATGATTTTTTTGAATTGACAACTTCTGCACGAGTCACGTGTAAAGATCGGCCCTCCCCACTACCCTCTCCTCTACCCCTGTCAACATCACCAGGATAAGGCTTTTGAAAAATGTGAGTATTATGAAATATGTTCCGATTCCCAAGGGCTAGGGACAAATTGCAGGAATTTTACCATATGTATTCCTTGCAGTGACGTGCCTCTAGCGGGGTTCGGCTGGACGAAAAGTATTAGAAGAACTTCGGGCATCAAATGACCTGTGCATTAAAGAAAAAAAAGCTAAACCCCTTTGTGCTATCACAGTGTGTAAGACAATATGTGTTTTCACAGATGAGGTAGAGAATCCCTAGGCGGACAAAACATATATTTGTAATTTGGAGCTGCATCAGAATTAAAGGCGAGGCTTTGCGCGAGTAAAACTGGTTTAAGCTCTTCTCCCCTAGGTTCCAACCCAGCAAACACACAACGTGGTTACAACCGCCACAACGTCACGACGTTGCAGCGACGTTGTAACGACATTGTAACCACGTTCTTTGCTGGCTGAGAAGGCGGTTCCTCGGTTGCAGGTTTCCTTTGTTTGTGATTTCATATGTCACGTTTATTTTGTCATCATTTGTTTGTCTGCTCTCCTTCTTTTATGCCTATGGAGGGATGTGATTATGACAGTTCCTGTATACCTTCACTTATATTATCATAGTAAGTACGAACGGCACATGCTCAGAATAGACTGCGCATGTGAACAAAATCTTAAATTTATCACTTTCACAGTTCGCCCAGTCTACAGTAGTTTTCCTACTGACTGTTCCAAGGCGGTTTCTCTGTTGCAGTTCTTCTTTATTCGACGTAGTCGTTTAAGCTCATTGTCTTGAATATGCCATACAATCGAAAAGAATCTGCACAACGACCTTTTCTGTTATTACCATAAAAGGGCACGCCATCTTAGTCATTGTACATCATGCTTTGAAAAGTGTTTTCAAGATCACGGTAAAACTGCGAGGCTAGGACAAACTTAAACAGGAAAATACTAAAAAATAAAAACAGGATACTTTTAATTCTTTTCGAACGATACTGTACTCTTTGTCCTTCCATACCCACATTATTGAGTTATGTTTATTTTTAGCTGTAGAAAAATGTAGCTACTTAGCAATATATAATTAGTTTTCGGGCAGCTCCCATAGCTCAGTCGGGAGAGGGTTCGCCTTCCACGCGGAAGGTTTCGAAACCCAGGACTTTTTGTATGAATCTGTGCTGTTCCCTTTTTTTAATTATTATAAGCCTGTAAATATACTTTTGTTCCTACGTCGTGTATCTGTTTTTTACAGATATTACTTGTTAGTGCGTTGCTGGTTTTATATGTGGCGTTTACTTTGGCATTGATTTTTCTTCATCTCTCTTTGTTTCCGTGCACCGGGAAGGCTGTGTTTTGTGATATTTCCTAGGTACCATCACTTATCTTTTTGAAAATTAAGAGGAGCCGCTACACATGCCATAATCAAAATGCCATGCACTAGCTGCCTGGTCTGGGCATGCGCTATGCATATTTTAAACGTGTTACAGATAATATGTTTTCATTGTTTTCAGTGGTGTTAAACAAAAATATTATAAAAAATGATAGGTATTAAGCAGTAACTAGTTTATGTATAGATATGAGACGACCTACATCTAAATCATTTCATGCATATCTATTTCTACACAAAGGCTCCACCTCCCGATTTCCCCTAGACTGTAATAGGGTCGTACTCTGTAACCCTGAAATATAGAAGCTATCCAGGAAGTGACGCAATCACAGAACATACGCGTAGCTTATCAATGACAACAAGAGCACGAGTAACCACACCACAATACATCGTGCACGTTACAAATCAACAAATGTGCAAAATTAGATAATATTGCACAGCAGCCTAAAGAATTGGATGGTGGGGTGGCTCACCCTCCTTCAAATATTCGGAAGGTTTATGCAAGCAATATCTTGGTTTGGGTCTTTTTTTCTCATCTTTTTTCTCTCCCTTTCTCTAGGTGAAGGTTCAAAAAGAGTGGAATGTTGTTGTCAGGGCCGCTAAACCTAAACTCACAGCAATTCTACAGAAGCCATGCTTTTTTCAAGTTAATAACGAATATCTTGAGAAGCGAGATGCGGAACTGATTAAATAGGCACTTAAGTTTCGTATTATCTCACATGACTTTTATATTATTCATGTTTTTATACATACTATTTTGCAGGACTGGGATTCGGATTCCTTTACGTCAGTTGTAATCAAACGATTGGCCAGTGTTTTACAGGTAAAAGGAAACTAGTGGCAGTTTCGGTTGCTGTAGCTACATCGGGGACTGGTTCTATGGTGTATCCGTATGTGGTAGACTGGCTTGTTATTAAATATGGCTTAAAAGGAACATTTCTAATACTAGGTGGTATAACCCTAAATTCCATACCCCTAGCATTCACATGGCACAGATCAACGTGGGCGACTAGCACTAGCAACAGAAAGAACGTTCCAGGAGAAACGGCAAAATGCGTTTTATTGTGTGGCTTATGGTCAAGTATTGTTAAAGTTCTAAAGTACCCACCGTTTCCATTTCTTTTAATCGGAAATGGTTTGGGTGCGGGATTTGTTACTGTCTTTGATATCCTTTCATTAGATATCGTTGAAACAACAGGGATGACACGTGATCAAAGTATAACTGCGTATGTTGCTTTGAAAGCCGCTAGTATTCCTGCGCGTCTGGTGCCTGGGATTTTAAGTAAAATACCTGGATGTAGCTCTGGTATGACACCAGTGATTGGATCAATTGCAGGCGCTGTTGGAATGATAACACTCAATTTCGTTTCTGGGTATGCAGGTAAGTGAAATGAATTGTATTTATAAAAACAAAAAAATAAATAAAACGAATAATATGTACTGCTTCCCCTGGTGAACATGAAATCGTAACTACTATAAACAGTATATTGTATTTCTTGGCTCAATGATCTGGTTAAACCCCCCGGTGGTTTGCTCTACCGACCGTTCTAAGGCGGTGGTCCCGGTGTTAGTCTTACTCTTTGTTGCTTTGTGGTTTATTCTACGAGGCGATTTGTTGTATGTCTTTCCGTGTGTCATTTTGTTCTTGTGTTTTTCAGTCCTTTTAGTATTGCGATTACCTCGCTTGGGGAAGAGAGAGCTAATCTTAGTGCTTTTCGTACGTTTGTTCGGTTTGTGCTTGTTTAGATTTGTCGGTTTTCTCTTCCTCTTTGAGTCTGGGTAGGGCTGCGGTTTGTGATTGTGGCACTCCCTAGACTTTTCTCTTACCTTTTTTTCTTGTCATTGTTATTTATTAATATTAAAGCTTCGAAAAACATAAAACATCCATAATTCTAAATACCCTGGGGATGAAATCAGTAGACATCTAATGATAGGTATTTTTCTTTTTGTCTCAGAAAGTAGGCTTTGACATTTCAAATGTCAAATCCGATTTTTTGAAAAAAAAAAATACAAATACAGGCTGCATATATTAGTATTTATAGTATAAAGACTTAAAAGAAGGAGAACATCTAACTTCAAAGGGTCGACCATTCTAATTCAGTAGTATACCACTTTCTAACGGTTATGATCTTTACAAATAAACGGTTTCACGCTAGAAATGTACCCGTAATATGATGTTGGTGTGTTTACTAAGAAGTTAAAAGTTTTTTGTTTTTTTTTTATGATACGACGATTGGCTGGACTTCCTACTTCTTTCAGAAAGTATTATCCTCTTTGTGATAAATGGACTATCAAGGGGTATAATGATTGCCAGTATGTCAGTGGTACCTCTAGACATGTTAGGAACATCTGGCTTTGCTACAGGACTAGGACTTGTCTTTTGTATTGCCGGTGTTGTCGTAGTTGCCTCCGGACCTGTAACAGGTATGTAGATACAAAGAACGGTGTTTGGTGCTGGTCAAGTGCATCATAAACAATCGAGTATCGGTTTACAGTGTCAAAAGATGAAACAAAACGTAAGCGCAATGCAAGAACGGCCCTCAAGTCATTTGCGAACAGCAAAAGCCAGATCAGCCTGAGGTTCCGTGCGCAGTATAATCAACATCATATTTGTTCGGTGATAAATTTTCTAAAGTATTCACTGGTCCTACAAGCGAGTGAATACGTAGGCAGATCTATTTCCAATATACGTAGATAAAGCCCGTTTTGTGAGTTGCGCAAACACTGAACATCAGTTGGTTAGTCTTTCTGTGTGGCAAAATAAAGAAATATGACAATATCCTGGAATGGCCACAGCCACGGAGCAAAGCCCTCCCAAGACCCCCGATAAGGATTGAATTATACGAAGTGGTATCACACAAAATAAAAGAACGAACAAACGATAAGGAACAGCAACATAAATACCGCTTTGGAGGGTCCAGTTATCCGAGCGTTGAGTCCTCACCCTTAACCCATTAAAGACTGGAGACCTCTAAACGGGTAACGCAAACAGTGCAGACCCATATCAGACTCGGCAGAACGCGGCATCTGATAAGGGTCTCCACTGTTTGCAAATAGTTCAACCATTTTTCTTTATGAATACCTACATCATATACCCTGACATATTTAAGTCTAAAAATATACTCTTCCAATATATAGTATGGGAGAGCTTATTCAGTCTTTAATGGGTTGGTCGTGATACAGTGCCAGATACACATATAATTGTTGGCCCATTTACTCATCAATGAACTAACACAGAAACCAGACATGAACTTCTCAATGCTTTGTTGCAACAAAGTTGAGGGCTCGACTACATACTGAAAGTCAGAGCATATGAAACACATGTCCGAACTCAGTCACAAACCCTCTATAAGAGGAGGATCAGTAGGCGTGTCACTTGCAAGAGAGACAACTCTCACTTTCTTTGTTATGTACTTATCTTCCCTGATGTCCGAGGTTTACCTTTTGGTTAACCTTTTTTTCAAACTTAAATATTACGTTTATTCTTGAGTGGATTGCTTTCATATTTGGTAGAGATGACGAAGATGACCAATAGGGGTGTCACATACAAGAGACACTGTCTCACTTTCTTTTTTGTGTACTTACCTCCCTTGAAGCCGAAATCTTGTGCAGGCCATAACTCACATACTGTTTGAGATAATTTGATAATATTTGGCAGGGACATATATCAGGTCAAGTAGGAGTGTCGCTTGCAAGAATGACAACTCTTGCTTTGTTATTTTCTGGTTATCTCCCCTGAATGAATTTCTAAGCCAAATTCTTATGCACTCCATAACTTCTTAATGGTTTGAAATATTTTGTTAATATTTGGTAGAGACATAGATAAGGGCCAGAAGAAGTGTCGTGTGCAAGAGACAACACTCACTTTCTTTCTTGTGTACTTATTTTCCCTGAAACCGAAAATTTGTGCAGGCCATAACTCCCATACTGTTTGCGATAATTTAATAATATTTGGTAGGGACATATATCAGGTCAAGAATGTCAAATGCAAGAAGGACAACTGCTTTTTTTTTTTTTTTTTTTTTTAGTTATTTCCCTTGAACAAATTTCTCCACCAGATTCTTGTGCACTTCATAACTTCTTAATGGTTTGAAATATTTTCATATTTGGTAGAGACTTAGATAAAGACCAGTAAATAGCCTTGTCGCGTGCGAGAGAGACAACTCTGACCTTCTTTGTTACATGCTTATCTCCCCTAAAGCTGAAAGCTTGTGCAGCCAAAATTGATTTTTTTTCACTTATGCAGGTTGTTGGGGTGAAAATTGATTTTTTTTTTTATTTTTGCACGTTTTAGCTACAGTGGCTGAGCCTCATCTATATACTTACCAGTGACCACATCAGTAACCAGTATTTCTTTTTTATAAAAAATTGTATTTTTGAACAGGCTTTTCATGGAGAAATTCTGTTCTTTAAAATAGTGATGACTGTGCGGTCGGGTCTTGTCCAAGGTTTACCTTTTGATTAACCTTTTGTCAAAGTGATATGTTATCTTTATTCTTCGGTGGAAAAACCCCGTCCATAATGCCGTTGGGCATTTTCCTTGTTTGGATATTTGTTTAGATCGCCTCAGTAAGGCGATTCTAACAAATATCCAAAACAGGTATTTCTTGAAGTATCAATACAGTGTTCTTGCATAAAATCTGATTAACTGTCTCCTCTTGAGCGAAGGTTTCGTGCAAGTCAGATTATCAGTATAATACTTTTTGTCTTTATACCGAATGTCGGTATAAAGAGTGTTGACTGTATAATTAGCGTAGGTATGATAAGGATCGAATGCTTTGTACGTCATTTTAAACTCAACGTTGTTTGTCTTCTCCAAATGCTTAAAATGCATCAAAATGGAGTCTACTCTAAATGTAAAGAATCTATTCACAAAATTCCTCCCCCTGAAAGTGTATTTCAGTTACTTTTGGTGTAAGGATAAACGAACACGGAAAAGATAAAATGTTCAAATATTCCTGTCTTTAAATGTATTGTAAAATTCCACATTGTGAATGCAGAGTGACATTTGAGGCTTAAAAAATAGCTGTGTTTCCACTAACATGCTGAAAAAAAAAAAAAAAAAAAAAACTAAACAAAAAAAAACACTAACATGCTGAAAAAAAAAACAACAAAAAAAAAACAATGGTTGGTAGGTAGGAGAAACTTTTTTTTATTTTTCTTATTTTTCTTCAGAAAAGAACAGGGTCGGGCCTGTAATTTTATGAAAATACAGGTATTTTGTTGAGGGTAGGTGCTTTAGTTTTTTTTATTTTGCATTTTTACTGATAAAAAAAAGCAGGGTCGGGTGTTTGAAACAGGGTTGGTCGGGTTAGCGGAAACACAGCTATTTTTTTTCACGCCTTCTGATTTTTATCAATTTATGCTTGATCTTTTATTTTCCTTCATCATAGTTCTTGATAAGATGCTTTATTTTTCAATCCAAAAGTATTGAGTTTTTTCTTATTTCTCCACAAGAACATGTTTTGTAGTTACTCATTGGAAGCGCCTCGGCGAGGCGCTTCTATTGAGTACCCATAACAAATGTTTTCGTGGAGAAATAAGAAAAATTTTTACCCGATACCCACTCCTATCTAGACCTATGCTTTATAATGCGACTATAAGGGTGCGCGACGAAATGCCCACTCCTTCATTCTTTACTAAGCACATCTGAGCCGCAGCGTGAGAAAACGTACCTCCTGACATGTGAGCCTAATCTAAGACTCAAATCAGCCTCGCAGTCTGATCCGAGTCTTTGTTGTCCGCATGAAGGAACTTTGTATTCTTGCTTGTCCAAAATGCACCCAGTAAAGATTCTGATGCGTAGGCTGATCTGAATCTTTGCTTGGCGCACATGTCCGAAGGTGTATTTTCTGCATGACGCTGCGACTCCTGTACCAGAAACATGAGTGTTGAAGTACAAAACCCAGCGGGCATCGACGTTGAGGCGACGTTGTATTAACGTCATGTGCCTGCTGGGAAGTATCCATAGAAAATGAAAGAAAACAAAAACAACAAACAACAAACAAATGAATGACGGAAGAATTCAGAATTTCCAGTCTTCACTTTACGGTTATTACTATTTTTAATTTTGTAGGACTTCTGCGGGACGTGAGTGGAACCTACTTAATATCATTATATGGAACATCTGGTTTCATGTTTCTAGCGCTGATTCTGTGCCTTATATCTATGGTGATGCACAGCAGAATAAAATCACACAGAGAAGACACTGAAGAAATTACAATTGAGAGTGATGAACCAGATTTTAACGTAACCCGATTCTAACATGCATCAGGTCATAGAAAAGAATTCCTTGACACGTATGCGAAAAGCGAAGCATGTACTTTATTCATTAACCACATACATCTCAAGGAAACCCCTGTAGTTTATTCGTTGATCGCATACATCTCAAGGAATCGCATACGGCGTCTTCATTGATCACACATATCTCAAGGAACCGAATGCAGTTTATTCATTGATCACATGCATCTCAAGGAACCACATGCAGTTTATTCGTTGCTCACATACATCTCAAGAACCGCATACGGCATCTTCATTGATCATATACATCTCAAGGAACCGATACATATTCATTCATTGATCGCATACATCTCAAGGAACTGTATGTAGTTTATTTATTTATAACATACATACCAAGGGAGCGCATGCAGTTTATTCATTGATCACATACGTATAAAGGAACCGCGTGCAGTTTATTCATTGATCACATACATATCAAGGAACCAGTTTATTCTGTAGATCACTCACATCTCAAGGAACCGTACACGGCGTCTTCATTGATCACATATATCTCAAGGATGCGCATGCTGTTTCTTCTTCGATCACATATATTGCAAGGAATTCGTTGTGACAGAACTGGAAAGAAATAATCACTATGTATCTGATAAATGTCTGCGTATGTCTCGTTTGTAGTTATATACTATAAACGGCATGGACGATGATCATGGACCTATACAATCTGGTCGATGTTAATTGACTTGTGTGAGTTTGTCTCCCACAAACAGTATAAATGCTGGAAGGCTCAGATTAGCATGTGCCTCCTTGCAGTATGGCCAGAGTCTTCGCTGTCGGCATGTAGAAACCCATCACGAAAACACGCCTGTTTTAATATATTGAAAATTTTACAACCAAAAAAGGAACATTTTCAGATAAAAAAAATCTGGGCCCAGTTGTTCAAAGCTAACGATGTCGTTAGTTAACGATTCGTTAAAATTTACATCGAGTGATACGCAAATATGCTGAAATTTTTTGCTGAAAAAATGTGAGTAGCTGCAAAAGCTACTCACATTTTTTCAGCAAAAAATATCAGAATATTGTATATTGAATCCGCTAAAACAGTTAACGAAATGACCCTTAACGAGATCTTTAAGCTTACGACGCTTTGAACAACTGGGCCCTGATATTTTTCACATTTCTGCTCAAAAATATAGATTGTGGTTACTCGTTAGAACCGCCTCGGCGAGGCGGTTATAAAGAGTAACCATAATCAATGTTTTGAACAGAAATAAGAAAAATAATGCATACCCCTGTAAATCCAAGTTTGACTATATAAGAGGGGGGTTTAAGGGGGTCATCTTTATATAGGTATGTTTTCGTGATGCTGAGATTCTCGTCTATCAAAGAGCGCCCCAGCGAAGACGCTGCGCAGATGCACAAACTGATCAGGGTATTCTTTGGCTCCACATGTCCGAAGGTACATTTTCTCTCACTGAGGCTCGAGAGTTTCATTTGTATTTGTTTGTGTTTTTTGTTGATGTACTAAATAAACAAAAAATACCTTATACATATTGTTTAACAAGTCGTCAGCCCTTCGGTAATGCAAACTCAATATATGTGTGCGAAACAATAAATCGCATAAAAATTCCTTTAATACGTGACATGAAAAAAAAAAATCTGAATGAAAAAAAAAAGAGTCGCCTTCGGGAACGCGCGAACCGCTTCATGTGAAAATCTGCGTATGTGTATACCGCACATTCGCACAGTCTGATCAGGGTCTTTGCTGTTCACTTACAAAATTATTGGATACTGTAGAATATATCGCTGTATAGCAAGGCCACTTATCAGATTATGCTTCTACTCAGGCCGGTCTGGATCTTTTCTGTTCAAATGACGTTATGCCCTGAAGATACATTTTCTCGCGGTGCGTGTCATAAATACGGGGTGCAAAAACAGCAAACTAGGTCTGATTGGCTGTCTGAGCATGAGGGACGGTGACAAAATTGAAAAATATAAATAAACCCTTGTCATGCTGAATAAATTAAAATGCCATGCCTACTTCAAGTTTTCAGCCAATCAGATTACTTGATCCAGGCTGTTGATACAAATTCACATACTTAATGGCAAACAGTGCAGATCCAGATCAGTTGGCTTCTTCAGAAGCCAACTGATCTGGATCTACACTGTTTGTAAAGACAGGGTATATCCGGGTTCAGCAGGACTAGGGTTAAGTTACCCAGGAAAGCCACAATCTCAAAGCTCAGCCTTTTAGAGGCACGGAAAGAAGAAAAGATGAGGAACAAACAAGATGCAGTGACACAGTTGCAATAACCGAAATCAGTGGCTTATAATTATACTAACGGTACTATGATCCTCGAAACGACTTACAGGAGGAAAGTGTCATATCATTGGCTAGCTGGTTTCAGCAGTGATTTGCAGTAATGGGTTTGTATAGCCCTTGCTCCAAATTAATATCAGATTAAGAAATGGTTTCAAGTTTAACCTTTAGCATGCTCAGGGCAAATTCAACAGACAACAATTTGATAATATTTTTTTCAGAAAACAGGGTTTGACATTTCATGTGATCTGTCTCCTTAAACAGTTTGCATGAAATGTCAAACCCTGTTTTCTTAACAAAATATATTTCAAAAAAATATTTCAAAATGTCGTCTGTTGATTTTTTTCATTGACTGTGCAACTGGCATGTGTAATTATTATTTCTGTATACTGCAGAGGTGAAATCTATTATCATACCAGTTTCCCTAAGAGAACTAGATTGTATTCCTGATATTCTGTCAACAGCCAATCAGATGATAGGAACCCACACACTACATGTTGCACACCTATACTGGGCAGTTGATAGCCCCGTTAGTAGAATAGAATTTCCTTTGGGATCATTGAGCCCATTCTTGTTATTTTGAAAATCGAATTCCGCTGAAGCCGGTGCTTGGGGGCGTATGCAGCCTTGCAAACTACAGTGTTGCATATGAAGAGACTTAATAAAACCGTGTCCAATTTTCGTTATTTTGTGTGTTCTTTGTTTCCAAAGGCAATCATTTTGATCTTTATTGTTTCACATTGTTGTGCGCATGCGCCAAACAGTCCAGGTAAGTCTCGAATCGGCGTTATCTAAACGAGATTACAATCGAGGGGACAATCTTCAATACGCAACATATCAGAATATAGGTCCTCGAAGATAAAAGATAGGAAGATATTAATACAACAAAATAAAATAGAATGAAATCGTCTTCCTTGAAGGTGTCAAACTTGATTTCATTGCTTCATTAAAGTGGGTCTTAAAAGTCAACATACTACTTAGAGACTTAAAATAACTCAAAGATTTCATTTACCACAAGCAGATTTCCCGTCTTTATGCATGTTATGTCCATTTATTTCCACGCGAAAACAAAGTTCCTTTCAAATTAATAAATGAATTCAGGACGTAACATTAAAATTTAGTTTTTGCACTAACATACTTAGTAAACCTCTGTCGAAATACAAGAAAGAAGAACTGCTACAGAAAAACTGCCTTCAACAGTCAGCAGAAACAGTCACTTGGAAGCATAAACTACATGTAGCTTTATTCGATCACAACCTCGCCCTTAATTCTGATGCTGATCAAAATTACAAATACAGTCGAACCTCAATAATTCGAACATCTTTGGGACCATGTAAATTTGTTCTAGATATGGGCAATTCGAGCCACTGAGGGTTGTTAATCATAACGTCAGGTAGAAGGCAGATGGATATACCTTGATAATGCTATGCTGTGTGTATTCATTAGAATCGCCTCGACGAGGCGATTCTAATGAGTACATACAACATACATTTCATGATAAACACAACATACACACAACATACATTTCATGATAAAATAATAAAAAAAAAACTTCTCTATCAAAATTACAAATACAGTCGACTCTCGTTATCTCGAAGTCCAAGGGGATTTTTTAAATACTAAGAGATATCCGTACCTCGACATATCAAATTTGAGGAAAACAAACAGAACAACCACAGTTCACAAATGAATATGTAATTTGACTCCTGAAGCTAGAGGTATATTGGAAATATTGTGGAAAAGAAGAGAAATTGTTCCCTCTTTTTCGCAATATTTGTTACCTGTTGTTAGATTTTTATTTCCATGTTAAAACAGGGACCAGATTTTCACTCCGAGATAAGCGGTTATTCTATATAAGCGAAGTCGAGATAACGAGAGTCGACTGTACATATGTGCTAGCCCTTAACGCTCTCTAGCAACGCATTAAGCTGACTTGATTCAGCCTGTATTCAGATTTGATCTCAGTAAAATCAAAGGATCAGAAAATGAAAGCTTGTCCATTACATCAACACACTTATGCAAACTATACGCATTCGTTCCAATGCATAAATAATATACCAAGTTGAACTTAATTTCAGCTTTAATATATATACTGAAAGGAAAAAGAAACGCAGGGTAAATTTTATTCCTAAATTTCATTCAAGTTTGAAAAAGTTTGTTAAATATTTTACTATGATTACAAAACGGTACATGTATGGAACAAAAGTTCAAAATTTCATTGGTTTGTGATCAACAAATCTCGAGTTATTGAAGTTCATTGGTAGCTACCCCCCTAATCTTGAAATCAAAATCAAACTGAAAATCAATATCGGGTGTGCCCCACTCTTGCTGCCATTGCTGCCCTAATTCTCCTTTGGATAGAGTTAACCAAAGCATTGACAGTTCGCATCGGGATGTTATTCCATTCATCGATCAACGCATTCCTTAGTTGTGCGAGAGTTGCGGGGGGATTTCGGCGCTTCCTAACCCTTCTGTCCAGCTCATCCCACATGTGCTCTATTGGGGTCAAATCAAGTCTGTAAGGTATAGGGATGAGATCTTGCGTCCTGTTGCAGTCCCGCTTGTACAACAACGTAATCTGATTCTGCAGCAGGACAATGCCCGACCACATGTTGCCCGAGTTTGTCAGGATTTCCTGGCAAACAATAACATCGCACCACTAGCATGGCCACCGTACAGTCCAGATTTGACCCCAATAGAGCACATGTGGGATGAGCTGGTTAGAAAGGGTTAGGAAGCGCCGAAATCCCCCCGCAACTCTCGCACAACTAAGGAATGCGTTGATCGATGAATGGAATAACATCCCGATGCGAACTGTCAATGCTTTGGTTAACTCTATCCAAAGGATAATTAGGGCAGCAACGGCAGCAAGAGGGGGGCACACCCGATATTGATTTTCAGTTTGATTTTGATTTCAAGATTTGGGGGGTAGCTACCAATGAACTTCAATAACTCGAGACTTGTTGATCACAAACCAATGAAATTTGGAACTTTTGTTCCATACATGTACCGTTTTGTAATCATAGTAAAATATTTAACAAACTTTTTCAAACTTGAATGAAATTTAGGAATAAAATTTACCCTGCGTTTCTTTTTCCTTTCAGTACATATATAAACCTCATGAACACCACAGTTTCTCTAAATGGGTTATTAAATCTATCAAACGATCTCGATCAGACCTCACAAGGCTGCGAGATCTAACGGTCTCGAACATTCAATATCTGAATGCAGCCCAGTATCTCATGCAATTGTTCGAACACATTGTCACAGTTGGCGTGGTTAGTCGCATAGACAAGACAAGCAGAACCTGCTATACGATCTTCAATGCGCGTTTCCGAAGTAAACCACCTTGTGACACTCTTTGAGAAACTCCCTGTCAGGCAGATAATTTAACCCTTGTCCTGCTGAACCCGGATATACCCTATTTTGCAAACAGTGTATATCCAGATCAGTTGACTTCTTCAGAAGCCAACTGATCTGGATCTACACTGTTTGCCATCAAGTATGCAAATTTATAGCAACAACCTGGATCAAGTACCTGATTGGCTGAAAATTAGAAGTGGGTGTGGCATCTTAATTTATTCAGCAGGACAAGGGTTAAGCCATTTATGCCTAGCGTCCCATAAAAGGGGCATTGGCAAACAGTGTAGATCCGGATCAGACGCCGTAGACCGCAGCACTGATCAGGATCTACTATGTTTGCATTAAATACAGGAACCTCTATAAAACATTGTAATAAAAAGTAATCGGACATACACACAACATACATTTCATGATAAAATAAGAAAACTTCCCTATCAAAATTACAAAGACAGTCGACTCTCGTTATCTCGAAGTCCAAGAGGATTTTTGAAATACTTAGAGATATCCGTACCTCGACATATCAGATTTACAACTTTGAGGAAAACATAAACAGAACAACCACAATTCACAAATGAATATGTACTTTGACTCCTGAAGCTATATAAGAGATATATTAAAAATATTGTGGAAAAGAGGGGAAATTACTCCATAGGAGCAATTTCTCCTCTTTTTCACAATATTTTGTTACCTGTTGTTAGATTTTTATTTCCATGTTAAAGCAGAGACCAGAATTTCACTTCGAGATAAGCGAAGTCGAGATAACGAGAGTCGACTGTACATATGTGTTAGCCCCTAACTGTACATATGTGTTAGCTCTCTAGCAACGCCTTAAGCGGACTTCTTAGTAGTATTTGATTCTGCCTATTGGAATTGGATTGCCCCAAAGGGTTAAGATAACAGAGACCACTCGGCATAAATGGCTTAACCTTGTATTGCATAAGTTCTCTAAAGCATTTAAAAAGGCCAATTGACAATAAAAAAAGAACGATTGCTGAAACTGAAACTGTATAACTATGGAATCGGAGGTCTCAGCTTGAAATGTATGCAGGTATTTCTTTCTGGCAGAGCTCAAACAGTTAATTATTCTCGAAACACAGTTCCAGTGACATCTGAAGGTCCCACAAGGTTCTCTCCATCCCATACTATTTCCGATATATATCAATGACTTTATAGGGCAGATCCAAAGTATGGTTGTTTGGTGATGATACTGCCAAATACATTACTGTTTCCAACTTGAAGGACGCTTAAAATACTACAGCAGAATCATGTTTATCTTCATGAATGGGAAATGCAATGTGGCATGGCGTCCAATCAAAGTACAGTCGACTCTCGTTATCTCGAATTCCAAGGGACTCTCTGAAATACTTCGAGATATCCGTAGTTCGACATATCAGGTTTGCAGAATTGAGGAAAAAATAATTTGATTATCCACATTTAACAAACTGATAGGTAATTGGACTTTTGAAGTTAGAGATATATTGAAAATATTGTGGAAAAGAGGAGAAATTGCTCCTTAGGAGCAATTTCTCCTCTTTTCTACAATATTTTCCAACTGTTGTTAGGTTTTCATGTATAGGCAGGGACCAGATTTTCACTTCGAGATAAGCGGTTATTCGAGATAAGCGAGGTCGAGATAACGAGAGTCAACTGTAAATGCGTAGTCACGGTCAGATTCTTGAAAAGGATGGGAGCTTCAAATACCTATGTGTAGAAATCAACGACAATTTGCCTTTCTATACAGGCAAACAAACAATCAGGGCCCAGTTGTTCAAAGCGTCGTTAGCTTAACGAGCTCGTTAAGGGTCATTTCGTTAACTGTTTTAGCAGCTTCAATATACAATATTCTGATATTTTTTGCTGAAAAAATGTGAGTAGCTTTTGCACTGCAAAAGCTACTCACATTTTTTCAGCAAAAAATTTTCAGCATATTTGCGTATCACTTGATGTAAATTTTAACGAATCGCTAACTAACGACATCGTTAGCTTTGAACAACTGGGCCCTGCACATTAGCAGAGAATTAAATCCAGATGCCGAATCATCCGTTCAGTGGTCTATAAGACGAGCTGTACAAGACGTCTTACCAGTGTGGTCCCAAATTGAATCATCCTCCACAGTACAGTCGCAGTATGGAGACCTAAACTAAAACTAATATCGTTAAAAATTCGGAAGGATTCAACGCAGGGTAGTTAGGTGGATACTAGATGACTACTTCAGACACTCTAGCGTCAGAAATGCTCCAACCCCTTGACTAGTGGTCTCTTGAACAGAAAAGACGCTATTTCCGACTTTGCCTCTTCTACAAAATAGTGTAGAAGACGTCCAAGGAAGAGCCACAGTCACAGAACATAGCCTACCATTAACACCAAGAGAAAGAACAAACAACCCATGACAGACAGTATACATGTACATGTCACAAACCAAAGAAAAGTAAAGCAACCAGCTTCCTCCTCCCAACGAGATGATTACACATTACGAAAACACGCCTATTCAAATATATTGAAAATTTCACCACCAAAAACTGAAAGTTTTCAGATAAAAATCTGATTTTTTTTTCATATTTCTGCTCAAAACATAGATTGTGGATACTCTTTAGAACCGCCTCGTCGAGGCGGTTCTAACGAGTACCCACAATCGGTGTTTTTAGCAGAAATAAGAAAAATAATGTATACCCCTGCAAACCCCAGTTTTACTGTATAAAAGTAAGGTTTAAGGGGGTCAAAATTATATAGGTGTGTTTTCGTGATGAGTGCTAGACAAGATCACCCAAAACAACAATGAGACAACGACTAGGACAAGATATGGACAAAGCCCCGCGACGATCAGCCACAAGGACTAAAAAAGAACACCAGAACCACTGCCTTAGAACGGTCAGTAGTAAAAATTATCGGAAGTAGGAATGGATTTTACTGAAGCCAAATCTCCATTTAGATTCAAATGTTTTAAAAAATACAAATGATTCTTTGGCTCGCATAAAGGCTCCCGAACTCCATCAGTAAAACGTCACTGAAACAAGAAAAATGCCTAACGACATTATGGACGTGTTTTTCCACTTGAAGAGTTCCTCTGAAGAATGAAGTTAACATATCACTTTGTAAAAAGGTTAACCAAAAGGTAAACCTCGGACGACGCCCGACGCCCGGACATCGCTATTTCAAATGACGATATTTTTCCGTGAAAACCCCGTTCAAAAACGTCTAAATCAAATTAAGTCCCTGTGATGAAACAAAGATGAGGGCTCGTGACAAACACCCTCCGTGGTTCAACTTGTGGTTCTCTTCCGACACCGACAGCCAAAGCTAAAGAAAACCATTAGTAGAACCACGGATGGTTCGAACAAACACATAACATCAGGCATCAACCCTCTATATACTGAAAAGTTAAGGTCGGCAACGCAGTCCAATACCTGACCTACCGACGTGCAATGTGCAATGAACACACAGGAATAGGTACACATTGTTTTTTTTTTTTTTTTTTTTTTTTTTTTTGTTGTTGTTTTTTTGTAACAATCCTGTAATTGGATTTGAGACCAATAGAATTATTTGTATATAGAGGCAGGGAAAATAAGTCCCGTCCCCCCGCCCTCGCCCCCCCCCCCCGGCCCATCCCCTGGCGGCCATGTTTTTGACGAATCATGATGACTTGAACAATCAAGGAACATTTCTAATAAATTATATTGAACTCGGACCAATGATTTCTGACTAGAAGATTTTTTTAAATTCTTTTTCTGTATAGATATATAGGGAAAATAAGCCCCGCCCCGGACGGCCATGTTTTTGTACGAATCATGATGGCTTGAACAATGTTAGTAGATGAGTCAACAAAGAAAACATTGCTGCCACATTATATTGAAATCGGTCCAGTAGTTTCTGACAAGAATTTTTTTTAAAGTTTTCTATATAGATATTGGGAAAATAAACCCTGTCCCCTGGCGACCATGCTTTTTAATGAATAATCATGGCTTGAACAATCTTGGTAGAGGGTCACTAAAGGAACATTTCTAATAAATTATATTGAAATTGGTCCAGGGGTTTCTACAAGAAGAAGAGTTCTAAAATTTTCTAAATAGATATACGGGAAAATAAGCCCCGGCCGTCCCTTGTGGCAAAGTTTCTTTTGAGGAATCATGATGGCTCGAACAATCTTGCCAGAGGGTCACCAAAGAAAAACTTCTGCAAAATTATATTGAAATTGGTACAGTGATTTCTGACGGGAAGATTTTTAAAGTTTCCTGTATAAATGTAAATGGAAATAAGTTTCATCTCCTGCATGGTGGCCACGTTTTTTTTTGTTTTTTTTTTTAATACTGAATCACCATGGCAAGCCGCCCTCCCGCCCACTCCCACCTTCCCATGTTTTTTGACGAATAATGACGGCTTGACCAATCTTGGTAGAGGATCACCAAAGGAACACTGCCAAATCATACCAAATAATATTGAAATCGGTCCAGAGGTTTCTGACGAGAAGATTTTTATTTTTTTTATTTTATTTTTCTAGCTGAACGTTCAACACGGCTGACGTGGTCGGTTGCACGGTCGCTGTAATAATAACCACGTCGGGACATACATCTTTTTCCGGATCAGGAAAGAAAAATCTGCTGAAGAAAAATTACGTATTTTTCTTACATTTAAGTTTCTTTTTGAGTATAAGGATTATTGTATAGGATAATCTGTAAATATTCAGGTAAAATATTTATGCAAGGTTGCTGATTTGTGGTGCGAATCCTCGATCGAAGCCACACAACACGTCACACAAGCGAAGAACCAGTAATCGTGGGGTACATAGAAATACCGAAACACACCAGAACGCACTGATATTTGCCGGCACACACGTATACTTTTTTTTTATTTTCTAATTATTAATGTTTGATTTTATAACTTAATTGTTGTTTGTTTATGTTTAACATGTTGTTAAGAACAAACTAGATCTCTTTGTTTGCCAAGGACGATAATTGACTGGAACCATCTTGAAGAAAGTGTTGTGTGTGCTGAGACAGTGAACAGCTTCAGGAAAGCAGTTTCTCATTGGGACTAACATTCATTCCCAGCTCTCTCCTCGTCGCGTATATGCTGAAAGGCCCTGCGATGTACATATCCAGATCCAGGGTACATTAGTTGATCTGCATTTCAGTGTTTTAGATTACTGTGTTCCGGTCTTTACACCAAGCGCGTTTCGATACATATTGATGTATAAAACATCATTTTTTGCACACATCAGAAAAGCAAAACACTTGAAATTAATTAAAGTGGTAAACAAACAATAAATGCTAATTAGTATTTGTTCTTGGACTTTTTTTAGTCTGACATTTACTCAGTATATAGCTATAAATTGCTACCGAAATGGATTGTGGGACAACTTAGCACATAACCAACTCGGCACATAACCAACTCGGCCCATAATTAACTGATTAGCCCAATTATCTATTGTCTTGTTGAATACTTTAATCCACCGTTACAAAAAAACAATTAAAGGTTGCCTTTGAATTTTAATCATTTTAACTTGAAGATGGCAAATATTTATAATGTAAATGTCATGCTTAGAAGCGATTCTACCGAGCAACTATAATCTATGATTTTGAGCAGAAATAAAATATACTCCTGGAAATCACCTGTTTTACTTTTTGGGCTTCATCGCTTGAAAACCTGTCTTCGTGGGGTTCCGATTGATCAGGTTAGACAAAAACTGGCCTGCTCAGTCTCAAAACCCACGAGTTTTGGCATACAACAACCTAAGTAATCATACTTTCCAAGTAGCGAACAACAAAAGCGTTGATCAGACTGCGCAGTTGATCCGCACCCTTATTGTTCGCACATGCAGTTTGCAGGTGGCCCCTGGGGTTTTCTCACGACGAGGCTCAAATATTAAAGTGGGGTACATACATGTAGTTCCCTCAGACTATCTTATAGAGTTGAAATATGAAAAAATATAGTATGAGCCACGATGGAGAAAAAGGATCATTCGGACAGTCCGTACGGTCAAACTTTCAGCAGGTCAACCTTAGCAGGTCAAGAACTTTGTCTGAATGTTTCTCATGACCTACAGCTAAGGTGAGCAAACAGCGAAGGTTTTGGCAAGACTGCGTGGATGTGCAGGGTCACCTGAACCATTGCTGTTCGCATATGCAATAAATGGTAATGGGTATCAATAGTCTACCTTTCAGGCTTTTTAGAGCAGAAATAAGAAGAAATATATTAGAGATACAATTACATGTATGCCCTTTTCACGGCCTACTGAATGGTCAAAGATATAATTGGAAGAAAAAAAAATAAAGAAATAAATTTATCTTTCCTAACTTTTCCTTTTTATAATTATCTATAAAAAGTGTAAACTACATCTAGAAATAGATGCATAAATGTACATATATATATAACTGTATTTATGTGCCGAGTTTACTATGTGCCGAGATGGTATGGGCTGAGTTGGTTACATATGTATGTGCCGAGTTGGTTATGTGCTGAGTTTGCTATGTGCCGAGTTGACCCGGCACCCTGAAATGCACAGTGTTCATAACAATATTCAAAAATTGCACTTTTTTCACTTCAGTCAAGGCATGAAAGCTATCAAGGTCATATTTCACGATTTGCTAACACTATTAATAACTTTTATATATTAAAAAAAAAAAAGACCAAAAAGAAGCAGTTGTAGAGAAAAGAAATATATGGTATGTTCTCATAATTCCATTCACCCCCATAACTCTGTTCACCTTCTGCTTAGAATAATATGAAAACAAATCTTTCTTAAATTTATGCCACATTAAAATTAACAAGAAATAACTAACATTATAGCTGATTTTCAAGAAAATCAGTTATCGCTTACAATTTTATGCACAAAAATAAAAATTTATCACAAAATGCTAAATATTTAGAGGGTACCCCCAAAAAATCACTGACCATTGACAAGCATGTGAATGAATACAAATAGTATCAACAATTTTAGAACAGTTATAGTCTAAATTAAATGTTCATTATATAAAATATGCATAGAATGAATCTGGTTGCCTGTGATAAACAAAGAAACTTGAGTGAAAGGAGTTATGAGATCATGCCCTAAACAGCCCCGTCATATTCTGAGTGTACATGTAGAATTTAAAGATGTGATATTTATTTCCTTTTATCTTGGAATTCATATAGATATTTAGTCAAATGTATCAAATATATGCACATAAAACCATTCTTGCAATAAAAAAATGATAGCAGGATTGCTCAACCTTAAGTGAACAGAGTTATGGGTTTCCAGGCTATACGTAAGTGAATTCCGGTAAATACCAGTGTGTTCCGGTGTTGCAGTGTGTTCCAGTATTTCTATGTACCAGTAATCGTGTATCATTAGAATTTTATGTACAAAGACCTTTGGCTGGCTAGACTTTTGAATCGTCCTCCATTATGTACTGACTTCTGTACATCAATTTACTGAAGGTTAGAGCTCTAATGGAACATGTATATAGACCTTTTTAATGTTGTTGTTTTCATCTGGGCTACTGACCACGTGATTACAATGTTATGCCATGTGACCAAAAATTGTGGATGGCAAAAACACTTCCAGTTCCATTAATACCAATTGATTCAAGCCTAATTTTACTTGGAAAATAAATCACTTTTGGTTAATATTTTACCGTGTTTTAAAATACAGCTTTAAGAAGCTATCTGACTGCTTTACCTCAGACAAATACAACTGTTTCAATGATATTTTTCCGATATCAGCAGGCACATGCGCAACCGTAATACTGCTTTATGATCATTTTTACGCCTAGTTTTAGCTACTATATAGTCAAAATATATGTTAATATTTCTGGTTATGACATTTAAATGATCACTCAATGAGAATCTCTCCTGAAAAGAAACTTTTGACAAATGAAACTGCTTTCTTTTCTGAATAAACATCGGTAATTATACTGTCTGGTAAACATAAACAACAACTTTCTGCCATCCAATAGAACAAGCCTAGAACGTAGATCTGCGTTTAAGACCGAGATGTTTCAAATGATGGTTATTGTGTGACTTAGTGTTTAAAAAGGTCTATAGATCACAGTCACTTCTACCCAGTAAACAAATAATGTGGTAATAAGGTTTCAACATCACTGCAACATAATGAAGTTGCAGCTATGTTTAAACAAAGTTATTAACACATGTTTACAGCCTTGCTGTGGAAGCTGGGTTTGATGGGGACTACTCTTTAGGATGTTTAGCTCTTTCATGAAGTTAAGGACTATCAACCAGCTGCCCATACATAGTGGTGAAATATGCCACCTCTACAATTCTTTCGAGGAGATTGATCATGAAATATTTTCTACGGTCATTCTCTCCCTTCCGCTGATTCAAGAAGGGCAGTTGTCAGTTTCTGGCGAAAGAATGTGCACATTACTGGTTAACCGCTTAGAGGACTAAGCCTGCCCAGTAAACGTGTGGTTAGGTAAACTGACCACGCTCGACATGACCCCATTGGGTTGACTGGGCCGTAAAACCTCAACACAAACAAACAAATGCCACCTCTACATCATAAAGTATCAACAAAAATAACAAATTAAATGTGTGTCTCACAAATTTAATTTACAACTCCAATGCAAAGGCATATCAAATGGTTATTAATAGATAAAAATATATTTTATAAGTGTGAAGAACTTACCTTCTAACTTGCTAAATTTGAACAAGCATATTCCCTTTTCTTTTTCGTAATTACGAAAAATACTTATGTCAGTTTGTTTCACAGTGTCCCGTTTAATCTTTGTTAATGCAGACAAGAATTAAAATATCCAAATCTATTCAAATACAAACACAATATGTGTATATCAGGGCTCTAGAAAACCAGAAAATAGCCGGTCTGAACGGAAAATAAGAATCCAGGACCGGTTTTAAATACCCAAAAACGCTAATACTTCGGTCCAACGGGGTTGTGCCGTGGACCCTATTTTCCCCCCGAAGCAACCGATTTTCGCAAATCAATGATGTCTAAAAAAATCACAAATGGTCAACTCTTCACAAACTGAATTCCACAAAAATGCAGATCATTACAGATTTGCTAATAATCAATCATTTTATTTCTGTGTTTGTTACCTTAGTATTCAGACACCCCAGCTCCTTACCATACTTTATCTAAAATTTGAACAAGTAAATTTACTACCCACTGTTGTGTCTAAAATAGCTGGATGAGTGGCAAACAGTGTAGACCGTGATGAGATGCCATGTTTCTGGCATCTCATCTGTGTCTGCACTGTTTACACTGTTTGCTCAGACAATAAGAGTAAGATAAAGTGGCAAATACATTCTAAATTAAGTTACTCCTGTAGCAACCAAGAAAAAAGAAATTAAAAAAAAGTTCGATAGGCCATAAAACCTTTTTACAAACAGCTATCAGAGATATGCTAAAAATGCACATCTTAGCTGGAATATTAAATTTCAGTTCCCATTTTGGTCCTGTTGTAATAACCTGCAGTTCTGTTAAGAAATGTGATATTCCCATTAAGGACAGTATTGTCTACAAACAGATGTACTGAACAGGGTTTTCTCTCAGGGTTTTAAACTGAGGGTCCCAGGGACTCTCTTTTCTGGAATTAAGGGGTCCTTTAGTAAGATTTAGGGGTTTGTCATTTAAAGCGGTTTAACCTTAAAGTGCTAATTACAGCTACAGCAGACAACACATTGAAGTACTTGTTTTTATTTTTCAGAAAAAAAATAAGACTTCACTAGGCAGACAATTCACATAAAATGTCAAGTCTTATTTTCTCTGAAAAATAAATTCAATTTTAGAATGTTGTCTGCTATAATTTGCTTTAATATAGTGCTTTAAGGGTTAACTATTGCCCAAATATTGATCATTCTTGCCCTCTAAATCACAAATAGATTAAAATACAAAGCAAAGTAGATGAATAAAATTAATTTTGGATTGATCATATACATTGTATGCATCACAAAGGACTCTTGCTTCTAACTTTTGAGAGTCCAGAACAAGGTTTTGGGGGTAAAAACTGCCAAAATTTGAGTCAGGGTTCAAATTTAACTTTTTTGACAGCTTGCTAAAATTAGCAAGTAGCAAGGTTGGCAAAATGCCGGCAAATATGAGTATTTTCCATGCCGGTGGTATTTACCGGTAAATACCGGCAAATACTGGTAAATGCCGGCAAATACTGGAAATTGGCATTTACCACCCTGGAAGTAAGACAAAACCCTACCCTCAGTATCAGCCTATGGACAATGTCTGTAATAGGGGCTACATAGTTGACTTAGTATTTACATTATACTGATTGCAGTTTAACTCTGGTTTAAGTTTACTTTAATATTAAATTCAGTTAAGTGAAATCTAGAGAAAAAAAAGCCTGTTGCAGCAAAGAAGTTCCAAATGGGATCTTTTTGCTTCATGATGAATAGTAGTATGATACTGTGGTGAATAGTGCAGATTTTAGAGGTGACTATAACCAGAAATTTTCTGACTTCCAGGGTATATCAGGTTTGAAGCCATACTATAACTCAAGCCTTACCTATGACACCTTTTTACTTTCACCTAGACTTATTGTCTATATGCATTCATTTATGACATCTTGCCCCTGGCTATCAAGTACCCTCTTGAACAAACAATTGTCCTGGGATTTGTTGTTTTAGTAATTAGACCATACAGGTAGTCTTGCTAATTACATGTACCCTTAAACTCCTAAAAATTTTGAATATAGTAAAGTGATGTAAATATCCTAAACTTTGCAAAACATACTTTTACCATACAGAAGTGTGTTTAAAAGATGCAGATGGCCTGGCAAACATTTAAGATCCTGATCAGACTGTTCAGTATGATCTTGGTCTGCTCTTTTTGACATGGTCTGCCAGCACAAAAACTTAGGGTCATTATGGTAAATGTCAGTGGCCAGGTGCACAGGTGAATTTCTACTATTGAGATAAAGGCCTACATGATTTTTTTTTTAATTAAAGACCATTTGTTGCTTAAATAATTTCAAAATTTTTGTCTTAGATTCACTTTTTGGCAGTGTTACATGTTTATATTGAGATTTCTTCTATTCTTCAGGGTGGTAACCTTACATAATTAATGATTTTAACATTCTTACTCATCTAGTTTGCTTATACTATTTCAATGCAACTTGTTTAAAGACTTCAGCAGTTTTTTAAGGCCAAAAAAATTTCAATTTGCCGGTATTTGCCAGTATTTGCCACTTGAGGAGTATTTTCCAGACCGGTAAATACCGGCAAATGCCACTGGTAAATACCGGGGGTGGAATTTGCCGCCCAACCTTGGCAAGTAGCATTATTTTTTACTTGCTAAACCTTTCAGCCAACTTGCTTTTTCACACTTATAAACACTGTTAAATGTGGCTTTAAACCATAGCACTCTGGGTAAAAATTTCAGCAGACATTTTAAAATATTTTTCTTATTTTTCCCAGAAAACAGGTTTTGACATTACATGCAAATTGTCTCCATAGGAGACAATTTGCATGTAATGTCAAAACCTGTTTTCTGGGAAAAATAAGAAAAATATCTCTGGGAGAAATAAGAAAAATAGCGTCATTGCTTTTGGAAATGAAACTGCAAAACTTCAGCAACAATGCCTCAGGTTCCGCCATTTAAAGAGAATCTTTCAAACTTGCTAGAATTAGCAAGTGATTGAAATTGCAGCTTGCTTTTTGAGGAAATTAACCAGCATTTAGCAAGTTAGCAAGTGCTAAAATTGATCCCTGTGAATATGGGAAAAGCCTGAGTCTGAAGACATTAAGTAATTTAAGTTATCCACTCCAGGAGATCATTGAATACAATAGGGAAAAAAAACATACACAACTTGCATGGATAGTACTGATCTGCTGTCAGCTAGTGATGCCGGCTCCACAGTGCAGTCGGTAGTGCAGCTAACTGCACATCCAAGAGTTGCAAATTTGAATACCAGCTCGGGCACATAACTTTCATGGAGATTGCTCATGATGCCTGATGCACAATAAATGACCCAATGAAATAATTTCTATGGCCATTCTCCCCTTCTGCTGATTGAAGAAGTGCAGTTGTCAGTTACTGGTGAAAATATGTGCACAAGAACTGGTTAACCACGTAGAAGACTAAGCCTGTCCAGGCAAAGGTGTGAGTAGGTTAATTGGTTGGTTCAGTATGATCATAACAATGTTGAATGGGCTGTAAAATTCTTCAAAAGCCAACTAATCTGGATCTACACTGTTTGTTAAGACAGGGCATGTCGTGTTCAGCAAGAGAAGGGTTAAGAGATGTCTGTTCTAAAAGGAAAGAAATTGCTCCCAGTGTCAGCAATTTCTTTCCTTTTAGAGTAGACACCTTTTCAGTTATTTTGTTAATTCCAATTAAATCCTGAGTGCTAATGATATGTATTAGTTTGTTTGAATAGAAGTGATGGTGTAGGCTAGAAGAAGAGGAGAAGACATGAGCACAGACATGAGCTCTGGCGAGAGAAAATCTCACTCTCTGTTACTCAGGAAGGGCTCTTCAAATAAGATTGCTCTCAAAGAGAAGATAGTACAAATCTATGAGGCTTTCTTCCAGGTTAGTTTTGAAAACATGATTCATATTTGCTACCATACCCTAAGTGCCTCTGATAGATAAGTTTTTAAGTCATTGGGTATTTTAGGCTATTTTTACCCAAAAATTTCTCATTGAATTGGGTATCAGGATTTTTCTTTTGGGTACCCTGTTTTGTTAATGGATGCAAAAAATCATGGTATTTGGGTATTTACCCCATTTAATTTGAGATGCTTTTTCAGAAATTTTAATATTAGGTAAATATCCCAAGCAGTTTGTCTAAAGCACTCCATACGGTATGATACCATAATAACCCAAAGACTTTGTCAGATATTTGAAGCGTTCAGGTGGCCAAGTGGTTAGTGCTCTCCAGATTACAATGTCCAGTGTTCAAATTCCACTAGAGGCAGAATTCAGCACACAACTGTATGGCTCTTCATTGCACAGAGCCTTTCATTACCATCCTTCCATCGTCTTAATATGACTTAAATAATGTTGAAAGGAATGTAAAACAACAAACCATCATCATACATGTACTTAGATTCAGATTAGATGCTGCAGAATGCAGCTGATCAGGGTCCACATGTGTTTGCCACTAAGTCCACCATTTTTAGAAACATTATTAACCCTTGTCATGCTGAACCCAGATATACCCTGCCTTTGCAAACAGTGTAGATCCAGATCAGTTGGCTTCTTCAATCAGTTGGCTTCTGAAGAAGCCAACTGATCTGGCCCCTTTGGGTTAACTGGGCCGTAAAACCTCAACACAAACAAACAAACTGATCTGGATCTGCACTGTTTGACATTAAGTATGTGTATATATAGCAACAATCCAGATCAAGCAATCTGATTGGCTGAAAATTAGAAGTGGGCGTGGCATCTTTATTTATTCAACATGACAAAGGTTAAGAGGTAGTCGGATGAACTTGTTCAAGTATTAGAAAAAGTAGGGAAAGAAGTTAAGGTGTCAGAATTTTGGGTAAATACGTAGCTTTATATAATGTTGATTTCTATTTTCTGCAAAAAAAAAAAAAAAAAAAAAAGGCACCTCTCTTTTTGTTTCATGGAAAAAGTTTATACCTATTCTCTACATACATCATTTGGCATTTATACATCAATTCTGACATAATTTGTGGCCCAGCCTCAGATAAGCTACTACTTTTTACTCAGAGCTAATGTTGTACACACAAGAGGTTCATGCTATGAGTTGCATCTTGTTTGTAAACTCGACATGCGTTTGAGTCCTCATTAAAAGTTGGTTTCCTTTTGGTAACTTACGGGTCCCAGGATGTCAACTGTTTAACAGGTGACAGGAGTGTTATGTGGAACACCTTTCTAGTTCCATTTGACCGGGTAATTACCATACATATTTGACCTTTGAAATTCCGTATATGTACTTAACCTTAAATTTCTTTACTTGTTGTTTGATCTTGGTAAACACTGTTTGCTGGGAAATGCCTGTGAGACTGAGTATTAAGGATAAAATTACAGTCAAAATTACACATATTTTTTTCTGGCTTCCTTTTCAGTCAAAATTTTACAGGTATATCTATATTAACCCATTTTTGTCAAGTGGATTCTTCTACTTGTACTCTTTGGACAGGTCCATTTCCTGTATAAGGGGTGTCTGGTTAGTTTTTATTATTAGCATTCTTTGTAGAAGTATCTGAACTTAATGCAAACAGTGTAGACCCTGATCAGAGGTCGCATTCTGCGCTGGGTCTTGACTGTTTGCCAATGTTCCTTTTATGGGACGCTAGTCTGAAATGGGTTAACCTTCAAAATGCCACTCACTACAGCAGCAAATGACTTTTTTTTTTTATCATTTTCTAAAGAAAATAAGGCACAATGTTTCATGTGAATTATCTACTATACAGATGATTCACATGGAAAATCAAGCATTAATTCTCTGAAAAATAATACATGTATTAATAAAAACACTTTAGGATGTCGTCTGCCGCAGTGTTGAATGTCACTTTAAGGTTTGAAGCATATGTTGCAATATTTTATTAGAAGTATCTTACTGAGATGATTTTAAATTGAGATGCCACAGATTTTATATGGAAAATGAAAGGAAATGCCAAGATTGTTTGAGAGGCTGAAAATAAAGCTTTCTTAGTGTTTTTTTTTTTTTGTATTTGAATCTTTATTTATATTTTTATACCCAGGGTGAAGATCCATCGACTGGAAATGCCAACTTCTGGGATGAATTTTTCTTGTTGAAGGTAGGATGATATTTTTTATATTTGTGAGGACACTGATGAGAAAACCTGCTTACTGGTATCCCTTTCACTCCTGAGTTTCTGAAATGGACTCCTCCATCTCTGAATTTGGACACATCGATTGTTGCAAATAGGGTTTTCAGTCCAGAATCAATAACAGCATTGGAAACGGTGTAGATCCTGATGACATGGTTACAAGCCATCTCATCTGGATCAGCACTGTTTACAAAAATTGCTGTATTGGTTAGCAGGGATGGAATGGTTAACCCATTGTAGACTGAATAGACTCTCCCACACTATATACTGGAAGAGTACAATTTCAATTTTAGGTATGTTTGGCTATGTGATTTACATATTCCTAGAGAAAAATGGCTAAAGTATTTGCAAACAGTGGAGACCCTGATCAGATGCTGCAATATGTGGCGTCTGATCTGGGTCTGCACTGTTTGCCAGTTACCCTTTTACGGGTCTCCCGACTACAATGGGTTAATGGGAATTGATTCACTTTCAGGGAAGGAATCTCTTTGAAAATGATTTTGTCTCCCTTTTGGAAAAATACAAAAGTAGTACCTGGAGGAGGACTAAAAATCCCATGTTCATATCTTTTATTTGGACCAAGAGAGAAAAAGAGACTTGTTTGTTAGATTATTAAACAGTAGATTCAGAAACTATCTGCATGAGGTAGTAGCAATATTTTTTTCTAAATTGACTGATGTGTGTTTATTAGAGGCTTGTATTTCCAAGAAAAATTATAAAAAAAAAAAAAAAAAAAATCACCAATTTTCAGGCCCAGATTGGGGGATGGGCATTTATTAGAGCATAAGAGTATTAGAATTTTTATGGTACATGTACCTTATGATGCCCAGTGAAGACTGAGATCAGCCTTCAGATCCTCTGATCTGATCAGAGTTTTGGCTGACCTCCAAAAGAAACTTGGGCTCTTTTGTTAAGCACAGATCCCAGCGTAAATTGATCAGACTGCAGATGTGCTGGCTGAACTGAGTGTTCACTAGGGAGTAGGCATACATAAATGTAGGTACATATCCTTATGTGATGGCACATTTTGACCTTACTTTTCTCTCAGTAGTGCACCTGAGTACTGCAGCTTGCTTTAAGCCTAACAGTTATCAAGAATTTATGTACCTCATTGCCTATTACCTATATTTCGCACTCCAGCTATTTTTGCCTTATGTAACAGCAACTTAATTTCAAAAGATTTATTAGGTTATAAAGCTATAAGTGTCAGCTAAAATGGAAGATCAGCTTCATTGGAAAAGACTGATAATGTTAGTGAATGTGCTGGCTGGGCAGATACATGACCCGCTTGTCACTTTGTTTAGTTTGCATTAAATGACCCAGTTGCTGTCTTGTCTTATTAAATCTCTTAAATTCATCAAATAAGTTCTGTTGTAGATTTTTAATCTATACAGTTCACAATATGGGGAAATATAAATGAGAAGAGGAAATGTAAAATCCATTGTGACCAGGATTTTTGTATATAGTTAGTGAGAAAATGGATTTCCTGAAAGCTGACAGAATGGCAATTTTAACCCATTCATGTCTAGTGTCCCATAAAAGGGGCATTAGCAAACAGTGTAGACTCAGATCAGATACCACAGAATGTGGCATCTGATCAGGGTCTTCACTGTTTACACTAAATTAAGGAATTTCTATAAAACATGGCAATACTAAAACAAACAACCAGACACCCCTTATATTGGAAAAGAACCTGTCCAAAGAGTTGAGGTAGCAGAGTCCACTTGGTACAAATGGGTTAAGCTTCAGCCAGGTCAAACTGGAAAAATAAAATTTGAAGTGGTTCAGATGCTATATGTAAGTTAAACTTTATATTTTAATCTTTTTTTCAGGTTAATTCCAATTTTATTGAAACAGAATGTGAGAAATTGTCTGGAGAGGGACTACTCGCATTAAAGGTACTTAGTCAGGGCTATAGATATTTTGAACATGAAGACATTGATGTAGTTTTTCTATAGAAAAAATGTGTATTTTGGGATCTCATTTCAGTTGTCTTAAGGTTTTAATGATTTATCAGATTCTGCATGAGTTTTCATCACACTTTTGAACAGTTTTCTTTTTCTGTTATTCATTTTGAATGTAATTTTGTATTTTCATTTCCATTTGAGTAACTCAACTTTTTAATATATACATTATAATCATCATCATCATCATCATCATCATCATCAGATTTTTGATTAACATGCAGGTACAGGGGCAGCATCCATATCATTGGGCCCCTTCCAGGTAGCTGGCTTGCTGCATGCATGGCAGATCTCACACCAGATCTCCAGATATGTTTATCATGAGGGTTGATAGTCGAGAGCTTCCACTCTCTGCAGTCCCTCACTATAAGCTGCTTCCATGTCATCTTGGGCCTCCCAGGCCCACGCTTTCCATCAGCCTGTATGTCAAAGGCTGTCTTCACTGCACCGTTGGAGCGTTTCACATGTCCATACCAGCAGAGCCTTCTCTCCTTCAGAATGAGGTACAGATCCTCAATGCCAAGCCGCGCAAGTAGCTCATTGGAGCTGATGGTGACAATGTCTAATTGTGGCTTAACATTGTAGTTCTGTCTGATCATTGCCCTGTCATTCCGCTGCAGATGTTGGAGGTTTGGCTTTGTCAATGGCCAAGTGTCACTGGCATGGAGCAGTGCACTCCACACACATGAGCTGTACACGTGGCCACATGGTGTGAAAGAGAGGTAGCGGGAAGAGAGAACTGGTAGCAGCTCCTTGAACTTCTTCTAGGCAGTTTTCACATGTGTTGTGGTTGAAAGTTCACAGCTACCGGCTGCTGAGAGCATGTCTCCTAGGTAGCAAAAGGAAACTACCACCTCCAGCTTGTCAGGTCCGGCTTGGACTTCCCTCTGTGGTCTGCCATCCAAGATGCTGTTGCTTCCCACTCCAGTGCGACAGACGGCGCATGGAAGCTTGCCTGAACTCTGCAGGCCTGTACCACAGCTCATGATCTTTGTCTTTCTGCATTTAGTCTCAGTCCTTTCTCCTCCATTGCTTCTTTCCAAGTTAAGAGCCTCCTGACACATTCCTGGAGGGATTCAGCCATGATAACAAGTCCTCATAGGGGACCCCAGAGCGGAACTCGCGTGACAAGGCTTCAAGCACAATGATGAAGAGCAGCGGGCTGAGTACCAAGCCTTGGTGAACACCGACCTTCACTTCAAACTCTTCACTGTACCCCTCACCAACACGGACATGGCTTGGCATACATCCTCTGCACCCGTCGCACAGTCCACTCCTCCACACCAAGTTTTCTCAGCGCCTACCAGATAACCTTTCGAGGTACTCCATCAAACGCCTTCTCCAGGTCTACAAAAGCCGTGTAAAGTCTCTTCTTGGCAGCTAGATACTTCTCTTGCAGCTGCCCAACAACAAAGATTGCGTCTGTTGTTCCTCTACCTGGGATGAAGCCAAACTGGGAATCGTCTATATACACCAACTGTCTGATGAAGCCGTCCACAGTGTTCTCCATGACTTTCATGACCTGCTCTGTCAGCTTGATACTGCAGTAGTTGCCCCTTTCCAATGCATTCCCTTACACTTGTTGAGGCAGACAGTGAAACTGCTCCCAGTTAGAGGGTACCTTGCCATCCCGAATGATTGCAGCTGCGAGGTCACAGATCATGGAGGCGCCCATGTCACCGGCTGCTCGTATCATCTCCATCACTATGCCTAATGGTCCCGGTGCTTTGCCCACCTTCATATGAGATAGCTTTCTAAACCATATCAGTGGTGATTTGGATGGGCGGGCCTCCAACTGGTGGTTCGTCAGACAGGCGGTCTGGGTCCCAGTCAAACTCAACATTGAGAAGCCTTTGGTAGTGCCAATCAGGCCTTCTGCATTGAGTCTTTGCTTATTAACATCTCCCCTGCATCATTCTTCACCGGTTTGTCACCAACAACATCAGCGTTCACTCTTCTAAACTGGTTAGCAAGGCGGCAGACACCTGAAGACTTAGGGTCAATATTCTCATAGACCTTCCTGACAGCTTCTTGACGAGCATGGTGCACTGCATGTCTGGCAATGCGTTTGGCTGCATTGTATGATGCCTTAGTGCCTTTACCAATCTTCCAGGCCTTGAAAGCTTTCCGCTTGGCAACAATGGCCTTTTCCACGTGCTCATTCCACCACCAAGTTTCGCGATGCCAACAGTGGGGCCGAGTTGTGCCACACACCTCCTCAGTTGTCTTGAGCAGGCTAGTCTTGATGTATATAGATAATTATTGTTTATTTCAAAATATTTAATTGGGTCTTCTGGATACTGTTGAAAACCATCAATAATGTTTAGATGTGGGTTTTCACTAAGATTATTTGAGTCTCATTTGTTACTTTAGAAAAAAAAAAGGATCAGCAGAAAACTTTATTCTCCTTTGTAGTTGGATAAAATTTCTTGAAGCTGTAAGAGCAAATGTACTCCCAAAAAATACCATTTTGCTTATGAGGGGCATTTTCATTATAATATGCTACTAATTAACTGTAGACATATTTTAAGTGTTTTTTTTTTTTTTTTTTTTTTTTTTTTTGAGTATTTTTTGAGTATTTAAGCAAATATCCTGCTTATCTATTAACCCTTGTCCTGCTGAATAAATTAAGATGCCACGCCCACTTCTAATTTCCAGCCAATCAGATTACTTGATCAAGATTGTTGCTATAAATTCACATACTTAATGGCAAACAGTGCAGATTCAGATCGGATGGCTTCTTCAGAAGCCAGCTGATCTGGATTTACACTGTTTGCAAGGCAGGGTATATCCGGGTTCAGCAGGACAAGGGTTGAAGGCACTGTTATTTTCTTTTCAGGATAACTTCAACTTGTTGTTTGACAGAGCTGTAGCAGCCCTGAGAGAAGATAAACCTATAAGAGTTGTGAATGCTCTCTTGGTAAGTTTACCCCATCATTCTGTCATTCAGCCTTTGAGATGAAAGGGGTTGTTCCAGCTAATAGTTCACTGGCTGGACCAAACAATACATGATGTGCAACATGCTAAAATGTCCCTTAAGCTATAAGCAAACAGCAAAGACCCAGGTCAGTATGCACATCCATGCAGACAGGTCTGAACATTCTCTGTTCATCGACATATTCTATAGTATCCATTTTCTGTAAGTGGGCAACAAAGGCCCTGGAAGGTGCATTTGCACAGGCTGATCAGGGCCTGCATTGTCCACAGATTGCATTAGGGCTCTTTTTGTATGTTACACATCATATGGTAATTGATCAGGGTCCAATTGTTCAAAACTAATGATGTCATTAGTTAATTTATCGTTAAAACTTTGATCATTAAATATGGCATATATACTAATATTTTTGCAGAAAAAATGTGAGTAGCTTTTGCATTTGCAAAAGCTACTCACATTTTTTCAGCAAAAATATCTGTGAATTACATATTTTACTTACTAGAACAGTTAACATTTAGACCGCTAACAAGCTCGTTAAGCTAACGATGCTTCGAACAACTGGGCCCAGAATCATTATTTGCCTTGAGATTTTTTTTAACCTTTACAGCCCTACAGACCTTAAAAGATACGTTTGCAAACAGTATAGATGCAGGTAAGATGGTTCATAATGGGTGATCCCATCAGGAGCTACACTGTTTGCCATTCTGTTTTTGATTTTTATCCCCCACCACTCGATAGTATTAGACTATTATGTTTTCTTAATTGATGTCGGTTCTTGTCCATGCATCCATCTGTAGTACATGTTCTTCTTTTCCATTGGGATATCTTTTGTTCTGTTTCTTGGATTCCATTCAAAATTGGGGGTGGTCGGGAAGTGCGAAGGTGTCATGTATCTTACGTTACCGGTGCGTCCAACTGATATTGACTTACAGTTGGGCAAGGCCTGCTATCCTTATAGCAGGTAAGGGTAGAGGGGGGGATGTTTTTATTTCTTCTTTTTCTTCACTTTCATTCCTGTTCCTCTTTCTTCCCCATTCCTATCTTTCATCTCTTCTACTATCTCTTCTATCTCTTTTCTCCCTTTCTCTGGGAGATGACACAAAATGATCTGCAAGGGTTGACGTGTCGTTAAACCCCAACACATTAAAAAAAATCCATTCAAAATTTATGTGTGCATTAGTATTAAAAAGATCTCATGCATGATTGATAGTAGGCAAATTTTGATGCTCAATTTGGAGTAAGGGGCCCTGATAACTTTAAAATGGGTTGTGCCATATTTTGCATGTTTTTCATTTAATTTAAATGATAGTCATGCAGTGCCTAATGACAATAAACACAAGTTCAGTACAAAAATAATATATTTATATTGACTTTCTTACAACAGTGAAAGCCGCAACAAAGGAATGAAGCATAGCTGAAAAAAATTCCCTGTCTATCGTGGGAATCGAACCTGGTAGGTAGTGAAGGTAGGAGTGCTCCGTTGTAACACTCCCCCTTTTCAAGGAAGTCATCATTTATGATGACGTGAAGCCATTTTCGGCGTATAAAGTCCTATCCCGGACGAGCCCCCATCTTACGACATGAAAGCCGTAATGCAGGAATGAAGCATAGCTGAAAAAATTTCCCTGTCTATTGTGGGAGTCGAACCTGATCCTCCCGGTTAAAAATCCAATGCTCTAAACACTGAGCCAAAGAGTCGACTCTCTGACGCAGTTGTCAGAGATTGAATATATACCTACAAGCTATGCATAATCTGCCAAGGCAGATAATTGAAGGTAGGAGCGTTCCGTCATAACAACTTTGACATGAGAAATAATAAGAGTATATACCTGATATATGAAGCCATGATTCAGTATGCTGAGATCATTATTTTCCACTTCTGAATCTATAGCTCCAGATAAGGCTCTTTTTTTTTTCAACAAAAACCAATAATTGAGCCAGAGCATGACAAAACCTACAAAATGGCATGTGCGCCCAGCAAAGACAGATCAGCCTGGGTATCCGCCCAGTCTGATCAGAGTCTTTGCTGTCTGCTTGAAGAAAGCTTGGGTCCTTAGCTATCCACTGAGTGCACAGCGAAGACTGACCAGACTGGGCAGATGCCCAGGCTGATCTGAGTTCACTAGGCGCACATGCCATTTTGTAGGTTATGTCATGCGCTGGCTCATTTTTCTTTTTTCTTCATGAAACATATTGTGGGTACTCATAAGAAGCACCTCAGTGAGTGCTAATGAATACCCACAACATGTTTTCATGGAGAAATAAGAAAATATTTACTTTATACCCTTCTTATATGGAGCTATAATGGAATCTTCTCAAAAGAAAGAATTAGTTTGCATTCTAGGCCTGTCATTCTGTTTAGTAGGCTTTCATTTACCTACATGTATGTGTATTTAACTATTTCAGACCTTGTGTGCATTAGTGAGGGGCATTTACAGAAAGAATTTAAAGGACTATGGTTTTGATGTCATTAATATTTTGATTGGTTTTGATTCTGCGGAGACCGTGCTACAGGTACTAGAAATATGTTACTTATAAATGAGTTGTTATTAATCTTTATCCTGATAAATTTATTTGTTTTAGCAGATGACGTTTCAAATTATTTATACAGTTGACTCTTGTTATCTCGAAGTCCACAGGACTCTCTGAAATACTTCGAGATGTCTGATCCACGACACATCAGATTAGCGAAATTGAGGAAAAAAATAAACCGAACAACCACATTTAACAAATGAATGTGTAATTTGACTCCTGAAGTTAGAGATATGTTGAAAAAATTGTGGAAACGAAGAGAAATTCCTCCTTCTCCTCTTTTCGAAAATATTTTGTTACCTGTTGTTAGATTTCCATGTTAAAACAGGGACCAGATTTTCACTTTGAGATAAGCAGTTATTCGAGATAAGGGAGATCTAGATAACGAGAGTCGACTGTATTACAGGAACTTGTCCATGTAAACCGTAGCCTGTTTGTTGTCTACTCAAATTGTTGGACACATTAGAATACAGAAGTTTAAGAATCTGCTAGAGAAAAGTGAAGTTACTGACTAACGATGCTTGATACATGTATATATCATTTAGAGTCTGCATTTATAATTGAAATGTATGTATGCTAAAAGTAAAGGCCTGTCCAAGCCACTGCTATTAAGGGGAATGGATAAATATTCAAGGGAAATAACATAGAAATATTTACTGCCTTTCTTATAAGAGGCTACTCTTAAAGGAAGCAATTCTTTCCATTTAAAGTAGCTACCATTTTTTAAAAAGATATAAAAGAAGGGATGCGAATTCCTGTCTGTAAAAGCTGTTTACCTTTTCAATTGGGTGGCAAGGTATTTTACAATACCTTCTAAAAATGAAAATTACCAGATATATCCAGACAGATGTTCTTAACAGTTTAACTAAATTTATGTTTTCAGTCATTGTTTGAGAGTTTAAACAGATTTCTCATTGGTGACTCTCCTGTGAGCTTGAAACAGTTGGTGCTACAATTTCTCCTTGTATTAACATCTGTAAGTATTTCCCATTAACATATACCATGCTGCACTGGAACGTAAGCTGATTGCAATATGGTTTCTCTTTTTCCTCCTGAAAAAGTCAACATTACAATATTTATGATAAATTTTGGGTCATCTTACCATACTTCTCCTAAAATTGGAACAAATCCATTTTACTACCTGGTAATGTGACTAAAACATCTGGACTGAGTGGCAAACAGTGTAGACCCTGATCAGATGCTGCATTCTACAGCATCTGATCTGGGTCTACACTATTTGCTTAGATCTGACTTATACTTACTGCAGTATATAAGAATGTTTTTTCCTGTAACAGTTGAATGTTTTTTCCTGTAACAGTTCAACCTAGAATCTGTATTTTTTCATTATTATTTCAATCTTAGAATTGCATAGTTACTTTTCAGTCAGCAATAGCTGTCTTCCTGTGACAGCTATTATCCTATGACAGCCAGTTTGTCATTCTCAAGGATGGCTTTTATAGAGGAGTTTTACTGCACATATTTCCTGTACTGCACTGCACAGTGGCTATGTGCCATTACTGATTAGAGATATTTCACGTGATAGTGCTAAATTTGTCTTCAAAGCAGCAAAACAGCAGCTAAAATTTCCATCTCTGGTGGCTGTTGACACCTGGGGCCAGTTGTTCAAAACTAACGATGTTGTTAGTTAAGGTATTGTTAAAACTTTGATCATAAAATATGGTATATATGCTAATATTTTTGCTGAAAAAATGTGAGTAGCAAAAGCTACTCACATTTTTTTCAGCAAAAATATCTGTGAATTAGATATTGTACTTACTAGAACTGTTAACATTTTGACCACTAACGAGCTCGTTAAGCTAAGGATGCTTTGAACAACGGGGCCCTGTTTTGAACAAAGTAAAATGGAACTGATAATAGCATTGATGCACATTAAATGTTTAAGACGCCAGTGTAAGCTATTAATGTCTGCTCTGTTACAGGGTAGCTTACATTTGGGTGTTTAGAATATTTTTGTTCCTTAGCCATTTCGCTTCATATCTTTTTAGTAGAGGAAAATAAAGTATGGTACAGGAGGTCACAGAGTTGATCCCCAGCTAAGTGGTAACAGTCAGCAGTAAGACATTAGAGCAAGGATCAAAACTGGCTGGCCTAGTGTCAGTATAATATGACTGGGTGTAATGTTCTGTTGTGTGTCTGATGCATGAGGCAGCATCTTGAGCTCCCTAACCCAGCCAGGCTATCCCATCCAGACACCATTATGATATGACTGAAAGATTGTTGAAAGAGTTGTTGATTCAAACATGGCAACAATAATCAGAGGAAATAAGCTGTTATTAGTGAGTCTATGCTGGATAGACAAGGAAATCTTGTCCTCATCTCTTTTTGTCGCAACTGCATTAGCATGGGCAATTTAGGCATGCAAGTTTCCATCCATCCGTTCATTCATCTGTGTACTTACGTCCACCCTAGCGTCCACTCTAGCCACCACCCTAAATGAAGTCTACACAATGTAAAACTACTGTTAAATTTACTTCACTGATTGTTTTGTCTCACTGAGCTAAATATTTTAGTATACAGGTGCTACATAAACTTCAACAAAGTTCTTTCTATTTTTGAAACTCTGACTACTTTGTTGAAATTATCTTACCCCATGTTCCCTATGATGTGTAATTTTCAAATTCATCTGGTTTATTGTTTTCTGATTTTGTAGGTCACAGACAATATCAGTCAGAATACCTTGTTGGAGTACATACTGATCAACAGCGTATATGAATCACTAATACAGGTAGGAGAATTTGCAGGCTGGTCTGGGTTTTTGCTGTTGGCATTGAGAAAATGGGTCAGGGTCTTCACTACTCACCTATGTAATGTAGGGGAATTGTAGAATGCCTATGGCAGGATAATGAAGGTCTTATCAAGTGCAAGGACCCGCAGGCTGGTCAGAATCTGCTAAGTTTACATACAGGAAAGTGTAGTTATACCCCCACCCCTTGCAAACTGTGTTTGTTGGGGTATGTGGGGGTGGTTGGGTGAGGCAAAGGTGTCGTATATCTTGCATTACCAGGGCATCCAGCTGATATTGGCTTACAGTCGAGCAAGGCCAGCTATCCTTGCAGCGGGTAAGGGTAGAGGGGGAATATTTGTATTTCTTTTGTTTCTTCACTTTCATCCATTTTCCACTTCCTCTTCTGTCCCTCTCTTTCATCTCATCTACTATCTCTTCTATCTCTCTTCTATCTCTCTTCTCCCTTTCTCTGGATGACACAAAATGACCCACAAGGGTTTATGTGTCATTAAACCCCAACACAATCAATTGTCAGGCTATACTGTTTTCATGTTGTCCATCTGTTTGTCATCTTCAGATGAGCACATAGTTATTTATGTCGCTATGATCAATTTCAATGTATTTGAATGGGATTTATTCCTTTAGCCACACCAAGTTTTTTATTAGGTCATGTTTTTTGACACTTTTTTCATTGTCATTAGTTAAATATCAGTGGATGACAATTCATACAGATTATCTCCAAGAGAAGTGACACATTTTTTCAGAAGATATCTTTGCCAGTACTTGTAGTCTTGTAGGTGTGCAGATGGTCTGCGTTTTTACTATTTGCACATGGCAATATGTTGGTTGGCTAACAATAGGTCTCATATCATTGATATTGAAAGCAATAGAAAAAGCCTTAATCTTTAATGTGCCAAGCAAATTTGTAGTTGACAATATTCTTTTTTTTTTTTTTAACGTAAAATAAGTCTTGACATTTCTTGTCTGCTTGGAATGTCAGGATGTATTTAATCAGACAATTCACATGAAATGTCAAGACATTTTCTGTGAAAAATAATAAGGAAATATTTAAAAGATATGTCTGCTTAAGTTGTGATTGGCACTTTAAGGGTTAATCAGACCAACAAATCACATTAAGTAGTTATGTTAAATGTCCTAAATTTTGTACACCAAAGTTGCCGATAAAATGACATATGCAAACAGTGCATACCCAGATCAGACTGCTCCTTCTGGAGCAGTCTGATCTGGGTCTACACCATTTGCCATTCCACTAAGCATTTAAGAAATAACTGTATAAAAAGCAAAATTTGGGCAAAAATGGTATGGAGTAAAGTGTTTGAAATTTTAGTACATTTACCGTATATTTCAGATCTTGGGTAGTCCTGTATTGAGACAGAGTCTGGGAGTGGATGCTGTTCTTCTGCTGACATTACTTGTACAATACAGAAAACATGAGGTATATATTAGACATTGTCCTTTTCATTACTAACCTCAGCTCTGCTGCCCCCATTCCATCATAAACACACATTATACTGACCTGTTAGTGCTCAAATTGCCTGGCTGACAACTGCGAGGAAAATAAGCTAATAACAGTTTTGCATCTATAAGAAACTACAATATTGGGGCATTAAACTGAAAACAGTATATCCGCCACCTGTTAAAAAATACTAATTCAGCAAAAATATGGTTTCACATTGGATGTCAGTTTGTCTGTCTGTCCATTCATCTGTCATATGTCTGTCTGTCCATTTTTATTTCTGGATGATAACTTAAGTAAATGTCAGCAGATTTTCAGCTTGTGCATTGATATTGAGGAGATCTGGTTTGGGCTAGCTTATGGGTAAATTTCCTCAATTTGACAGTTATTTGCTCACCACACAGCCGTTTTTGCGTTGCTGGATGATAACTTGAGTAGTATTAGTTGATTTTACCTACTTGGTATGCGCATTGATATTATGGAGGTCTGGTTTGGAATTGCTAATGGGCAAATTTCATCAATTTTTGACAGACTTATCTGCCCGCCATTTGTCAGCATTTCTGTTTCCAGACGATAACTTCAGCAAATGTCAAAGGATTTTCACCGAACTTGGTATGTGCATTGCTATTGTGCAGATCTAGTTTGGTATAGCTAGTCTGCAAATTTCATCCATTTTTATCAGAGTTATCTGCCTGCCACACAATATTGGCTGGGTATGATTGTGTCAAGTTCTTATTGCTCTTAGATTTAATACCATATTTACCATAAGTAGATGTAATTGAACACTTAAACTCTTTACAATACTTATCTATAACTGTGAACATGTCCATTTTTCTAACTGATGAAGTATCTAAAGACGGCTAAATGTATGGCAAACAGTGTAGGTCCTGATCATTCTGTGGCATCAGACCTGCATCTTTACTCTTAACCCAGGCCTGTCTGTCCGAATACTTTGGGTAAGTACGATATGCCTGTCTGCAGTTTGTAGTTGTTATATAGCTCTGCGAAATAATTGACAGAAAGTAGCACCCATGTGTTTATTAGTTTAAGCACTCTTTTTTCCATTACATAAATCAAACTCTACAAGCAGTTTTTATAGGAATGAATTTTACTTTTGTAGATTTTAACGATGTGTAAACTTCAAAGAATCACTCACAAACTGAATAAAGTCCAAAGGGGCTTCTTTGTTAAGTTTGTGAGTGATTTGCAGATTATAAATTTATAAAAATCCATAAAAATAATAATTCAGTCCTTGTAACTCCAACTTTGTCATCATAATGTTACAAATATTGCCAAAAAATGTCAAACTTTTGAGACAGCAAAAGGAAAATAGAGCTGATGGAGCAGTCCTGCTCTGGATTTTATTGAAGTATAAATCTTCTCCTTCAACCAATCAAATTGTGCATAGCAACAGATAAGGCGCTTTTTTCTTCCAAAAAATGCTGATATCGTTCTTATTTCTCAACAAAAACATATGTTGTGGGTACTCATTAGAAGCGCCTCGGCGAGGTGCTTCTAATGAGTACCACAACATATGTTTTCGTTGAGAAATAAGAAAAATATTATGTGGATACCCCCTCTTATCTGTAGCTATGATTGTGTGAAATGTGTATAAAGATGAGGAGTTGGAATTATTCAAAAATAAAATTAAGCTCCATGTTTACCTATCCTGGTTACTGTTTGAAGGTAATAGGAGTCATATATTTAATTTTAACAAATAAAAAGGAGCAGCCTGTAGAAGTCTTTCTTGTCTCTTCGAATGCCTGAAAATAGTTTGCAAATTACTTGGTAGAGCTTAAGATATGTTTTTTATTATTTACCTAGAAGAGAAGCATAGGGATATCTCACTGAGTTATTTTCTATAATTGACAGTGTGATGATATGATAGCAGTAACTAGCAAATTATTTAACAGTCGGAACTGTTTTTGTAGATTATTGCATTTTATCTTGCTGTCCTGCCAAAAGGGACATAAACCCGGCCAAAGGAAAGAATGTCATGAAACTGTTGACATTATATCATGAAGTAACGTCTATGTTGCTTATGTATGGATTGAATAATGTAATTTTTTTCTGTTGTTTATTCTTCTTCTGCTCAAATAGGAACAATTTTATGGCGTCTTCAAGAAAACAGTACTAATAAAAAGATATATATTAAATATTAAATAGATTAATGGACAGTGTTTACTTGATATGAAAATATCTATCAATCAGGAGCATGATGATCAGTAAAAAGCTTGTTCATTTGGAATTCCTTTTTACCAAATTACCATACTCCTTCATGACAGCTTTCTCATATCAGTCAAGCACTATTGATTATTCTCTATGTAATGTAAGAAAATGACCCTTCTACTGTAAATTAACATTGAGTGCAAAAGTCAGTCACGTCCTCCACACAGTTTAATCAGAACTGTCTCTGTTGCTATCATTACAGTGCAACCTTCCTCCAACAGCAATCCTTGGGCACTAAAATAAATGGCTGTTGTGGGTAGATGGCTGTTATAGAGAGGTGAAATATATAGTAAAAAAACACTCTGGAAAATCAGAACAGTGGCAGTTACAGCAAGGTGGCTGTTGCTGAGAGGTGACTAGTCATAGAAGTTCTGCTGTATACACTTATTCTGTAAATTGGCCTGATCACACTATGAAAATGTTTAGGCTGATCTGAATCTTCAATGTTTGCACATGACAAAACCCGTTACCTGTATTAGGCAGCATTTATTTTAATGCTTTATATGCTCTTGTATTTTCAGTCAGCTAATCAGTATATTGTGAAGTTGTCAATCTTAGATGATGAGCTAGCCTTGACAGTAAGTTTTAATGCTTAACATGTTAGGTTAAAAACTTCAGCAGGTGATATTTTGAAATATATTTATTTTTCCCAGATAATAGGTTTTGACCTTTCATGCAAAATGTCCCCGAAGGAGTCAAGAAAGGTTTTCATAGAGAAATAAAAGAACTATTTATGTGGATAGCCCTGCTAAACCCGGAACTTCAACTAAAAGTTAGGAAAATTAGTGACTAAGCAAAATTCTAAATTGAAATTCATCCCTGAATTTAAAGGAGTCCAAGGATCATGTGAAATGAGACTCAAGGAGTTCTAATGTACACATATGGGTTATTCATGTTTGGCATCAAATGTAATAGGTGAAAACATGCAACACCTTTTTCCCCGACAGAGGATCATACCCGGTCTGCAGGACTCAAAAGTCCAACACTCTGCCACATCACTATAAAAGCTAGCTTTAACCACAAAGCAGTTAAAGTGTACATACCTATACCTGATGACAGTCAAATGAGCCAGCGCACGACAAAACACACAATAAGACCTCTGTGGCGAGCAAAGACTCATATCAGCCTGTATATCCACCCAGTATGGCAAGGGTTCTCATTCATCCCTCTTTGGGTAGCCTGGGGGCAGTAGAAGGCACAGGCAATCAGCAAAGACTCTGATCAGACTGTGCGGATGTGTAGGCTGATCTGAGTCTTTGCTGGTTGCACAAGTCTTATTGTAGGTTTTGTTGTGCGCTTGCTCAAATGAGAAAGAAATGTATGTGAAAACACCCAGGAAATGCCACAATCAGGAAGCAGAGCCTTCCCAGAGCGCTGTGGTGCAGTGGTAAAGCATCGGACTCGAGATCGAGAGGTACCGGGTTCGATCCCCACTAACAGCAAGTGTTGTTTCCTTGAGCAAGAGACTTTATCCACATTGCTTAGTACTGGTTTCTACCCAGGAAAAAAGAGGGCCACATGGAAGATTAGTACTAGATTACTAAATGTGTTACCCTCTATAAATAAAGTCGATTATTATTATTATTATTATTATTTCTGAGAGAGTTCGGGATACACAATGACAAACAAATGTCACATATGAAACCACTGACACACGAACAAAGAAGAACTGCAAAAGAGGAACCACACTGGAATGGTCAGTAGAAAGACAGCGGAGAGGCTTAAACCAGTTTTTCTATTGCTAAACCTTGCCCTTGATTCTGATGCAGTGCCAAATTACAAATACAGTTGACTCTTGTTATCTCGAACTCGCTTATCTCGAATAACTGCTTATCTCGAAATGAAAATCGTGTCCCTGCCTTAACATGAAAATCTAACAACAAGTAAAAAATATTGTGAAAAAGAGGAGAAATTGCACCTAAGGAGCAATTTCTCCTCTTTTCCACAATATTTTCATATATCTCTAACGTCAAGAGTCCAATTACATATAAATTTGTTAAATGTGGTTGTTCGAATTATTTTTTCATCAATTCTGAAAATCTGATACGTTGAGGTACGGATATCTCGAAGTGTTTTAGAGGGTCTCTTGGAATTTGAGATAACGAGAGTCGACTGTATATGTTTGGTCAGCATCGGGGTCGTCTACCTCATCAGTAAAACATCACAGTGAAACACATTTAATCACAAACACTGTGATGAAACAAAGCAAATGGTCCAATGATATTCTGAAGCCAGAATACCCAAAAGAATGCAAACAGTGGGCCTGACTACAGACATTGATAATCAAGCCCCAACCTTCTGAAACAGATTTAGTCTGAGGACTGACTCACTGTCATGGAATTAAAAAGGAAAGCAAAGCTATCAATCATTCATTCAGTTTGCTACAGAATATCCATGTTGCAACTGATCTTTTTGAATTAGTGGGCCCCCGTAGCCTAGTGGATAAGAGAGTTGACTCTTAATCCATTAGGTTTCTCACCGCTGTGGTTCGAGCCTAGCTCGGGTCATATGTGGGAAAGCCAAGTTCTGCTTACGGATGGTCAGGTGGTTTTTCTCCGGGTACTCCGGTTTTCGCCCACCTTCAATGAACGATCGGCTCGATATAAGTGAAATATTCTTGAAAGGGCCGTAAAACCCAAATCCAAAAAAAAAAAAAAAAAAAATCTTTTTGAATTAAGTTACAATCTTTTTAAATTGTTCCAGAAAATCAGCTTTACCAACAATCTTTCTGAATTTATAGACTAAATCGTTATAAAAGTCAGGTTCAGACAGACCTTCTTGCAGAAGTGATTTCAAAACAATGTTATGTTTGAACATTAATTGAGAATGATGCCAATAAAACTTACAAATGTTTGTCTTGAGTTTGGAAATAAAGGACAGCTTTATCCCAGTCAGCATTCTACGTAAATCTATATCGGGCCGTCATCGGCCCGTCAGGGTAGCTGACGGGCCGATAACGGCCCGATTATCGGCCCGATGTAGATTTACGTAGAATGCTAGCTGGGATGTATATGTCTGTTAATATTAATAGAAATGAGGTTTATATCAACATGGAGTTTATATCATTACAGGGTTATGCTCAAGTTGTCTCCAGTGCTCTCTCTGACTTTAACAGGTAAGATATTGGAACCCACCTTATTTCACATCCCTGCAGTACATGCAGAGTTGAGCTGAAGCCTCCATTGTTTTGTCAGTGTTTTTGCTGTTCATACACTCAACTTCTGCATTTATGGTCAGACGCAAAATAATGAAAAACAAAATTCTTGAAAAGTTCACAAATACACTCAGTTTGTTATTCAGTGCTCAGAAGGATGGTGTGATTACTTATTGAAAATGCCTTGGCAAGATGATCCTAGAGCTCTCAAACAGGGAGAAGTTTTGTGACCATTTCAGGGAGATGTTTTGTCCAAATTTTGGATTTCCTTATACATTCTATACATTTTCACTTCTCCCTCAGCTCAAGATAAGGAGGTCAGCCAGCTTAGGGAGACTTTTTCTCCCAAATCACCCTCTAGGATGACCCCTGACCCGTGACTACTCACAACAGATTATGTTTTGACTGAGAAATATGAAAAATGTCAGCAGTTTTTGGTTGAAAAAAAAAATGTCTTGTGTAGAGTTATGAATTGCAGCAAACAATAAATAACCCTTATCAGACAGCTCTTGCACTTGCAAAACAAAATAAATAAATAAATAAATAAATAAATAAATAAATAAATACAAAAATCAGATTTGAAGACTTTGTACTTGCTTTTTCTGACTGCTAAATTTGATCCCTTGTTAATTACTCTTGATAAATAATTTCTGTTTCTATTAATCTAAAAGCGTTGTTTTAATGGAGAAATGAGAAAATTATTTATCCGGATACCCTTTCTGTCTAGATATTCACAAGTGCTGTTTTTTGGTACTACCATATTTACCTTATTGGGACACTTTATCTACTTACCATACATGTCCTAAAATTTGAAATAATCCATTCTACTGCCTCTTGATGTGTCTAAAATATTGCTGTATGCATGGCAAACAATGTAGATCCTGATCAGATGCCGCATTCTGCGGCATCTGATCTGGGTCCACATTGTTTGCAAAGGCGTATTTGTCCCTATACTTAGGGTATCTCACTTTATTTCGTAGTGTAAGATATGAAGAGTATCCACATAATATTCTTATTTCTCCACAAAAACATATGTTGTGGTGATCATCAGAAGTGCCTCACTGAGGCACTTCAAACGAGTATCACACAATGTGTTTTTATGGAGCAATGAGGAAAATATCAATATTTTGCAATTGAAAAAATTGCCGTATCTGGAGCTATGTTATTTATTTGGGCCCAGTTGTTCAAAGCGTCGTTAGCTTAACGAGCTCGTTAAGGGTCATTTCATTAACTGTTTTAGGGGATTTAATATACAATATTCTGATATTTTTTGCTGAAAAAATGTGATTTTTTCAGCAAAAAATTGCAGCATATTTGCGTACCACTAGATTAAAATTTTAACGAATCTTTAACTAACGACATCGTTAGTTTTGAACAACTGGACCCCAATTTTTATTTTTCTAGAAACTACAAGATAAGAAATACTGAACAGCAAACAGGCTGGTTTTCTTCTTTTGCCAACATGGTAGGTGTAGAAGACATTTAATTCACTGTATAGCCAATTGAGCCACAATGTCAGAAAATGTGCCATTGGACATATGCGCCCAGCAAAGATTCACTTCAGCCTGTGCTTTCACGCAGTCTGATCAGAATGTTCACTGGGTGCATTTTGATATCCAAGGATGCAAAGGTTTTTCATGTGAACAATGAAGTTTGATCTGACTCTGTGCAGGCTGGTTTGAGTCTTGGTTGGGGGCACATGTCAGAAGGTGCTTTCTCACACATTTTGGCTCAAATGTAACTGGATATTTTATAAAGATATGCATAAACATTTATTTGCATGAAAGATTTTTCAAACCTGAGTATTTTCTTTTTCTAAAACTATTATCCATCCCTGCTAAATAAATAAAATATGGGTTCTACAAAACAAATATTCTGCTGCAGGGTTCTGTGGCACAGTCGGTAGCATGTCTGACTGTAGATCCAAGGTCGCAAGTTTGAATCCCAGCTCAGCCACATAACTCTTGTAGAGGTCAATCATGGAATCATTTCTACAATCATTCTCCCCCTTTCACTGATTCAAGAAAGGCAGATGTCAAGTTACTGACAAAAGAATGTGCACAAGTACTGAGTAACTGCTCAGAGGACTAAGCCTGCCAAGAAAAAGTGTGTAGGTTAAATGACTGGTTCGACATGACCTTAACATTGTTGACTGGGCCATAAAACTTCAATACAGTTGAAGATGAATGGGCCATAAAACTCGGGTTCAGACTCAAAAGCTATGTCTGTTTGTATTCAAACTTAAAAGCTATGTCTGCTTCTTTGTAGTACATGTAGCTTCCTAAAATTACTAAACACAGTCGACTCTCGTTATCTTGAATTCCAAGGGACTCTCTGAAGTACTTTTAGATATCCGTATCTCGACATATCAGATTTGCAGAATTGAGGAAAAAATAATTCGAACAACCACATTTAACAAATATATATGTAATTGGACTCTTGAAGTTAGAGATATATTGAAAATATTGTGGAAAAGAGGAGAAATTACTCTTAAGGATATTTTTTTTACCTGTTGTTAGATTTTCATGTTTAAGCAGGGACAAGATTTTCACTTCGAGATAAGCGTTTATTCGAGATAAGCGAGGTCGAGATAATGAGAGTCAACTGTATAAGGGTATGGAGAAATCACTTTGTATATTTCACTAGGAAAATATATATCATGGGCTCATTAGATCAAAACTAAAGTTTTGTTCATAACAAGATTTGTTTGTCATTCTGTGTCCAGTTTTTGCCAAAAGACTTTTTTCCAGGTAATGGACAGGTGACTTGTTTGAATTTAAAGATGGCAGAATAGATACTAATTTAGATTTTTCAAATTCAATCATCAGTCATTAAAGAATCTAATTTAGGTACTGGGGCTATAATACAGGTTAAATAATTGTGGATTTGAGAGCTGGAAAGAAAACCTAGAAAAATGGTATTGGAAATCAAAAAAGTTTTATATTGGGGTTCTCAGGATCATTGATTGTGTAGAGGTCATTGTCCCAAAAGGGACTGAAATTCTGTTGATGTTGAAAGTTAAAAAAAAATGATCAGATGATTCAGTTGTGTTGTCAGACCAGTTATGTAAGATGGTCCTAATTGTGCTCAAAAATACCTTTAATACCAAGAAACTACAGGTGGAGATAAAAATTTACATGTAGAGATGATTTATTCAGTCATTTTGTCAGATGGGTAACATGCCGTAGCGTAACAATAAGGGTAGCATGTTTCAGGTAGAGATGCCAGTTTTCCCATTCATCAGTCAAAATGAACCGATAGATCATGAAGGTGCCTAGCTGCTTGACATTTAATAAAGTTGTTAAGTTTTAAAATATCCATTCTAATTTGATTTGAATGCCATTTTAAAATTATATGTACTCTTTGTAAATGAAAACACTAATAATCAGAAAAGAAGATATGTAATGCATAACTCTCTTTCTTTCTTTGCTTTTTTTTCTTTTTTGTTGTAAATTGTCAGATTGCTTTGAATTACAAGAAAAAGTTTTAATAATTCAAGGGAGGTTATTAGGTAATTTTCATGAAAGAAAAACATTTATCTCCCTTTGTAGTCAGATTTTTGGGTTACTTCCCTTAGATTGATATTTGTTTATTTATTTATTTTTTTTTGTGTGTTTTGTTAATTTTTTGCCCTGCCTGCTTTTATCATGGCACAATATATGGATCTGGTTTTCCATCTGTTCATCCATGCATCTGTCCATTTGTCTGTTAGTCCATTCGTCTGTCAATCTGTTAACATTTGTCAACCTAACTTCGACCCTAATGTTCAATTTCATTTCCAAAGATCTATAAAGCCTACAGTAATGATTCTTGGTATAAGCTTGCTCTTAGGGATGACAACAGACAGCAGTATCCATATTTGACCTTGACCTATATTTCACGATTCACAGACTTTGTAAATTTGCGTCAACCTTAACTTCGACCCAAATGTTTAAGTTCATTTCTCAAGAACTACACAGGCTACAGTAATGATACTTGGTATAGGCTTTCACTTAGGGATGACAATTCAGACAGCAGTATCCATATTTGATCTCGACCTATAATTCATGGTTCATTGACTTTGTAAATTGAAACTGATCCTTTTAAGATTTTGCTCCCTTGTAGGCGTGACATAGCCTTGGGTGGAATTCTTGTTGCTTTATTTAATAGCTGGTTCACACAAAAGTTTGAGGGTGGTGGTAATGACCTGCTGTACTTGCAGCAGGTGGGGGAAGGGACATGTTAGTATTTTGTCTGTTTCTGCACTGTTATTCACTTATCTTTCCTCTTTTCTACTAACTGCTCTATCGCTTTCTCACTTTTGCTGGGAGACGGCACCAAATGATCCACATGCTGTTAACCCTTGTCCTGCTGAACCCGGATACACCCTGTTTTTGCAAACAGTGTAGATCCAGATCAGTTGGCTTCTGAAGAAGCCAACTGATCTGAATCTGCACTGTTTGTCATTCAGTATGTGAATTTAGATTCCAAGTCTGGATTAAGTAATCTGATTGGCTAACAATTAGAAATGGGCGTGGCATCTTAATTTATTCAGCATGACAAGGGTTAAACAAGAACTCAACTCAACATGTACAAAAGTCCAGAAAGAGCTGTTGCACTATTCAAAGTGTTGGCATTAATGCTTGTATTGGCACTAATTTTGGCATCATCGGGTGCGTCCACAAGTGTTTAAGTTTTTTGTTAAAGATTTTATAGAGCTATATCTCCTGGATGCTTGGGTGGATTGAACTGATGCTTTAAAAACCTGTTTTATGAATACCTGGATGAATTTAGTTGACACTTGATCTTTGTTTAGATACTGTTTCAGTTTTTTAATACAATGGAAGTAAGATGCCAGCTTAATGACCTTGAAATCAAGGTCATGAACTTAGCATTCTTAGCTCATCTGTCACATAGTGACAAGGTGAGCTTTTGTGATCACATTTTGTCCGTCGTCCGTTGTTCACGCATCCGTCCATCCGTAAACCGTTTCTTCAAACTACATCTCCTCCTAAACCACTGATTGGATTTTGACCAAACTTCACAATAATGATCCTTGGTTGGTCCCCTTTCAAAGTTGTTCAAAGGGTTTTGGTCCATTGCACATCTAGGTCAGCGGAGCTAAAAATAGATATTTTAATTGAAAACTTAAAAAATCTTCTTGTTTGAAACCAGAAGGCTCATGTCTTTGACATTTGGTATGTAGCTTCATCTAGTGGACCTCTACCAAAGTTGTTCAAATTATAGCCCTGGGGTCAAAAATGGCCCCGCACTGGGGATCACTTGTTTTACATAGACCCATACAGGGAAAAACTTTAGAAATCTTCTTGTCTGAAAGCAGAAGGCCCAGGCCTTTGATATTTTATACATAGCTTCACCTAGTGGACCTCTACCAAGATTGTTCAAGTTATTGCCTTGGGGCTGAAAATGGCCCCACCCTGGGGCCTGCATGTTTTACATAGACTTATATAGAGAAAACCATCAAAAATCTTCTAATCTGAAGCTAGAAGGCCCAGGCCTTTGATATTTGGTACATAGCTTCACTTAAAGGACCTCTGCCAAGATTGTTCAAATTATAGCCCTGGGGCCAAAAATGGCCCCGCCCCGGGGCTGACATGATTTACATAGACTTATATAGGAAAAAACTTAAAAAATCTTCTTGTCTGAAAGTGCAAGGCCTAGGTGGCCTTTGATACTTGGTATGTAGCATTGCCTAGTGTTCAAATTATGCCCTTGGGGTGAAAAGAGGCTCTGCCTAGAGGTGGGGACGGGGGTAACTTGTTTTACATTGAGCAAAAAGCCATCGGCAATGATTAGGCCTAGGACTGTCAAACTAATAGGAAGGATGGACCTTAAGAATAGACCCCATTTAAGTCGAAGGTTAAGGTCACTGTGACCTTAAGTACCAAAAAGCCTATAATTCTGCAATGCTTAAGGTTAGGACCCTCAAACTTAGTAGAGATGTTGGTCCACACAGTAGATGATCCTGAGTGCAAAGGTCAAGGTCATCAGGACCTTTAGTACCAAAAAGCTTGATAACTTGGCAATGCTTTGGGCTAGGACCATCAAACTTAGTAGATGATACTGAAGGCAAAGGTCATGGTCAAGGTCACCATGACCTTTAGCAGTGCTTGTGGCTAGAACCCTTGAACTTAGATGGGATATTGATCGTGACCAGTAGATGACACTAATGGCAAAGGTCAAGGTCACAGTGACCTCTAGTACAAAACAAGTTTATAGGTCGGCAATGCTTGGGGCTAGGACCCCCAAACGTAGTAGGGATGTTTCTTCTGAGGGCAAAGGTCATGGTCAAGTTCACCATGGCCTTTAGAACTGCATCTCTGTTAGCAATGCTATGTATAACATGATCCAGGTGAGCGATATAGGGCCATCATGGCCCTCTTGTTTTAATATGATGATCAAGGCAATTCCAATGAATAGTCACAAAATATGTTTTCATATATAGTTAAAATAAAAATGTCCATGATTTTTGGTTGAAAAAGAAAAGAAAAGAAAAAAATCTTACCTGGAACTATAGAACTATAGGCTAATCTGGGTGTTTTAAAGGTCTCATTAGTGTTTAGATTATTTTCAGTTTGGAAAGGCTCTTTTGAGTATTATTGGAAATAGATGTATTGAGGGCCTAACCCTTAAGTCTGACTGGGAGCTTTTAGCCAAGTAATCCTTTGGGAATGATTTTTCCTAGACAAGCTTTTCTTCTCCTTTTCTAGGTTCAGTCATTTTCTCTTCTCTGGTGTGTATTGGTCTGGTTTATATTTTATTACCTTATATGTGTACTTTCTTGTAGGTGGGAAATATGTTTGTAGCAGAAGAAAAAGAGATAGAAGCTGTTAGGTAAGTTTTGTCATTCTTTTTGAAATTGAGATATGTATCTAAGGAAAGAGATCTGATGCTGGTGGCAAACACAGTATCCTCAACAACTTGTTCATCTGTGTGCTCAGGTCTTTTGTTTACTTCGAGATTATTGGGTAGTGTATAATAGGGCTGAGAAACAGGGGATGCAAATCAGTCCAACATTTTTCCCATTTCTGGACATGTTTACTTATTTTGACCAGCTTGGGGTTTAGGCACTTTTCATGACTTTGGTACTTTCCAAAAGATCATAAATATTCTCTTTTTTTTTCTCTTTCTCTGTTGTGATCACAATCTGTCTGTGATTGATGCCCCTTTCTTCAAGCAAACAAGTGTCTTCTCTCTGGGAATAAATTATTTCCTTTTAGAGTATCCATCAATTTCAAGAGGTATTATGTACTAGGGAGGCAGTTTTCTTCCTAGCTAAATGCTGGCAGAATCTCCGGTGTATCCGTTCATCTTAATACTCAGTATAGATGTCCTGAAGAAGGTAAAGATCTAGGCCAGGCATGTTTTTCTACATATTTTCTGTTCATATATATATATATATATATATATATATATATATATATATGTATTTATTACATGACCATCAAGTTATTCAGTGAAATAACTCATGTCATAAAAATCATATAACCACACGTGTTATAACACCTGCAAGGCTTCCCATTGGTTAGCCTATTTACCCTTATTAATATTCGTATTACTCCGCTTATTGATAGCAATCAAGATGGTGTCCGCGTTCGCCGTTACAACTTCCACTTTTGAAACAGATCCTGCCTTCAATTTTGAGACGAACGATAAATATCAGACCGATGGAAGGGGAAGACACAACACAATCACAATATGAATAACACAACTACTAGAAATGTTCATGGTGGTTAAATTTCGATATTTTCCGGCAACATATTTAGAGGCACTTTCAACAAACAGTCAATGAAAAAAAAAAATCACCTCCTTCAAAAAGCATTGGAGGATAACATGACTCCGACAGACAATAAATGTGTCAAAGTAAAATCCAAACTACAGTTAAAATGTTTTATGTTCTTGACATCTGTCATTTACTTGGGTGTATCAACCACCGTATAAACTGTATTGATCTAGGTCAATGACCTTTAAATACGACAGCTGACCGGGGAGATTTCCCTACTGATTGTCAATGACGTATTGACTCGCTGAATGACGTTGAAGGGAATATTTATTTTTAAATTCATTTTTTCAATTGAAATATATATTAGCTCAAATAAAAATCATTATTAATTCCTACAGTTTAATGAAGTAATAAATGGCATATTTATCTTGGTTCTAGTTATTTTCGGTACTTATCAAATAATATGCGAACTATTTTTGTTGCGTAGTACTATTGAATCTTTTGTAGTGAGTTGTTCCGCTTAGCTATGGAAAGCCATTATCATAATATATTTTGTACATTTTTTGTCATTGGAATGACCATGTGATAAACAGAATCTTACATTCGTGGTCATTTAATATGAAATTTATGAACTCGTTGGGTAATTTCGGTATTTTGCTCGCCAAGGCTTGCAAAATACCCCCAAATTACCCAAACTCGTTTGATATATATGAACACTTCCTGCTGTCCCCAGATGCAACTAATATGTGCCAAAGAGAACCTTATCTATTGGTACCTACTAGAGATAGGAAAGTCTTCAACTCTCAAGTCTAATGTTCAAATGGACAGTGGACCCAAGACTTGCGATTTCCCTGTCTTCACTGGACACAAATTATTGATTATATTTCATCCCTACCAAAAATCGAAAAGAAACTTCTTTATTATTTCACACTTAACACATTACTGTGTTGGCACATCTCCATATAAAATGGCACCTGTTACTCCCCTCTACAACACTGCATAGCAGTGTTCAAATAAAGTTTATGTAACCTATAAACCCAAAAGGACACCTGCATCCAGTAGGCAATGATGGTAAGAAAAGGCTGGTTGAGGTATGGCTGGTATTCCCAGTTAGAGTAATTGTGTGATTATTGTTTATTTCAGGGCTAATGATTCTATTTTGCTGGCCCTATATGAAGCAATACATCTCAACAGAAACTTCATTACAGCACTCACACATGTAAGTATAATTAGCTTGGATAGGCAACCCATACAATGGTCCGTGAGCAAAGATCTGTACAGTTCAATCAAGGTCATAACTATTCTTTGCATACTGTAATGACCCTAAGTATTGGGATAGATAAGCCTTTGCAAACAGTGTAGACCCAGATCAGGGTCTACTCTGTTTCCCATACATACAGCAATATGATAGACACATCAACTGGTAGTAGGATGGACAAATTTTAAGACAAGTATGGTACGAAGATGAGGTGTCACAATACTTAGAGTAAATACGGTAGGTACTGCAGATTGCAGATAGTATATACCTACTTACCATAAATATTTGGTCACCTTAACTCCCTACCATATTTGTCCAAAATTTCAGTCCATTTTACCTTGTGCTGATATGTCCCCGAATTGCTGGATGAGTGGCAAACAGTGAAGACCATGATCAGACGCCAGATACTGCGGTGTCTTACCAGTGTCTACACTGTTTGCTTAGGCCTATCTGTCTCAATACAAAGGAGTATTACGATACACTCTTTACCTTAAATATTTAGCCAGACAGGTATGAGCAAACAGTGTAGACCCAGACCAAAATGCTGTTTTATCAAACTTGCATGTAAACAAGTTGATTTACTGGGGTCTGCAATGTTGCCCATTCCATCACAATATCTTAGACACCTCTTCAGGTATTCAAATGGATGTGATCAAATTTTAGGATGAGTATGGTAAGGAATAAACGTGAATGGATACAGTTGAAAATTATTTGCCATTTTTCAAATAGAGACAACTTTTGAAGACAGGAATTGTAGTTGTACTTAAATCCTTTCCCAAATGAGGGCTGCTCTTGAAAGACTTTGCTCCTCTCTCCTTTTAAGGTCAGAGCAGCCTTCTGTCCCGATGAGAAGGGAATAAACATTTTCATGTCAGAAGGAAAGTGTAGAGGGAGGCAGAAAAAAAGAAGGGAAGATAGCATCAAAATCTTAGCTTGCTGGCTCACAAGGCATAGTCAAAATATAGAGAAACAATCCGGGCCCAGTTGTTCAAAGCATCGTTAGCTTAACAAGCTTGTTAGTGGTCAAAATGTTAACTGTTCTAGTATGTACAAAATCAAATTCACAGGTATTTTTGCTGAAAAAAGGTGAGTAGCTTTTGCAAATTCAAAAGCTACTCACATTTTTTCAGCAAAAATATTAGCGTACATGTATATGTCATATTTAATGATTTTAACGATTCGTTAACTAACAACATCATTTCTTTTGAACAACTGGGCCCTGAAAGTTATCAGTGGTGCCCCAATGCCAACAAGGTCTAAGGACAGAACCAAAGTAAGGCTGTAACTTATGTGTATGTGAATACATTTGATTTGTTTCAAAACTTTGTGTGAGGAGATTTATTGATAAAGGAATCAGCTGCTGCTTTATACATGTAACTCCTAAATGTGAGCACATTGGGAAAACAAACTACAGAACATATTTTGTCATTTCAGTCTCACACCCCCTCTCTGCCATCCACTCCACCAGATTCTCCAACTACCTCACCCAGTCTTGACAATGAAGGTAAGTTGCAGTTCAGTCTTACAGACCCATTCATCCATCTTCACATTCAAAATACCAGGGCCCAGTTGTTCAAAGCTAACGATGTCGTTAGTTAACGATTCGTTAAAATTTACATCGAGTGATACGCAAATATGCTGAAATTTTTTGCTGAAAAAATGTGAGTAGCTTAAAGCTACTCACAATTTTTCAGCAAAAAATATCAGAATATTGTATATTGAATCCACTAAAAAAGTTAACGAAATGACCTTTAACGAGTTTGTTAAGCTACTGAGGCTTTGAACAACTGGGTCCTGATAACTGAAAACTTTAACTTTCAGGGGTCTTTGCAGCTCCTATATACAGTTTTGCATGAGCTTGATATCATATTGCCTTTGAGTATAAGTCCATGCTTTTCAGGTTTGATTGGGTACTTGAGGGGGCTGGATCCACTTTCAGGGGAGGCAAATCTGTCAAAATTGTTATGTCTCCCTTCTGAAAAGGGGTCCACTCTAAAAGGAAAGAATTTGCTCCCACAGGGAGCAAATTCTTTTCTTTAGAGGGACCCATTTTCAGAAGGGGCATCAAACAGAAAGTCTCAAAAGTTATCTCCCTTTTTAAAATGGCAGAAAATCTGGCAGAGGTATCCAGTCCCCTTAATATAGAATAAATATATGCAATGTTCTTTTTCAAGAACCACTGAATGGGTTTTAGAATTAAAGCTTGGCTGCAAGAATTGAATGTGAAAGACTACATTTTTATAACCTGATATCTCAAAAGCAAGGATGTTGTCAACTCATTTTATAGGTTGTAAACTATTAATAACCTAAAGAGACTGCTATAGGATTTGTTAAATTGTCATACAGTTGCTTTTGTCATTTAGATGTATAAATTTATTTCTGGATGTTTCCAGAATATTTCAAATATCATGGGACAGGAGGCCCCTTTTGAAAAAACATCATCAGTCAAAAACAAATTCTTAGTTTTTGCTAAATGTACACAAAATATATACTCTGTAGGACACTACCACCTGTAATTAAATAATTTGAGTACAAATGACACCTCCACTACTCCTTCTCCTACTAGCATGATTAATTCTGCAATTACTCTTAAGCACATACAAATAATACAGACATTAGTTTGACAGTTCAACTGCAGTTACAGATAAAACTTTTGTAATGGATGCTGTGAAATTACATAATTCTTTTACAATTTCTCTTCAGGGAAACCAGTATTTGAGCCAAATACTAATACAGAAACTGGTAACCAGCCCACTAACTTATTGGTTACCTTCCTTGAATATAGTTCCATTGTGATACAGGATACCAAAGGTAATGTTACTGTGGTTTTCAATGGCCAGAAAATTTTAAAGGAAGAAGGATAAGTTGGAGGCTATTTATTGTTGCACCTGCATAAGAAAGCGGATTTGATAATGAGGGGCGTCAGAAAATATCTTTGCTTTTTCGCAAAAAAACATTAAATAGTTTTCAAAAATGCTTTTTTTTTTTTCAAAGTATTCCCCACCCACGTCTACACTTTTGCCATCCTCGTGGGAGCTTTTGTATTACCTTTGCAAACCATGAAGTAGACCGACTGCTGAGATACAAATTTACAGCTGAAATCAAAGCCAATGTGGTCTCAAATATATATGTTTCCAGTGAGCCTTTTTTTTTCAGTTCTGGGAAATAAATTGTGGTGGGCAAGGTCTGGGCTGTACGGAGGGTGGGACAACAATTGCCACTTGAAGGAGTTGATAATTTCTACTATAGATGAGGCATTATAAGAGGGAGCATTGTCATGCAAAAGAAGGATATTTTTCTAGCCTAGCCTGGGATGCAACTTTTTCAGTTTTTCTTTTGAGTTGTTTTCAAAATTACTTCTGAAAAATACATATCCAGCAGTCACAATTCAACCTTTAGGCATGCAATGAACTAGTATTATTCCACCTGAATCCCCAAAAGCAACAAGCATAACCTTGCCAGCAGATGGAGACAACTTAAACTTGTTGGGAGGTGGGGAACCAGCTAGTTTCCACTGCTTTGACTGAGCTTTTGTTTCCGTTTTATTCCTAGTGACAATACAGTTCAAAAACTTATTTTCATCATGGTTGCATTTTGGTTGGGTATATAGCCAACTATTTGTCTAAGATTGATGGTATGAATTTACATTTTCCACAGAAAAATATAATTTGCTCCAGACATTTGACATACCCTATAACAGTGCTATCATTTATTATTCAGTGATCTGGTTTGTAACCAGGTGCTCCAGGTAAGTTGGTTATCATAGAGACAAGTATCAGTATGTTTTTGCCATTTTTACCCAAATTGACAAGTTTTGGAATCTCATTAGATCTGCAACACGATATATACTAATAATGATTAGAACCCAGGTCATTTTTGTCACAGTAAAATAAAGAATAGAAATACATCTTATTATTTAACTGGAGCACATATATCCTGCATCTGCCTGTGGGTTCCATTTCACTGACTATATTATACAATTATGCACAGGTATGTTGTGTTGTATAGTTGCCTTCCAAATGCACATTACTGAATCAGGCCTTATATCTGAATGGTACTGAGTGGAGGCTTGTTTCTGCAGCAAAAGTCAGGCAGGTGGCTTATACGAGTATATATGGACAGATTAATAATAGTGTGTACTAAAATGAATATGCCAGGAAGTAGAAGTTTAATAGATAGTTCAATTAAAAAAAGTTGTAATTCTTTCCATGCGTAAAGCTGATACACTGAGAGTGAAAAAATAGGGTCAGTGGTCTCTAGGGTATCAACAGTTGAAACAAATTTAGGGTCCAATTACATTTCATTTAGATAAACTGTTTTTATGACAGTAATGATGGCTCATATGAAGTTCACTGCAATAAAAATTCAGCAGTTTACTGAAACTATTTTCCATCATTTTATAGGCAAATTTACATTGCAACTGTCAGAGGTTCTTTATTGAAGAGCCAGTGAAACATTTTATGTATATGTTCATAAGTCATGTTTGATTTCAGATGAGACAAGATACAACAATGCAAAGTTGTGTCTGGTGATACTGACTTGTATAGCTGAGGTAAGTGATCTGACAGTCTATTTCATTTCTGCCTAACTTATGAAATGCATTGTAATAAATACAGGGTACTATAAACCAAATTGTTTTTTTCATGTTGCTGAACTTTCAACATTAATCTATTAATATGGACATAAATCATGAATTTTCTTCATAGATCTAGATATGAGGGTTATGCAGATATGTATCTGTATATGCTGTAGAATACTCATTTGAATCACCTCCATAAGACCATTCTGTAGAAATGTCACAATATGTGATGTTGCAGGCAGTAGAGCTGGGGCGATATCATCGAATCATTGATATATCATGATGATATTATACTCCTGGCATTTCTACAGAGGGGGGTATATAGTTTTTGTCATTCTGTCTGTCTGTTAATCTGTTAGTTTGTTGGTCCTTTCATTTGTTATTCCATCCTGTTTGTAGAAATCTGCGCCAAAGTTTTGTGTCAAGTTTTAAAAGTTCATAACTACCACATCTTTTGATGGATTAAGTTAATATTTGGTATGATGATAGATACTGGTCCAAAGTTTTTATCAGTATCCTCACCCATGCCTGTGACCTTGAGCTTGGGGTCAAGGTATTTTCATGTTGAAGTGTTTGACTTGGAAGTTTTTTAAGAGCCTATTACGTGTACTTCTTTTTAACCTTACGATTGATTTAGTCTGTATTTGGTATGATGGTAGATATTGGTCCATAGTTTTCATCAGCTCGATCCTCAGCCATGCCGCAGACTTGGAATTTTCATTTTTTGGTTTTGGGTTGAAAGTTATTAAGAGCTTATTTCTTTCTAACCTTCTGCTGAATTTGTTCATATTTGACATGTATCAGTACACCATTGCACATAATCAATGGGCTGCCTATACCAAAAATCTGAGTATACAGACAGACTTTTTAAGTAGAGGTAGTGGCATTGTTGTATTAGGTATATTCAAGGTTTATAAAAGATTAAAAAGTTGCTGCAGAAATTATTGTTCCAGTATGGGAATTGGTAGGAGGCAAGTAGCAAAGAAAAATATCAGTATGTTTTAGTTGAGAAAAATCTTTATAACCACATACAGATAACCCTCTTTATACCGACATTCGATACAAAGACAAAACAATTTGACTGTCACAAAACCGCTTAAGATGTAACAATTAGTCACAAATTATTGAAGAATATTGTATTTAATAATTAACAGAAACATATATTTTGGATATTTGTTAGAATCACCTCAGTGAGGCAGTTCTAACAAATATCCTAAACATTTGTTCCTTGAGGAAATAAGAACAAAACAAGATTTTTCTTACATATCAATCTGCTCATTAAGTATTCTGTACAACAGCAAATTCATTTTAATGGCAACGTCTTTGGGAACAAATACTGGGCCCAGTTGTTCAAAGCGTCGTTAGCTTAATGAGCTCGTTAAGGGTCATTTCGTTAACTGTTTTAGCGGATTCAATATACAATATTCTGATATTTTTTGCTGAAAAAATGTGAGTAGCTTTTGCACTGCAAAAGCTACTCACATTTTTTTCAGCAAAAAATTTCAGCATATTCGCATATCACTCGATTTAAATTTTAACGAATCGTTAACTAACGACATCGTTAGTTTTGAACAACTGGGCCCTGTTGTTTTAACGAGGATTCACTGTATCTAGATAGCAGTTTCAACACTGAACTTTTAAAGAATTAGAAGTAATTTTAGTTTGTGAAATGGTCCTTGAAATTATGTTATGATATATTGTAATTCATGTATTGAACTGGATACACAAGGCTGTTTCCTATTTAATGCATATAGCATCCATAGCAGGTGGTATCAGATTTGGATAGCAACTTAAAGATGGTGTCTTATGATGCATGGAATGTTTTTTGTAAGAATAATCCTGCAAAAATTTCTAATCCATCATCTAGATACATTGTAAATCAAACAACACTTAGAAATACTGCTTGTATTTTCCAGGACCAGTATGCGAATTCACTGATGCATGACTTCAACATGAACTTCAGAGTTCCACTACACAGAATGGTAAGATTACTCAACAGGAGAAAGACCGTTTACCTTATTGTTGGCCTGAGAGCCTTAAAGATCTTTTTTCTTTGCATTCTTAACTCTTAACCTTTACCACTCTCTGGGCTAATTCAGCAGATGAAATTTTAAGATATTTTTCTTATTTTCACAACTGCTTTAGCAAGCAGGAGCGAGACAGGGATCACTTACGGTTGTTGGCATTGGCATTGTCAGCGTCAACAATGTTAAGCCTGTGCATTAAGCTCCATTTCTCAAACACCAAGGCTTCTAGGCTGATGAAACTTCATACACACATCTGCCATGATGCACCCTGTCCACTGCCATTGACCATTACTGACCATGACCTATTTTTTCATGCATGGCTGAACAATGTTTAGTCTGTGCATTTAGCTCTGTTTCTTTAACACCACTAGCATTGATGTCATTCGGCAAATTTCTTTTTTCCCAGAAAACAGGCATTGACATTTCATGCAGATTGTCTTCTCCTTATATTAGTAGACAATTTGCATGAAATGCCTTGATGGCTCAGTTGGATGTGCCGTCCCACTGGAGACCAGGAGGTCACGGGTTCAACCCCCGCCGAAGTCGGCAACATTCTTTCATGAAGATTGATCATGAAATATTTTCTACGGTCATTCTCTCCCTTCCGCTGATTCAAGAAGGGCAGTTGTCAGTTTCTGGCGAAAGAATGTGCACAATACAGGTTAACCGCTTAGAGGACTAAGCCTGCCCAGTAAACGTGTGGTTAGGTAAACTGACCGTGCTCGACATGACCCAATTGAGTTGACTGGGCCATAAAACCTCAACACAAACAAAGCATGAAATGTCAAAACCAATTTTTTGGACAAAATAAGAAAAATGTTATAACCCTAGTCCTGCTGAACCCGGATATAACCTGCCTTTGCAAACAGTGCAGACCCAGATCAGTTGGCTTCTGAAGAAGCCTATTGATCTTGATTTGCACTGTTTGCCATTAAGTATGTGAATTTATATCAGCAATCTGGATCAAGTAATCTGATTGGCTGAAATTAAAAGTTGGTGTGGCATCTTAATTTATTCAGCATGACAAGGTTAAAATGTCAAGTGCAGAAATTTTTACCCAGCATTCTAAGCGTTAATGTCTGGTGCATAAAAGGATATTTTAGATACTTTTAATATAAGCTTCATGGGTTATATATACGTTTCCATAGCAACAATGTGCAATATATTGGAAAGTTGACTTGTTTTGTTTTGTTTGAACATTATTTTGTTTGCTTTTGTCTGAATTATTATTTTGCTTTTGTGTCATTGAAATAGTTGTCTTAACATGCATACTTACATTTACAAAATAGATTTATAATAATAGTGATGTGAGGTTTTACATGTTTGACGCTATAGAAATATATTGGTGTATGTCAAATAACTGATTCTTAATCACTTTTATGTCAAATAAATTAGAAGCTCCAGCTACTGCTAATGGCTGATTTGTTTTTGTCCAGGCTGCTCCTTTTATGCTGTGTGTCCATCCATCAGTCTGTCATTCGTCTGTTATATGTCTGTGTGTATGTATTCTCGTTTCCAGGTGATAAATCGAGTTAATGTCAATGAATTTTCACCAAACTTGGTATGTGCATTGACTATATGCATTGATATTGTGAAGATCTGTTTAGGATTGCTAATGGGCAAATTTCATGATTTTTTGACAGTTATCTGCCCACCACATTATAGTGGCAGAGTATTATTATTTCACTTTATTTGCATTTTGAATAACTTAGAAAACTAACATGTTCTATGTTCCATTCCAGCCAATGAGACATAGAAAAGTAAAGTTTGAACCATCACCACCTTCCAGACCACTGGCTTGTGCTTTATTAGGTAAATATACAGTGTTAAATGTGGTAGTTTTAACCGTCACCACCTTTTAAGACAGCTGTTCTGTGCTGTATTAGGTAAATGTAAAGTGTTTAATGTGGCATGATACACCAGGGCCCAGTTATTCAAAACTAATGATGTCGTTAGTTAATGTATTGTTAAAACTTTGATCATTAAATATCGTATATACGCCAATATTTTTGCTGAAACAATGTAGAGTAGCTTTTGCATTTGCAAAAGCTATTCACATTTTTTCAGCAAAAATACCTGTGAGTTAGATATTGTAGTTACTAGAACAATTAAGGTCTTGACCTAGAATGATCTCGTTAAGCTAATGATGCTTTGAACAACTGGGCCCAGTTGGATTTTTACCTAGTTTACAGGGGAAGCAACTTGGTAACCACTTTTACTTCCCTGCACACCAAGCTTGTCTGTCCATGTGCTTGAGCTGATCAGCCAAGACTATCATATGCAGGATATCACAAGGGCAATAGAGAAAGCCAAGCACATGGACAGACAAGCCGTCCGACTGGAGACCAGGAGGTCGCGGGTTCAACCCCCGCCGAGGTCGGCAACATTCTTTTGTGGAGATTGATCATGAAATATTTTCTACGGTCATTCTCTCCCTTCCGCTGATTCAAGAAGGGCAGTTGTCAGTTTCTGGCGAAAGAATGTGCACAGTACTGGTTAACCGCTTAGAGGACTAAGCCTGCCCAGTAAACGTGTGGTTAGGTAAACTGACCGTGCTCGACATGACCCCATTGGGTTGACTGGGCCGTAAAACCTCAACACAAACAAACAAACAGACAAGCTCCCCTATCGTACAAGGTTAAGTCTACTAAAGATGAGACTGTTCTTTCTTTTGCAATGACATACCACCCTGATCTTCTTAAGCAAGGGAAATTTTCAGTAAACATTGGCCCATTATCGAATCCTTCAAATACTTAAGCAAGGTTTTCCAGAAAAACCCAGAAGGCCGAAGAGCTCCTTGTATGTGCCAGGCTCAAACCAGACCCAAAAGATGATGGACCTCTTCTGGAATCTAAACCTTTTGGGAGAGCTAGATGTCTTACCTGTAAAATTGCAAGACCTTTATCGAATTGTATGTGCCAGGCTCTAACCAGACCCAAAAGATGATGGACCTCTCCTGGAATCTAAACCTTTTGGGAGAGCTAAATGTCTTACCTGTAAAATGGCGACCTTTATCGAATTGAATGGTTAGCTGGCTGATCTGTATCTTCATTTTGTCTCATTTAAGTCAGCTTTGAACACATGTCTAATCCAAACCCATGGGAAACAAATTCTCAACAAGTTCTTTGACTTACTTCTGTATCTCTTTCATTGTACTGTTAATTGATTGATTATCATTATTGTTCTATTTGTACATGTACAGTTTTCTGAATAAATCATTGTTTATACTAAACCAATATTTTAAACCCAGAGATGCTTTGACTAGACTTCTTTCACTGTACCTGTATATTTACTTACAGTTGCGAAAGAATGTGCACAATACTGGTTTAACACTTAGAGGACTAAGCCTGCCCAGTGAATGTGTGGTTGGGTAAACTGACTGTGCTCGACATGACCCCAGTGGGTTGACTGGGCCGTAAAACCTCAACACAAACAAACAATATTTACTTACAGATCTGATGGTAGAATTTATAATGAGCCATATGATGAAAACCATTCCATTAGAATTATACTTGTAAGTAGCATGTGATATATTCTGTGATGATTTTACCCTAGCCTGCCTCGATGGCTTAGTTGGATGCGCCATCCAACTGGAGACCAGGAGGTCCCAGGTTCAATCCCCGCCGAGGTCGGCAACATTCTTTCGTGGAGATTAATCATGAAATATTTTCTGCGGTCATTCTCTCCCTTCCGCTGATTCAAGAAGGGCAGTTGTCAGTTTCTGGCAAAAGAATGTGCACAATACTGGTTAACCGCTTAGAGGACTAAGCCCAGTAAACGTGTGGTTAGGTAAACTGACCGTGCTCGACATGACCCTATTGGGTTGACTGGGCCGTAAAACCCCAACACAAACATAACCCTGCTGAACCAGGATATACCCTGACCTTGCAAACAGTGTAGATCCAGATCAGTTGGCTTCTCAGAAGCCAACTGATCTGGATCTGCATGTTTGTCATTCCCTATGTGAATTTGTATCAAACATTTTTAAATTAAGTAATCTGATTGGCTGACAATTAGAAGTGGGTGTGGCATCTTAATTTATTCAGCATGACAAGGGTTAATAAGTGAATGTAATTTGACCTGATGCTGCCATTAATCCTTTCACCACCAATTAGAAGTAGATTTCCATCTTTGAATTTGGATACACCTCTTGTTGCAAATAGGGCTGTCAGCTAAAAGCCAAAAACAGAATGGCAAACATCATACCATGCAGATCTTAATGCTTAACATGTTGGTTAAAAGTTTTAGCAGACGCCATCTTTAAATATTTTTCTTCTTTTTTTTTTCCAGAAAAGAGGTTTTGACATTTCAGGCAAATTGCCTCTTTAGGAGACTATTTGCATGAAATGTCAAAGAAAATAGGTTTTGATATTTCATGCAAATTGTCTCCTAAAGAGACAATTTGTATGAAATGTCGAAGCCTATTTCTGGGAAACAAAAAAAAATATTATCAGTTTGTTGCCTGCTGAATTTGCCCAGAGAGTGGCAAAAGTTAATGAGATGGCTCATTTCTTCTGGATCTACACTGTTTGTAAGGTGCCTGTTTAGACTATAAGCTTAAAGAATTAACAGCAGATGTGATATATTTTCTTATTTCTTCCAAAAATTATGGCTGTCATTTCTTTCAAATTTAGTATCAAATGAAATACCAGGCCTATTTTATGGGAAAAATAAGAAAATATTTTGAAAGTTCACCCGCTAATAGTAGTTAATAATAGTATGCTCCCAGTTAATGAAGAAAACCTAGAATTAGACAAAATAAATATGGATGACATTAAACTGGATGACCAAGACCTGTGGGCCATCAGAAATCAAATTTGCAGGGAAGAAAGGAATGTGTTTTTTATGCATCAGACTGGCAGCAAGTGTTTCAGACAGAAAGTGGGCCAAAAAACTGATGATAACAGTCCACTTTATCTTCTCAGATGATCTCAGACACGATCATGGAAACCTTGACTGTCCCTGAGATGAAAGTCTTCCTGGCATTTATCTTGTACATGGGTCTTATCAGAATGCCTCACTATGATATGCATTGGTAAAAAATATCAGCTGAAAACTCTTACATCTGATATGACTAGAGATAGATTTATGAATATATTATCCTTTTTACATGTAAATGACAATTCATTGTCACCTAAGGCCAGTGTGCAGTATGATTCTGGTTAAAAAATTGAATGTCCATTAGGTTACCTGGTTTAAAATTGGTGACAAAATGGCAAACAGTGTAGACTGAGATCATATCCTTAGGAGCAGCTTGATCTGGTTCTGCACTATGCTGAAGCCTGTCTGTCTGTCTGTCTGTCTGAATAGTTAGAGTAATCATGGTACAGTGAACCCTTCTTACAAGGACAGCATTTGTTCCTAAAGACGTTGCCATTAAAATGAATTTGCTGTTGTAAAGAATCCTTAATGAACAGATTGATATGTAAGAAAGGTCTTGGTTTGTTCTTATTTCCTCATAGATAATATATTTTGGATATTTGTTAGAGTCACCTCACTCAGGCAATTCTAACAAATATCCAAACACATATATTTCTTTAAAGTTTTAAATACAATATTCTTGCATAATTTGTGACAAATTATTACCTTTTAAGCAAAGGTTTCGTTTTGGTCAAATTGTCATTATAACAAATTTTATTGTTGCTTCAAGTGTCGATAAAAAGAGAGTTGTCTGTATAAAGATTTTCCTAGTCATCAGCTCATTATCTTTTTGTTGTTGTTGTTGTTGTTACAGACGTTGTCTTGGTATTTGCCATAGAGTATTATGTTACCAGAAGAAATGTCGTGTGAGATTGCAGTATCCATGGAAACAACTCTGGACTGGTAAGCTTCATACTTTAAATGCTTTTATGTTCTTATTTTCTTTCTCCCACAGTAAAGTTGAACCTTTTCAAAATCAAAAGTGCAACAATTTATAAAACATTTTATAAAACATGCATCATTTGACATAGTTGAGTGATGGCAAACTTGTGTTTGTTACTGTTATTACAAGTAACCAGTTATAATGAGAAATCTGTTGAAATTAAAGCCTGAATACTGAGTTAGTTCTATTTGTTATATTTTGATGGAACAGTTTGGGGTCTTGGCCTTTATTTTAATAATAAAATGTACACACAAGTTTATGTAAAAAAAAAAAAAAAAAAAAAAAATAGAAGCTCTTTTAGGGACATAGGCCTATAAATGCTCAAATTGTTTTGTGTTGGAGAGGTTTTCCTTTGAAAAAGAAGTAAAAACATTCACCCTTTCACACCCAAGTGACTGTAATGAACTCTTCCATCTCTGAATTTGGGCACATCCATTATTGCAAATAGGGGTTTCAGTCAAAAATCAGTAAGAATCGCAAACAGTGTAGATCCCGATGAGACAGCTCGTTACGAACCATCTAATCTGGATCTGCACTGTATGCAAAAGTATCTGTATTGGTCTACAGGGATGAAAGGTTTAAATAAATATTAAGAAACATAGAGAAGAACAAACCTTCTGATGAATGTGTTATTCTTTAAGCAGGTCTACTAAAACAAGTTTTTCACTTTCAGCTCTAATCAACCTTCTAAAATTCATCTTGTCTCATGAGTCCCAATTAGTGAAGAAACACAATATCTTCCATGTGTGTTCAAAAGTAAGTATCTGTCATAGAATATTCAATCTATTGGGGTGGTAGGATTGCAGTAAGGGCCCAGTTGTTCAAAGCGTCGTTAGCTTAACGAGCTCGTTAGTGGTCAAAATGTTGACTGTTCTAGTAACCTTAACAAGCTTGTAGTGGTCAAAATGTTAACTATTCTAGTAAGTACAATATCTAATTCATAGGTATTTTTGCTGAAAAAATGTGAGTAGAAAGCTACTCACATTTTTTCAGCAAAAATATTAGCATATATGACATAGTTAATAATCAAAGTTTTAACAATATGTTAACTAACGACATCATTAGTTTCGAACAACTGGGCCTTGTTGTCTACTTGAAGCAGGTGAATAATAATTTTCTATATAATCTATACATTTTTGTTTGGATACAACATATTTGTATAGCTAATAGGGATTTTGCTGTGGATCCTAGTAGTAGTGGTATAAAGAGGTTGTGATGTACTTACATTCATAAGCGTTCAGATAGTATGTTTACAAATCCGAAGGGTCTGTCTAACTGTCACAGGGTGAGGAAAATGCACAGCTGTACCCTGAATAGCATACCGTTCTAATGTTCTACAGACCAAGCTATCAGGTTGCCACTGTCACATTTTCTCCTGCTTCTAAGATTCATCCTTATATCTGCTCGAACTATACCAGTCTAACGAAACATGCACATATTGATGCCCACAGTCCTACCAGGTACGAACCTGCTCTGAGCCATCAGATGTCACGGGGCGAAAAATGCTAATCACATTTTCCCCACAAGCCGAGATCAATGCCAATCTGCTGAACTCGGAGGTCCTACACCCTAATACATCACTATAAAAGCTGTTTTTGCCATAAGGCAGCACCAGATTATTGTACACCTATACCCACTGAAATAACTATGAAAGACCCTGATGTTCTGGACTTTTATTATTTATATATGCATAAGAGTTTTTCATGAACTTTAATCAACATACCTTGAAGTTAAATTGAAATGGTGCTTATAGGCTGTAATATAGAAATATGTAAGTTTATTTGCTTGTAGCTATCTCTATTCTGTAACAGTTATATTGATTCATTTTCAGATTGTGAATATCTTTAATCTTTTTATCACATATGGAGACACATTTTTGCCAAACCCCAACAGTTATGATGAACTCTACTATGAGGTTATAAGGATGCATCAAGTGTTTGATAACCTCTATTCTATGGGTAAGTATTATGCATAGCCCCACCCACATAAACACATTTCTTATTTCTCCACAAAAACATATATTGTGGGTATTCATTAGAAGTGCCTCAATGAGGCACTTCTAATGAATACCCACAATATAAGTTTTCATGGAGAAATTAGAAAAATATCTACCTTTTGGTTGAAAAAAAATGTACCTTACCTGGATCTGTTATTATGAGCAAAACGAGTTAATATTGATGGTCTAGTCTCAACCCAACTTGTCTACTATAGAATTGGTGATAGTGAGTTTCCATTCTCTCTGCATTCTTTGGTATAAGCTCTTATATGTAGTGTTTAACCTGCAACAATGTGGATATACCTGGCCATCCTTCTTTCCTTCCATGGTCAGATGGAGATTTTTTTTCAGTATGTAATGACCAATTTGGTGAGATTTGCCACAAAGATTTAATTTGACTCAATACTACTGAATACAAAAATAGGGTCTACAGAGCCTGGTGTGTTAAGTCTCATCATGAAAACATACCTATATAATTTTGACCCCCTTAAACCCCACTTTTATATAGTAAAACTGGGGTTCACAGGGGTATACATTATTTGCCTTATTTCTGCTTTAAACAAAGATGGTACTCGTTAGAACCGCCTCGGAGAGGCGGTTCTAACAAGTACCCATAATCTATGTTTTAAGCAGAAATATGAAAACTATCAGAATTTTTATCGGAAAACTTCCAAATTTTGGTGGTGAAATTTTCAATATATTTGAATAGGCGTGTTTTCGTAATGTTGAATTACATGTTAATGATGATGACTTTTTGTAGTTACATCTCTTTCAGCAGTATTTCTATTATATTGAAATGACAGAAATGGATAATGAAAGGCTCTGCAAAATAAAGAGCTGTACAGTCACAAGCCGAATTTTGCCTGTAGAGGGAATTTGAAGCCAGGACCTCATAATCTGCAGTCAAGATCACTGATCCCCCATACACATGGATTTTTTTTTTTTTTTTTTCCATGAAGAACATCGCTGTATTAACGCTTGTCCTGCTGAACCCGGATATACTCTGCCTTTGCAAACAATGTAGATCCAGATCAGTTGGCTTCTAAGAAGCCAACTGATCTGGATCTGCAGTTTGCCGTTCAGTATATGAATTTATATCAACATTCTGGATCAAGGAATCTGAATGGCTGAAAATTTGAAAAGGGTGTGGCATCTTAATTTATTCAGTAGGACAAGGATTAAAGATACAGAATGCAAGTGACTGGTGAATTACTAGACCAGTTCTCAGCTGTTAATATAGCTGTAGATTAAGCATTAAAGTGAAGTATTGTATTATTCTAACACCCCTGCTTGTGTTGTTCCTATATGTCTTTACATTTCTAGCCATGCTTTATCTAAGGTATTTTAGCATAGGAGTTTCGTCGCCTGCTATCCATGGGAAACCAGTCATATTGCTGTTGCTAAAATTGAGCCCCTGGTAACTACGGACACAAGCTTACAATAGTGGTCGAAACATTCATATACATAATAAATTACATGTATATTGGTAAGGTTGAAAATGATCTATGAACATTGCAATTCTTTGACTTTTTTACCTGATGAGTTCCTCTACAGGTTGTACCATTCAAACACATTCATTTTACTTCTTGTTTCCATTGTGTATATGTTGACATGTTTGAAAACAAAAGTAAGTCGGTAAATATATTCTTATTTTGCTGTTTTATATCTGTCCTTCTTAGGTCCATCGCGGCACTCCAATTTCATATGTTTTGCAATTCTTTCATGAACACAGGATACAAATTTACATTTTACATCGTTTTTATATTTTACAAAGTCAGCTGATTCACATAAGTTATCCGCCATTTTGAATATTAGTCATTGAATCTTGTAACTACGTAACCGTGTGACATAATGCTTAAGAGGTATTGTCAACTACCAAAGGGAAGTCAGGTAATAAAAATAATAATAAAAATCAATAAAAAATCTCATTTATGCAGAAAATTCGCTCAATAGGCGGTGTTAGAAAAGAAATAAATTATTCCAAACCATGCTCAAATGCCCCTAAACAAAGCAGAGTTGAGTTTGGGTTGCACCCATTTGAGCACTTACTTGCTGCACTTGCTCGTGCTCAAATCGGTACAACCCAAACTCAACTGTGCTTTTTCTTGGGCATTTGAGCACGGTTTGGAATAATTTATTTCTTACTTAGTGTCTTCTAATGCTTGCCACAACACTAGTTTTTTAAGAAATAAGAAAGAAATCCTGGATACCCTTCTTATCTAGAGCTGTGTGTAATGTTTTACCACAAAAAATAATTGAACCAGTGCACAATAAAACCTACAGTAAGACCTGTGTGATCAGCAAAGATCAGCCTGTATATCCACCCAGCATGGCAAGGGTTCTCATGTATTCCTTTTTTGGATAGCCTGGAGGCTGTAGAATGCAGATGCGATCAGCAAAGACTGATCAGACTGCACAGATGTGCAGGCTGATCTGAGTCTTCGCTGATCGTACAACTCTTATGGTAGGTTTTGTTATGCACTGGCTCAATTGATACTTGATACCATTAATGAAATGCAGTATAAATATTTTTACATGGAGAGATTTTATAATACTGAAATGCAAGAGTTAAATATTGATGATCAGTATAATTTTTGTTGCAGCTCTACGTTACACTTCCAGTGAGGGTGATTATAAAGATTCAGCTGCTAGACTCACAAACCACCTTGTAAATGTCAGGTATGTCACACATACATGTAGTTCTTTATAAGATGCTTTTTTCAATCAAAAAGTATTGATATTTTTATGCCCCCGCATTGGATGATGCCGGGGGCATATAGTTTTTCGGTTTTCCATACAAATGTACATCCTTCTGTACGAATGTGTGCACGTAAAAACATACATATATACGTACGTGATCCTGTTAGACTCAGGTTAAGGCATTTGTACCAGGTAGAATTTTGCAGCTTTATAGTCAGGTACCTCACAGCGGGGGCATCTTTGTACTGTGGACTTATTTCTAGATGTTATTTCTCTACAAAAACATATGTTGTGGGTACTCCTTAGAAGCGCCTCAGCAAGGCGCTTCTTATTAGAAGCGCCTCAGCAAGGCGCTTCTTAGTAGTACACACACCATAGTTTTCATGGAGAAATAGGAAAAATATCTATCCACTCTTATCTAGACCTATGGTCACACCAGTAATGTATTTACCCTGGTTATTTGGACAGATAGACTTGAGTAAACAGCAGGCCTCCTAGTGAAACCTATAAAACCTATAATAACCTATAATTTTGTGTCAAACCTATAAAACCTTTATTTTGTTCATAAAACCTATAAAAAGCCTGTATTTTCATGAAAAACCCTATATTTTTCACTTTTTGAACCTTCTCGTGACTCAACCCTAACTTTTCTTCAAAATGCCCTACTATTTTTACTTTTTAGTCCCAAAAAAGTGATGAAAACTTTCGAGAAATTGTATTTTTTTCCTCGCTCGCTTGGACTTTGTAAAATTCAGATCAACTTTATCTGAATAATTGTGGCGCAAAAATTCATCAAGTATTTTTTCTTCTCAGTTTTAAATCTTTATATGAGTTTGGAAGAACCTTTTTTTAACCTATATTTTTTATTGAAAAACCTGTAAATATCCTATATTTTGAGTAAGAAGAACCTACATAAAAACCTGTATTTTCAAAGTGGGCCACTAGGAGGCCTGAAACAGTGTAGACCCATATCAGATGCACCCAGCAAAGACTCAAATAAGCCTGCTCATCCATGCAGTCTGATTGGTTTTTGCTAGGCACTGTGTGAATGGCCAAAGATCTAAAGCTGTTATATGCATCTCCTTTTGTTTGCTTGATCATCTCTTTGATAGTTACGAAAGGTTGTACAAGTATGTGCACTACTTTGAGGAATTTTAGGTAAAAAAGTGGAATTAAAAATATGAACAACACTTGCTGACAGAGATGAGTGGTGCTTCAGGTGTATCTGAATAAATGATTATGAAGGCTTTTGAAGGAAGGAGGTAAATTATTACAAAGAAGAATAGGGGGAAGGAAAATAATGTAAAAGCAGCTGTATATGCATATGACCTTTGTTATTGGGAATGATGGGATGCTAGGATGTAGAATCTTTGGCAAAATAGCCCAGTCCACTTTATATATAATCCTTTCAGCCCAGCAGACCAAAACAGACACCTGTGCAAACAGTGTAGATCCAGATGAGATGGCTCGTTAAGAGACCCCTACACTGTTTGCGCCATTCTATTTTTGGTTTCAGACTAAAACCATATTTGCATCAGTGGACATGTCCAAACTTTGGGATGAAAGAGTTAACCTGCAGACAGAACTCTAGACAACAGAGTCTTGGATTGAATATTCTGTAGTCTACAAGTTACAGAAATTTTTCTGAAAGATGTTAACCCGTTTACATTTCCTTTGTCAGGGCTATGGGAATATCATACCCAACTTGTCCAGCTTGTCCCATCTCCCTGAAGACAAGTGAGAAATTTCAGTTTACTTGTCCTGGGACAAGGACTCCATAGCTCCAACTAAGAAGGGTATCAAGATCATGACATACAGTCGACTCTCGTTATCTCGAACTCGCTTACCTTGAATAATCGCTTATCTCGAAGTGAAAATCTGGTCCCTGCCTAAACATAAAAATCTAACAGCAGGTAAAAAATATTGTGGAAAAGAAGAGAAATTGCTCCTAAGGAGCAATTTCTCCTCTTTTCCACAATATTTTCAATATATCTCAAACTTCAAGAGTCCAATTCATATATATTTATTAAATGCGGTTAATCTAATTATTTTTTCCTGAACTCTGCAAATCTGATATGTCGAGGTACGGATATCTCGCAGTATTTCAGAGAGTCCCTTGGAATTCGAGATAACGAGAGTTGACTGTATATATTTTTTTTATTTCTTGAAGATAACATATGTTGTAGGTACTCATTAGATGCACCTCGTCAAGGCACTTCTAATGAGTTACAACAATGATTTCTTCGAGAAATAAGAAAAATATCATTTTTTGGACAAGTAAATCTCAGTTGGACAAATGGATTTTGACCATTTACTTACCCGTGGGCAAGTGATAAGTTTGATAATTCCACAACTCTATTGACTATTTAATATCATACCATTGCCTATAGACCAGAGTACTGTTTTGAATAGAGTTTGTTTAACCTCTGTTTCAGAGCAATAATAAACCATTTTACTCCAAAAGTAGACAGCTGGGCAGCGGTGAATCACCTTTCATCATTGACAGAAGAACAGGTATCTATTATACAAATAGACAAATCTCATAGTATAAGGGGATTACTCACTAGATATTTTTATTGTTTTTTCATCAAACATTGTGGGTACTCATTCAAATCACTTTACTGAGATGATTCCAGTGAATACTCACAAGATACATTTTCATGCAAAAAATAACAAAACCTGTCCAGAATTTTACCAGCGTTATCACCTTAGCTTGATTGGTGAAGTTCTGTGTCAGAACACCCCACCCACCCCCTCCCACTCCACCCCATCCCCTGCACTCCTGGACCCTCAGTTTAGTTTGATGATTGCAATTGAAAAAAGAAGTAAGAAGTTCTGGTAAAAGTTGTGTATTGAAAATTAGTAGAAACTTATGCTGGCAGTTTTTGTTTGTTTGATTTGGGCTTAATGTCACTTTCAACCTCTTTCAGTCATATTGGGACGGTGTCTAGATGTGGCAGGGAACTCAGTGCTCACTTTTAGAGTGCTGCCTCACTGAAATATCACACCACAGGCACTTTGACATGATATTCCACCCAGTCGCATTATATTGGCACTGAGCTGACCAGTTCTAGCTCTACTTTCTTAATGCCGAGTGCCAATGGAAAGAGCAGCTGGTACCATTTTTAAAGTCTTTGGTATGACCCAGCCAAGGATCAAACCCACAGCCTCCCAGTCAGAAAGCGGATGCTCTACATTGAGCCACTGTGCCGGTTTACTGACAGTACAAAAATGCAGTAAAAAGAAAAAAAAAAAAACGGCTATAATTACCTTATTTGAGTTACAGAAATTACTGTATTTACGAGGGATGTTCGAAATGAATTGCTTATTTCTATCTGGAGACTTCAAATTTCAAGTTAGCCCAAAAAGTACTCATTTCATGCCCTCGAAGTACTCTCCGTGGCTAGAAATGCAAAGTTTCAGCCGATGTATCCGCTTCTTGAAGGCGTCACGGTACGCTGATTTGGGCACAGTAATAAGGTACTGATGAATGGCAGATCCAAGTGCCTGTCGGGACTGGTATTTCCACCCAGCAAGGAATGCTTTCAATTTCGGAAACAAAAAGAAATCACATGGGGCAAGGTCTGGGGAATACGGGGGTGAGGCAAAACAGTTACTCTTTCTTTCTTCAAAAACGCCGTAACTATTGCGGAGGTATGAGCTGGGGCATTGTCATGAAGAAAACGGACATGTTTAAAACCAGTGGCAGGGCGTCGTTTCTGACAATACTTTTTCAGTTTCTTCAGTACTACGTCTTTGTAGTACTTTCTGGTGATGCTTTTGCCCTTTTTCACTGGCACTTTTATTGCGACTCCTTCACCAGAGAAGAAGAATGCATACAAAACCTTCTTTGTACTCAAAGAACGTTTGGCAATTATTGGGCGTTTGCTGTGTTTAGTGGCCCAGATCTTATTGCTAACCTTTCTGAAGGGCTCAAAATAATGGACCCAGGTTTCATCACCTGTGACGACATTGGCAAACTGCTTTTTGTCATATTTTGGAAACATTTGAAGCAGGTTTTTGGCCACTTTAATCCGTTGCCTCTTTTGCTCGTCAGTCAACAGATGTGGCACCCATCTAGCAGAAATCTTTCTGACTTTCAAATGCTTCTTCAAAATAAGGTGAACCGTTGAAAGTGATATGCCTACCTTTCGTGCACTATCACAAACTGTAAATCTGGCATCTCCTTCAATGATTTCCTTTATTTTGGATACAATTTCTTTACGAGATGCAGATTTTGGCCTACCTGATTTCGATGCATTTTTGATGGACTCTACACCAGACTCAAATTTCTTTTTCCACGCTGAACTGTGTCATAAGACACACAAGAAGGTCCAAAAGCTGTAGAAATTTCAGTTGTCAGCTTTTTCAAAGAATAACCAAGGTTTGAGCGAGCTTTGATGTAAGCCCGTATTTCATCTTTTTTGTCGACGCTTCTACCAACCATTTTTACTGCAGTGGTCAATGACTGTGTGTATTCAAATGGCAAATTTTATGTCTTACGCTTAGTCTAACATGTACATTTATACACCATTGTGTAGATATTGAATAACCCTATACAGGTATGTATTGGTTTTTATCGTGCCCCACATGGATATCGAGCTAGAGGACAATAAGCAATTCATTTTGAACATCCCTCGTACCTTAACTCTTTTGGTGCCAAATTTCAGACGACATTTGTCGTCTCTTTTCTTTTTTAATAAACTGTCGCTTGAAAAGAAGTTTATATTTAAAGTTGAAAGACTGAATGTCAAACAGCGTAGATCCAGAGGAGACGGCTCATATGAGCTGTCTCATCTGGATCTATGCTGTTTGCAAAAGCCTATTATTATCGCCTGTGGCAGTGAAAAAGTTAAATATTCAGGCATACAGGAGCCTGAGCAAATAGTGTAGACCCAAACCATAGCTGCAGCATGTGGCATCTTATCAGTGCTACACTGTTTGTCACTCATCCAGCAGTTTTTAGACACAATGACAGGTAGTAAAATGGACTTGTTCAAATTTTAGGATAATTATGGTAAAACGTTAATGAGGAATAGATACACTTTAAAGGGAGACAACTCAGTCAAAATTGTTTTTTCTGCTTTCTAAAAAGGGGTTTGCCCTAAAAGGAAAGAATTTCTTTTGGAAAGAATTTCTTTTGGAAAGAATTTCTTTAAAGAAATTCTAAGGAATTTCCCTTTTAGAGTAGAACCCTTTTCAGAAAGGATTTGATGCAAAAGAAAGCAAACAGGAAGTAAACAAAGTTGTTTCCCTTGTCAGGAATGGCAGATAATTTACAAAGTGTACCCATTCACCACAAGGTGTTGAATACAGTGAACCCTCGTTACAACGACAGCATTTGTTCCCAAAGATATTGCCATTAAAATGAATTTGCTGTTGTAAAGAATTCTCAATGAGGATAATGATATGCAACAAATACCATGTTTAATTTAATTTCTTTATAAACCATATATTTTGGATATTTGTTAGAATTGCCTCAGTGAGGCGATTCTAACAAATGTCCAAAACATATGTTGCTTGAAGAATTGAACAATAATGCTACTGCATAATTTCTGATTAACTGTCACCTTTTGAGAGAGGGTTTCCATGCTAGTCAAATTGTCGGTATAACGAATTTTGTTGTTCTATCGAATGTCGGTATAAAAAGGGTTGACTGTACTTAGGGTAAATATGGTTGTTTGAGTACCTGGGATAACAGGGAATAAAGAAGGCCACTAGTCAGTCTGTTGATATATTCTAGTTTCCAGTGGTTTGGAAAGCTGACAGTTAGACTCTGATGCACCAGCTGATCTGGGCCATAGTCACCCACATATTCCCAAAAGAACCTTTTCTCATGGTTTTATTTAAATTGTTTCTCTGATATAGTCCTTTAGTTAGGTAATTTTAGATATATACTGGTATATAATTCAAGATTTTGTGTTTTTGTTGCAGGTTTTAGAAGTAGTACGGGCAAGTTATGACACCTTAACCCTGAAACTTCAAGACAGCTTAGATCAGTTTGAGAGATACTCTGAGCAGCCCCAAGAAACAGCATTTTTCACACAACTGGTAATTTTCCATTATTTTAAATACTTTTTTTTTTTTTTTTTTTTTATTTATGCCCTCATATTTTATCATCATGTCATAGGACTGGCTTTTCTGTCAGAGCCCTTCATCAGACTGCAGTTGCACATGGGATTTTTTTTTTTTAGGTACTTGCTACTTGCATACTGTGTTCAAGTTACTGTCATGTTTGTGAAATCAGTCCTTTAGGAGAATACTATTGACCATAAATGCTAAAAAGTGTAGGTCCATACAAACTGATTTGATGAAGCAGTGACTGGCTGGAAGATATAATGAAAAGTACAGAATGTATCCTAAAACAAATTTCGTTTACCAAGACATCTCCTCATTTATTCATGTACATGTAGTTCATGTCTGTAGCATATTTCTGGGCCCGGTTGTTCAAAGCATTGTTAGCTTAACGAGCTCGTTAAGGGTCATTTCGTTAACTCTTTTAGCGGATTCAATATACAATATTCTGATATTTTTTGCTGAAAAAATGTGAGTAGCTTTTGCACTGCAAAAGCTACTCACATTTTTTCAGCAAAAAATTTCAGCATATTTGCGCATCACTCGATGTAAATTTTAACGAATTGTTAACTAACGACATCGTTAGCTTTGAACAACTGGGCCCTGAATATTAATTTTGTCATTGTAACATGTCCACTTAATATCAAAATTTGCAAACAAATGACAGCCAAGTAAAACCTTCTCTGTGATAATTTGGTGTATCGTAACAAATGCATTTCTGCTTATTTATTTTCAGGTACGGTCAATAATTATGGAAGTACGGAAGTCAGTGGCGGACTTGAATGCTGATCATCAGAAAATCCTGAGTGAAATTGCCCCAGTCACGCCTTGATAGAAAATGTGTACAGCTCTTTTAATAAGCAGGCTATCCAAAGAAATATTTGATACATCTCATGAGAAAAAAATAGCTTATGGCGTACATGTATGCAGACATAAAAGACCCAGATTAACTTGTACATATCATGCACAATGTGGGAAAAGGACCCTTATGTGGTATGGGAACAGCGAAGATCCAGATCGGCATGTGCCTCTGTGCAGTCTTATCTTTCTGTTTGTCAACATATACTACAGTGTCCATTGATTCTGTAATTAGACAACGAAGGACCTGATCAGCCTGCACAAATGTGCAGGCTGATCTGGGCCTGCATTGTCCCAAGATTGCATTAAGGCCCTTTTGATGCATTACGCATCATATGCATTATCTGCCCAAGCTGATCTGAGGCGTCAGTATTAGCTTGATAATGACATAATGATCATTTCTCATGTCACATCTCATTCTTCCAATTACTTCACATTTATGTGTATTAACAGCTAATTCCACCGGAAGCCAAACAGTTGAGCTGTGCCATCAAAAAAAGTTTCTATGAGGCATCATGGTGCAGATAAGATGCTTTTTTTTTTTTCAAAAAAACAAAACAAAAAAAAAAACATTGATCCTCTCTTTTTTTCATGAAACATATGTTGTGGGTACTCATTAGAAGTGCCTCTTGCCAAGGCACTTCTAATGAGTACCCACAACATAATCTTTTTGTGGAGAAGAAACATGTGTGGATATCCTCTCTTATCTGGAGTTGTGGAGGCATATATGAACAGTAAAGATCCAGGTTTGCTAGCAAAGCTACACAATCAGGGCCCAGTTGTTCAAAGCGTCATTAGCTTAATGAGCTCGTTAAGGGTCATTTCGTTAACTGTTTTAATGGATTCAATATACAATATTCTGATATTTTTTGCTGAAAAAATGTGAGTAGCTTTTGCACTGCAAAAGCTACTCACATTTTTTCAGCAAAAAATATCAGCATATTTGCGTATCAATGTAAATTTTAACAATACGTTAACTAACAATGTCGTTAGCTTTGAACAACTGTGCCCTGATTTGGACATTTGCTGTACACTTGTACATTCTACAATGTCCAATAATTGTGTAAACAGGGAAGGCCCTGATCAGTGCACGGATGTGCTTTTGATCTGGGCCTTTGCTGATAGCTTATGCCCAAAAGGTACATTTTCATATGGTGCAGCACAGTTATTTTCACAACGAAATGAAGAGATGTTTCTAATTGTTCCAATGAGATGCCAAAAATATGAGCCCCAACATCAGAAAATGACCTTAGGACATGTGCGACCAGAGAAGATTCAGATCAGACTGCACATTCACACAGTCTGAGCAGAATCTTCACTGGATGCATTTTGGATAGCCAAGGATGCAGTTTCTTCATGTGGACAGTGAAGACTGATCAGACTGTGCAGATACTTAGGCTGATGTAAAATCATTGGGTGCATGTCAGAAGGTATGTTTTCTTGCATTGTACTCATGACTGTTTACTCAGAGCAGTCATACTGTTTGAATGTTTCAGCTTGGATAGCTAACAAAACCCAGCAGGCTGTTCCAACCCTTCGTTCTTATCCTATTGAAGAATATACCATATTTACCCTTAAGATTCATACACAATAAATCCTTACCTTACTTGTGCTGAAATTTGAATATGCCAATTTTACTAACTGGGCCCAGTTGTTCAAAGCTAATGACATCGTTAGTTAACGGTTCGTTAAAATTTACATCAAGTGATACGCAAATATGCTGAAATTTTTTGCTGAAAAAATGTGAGTAGCTTTTGCAGTGCACATTTTTTCAGCAAAAAATATCATACGATTGTGTATTGAATCCGCTAAAACAGTTAACGAAATGGCCCTTAATGAGCTCTTAAGCTAACAACGCTTTGAACAACTGGGCCCTGGTGATGTGTCTAAAACCTGCTAGATGAGTACATAGCTACAGGTAAGAGCGGGGATCAGGAAAATATCTTTCTTATTTCTCAGTGGAAACATATGTTGTGGGTACTTATTAGAGGCACCTTGGTGTGGTGCTGTTAATGAATACATTGTATGTTTTTGTGGAGAAAAAAAGAAAAATATCCACAAATTTTGGTTGAAAAAAATCGCATTACCTGTAGCTAGTTGAGTAGTAAACTTTGTTGATCCTGATCAGAGGACACATCCTGATTCTGGTTCTATACTGTTTGCTTAACCTGTCTATCCAAACACTTAGGATAAATATTGAATGATGTTAGTGTCTTGTTCCATGTAGTGATAAGGGGACATAGTGTATTTAGGTAAAATATTTGTTTGATTGATTTTATGAATGTAGTTAGTCAGGATTGCCGCATGATCCAGTGCAAATAAGCATTTTTGTTGGTGTACCAAGATCCCAGACCTAAACAGCATTAATTATTCTGCATGTCTGTGCAGCATGGCCAATGTTTCACTGTTTGCCAACACAGTAGGTACACCTTTTAGCTTGTATATATGTGTTCTTTATGATGTACCCCTAGCTTAGACTCGGTTCAACCTGGTCATCCATTCTGTCTGATCTGTCAATAGCCAAAATCCAAAGGCTTATATAGGCAGACAGCAGACTAATTAGTCTTTATGGATGGCAGGCCGGTATAGCTCCAGATAAATCAGTTTTTGTTTTTCGACTAAACTTTTTCAATATTTTTCTTATTATTCCATGAAAATATATGTTGTGGGTACTCATTAGAAGTGCCTCACAGAGGCACTTCTAATGAGTACCCACAACATATGTTTTCATGGAGAAAGAAGAAAAAATATTTTCCCAAAACCTCCTCTTATCTTTAGCAGTGGACTGATCAAAGTCGTTTGGGGTTTGGAATCATAGGGTATAGTTTCTCACTGTGGCTCATATGTAGTAATGAGTGTAGATTCCAACTACACTGTACAGTCTAATTATGAATTCCACTGTTCAAAGATGTTTAATAGGTTTCCCAGCCTCAAAAAACACGTAAATTTGTGTTGTTGTTAGTTTGGTGTTTTGTGATGTATTACTTGTGTCTGTATGTATATGACTCTTGACTCGTAGCACCCTCTGGAGTAATTAAGAAGATGACAGATTGTTGCGTTTCATTTTTTGTTTCAGAAAATTGGATTTGACATTTGATGGGTTTGACATTTCATGCAGATTATCTCATAGGGAGACAATTTTCATTAAATGTCAAACCCTGTTTTCTGGGTAAAAAATTTCAAAATGTCTGCTGAAATTATTACCCAGCATGCTTAGCATTAAGTTGTATAGCTACACTAGTATTAAATTTGCTTTTTTCATTTTGTCTAGAGAGTGCTAAAGGTTAATATCTGTTAGCTATCAGATAATCTGGCTATATCCCCATAGGTCTAGATACGTAAGAGTGGGTATCAGGTAAATATTTTTCTTATTTCTCCATAAAAACATATGTTGTGGTACTCATTAGAAGCGCCTTGCTAAGGCGCTTCTAATGAGTACTCACAACATATGTTTTCATGGAGAAATACGAAAAATGTCGATACATTTGGACTGAAAAAAAAAGCATCTTATCAAAAGCTTTGTATCCCTGCTACTGAATACACTGTAATTACCAAACAATGCCAGTAAGAGCATTGTCAAGCATTTTCTGATTATGGTAAAATTTCGAACAGTTTATTCCATACCCTTTTTTGGCCTAAATTTTGCTTTTTATGCAGTTGTTTCAAATACTTAGTGGAATAGAAAACAAGTAGACCCTGACCAGACTGCTCCTTCAGTTTGATCTGGGCCTGCACTGTTTACATAGGCCAGAAATTTTTGTGTTCAAAATTTTAGAACATTTAGGCTCATTTTGTACAGTTAAATCATAGCTTTAGATAAGGCTTTTTATTATAACCCGCCACACAATAGTGGCGGGGTATTATGGTTTCACGTTGGCCGTCCGTGAGTCCGTCCGTCCTACGTCCGTTTTTTATTTCTGGATGATAACTTCAATGGATGTAAACATCAATGGATTTTCACCAAACTTGGTATGTGCATTGATATTGTGGAGGTCTGGTTTGGGATTGCTAATGGGCAAATTTCGTCGATTTTTGATGGGAGTTATCTGCCCGACACACGCCCATATTTTTGTTTCCGGACTATAATTTGAGTAAATAACAAGGGATTTTCACCAAACTTGCTATATGCATTGACATTAAGGAGATCTGGTTTGGGATTGCTAATGGGCAAATTTCTTTAAATGTTTACGGAGCTATCTGCCGGAGACATGCCCATATTTTCGTTTCCGGATGATAACAGAGTTATCTGCCCGAGACACGTCCATATTTTCATTTCTGGATGATAACTTGAATAAATAACAAGGCCTTTTAACCAAACTTGCTATATGCATTGATATTATCAAGATCTGCTTTAGGATTGTTATCTGTCCCTTCGTCATTTTCTTTCCAGTCATTTTCGCAACGATAACTTTAATACATAAACAAATAATTGCTACGGTGGGGTATTATGCTTGCGGTGCTTTTATTCAACTGAAGAGTACTATTTATTTATGCATGAAAACAGATGTGGATACTCATTAGAAGTGCCTGAATGAGAACATCTGGGCCCAGTTGTTCAAAGCATCGTTAGCTTAACGAGCTCGTTAAGGGTCATTTCGTTAACTGTTTTAGCGGATTCAATACACAATATTCTGATATTTTTTGCTTTAAAAATGTGAGTAGCTTTTGCACTGCAAAAGCTACTCACATTTTTTCAGCAAAAAATTTCAGAATATTTGCGTATCACTCGATGTAAATTTTAACGAATCGTTAACTAACGATGTCGTTAGCTTTGAACAACTGGGCCCTGATGACTACCCTCAACGTATGTTTTCGTAGTAAGAATCCTTTGCCCCCCTCTTAGCTCCCTCTTAGTTTAAAATGTTTGTATTGCCTGTTTAAAATATTACATTTTCATGTATATTACATGTGCATTTGAATTGCCTATTGACAAAAACTGTTTTGGGGTTTATTCGAACTGCTTATACTCAGTTGTTCGAAACTAACGATGTCGTTAATGTATCATTAAAACTTATACATATTTTTTTGCGGAAAAAAATGAGAGTAAATGAGAGTAACTTTTGCATTTGCTAAAGCTACTCACATTTTTTCAGCAAAAATAACTGTGAATTAGATAGTGTACTGACTAGAACAGTTAACTTTTTGACTACTAACGAGTTTGTTAAGCTAATGATGCTTTGAACAACTGGGCCCAGATTTTCCATGAGCAGTCTGGTCAGGGACGAGTGCATTCCATACAGACACTATATGGACTAATTGGTCAGCTTACCTACTTAAAAACACTAAATTAGCAGCAGATGGCATTCATTCAGTTTTGTTTTGTTTTTGTTTTTTGCTGGGAAAATAAGGCTTAACATTTCATGTGCATCAACTGCCAAGCAGATGTTTCTCATGAAATGCCAACCTTATTTTCTAAAAACAACAATCAAAAATGTTTTGAGTTGTCATCTGCTACAGCTTTTTCATCTGAAGTGTTCATAGTAAACTTGGCCCGTACTAGCAAGCTCATGATCTGGGCATGTGCAGCTCGTATTTTCCTAAATTCCAGTTTTGTCATGGACCATGTACATAGGTTGGTGCAATACTTGTGTTAACTTATATATCTAACCCTTAAAGTACCAGTCTTAACAGCAGCAGATGACATTCTTAACCCTTGTTCTGCTGAATAAAGACGCCACACCCATTTCTAGTTTTCAGCCAATCAAATTACTTGACCAAGGTTGTTGATATAGATTCACATACTTAACGGCAAACAGTGCAGATTTAGATCAGTTGACTTTTTCAGAAGCCAACTGATCTGGATCTACACTGTTTGCAAAGACAGTCTATATCCAGGTTCAGCAGGACAAGGGTTAATTTTTTTTTTTTCATATGAAAATAAGGCTTTAGATCTGATGTGAACCATCTGCACAGATGATTCACATGAGATCTCAAGCCTAAGTTTCTCATAATAATTAAAATGTTTTAAAATGTCATTTCCTACACTTTTGAATGGCATTTTAAGGGTTAATGTTTTGATTATGCATGCTGCATCATGAGAAATTTTGCCTTCTCATTTGAGTAGTCATGGAATAAAGCAGAGAGTGAACAAAGCTCACATACCTCTGGCAGTAATCATCAAATGCATGTTGAACAAATTTTAAATACAGTTGACTCTTGTTATCTCGAAGTCCAAAGGACTCTCTGAATTACTTCGAGATATCTGTACCTCGACATATCAGATTTGCAGAATTGAGTAAAAAAATAGATTGAACAACCACATTTCACAAATGAATATGTAATTTGACTCCTGAAGATAGAGATATATTGAAAATATTGTAGAAAAGAGGAGAAATTGCTCCTCAGGAGCAATGTCTCCTCTTTTCTACAATATTTTGTTATCTGTTTTTAGATTTTCGTGTTTAAAAGGGACCAGATTTTCACTTCGAGATAAACGGTTTTTCGAGATAAACAAAGTCGAGATAACGAGAGTTGACTGTATGAAATTTTCACCCTACATTACATTGGAGTGAGACATGGAAAATGGAAAAAGAAGGCAAAAACAAATCTCAGCATTTTTCTTTTCTGCGCAACAATAAACTTGGCCACTCTCACGGTTTTTATGAAATCTAAAGATGCTGGTTCACATTAAACGTGTACACAAAATTTGAATACTTTGGTTAAAAATGGACAAATGAAGATGAGGATGCTGGTTCTCTCTTACACAATACAACTATTGGTATCTAATGATTGTATCAAATATCAAATTCCAAGGTGCAGTAGTTTCTGAGAAATCTTTGCATTAAATTTCTCTATGCATTACATTGGAGTGAGAGATTGAAAAAAAGGCAAAGTAAATTCTAGCCTCATGGTTTTCTTGTGCACAATATACTTCAACCCTCTGTAAGTATATACAAAGTTTGAAGACTTTGGCTCTCATAAGAGCTGAGAAATCTGTGGAAAAAAAAAATTGTTGGAGAAAAAGAAAAATATACAAATAAAGGGAATGATAAGCATGAAGCTGACTCTCTCTTACACAATATAACAAGTCATACTCAATGTTTGTACCAACTTTAAAAATCCTAGGGAGAGTAGTTCCTGAGAAATCTTTGAAGAAAAAAAAAAAAGTTGATGCAGAAACAAACATTGTTACAGAAAAGACAAAAACTATATACAGTCAAACCTCGATAGCTCGAACACTGATGGCTCATTTACCATGGCTAATTCGAACTCGTTTTTGAGTCCCTACGAAATTCTTCCGACAGCTTAATAAAACAAATATTTAAGGAAATTTTCTTATTTTATCACAAAATTGTATGTTGTGTGTACTCATTAGAATTGCCTCTTCGAGGTAATTCTAATGAGTACACATTAGAATTGCCTCTTCGAGGCAATTCTAATGAGTACACTCAACATACAATTATTGTGTAGAAGATCGGTAGATTTCCCAGAATTAGCGATATTTGCTTCCCGACCTGGCGCCATGATTAACCTTCGTTGGCTCAAACTACCCATGGCTCGAACACTTTTCCATGGTCCCAAAGGTGTTCGAGCCATTGAAGTTCGACTGTACCCCCTATATGCTTCATATGGCATTGGTATGATAAGTCTGCACTTCCATTTAGTCTGGTGAGCATCTTTGTATGTCCATACAAAATTTTGACTGCTTACTCTAAATATGTGGACTGGCATTTGCTGGTCTCACGTTATGTGGACATGTTTTCTCATGATGTGCAAAGTGTTTAACATGGTGACAAATAAAAAATAAAATTGGTTCATATGTGTTGAACTTTTATTATTAACATATTTACCAAAAGATAGGCCTGATAGGCCTGAGCAAACAATGTAGACCCAGACCAGACACCTTTGAACATGGCATCTGATCAGAGTTTAAACTGTTTACCACTCATTCAGCAATTTTCAGGAGCATCAACAAAGTAGTAAACTGACTTGTTCAAATTTTAGGACAAGTAGGATAAAAGGGTTAAGGTGTCCCAATGTTTGGGGTGAATACAGTAACTCCCAAGATGCTTTTCTTCAAACTGGAAATTATACAACATAAAATAATTCAGTGTGACAAATGTTTGGTTTGATGTAGCTTTGAACAATTTTTTAGTTAAATACAAAATATGACTCTGTTGGAGCTCAGTCTTCACATTACAAGTGCTGCCTCGCATAAATATGCCCCAGACCACTAAAATGTGGAGCGCCACACCAAAGAGCAGCTAGTACCATTTTAAAAAAGTCTTTGGTATGACCTTGATCAAACCTGCTAACTCCCTGTTCCTTGCAATGCAGATGCTCTACCAAGCAGGCTGTTGTTGATATGGCAAAGATCTGGGCCCAGTTGTTCAAAACTAGCGATGTCGTTAGTTAACGATTCGTTAAAATTTACAACTAGTGATACGCAAATATGCTGAAATTTTTTGCTGAAAAAAATGTGAGAAAGCTACTCACATTTTTTCAGCAAAAAATATCGGAATATTGTATATTGAATCCGCTAAATAGTTAACGAAATGACCCTTAACAAGTTCGTTAAGCTAACGACGCTTTGAACAATCGGGCCCTGTTTACCAGTTCATAATGTATCAATATACTCTTTGACACAAATGCAAAAGCAGATTTGTTTAAGGCTTTGTATGCTGGGTAAAATGTCTGCAGATATTTTGAAATATTTATCTTATATTTTGCTGGAAGTAGGTTTTGACATTTCATGCAAAGGTTCTCCTTTTCCTACAAAACATAAGAAAAAGATATACATGTAGATCTCTGAATCTGACCAGAAAGTGTTAAGGGTTAATTAAAATGAAAACAAAGATAAGCAGAATAGATAAATCTTTCATTATAAATCAACAACTGAATAACATAGCCTAAATTGCGTATTTTCTCCATATACATCTAAAACACACTATAATTACCATATTTACCCTAATAATTTCAACACGACTGAGCAACCAGTGCAGACTCGGATCAAAGCCTCAAAACATGACATCTGATCAGGTGTGCAGTGTTTGCCAGCCAGCCAGCACTTCTTTAGACAAATCACCGGATTGTCAAATAGACTTATTCAAAGTAGCAGGTAAGGGTAGGGAGGTGATGTTTTTATTTCTTCTGTTTCTTCACTTTCATTCCTGTTCCTCTTTCTTCCCTGTCCCTCTCTTTCATCTCTTCTGCTATCTCTTCTGTCTCTTTTCTCCCTTTCTCTGGGAGACGACACAAAATGACCCACAAGGGTTGACGTGTCGTTAAACCCCAACTCAATCAAAAGACTTATTCAAATCTGAGAGTAATATAAAGGTAGTAAAGATCTAGTGTTCAAATATTTAGAGTAAATACAGACAGTATGCAGACAGCAAAGACCTAGATCAACCTTCACAATCCATCGTCTGATCAAGGAATTTGCTATCTGTATATAGAAACATTTGATACTGAAGACCATACCAACAAGACCATACAATCAGACAGGGCAAATGCACAGGCTGATCTGTATCTTCACTGTTCAAGAGGAGGATTTGGGACTGCAATCTACAAATGATCCTGATATATTTTTGCAAAATATATGTATACGGTAAATGTTCCAAAATTTTGTACACCAAAGTGTCTGACAAAGTGGTATATGCAAACAGTGCAGACTCAGATCAGACTGCTCCTCTGATCAGGATCTACACTGTTTGCCAATCCACTTAGTTAAGGAAACAACAGCATAAAAAGCAAAATATAGGCCAGAACACTATAGAACAAAGTATTTGAAATTTTAGGACATTTACCATAGCTTTTATTTCATTCTGGCTATCATATGATAAAAAAATCCTGATAAGGGGACTAAGTACAAAGGGACCCCATTTAACTCTATCACAGCAAGTGCATCTTTTGATGCCAACCCCCTGATGCCAACAGCATATTGGCTATGGCGTTGACTGATGTTCTGTGAACAGCATGTGGATGTAATATTAAAGTCATTGCATTCACTGATTGATTGATTGTGTTGGAGTTTAACGACAAGTCAACCCTAGTGGGTCATTTTGTGTCGTCCCCCCAAGAAAAGGAGATAGTAGAAGAGATGAAAGTGATGGACAAGGAAGAAAGAGTAACATGAATGAAAGTGAAGAAACAGAAGTAAAAACATTTCCCCTCTACCCTTACCTGCTACAAGAATAGCAGGCCTTGCACAACTGTAAGCCAATATCATTTGGACGCCCTAGTGACGTAAGATACATGACACCTTCGCACCACCCGACCACCCCACAATGAATAATGAATGCACTCAGAAATGTATGAGCTCATCTAAAGTGCTTTCACTGAAAATGTAAATATGTATTAAACAAAAATGAAATACATACAAGACTTAATATTGCAAGACAAATAATAATACTAGATAAGATGCTTCTTCCAACAAACTGAAAAGTATTGCAATATTTTTCTTATTTCTCCTTGAAAAACACATGCTGCACACTCATTAGAGATGGCTCTCAAAGAGGCTTATACTATGTACTCACTATGTTTTTTTCTGGAGAAATAAGGAAAATTTATCTGGATACCCTCTAATCTAGAGCTCGACCACTATTTTTACCCTGACAAAAAGACCAGAATTACCTTAAGGGAAATGTATACACTTTCAACGGAGACAATTCTTTCAAAATTCTTTTGGCTCCCTTCTGAAAAAGGGTATACTGCAAGAGGAAAGGATTTGCTCCCAAGGAAAATAAATTCTTTCTTTTTAAAGTAGACCCCTTTCAAAATGGACTTGGAGTGCAGGAAAGCGAACAGGAAGTAAAAAACTTTGTCTCCCTTGTTAAAAAGACCGCAGAAAATCTACCAGGTGTATCAAGTTCCTTTAAAGAGTTCAAGAGCAGCAGACAACATTCAAGTACAGTCAACTCTCGTTATCTCGACTTCACTTATCTCACAGCTTATTTGGAAGTTAAAATCTGGTCCTAAGGAGCAATTTCTCCCCTTTTCCACAATATTTTCCATGTATCTCTATCTTTAGGAATCAAATTACATATTCATTTGTAAAATGTGGTTGTTCTATTTATATTTTTTTACTCAATTTTGCAAATCTGGTATGTCCAGGTACAAACATCTCAAGTATTTCAGAGAGTCCAGGACTTTGAGATAACCAGTCGACTGTATACATGTATATATCTTTTTATTTTTCCTACAAATAAAGCTTGGCATTTTTTGTGAATCATCTGCTAGGCCACTGTGACTACTGCTTTAACCCTTTTGTCCCTGAGTTTTTGAAGTGGACTCTTCCGTCTTTGAACCTGGTCAGAACAATTGTCCCAACAAGGAGACTCAGTCAAAAATCAAAACACATTGGCAAACGGTATAGATCCTGATGAGACGGCTCATTTCAGCTGTCTCATCAAGATCTACACTGTTTGCAAAAAAAATTGTTTTGATCTGCAGGACTGAAAGGGTTGATTTAGTCAACAATTTCAGAAATTATATAACATGTGACCCAGCTGAGATGGGTTATCAATACATCCAGAACTATCTACATTTTATATAAACAACACACACAGGCTATATGCACAGATGGTCCTCAATTTTTACTGTTCATATAAGAATGCTACAGAATTTTCAACATGAGAACAAAATTCATGAATATCATTTTGTCGCAATAAAATCAGTATCTGACCATAACTCTGATAAATAAATAAGAAACAAGAAAAATGTCTAACAGCATTATAAATGGGATTTCCACTGAAGAATAAAAGGTAACATATCACTTTGGAAAAAGATAACCAAAAAATAAACCTCAGACGACGCCAGCCACCCGCCTGCCCAGAAATATCTATTTTAAAGGATAAAAATTTTCAGTGAAAAAAAAGAAGTCAAATAGGGATGGTATCTGCTTTGACTTTTTCAAGAAAAAGAAATATAAAATAATAAAAAATGATAGCTATAATCTTAAGTACAATATTTATCCAGGCTAATCACACAGTCATGCCTGAGCAAACAGGGTATGCTAGGACCAGACACCATAGAATGACACAGAAGATGATCATGGTCTACACTGTTTACAACACTGTTTACAACTCATTCAGCAGTTTTAGGTACATCAACAGGCAGTGAAACTGGCCTGTTCAAATTCAGAACAAGAATGGAAAGAAAGTGTTTAATATTTAGGGTAAATAAGGTTGAAGACATAATGTTTTTGCCTGGAAACAAGTACGATATATGTAAACTTCTGAAATTAGTCACAGGAGTCCTATTATCATGATTTTTCTATGCCATTTTCTTGAGCTCCTCCACTCCAGGGAAATACCAGTATGTGCCTTTGACATTCTTGCTCAGTTTCATTATATCATCACTGTGGGGGTCACCTCCCGCCCCAACCATCATGTCTAACATGAAGTTGAGATTTTCCGGGGAAGCACTGTAGCCAATAAAGAACAAACCAGCTCCTCCTTTAAGAGTTCCAAATGGCATGGACTGGCGAACTATTTCAAATGGCTTACGCTGTTGGAATGCATTGCCTGTAATTAACAGAGAAATTATATGGAAAGTACCGTAATAACCCTAATTATTGGCACAGACAGGCCTTTGCAGTGTAGACCCAGATCAGATGCCACTGGATGTAGCATCTGATCAGGGTCTACACTGTTTGCCAAACATACAGCAATATTCTAGACACATCAAGAGGTAGTAAAATGGACTATTTCAAATTTTAGGACAAGTATGTTAAGTAGATAAGGTGTCCTAATTCTTAGGGTTAATATTTGTTTGTGTTGAGGTTTTACGGCCCAGTCAACCCAATGGGGCCATGTCGAGCATGGTCAGTTTACCTAGCTACACATTTGTTGGGCAGGCTTAGTCCTCTAAGCAGTTAGCCAGTATTGTGCACTTTCTTTCACCAGAAACTGACAACTGCCCTTCTTGAATCAGCAGAAGGGACAGAATGACCGTAGAAAATATTTCATGATCAAATCTTAGGGTAAATACAGTACCTTAGAACATCAGGAGTATTTTACTGAATGAGTGACAGCAATATAAGTGAGCTTTAGCATGCTTTTAATGTTTTTACCAATGAACCAAAACACCTGAATTGTTAAGCAGCTTTGTTTCAGCAACAACAAAATGATGAAGAAATGGACAAAGCCTTCCAAGCTACTTCATCCTGAATGCAAGTTCTATCCACCTCCTTGTCCACATCCTCACGTCCTTGCTTTACAGACCTATAGCCATATCCTATGAAAAGCTTCTGTGTCTGAAATTATCATTGCAAGAATAAAGCTGCAGTTTAGTTTATATCTCGACAGCTGATGGAAGTTCCATTTTAGGTTGCTGTTCTTTCTTTTTCTTTTCTCATTCTATTTTATTCTGCAACATCAAGAGTATTAACTGGTCATTAAACTTTACCTAAAACTTTAATTGGAAAACATGCTGTGCATTGCATTCAAAGATTCCTAATATTAAAAATTATAGATAAAAACACTGTTGTACTGGTATATAATGGGTTCTAAGGAACAGTTTAGTCAAACATTGTTTTATTTTTCCTCTTGTTCATAGAATGTTAAGACACAGAATAAGGAATTTAATTGACCAAAATGGCAGAACTCATTTGAAATTAGTTGCAAACAATTATATTGCTTAGCATTACGAAAACACGCCTTTTTAAATATATTGAAAATTTTACAACCAAAAAAAATGAAAATTTTCAGATAAAAATTCTGATATTTTTCATATTTCTGCTCAAAACATAGATTGTGGGTACTCGTTAGAACCGCCTCGGCGAGGCGGTTCTAACGAGAAGCACAATCTATGTTTTTGAGCAGAGATAAGAAAAATAATGTATACCCCTGTAAACCCCAGTTTTACTATATAAAAGTGGGGTTTAAGGGGGTCAAAATTATATAGACGTGTTTTCGTGATGGAAAAATAATTGCATGTATGCTGGTAGACTGTGTGTATATTTGTGTAGTATGCAGAGCCTGAAGTTGCAAGATAAAAGATTTCATGTGTCTATCTGACAGGACCCTTAAACAAGATCATTATAATTGCTTCATTCAGTAATATATCCTTTTCACATAAAATATGGGTATTCATTGGAATTGCCTCATCAAGGCTTCAGCATTATATACCACAAACTGTTTTTTCATAGAGAAATAAGAAAATTATTTATTTGGATATCTCTCACATACAACTATGAGATTCCTGTTTTATCATTCCACTGAATAACAGGTGCTCTGAATACATGAGAGAAATGAGAATGAGAAAACATATCCCTACATTATCAACAAACACTCCTCAACAAATCCTCTGGTTTATGTATCTGTCCTCTCTGAGCAGTGTCTTTTGGGCTTCCTACAGATCATAGGTGTCCTTGTACAACAGGGCCCAGTTGTTCAAAGCATTGTTAGCTTAACAAGCTCGTTCAGGGTCATTTCATTAACTGTTTTAGCGGATTCAATATACAATATTCTGATATTTTTTGCTGAAAAAAAGTGAGTAGCTTTTGCAGTGCAAAAACATTTCAGCATATTCGTGTATCACTCGATGTAAATTTTAACGAATCGTTAACGACATGGTTAGATTTAACAACTGGGCCAGGTCTTCACACCACACGACGCAGATTTATCTGGGTCTAAAACATGTATAACAAAAGGACAATTTCAACTTATTTACCTCCTGTCATTCTGGCAACATGTGATGAGATTGACTTTTTTGCTATCTCTGTACTGTCATCTCTCTTCCTTCCTACCCAGCCTTCCATTATCTTGTCTGAAATGTTGCAAACATAACCTAGAATGATCTGTTATATGGGCTGTGACAGGGGAAAATGTGTCTTCGAGCATGTGTAAAATGCACAGATTCAGATTCATCCCGCATTTGCACAAAGTCTCATCCGGGCATTTGCTCTCCATAGATACACTATATAATGTCCAATTATTCTGCTAGCGGGATAGTGGAGGCCCTGATCAGACTGCCTGGATGTGCAGGCTGATCTGGGCCTTTGCTGTCTGCATATGCCCGAAAAACATATTTTCATGGCCCATGTAAATTGAGCTGATTATAAAAGGCCATGCAAATCCATTAAAGGCCAGCTCAGCCTGCATAGCTTGTAAAGTCTGATCAAAAACTACTCACTGCAAACTTATATTTGCAATTTTAACACTTGTCCTGCTAAACCCGGATATACCCTGCCTTTGCAAACAGTGTAGATCCAGATCAGTTGGCTTCTGCAGAAGCCAACTGATCTAGATGTGCACTGTTTGTCATTCAGAATGTGAATTCATATCAACAACCTCGATCTAGTAATCTGATTGGCTAAAAATTGGAAGTAGGCATGGCATTTTCATTTATTCAGCATGACAAGGGTTAAGCTGCATCAGAAATACACATAAGGGCAAAGTTTCAAACATCTAAAACTGGATAAATCCTTGCGTAGTTCTGCTGCTGACCATTCCAAGGTAGTTTCTCTGTTTAACCCATTGTAGTCTGGAGACCCGTAAAAGGGTAATTGGCAAACAGTGCAGACCCAGATCAGACGCCGCAGAACACGGCATCTGATCAGCATCTCCACTGTTTGCAAATAGTTTAGCCATTTTTCTCTAGCAATATGTAAATCTCATAGCTGGATGTACCTAAAATTGAAATTGGACTCTTCCAATATATAGGGTGGGAGAATCTATTCAGTCTACAATGGGTTAAAATCTTTTTTCTTTGTTTGTCGGTTATTGCAACTATGCTGTTGTGTCTAGTCATTGTTTCTCACTTTTTCTTCTTTTCGTGCCTCGGGAAGACTGAGCTTCTTGATTATGGCCTTTCCTGGGTAACTGCTTTTATAGTTGTTTTGTCTTCTGCTTGGGGACTCATGAGGCTGTTGATTTTGTTTATTGACCTCATTGGACTGAAGATTTTGTATATTGACATGACTGGGCTGAAGAATTTGTATGTGACCTGACTGGGCTAAAGATTTTGTATGTTGACGTGATTGGGCTTAAGATTTTGTATGTTGACCTGACTGAGCTCAAGATTTTGCATGCTGACATGACTGGGCTGAAGATTTTGTAGCTGACCTCATTGGGCTCAAGATTTTGTACGTTGACTAAACTGGGCTGAAGATTTTGTATGCTGACCTAATTAATTGGGCTGAAGATTTTGTATGTTGACCAAAAAATTGGGCTGAAGATTTTGTATGTTCACCTACCTCACTAAAAATTTTGATTGCTCACCTGATCAAACCAAAGATTTTGTATATTAACCTGACTGGGATGAAGATTTTGTATGCTGATCTGACTGGGCTGAAGATTTTGTATGTTAACATGATTGAACTAAAGATTTTGTATGGGTACCTACCTGACTAAAGATTTTGTAGGTTGACCTTACAGCAGCAAGCATTTGATCTGAATAGATCTTGTCTGTGTAATCCAGGAATTTTTCAGTGGAAAATTTAAGGTTAAGTTTTTCAGTTGTCAGACTGGAATAGCAAAGATGTCACCCAAGCTGCCCCAGCTGCCCCCAAGCACTCTCCCTGCTATGACCCATTTAAAAAAAAATGACTGAGTTACCATAACTGCTTCCAACAAACACATCAGTACAAAATAGTAAAAGTAAGTCATATGTGTATACAAAAAAAACCATACCTTTTTCAGTATTTATTAATTTTAGATCATGGATCCATTTCTGAGTGATCTAAAAACAGAAGAAAAAAATAATACACAGTAGAAACATCTCAGAGATACCCTGAGTTCACAGTTCTTTAACCCTTAAAGCGCCAAGAAAGACTGCATCTGAAAATGTCGTCTGTTTATGTCGTCTGCTGAATATTCTTGCAGACTTTTCAAACCTATTTTTGCATACAGGCAAACAGTGTGGACCCTGATCAGACTGCTCCTAAAGGAGCAGTCTGATCTGGGTCCACACTGTTTGCAAAAATGACTTTTAAAATCATAAGCAGATGACAAAGCAGACAACAATAGTTGTGACTGGCACTTTAAGGGTTAATTCTACAGAGGATAGAAATATGAGCCAGTGTACAACAAAGTCTACAATAAGACTTGTGCAACCAGCAAAGACTCAGATCAGCCTGTGCTGCCTTCTACAGCCTCCAGGCTATCCTAAGAGGGATAAAAGAGAGCGCTTGCCATACTGGGTGGATGTACTGGCTGATCTGAGTCTGCTGGTCACACAGGTCCTATTGTAGGTTTTGTCATGCACTGGCTCATATGTAAATGTTAACCTTTGCCATGCTAAATAAATTAAGATGCCACAACATTTAATACAAACTTACATACTTAATGACAAACAGTTATGTCCAGATCAGTTGCGTTCTTCAAGCCAACTGATATGGATCTAAACTGTTTGCAAAAGCAGGCCATATCCTGGTTCAGCAGGATCAGGGTTAATAACAAAGGCATTCAAGGGAATTGATACACTTTCAAGGGAAACAACTCAAAATTGTTTTGCTAAATTGGAATTTAATTAGGAAAAGTTTGCTTTCCTTGGAAGCAAATTCTTTCTGGAAAAATTTGCTTCCTTTGAGGTCTCTCTTGTCAAAAATTGTGGAAAATCTGCCTAGTGTATGCATTCACTTTCAAGTACTAGCATTGGAGAACCCCTACCCAATACAGAAAGCAGGATGAAGGTGTGCTACATGTTGTACTTTTGAGTAATTTTATATTGCCCTTCCATAAATAAATTCTTAATCCTTGTCCTGCTGAATAAATTAAGATGCCAAGCCCTTTTCAATTTTTCAGCCAATCAGATTACTTGATCCAGATTGTTGATATAAATTCACATACTGAATGGCAAACAGTTTAGATCCAGATCAGTTGGCTTCTTCAGAAGCCAACTGATCTGGATCTACACTGTTTGCAAAGGCAGGGTATATCTGGGTGCAGTAGGACAATGGTTAAAATAGGGAATCCTTTGGAAGTCAAATATCACATCATATAAGCAAGAGTAGCAAAACTCAGTTTTAATGAATCAGTTTATGAACAGTAATGTGATATGAAATGCTGATCATGCCTCCCAGCAAGGGTTAAGTGAGTTATTATTTTCAAATAAATCCACATGAACAGGAGCCCAGTGATCCCAAAGGACTAGAAAATATAAACTACACTACATTGAAGCATGAGTTGATGTTTTACTGCTGCCATGCAGCACTTAACACCAGCCAGTGCTCCAGCCAGCTCTATGTATAGGGGCGGGCTGCCCCTCTTGCCCTCTCCTGCCGCCCCTCTGCCCTTCTGAAGCTGTCCTCTGCCTTATTTCAACTGCAGACATAAAACCCTACATTTTGCTGAAAATTTCATAGAAATTGGACAAAAATTTAAAAAAAAGCTATCAATGTGTAAAGGTCAGTTTTATGTGTATTCTAGTCTATCTTGGGAGTATTCTAGTCTGAGGCATTTATTGTGGAATGGGATGATATTTTGTAACATGTCATGATACTTAGCATATCACATGACACATGGTGCCCTCATTCTTGTATGACCGCGCAGCAAGTGCCCTACCTGGCACCCCTCTGCCTTAAAATCCTAGCCGGAGCACTGCCAGCTGTAGTGAAGGTGAAAGAAAGATTCTAAATGTAACGATCCTTAAAAGCATTGAAGACACACACAGATGAAAATAGCTGAAGTGTCCAAGTTATCTGTGCCATACTACAAATGAAACGAGGTTCAGTCAGTTAGGCCACATCAGTGACCCTCATGTAAATTTTCACAAATTATAGAATGAGCTTAACCCTTAAAGCACCAAGCAAAATTTGTAGCAGAAGACAATCTAAAATTTTCATTTTTTATTTTTCAGAGAAAACAAGTCTTGATATTTCATGTGAATCGTCTGCCTGGCAGACGATTCACATGAAATGTCAAGACTTGTTTTCTTTTGAAAATAAAAAAAGATCAAAATTGTCGTCTGCTATAGTTGTGATTGGAGCTTTAAAGGTTAATGATGACAAAGTACCAGAAAATGCAATATAGTAAATTCTGAAAACAGGGATCTTTTGGAAGCAAAAAATAATAAAATAAATGAAAATTGCAGACTCGGTTTAAAACTCTGTCCTGAATGAAACCTAGTATACCGTTTACATTTTTCAAGTTTTTCACTTTCTACTGGCAATCTTTAGTTCGCAGTAAAGGTCTATGTCCAACAGTTCCTACAGCTATTTTAAGTTTCTAATTCATGCTTAGTATGCTGGGTATATATTCAGCAGACGCCATCTTGATTTTTTCTTTGTTTAAACAGTTTTTTTCTTTTTCCTAAGGAGACACTGCATAAATTGTCAAACCCTATTTTCTGAGAGAAGAAGGAAAATATCAGCAACTTGCCCTCTGCTGTGTTGGACTAGAGAGTACTGAAGGTTATTTAAAATGTTTTGTTTGCCAAGCTATAGTCATTATGGGAATTTCTCCATGAGAAACACACCTCAACTTTCTCATACTCGGAGAACTTGTTAAGGAACTTCTCAATTAAACATTTGTTCTGGTTTTTTATGGAAAAAAAAGAAGATAATCCCAGAATAATCACCAAATACTACTCCTTAATGCTTAACAAGTCCTCTGCAATATACTTTATACCGTATTTACCTTAAGTATTCGGACACCTCAACTCCTTACCATATATGTTCTAAAATTTGAACCAGTTCAATTCACTACCCGATGTTGTGTCTAAAAATTGCTGAATGAGTGGCAAACAGTGTAGACCCAGATGAGACGCCGCATTCTGCGGCGTCTCATCTGGGTCTATACTGTTTGCTCAGGCCTGTCTGTCCGAATACATATGGTAAATACGGTATAGCAAACCCCTAGAAACTGGGAGTGCCTCCTGTATTGATATAAAATCTTTCTTGCAGATACTTTAAAGTGGCAGTGTTTTGGTCTCAGTCTGATTTACCTAATTTAAATAATAGATTTAGGCCCCTTGAAAGCAAATTCTTCACTCTTAGAGTATAATGCTTTTCAGAATGAGCTTGATGCATAGGAAAGCAAACAGGAAGACACAGAAGCTGTCTCCATCAAAAAATGGCATAAAGTCTAGTATGTTGAATGTCCTAAAACTTTGAACACCAAAGTTTCTGACAAAATGCCATATGCAAACCATGCAGACCCAGATCAGACTGCTCCTTCAGATCAGGGTCTTCACTGTTTGCCTTTCCACTAAGCATTTTAAGAGACAAATGCATTAAAAGCAAAAATTAAGCCAAAAATGTATAGAATAAAGTGTTCAAACTTTTAGGACATTTATAGTAAGAATATCCTGTCCCCTTTAATATCTACAGCAACTGCACATGCTCATATTTAACTCTTTGCATGCCGGGTAATTTTGCATGCTTTTTTGTTGTCTATGGATTTTTTTTAAAAATGAACTTTTTCAAAACATCTTTCAGGAATACCATCAGAATGTCAAACAGTTTGGAGCCAGATCAGGCCCGACATTTTGTTGGGCCTGATCTGGATCCAAACTGTTTGCAAAGGTTATCAGCAGACAACAAAAATTGCCACTAGCAGGGAAAGAGTAAATGTTACTTACCACATAACTACCCCCTGTTTCTTCCTCTACAGCTATTCTCTGACGATTTTCTTCATCCGCAGCATTCTCAGTACCTGTAAATAGGGCAACATACCTTTCAGAATTAATTAATAGTTAAAGAAAGCATGACAGATGCCAAGGATTGTCTGGGTTGTCTCTATTTACATTTAATATGAAATTGGCTTCGTAAAGCTAATAATTTATGGTTTTATAATGAACACATAAGTTTTGGATAAATTAAATATCCTTCAGCTGTATTAAAACATTGTTTTTTTTCTACAAATATTTTTAAGGGGAATGAAACACTTTCTAGACAATTTTCAATCCCAAAATAATATTTTTTCTCATTTCTTTACAAAAACTTGTGTTGTGGGTACACTAATATTAGAGTTCCACAACATAAGTTATTGTGGGAAGTTACTGGGTACTTATTATAAGCACCTTATAGAAGGAGAAGCACTCCTAGTGAGTACCTATAACATATGCTTTTGTGAGAGAAGTAAGAAAAATATTCATCATGAAAACATACCTATATAATTTTGACCCTCTTAAACCCCTCTTTTATATAGTACAACTGGGGTTTACAGGGATATACATTATTTTTCTTATTTCTGCTCAGAAACATAGATTGTTGGTACCTGTTAGAACCGCCTCTGTGATGCGGTTCTAATGAGTACCCACAATCTATATTTTGAGCAGAAATATGAAAATATCAGAATTTCTATCTGAAAACATTCGGATTTTGGTGGTGAAATTTTCAAAATATTTGAATTGGTGTGTTTTCGTAATGTACTTGCGTGCCGCTCTTATCTACAGAAATGTAGGCCATTTTTGCCATACAACATGAAAAAGGGGGCAAATAGTGTTACTATGTACTTTAAGAAAAATTCCATTACAAAAACATACCTATCCAAATATATTGAAACAAGAATATCGGTGAAACCGATGGATGCTCCCCGAACATGCAATAGTCGGAACAGGAAACATTATCCTAGATAAAGAGCGGTATACTGCACTAGAGCAAAAACAAAGTTTTTCTAAAAATAGCCACAGTGACCTTGACCTTGAGCCCAGGACCCTGAATGTCGAACATGCTCAAGATATTTAAAAGCTGCAGTGACCTTGACATTGAGCCCAGGACACTGGAAATTGAAATTGCTTGAGATGTTATCATACTCAACATTTTTGTGAAATTATATTAAAATCCATCAATAAATCTAGGCACTAGAGCAAAAACAAAGTTTTTCTAAAAATAGCCACAGTGACCTTGACCTTGAGCCCAGGACCCTGAATGTCAAACATGCTCAAGATATTATCATACCCAACATTTGTTTGAAGTTAGATCAAAATCCATCAATAAATGTAGGCACTAGAGTGTTGACAAATTCTTTTCTAAAAATAGCCAGTGACCTTACACTGCAGCTTTAAACAAAGTAGCATGACTCTGTGACAAATCATCTAACCAGAAAGATTGAACAATATGCGCATCCCCTATTGCTGCTTAAGATTCCATTAAAATTTCGTTGAATTTCTGCCAGTATTTGCTAAGAATTTGCGTGGACACGAACAGTACCCTATATATTCATGCAGAACTCATCAAAGGGCAATAACTCTTGGAAAAATCATCGAACCAGAACACGCAGGTGATATGCACATCCACCTTCCATACTTAATATTCCCATGAAGTTTCAATGAAATCCGACTAGTAGTTTCCGAGAATTCGCGTGGACACGAACAGTACCCTATATATTCATGCAGAACTCATCAAAGGGCAATAACTCTTGGAAAAATCATCGAACCAGAACACGCAGGTGATAAGTGCATCCACCTTTGATACTTAATATTCCCATGAAGTTTCATTGAAATCCGACAAGCAGTTTCCGAGAATTTGCGTGGACAAGAGCGGGACGGACGCACGGACGCACGGACACACGGACGTACGGACGCACGGACACACGGACGCACGGACGAAGCGGCGACTATATGCTCCCCCGAAATTCTTCGGGGAGCATAAAAAGTACAACCAAAAAAGGAAAATTTTCCGATAAAAAATTCTGATATTTTTCATATTTCTTCTCAAAACATAGATTGTGGGTACTCATTAGAACCACCTTAGCAAGGTGGTTATAATGAGTACCCACAATATATGTTTTTTTAGCAAAATAAGAAAAATCATGTATAGCCCTATAAACCCCAGTTTTACTAAACAAAAGTGGAGTTTAAGTGGGTCAAAATTATACAGGCGTGTTTTCGTGATGATAAAGTGAAAACAATTGCAAGATGTACGAAACATATTGAAAATCTGGTTTAAACACTGCAGAATTGTGAAAACCTATCTTATAATGTTTAGCCATGCAAACACTTTTTTTTCACTTAATCCTGTAAGGGAACATAACAAGACTTGTGAATGTAATGAAATCCCAATTCAAACAGCCCATGAGATCAATAACTGTATTTTATGAGGGTCCAAATCAGAATTACACATAAAACATTTTATCTCCCTATACCCACTGACTGAAAATTTAAGTGCTAATGTTCACATAAAATGCTTACATACCATCAATAAATCCAGAGAGATCTCGGCCATTCTGGTAGACAAAGCTGTAAATATCTTCAAAGTCCTTGACAGAACCAGAAGGAAGGCTACTGAGAAACATCTGTGCCAACTCAAACAACTTACTGGGAGTATTACACTTCGCATGTACAAACACATCTCCACCTGTAGAATTCATTCGAAGCATGCTGTGAGAAAACATTCTACCTGCATACCATAACTTCAAGTAAGTGACAATTAATCTTTGTCCTGCTGAACCCGGATACCCTGCTTTTGCAAACAGTGTAGATCCAGATCAGTTGGCTTCTTCAGAAGCCAAGTGATCTGGATCTGCACTGTTTGTCATTAAATATGTGAATTTCTATCAAAAACCCGGATCAAGTAATCTGATTGGCTGGAAATTAGAAGTGAGAGTGGCATCTTAATTTATTCAGCATGACAAGGGTTAAGTAAAGTATTAGTACCAGTTAAATTAATGGACACAACTCAATGGAAACTAGAGGCCTAAGGCTAAAGATCTCTCACCTGAAACAACTTACCCAAATAAAGAAAGTATTTACTACCACAAGGGCCAACATTTCTTTTTAGTCAGTGGCTACAGATAAGGTCCCATATCTTTAGCCTCTGAGGCTAGAGATACGGTCCCGCATCTTTAGCCTCGGAGGCATGAGATACCGTCCAGTACTTTTAGCCATTCCCACTGCATTTGGCTAGAGATACGGATGTTGATTATTTTAATCCTATTTCCAATACTTTATCTCGTAAGTAGACACTGAATAACTTTCAATATATGGACTTTCATCTTTACTTCTTCAATGTAAAATGGCTAAGTTAAAAATCCTTCCATTATGTTGAAAAAAGAATTTTCAGTATCAAACTTGCACATGCACAACTTCAATATGTTTGTAACATATGCAATGTTTTGGAAACATCCAACAAAATGTGTAAGAGGAGTTGATTTCAAAGCATACACTATTAACCATCACTGACTAGGTGCAGTTGTCATAAAAAGTCTAAAGTTAAAAACACAGAGCAAAACCTTAATTGTTGATGGAATGAAAGATTCACAGGATCACGGACATGCTGAATAGTATACCCTGATAAAAATTTGTTTTGTGTCTGTATGTGTGTGTGTGTCTGTGGGATTATAATAAAACTTTGTTTTGTGAGGTTTAATAAAACTGTTTTGCAGGGGTATAGCAAAACTTTGTTTTTTTATTGGGAGGAGGGGGGGGGGGGGGGGGTTGGGTTTGTGGGGTGGGGTTTAATAAAGACAAAAGCTCTAGAAGCTTACCTGAGCTTGGCATTTCACCATTACTACCACGTCTATAAGCATAGGTAAAATCTTGCTTAACTTTTCCTCCAACCTGTAGAATAACAATACACTTATTCGATGGAACTGAATTGTTAAGCACAGACCTCCAGATAAGAAAGCTATCCAGATATATATACATGGATAGTTTTTGTTTCAGTCTCTATGGAAATTGCAGGAAACATGTTGTGGGTACTTGGTTAGGTGCTTCTAATGAGTATCAGCAACCTGTTTTTTGTGAACAAATAAGAAAGATACTAATACTTTTTAGATGAAGTGCATTATCTACATCCCTATATACGGACCTAAGCTTAATACTAGAATGCGCAGCTGATGGCACGCCATCGCAAATCCCTTCGCTCTGTGCTAATGTTGCTAATATCATGACAGACGGATGGCAAGACGGACGGACGGACTTGTTCTCGCACACACTTATTATGAAAGGAATTCATGTAGCAAGTTTGGTTAACTGACTGTGTTGGGGTTTAACAACATGTGGGTCATTTTGTGTCGTCACCCAGAGAAAGGAAGAAAACAGATAGAAGAGATAGCAGAGGAGATGAAAGAGAGGGATGGGGGATGGGGCGAAAAAAGGGAAATGAAAGAAAGTGAAGGAACAGAAGAAATAACAACATTCCCTCTCTACCCTTACCTGCTGCAAGGACAGCAGGCCTTGCCCAACTGTAAGCCAATATCAGTTGGGCACCCCGGTGACAAAATCTATAGGACCCCTCTGCCTCACCCAACCATCCCCCCAAACCCACCCCCCCCCCCCCACCACCAAGTTTGGTAAAATTCCGCAAGGTGGTTTGGGAGAAGATAGCATGATGGGCAGATGGAAGGACACCAAAATGAAAAATAATATTGCTCTCACACACCCTTACCATAAGGGGAAGTCATGTAGCAAGTTTGGTTTAATTCCGCCCAGTGGTTTAGGATGTTCCCAGCGGGCACATGACGTAAATATAACATCGCCTCAACGTCGATGGACGTTGAGGCGACGTTATATTTACGTCATGTGCCTGCCGGGTTATTGCATGATGGACAGATGGACGATGCTGGACAGATGAATGAAAAAATAATGTTGCTCTTGCACACATTTACCATGAAGGGGCCATGTAGCAAATCTGATTAAATTACGTCACGATTCAGGAGCAGACAACGTGATGGATGGATAGATGGACAGGCAGACGGATGGAGGGGTTCACAATATCCCCATTGCTTTTTTAAAAAAGGTGGGGATAACAAGAATTTAGGGTCCACATGGCCAAGCAGTTAACATTTCTGACTGGATCATGAGGTCTTGGAATTCAGCTCATGACTGTATGGCTCTTCATTCCATAACACCTTACATTATTACTCTATCGCCATAGCACTAGTTAAGGTGCTTTTTTTCACTCCAAAAGTATTGATATTTTTCTAATTTCTCCACAAAAACATATGTTGTGGGTACTCATTAGAAGCGCCTCATTGAAGCGCTTCTAATGAGTACCCACAACATATGTTTTCGTGGAGAAATAAGAAAAATATCTACCGGATACCCTCCCTTATCTAGACCTATGAATTCGCCATCTCAATTCAACTTAAATAATATTGAAAAAAATGTAATACCCTAAAATCATCATAATCTAGCTTAACCCTGGTCCTGCTGAAACAGGATATGCTCTGCCTTTGCACACAGTGCAGATCCAGCTCAGTTGGCTTCTGGAGAAGCCAACTGATCTGGATCTGCACTGTTTGTCATAAAGAATGCGAATTCGTATCAACAACCTGGATCAAGTTATCTGATTGGCTGCCAATTAGAAGTGAGCGTGGCATTTTAATTTATTCAGCATGACAAGGGTTAAATGCTATGTCCCACTGTAATTTGAAGGCTTCATTTCTGAGAAGTTATAATTGAATGAGAATTGCTCTGAAACTATTGTGGCTGTATTATTCATATATTATATACCCTATATTCGGACAGCATGTTTGAACAAACATGAAGACCAAGATCAAACTGAATTTGTAGACTGATAAGGGTCTATTCTGTTTGCAAGTCCTTCAGGACTTTTCAGATATACCATCTGTCCAAATTTTATGAGAAGTATGATGAGAGGTTTAAGTGTCTGAGTATTTAACCCTTGTCCTGCTGAAAATTTAGATGCCATGCCCATTTCTAATTTTCAGCCAATCAGATTACTTGATCTGTATTGTTGCTATAAATTCTCATACTAATGGCAAAAAGTGCAGATCCAGATCAGTTGGCTTCTTCAGAAGCCAACTGATCTGGATCTATACTGTTTGCAAAGGCAAGGTGGATACAGGTTCAGCAGGACAAAGGTTAATGAATACCAACAGCACCAGGTAATTCAAACAATCAAGCTTTTGTTCTAGATTTGTTTATTATCAGGTCATCGGTTGAGTTTGGTTCTGTGCTGGCTTGACTGGCCAGGTAAATGGACAATAAACAAAACTTGATCTTAGGTAACCCATTTTTGAAAGATAACAAATGTGCAATACTTTTGTACTCATCTGGGTCTTTTCTAAAGAAGATAACTTCAATGAAAGGCAGAGGTCTTGTTAACTCTTTCACTGCCACTGGTGATAATAATAGGCTTTTGCAAACAGCATAGATCCAGATAAGATGGCTCAATGAGCCATCTCATCTGGACCTACGCTGTTTGACATTCAGTCTTTCAACTTTACATATAAATGTCTTTCAAAACGATAGTTTGTTAAAATAAAAAAGCAGACGACAATGTCGTCTGAAATTTGGTGCCGAAAGAGTTAAGGAGAAGTATTTGATGATAATAATTGCATAACTGTTTTCAATCACACCATACATGTATGTTGTGAGTTCTCATTTAGAAGCGCAATGCCAAAGCCCTTCTAAGAGTTTCCACAATATTTATTTTTATGGAGAAATATTAGAAAACTATCCAAGATGTATTACCAAATATTCCTCCTAAATAAGTCCTCTGAAATGTAAAACTGTTTTCAGAGAAAACAGGAACTGTCAACAGACAATTAAGTGCATATTTTGATGCCTGCCAATCACTATTTGCAGAGCTAATTTTTCAAATGCACTATTTTCATATAATTAATAACACTAAAACATCAAACCTCATGAAAATACGTTCAAAGTGAACAGTAAAATATCTGACACTTCAAATACTAATGTTGCTGCTTTTGGAGAGACAAACTGCCAAAAATCAAGACCGCAACCCTTATAAATTAAAAGAAAAATACCTGTATCAGTGAGAAATGAAATACTGAAGGCCTCAGGTCTTACTAATATACAAACCTAAATGGTTTACATAGGTTAGCCTGATCACATGCACAGACCAGGATATGAAAGCGAAAGATTTTACCTGCAGTAAATGTCCTAAAAATTCGAACACCAAAGTTTCTGATAAAATGACATATGCAAACAGTGCAGACCTAGATCAGACTGCTCCTAAAGGAGCAGTCTGATCAGGGTCTACACTGTTTGCCATTCCACTAAGTATTTTAAGAAACAAGTGCATAAGAAGCAAAATTTTGGCCAGAATAGTAGAGAATAAAATGTTCGAAATTTTAGGACTTTTACCGTAATGCAAATTATGCTTATGTATACGTAACGAAACGGCAAAGACAGTGTAACAGAGTATAATTAAGCCAGAGGCATAGCATACATTGCCCTTTGCTTTCAGAAAGGTGTGCTTAAACAAATATTCTAAAATAGTGTGTACAAGTCTTCAAAAGAAGGCTTACCTATTTTAGTCTGGAGACCACCAAAAAGATAATGGAAAACAGTGAAGTCCCAGATCAGATGGTGCAGAATGTGACATCTGATCAGGGTCTCAACTGTTTACAAATAGTGCAGCCATTTTTATCTAGAAAATTTCTAAAACACATAGCCTGACATATCCAAAATTGAACTATATAATCTGGGGGGAGTTTATTTAGTCCAAAATGGGCTAATTAAAAAACTATATCACCTGCTTAAAGAAGGAGCCTCACCTGTTTATAGAAGGTGGGTCCAAACCCCACACCAGCCCAGATTTCATCAGTTTCATCCTTCATTGTAGGGTCTGTAACTTTATCAACCATATTCTGTAGTGTTGCACACACCTTAGCAACCTGCTTAGGGCTAGCAGAGGGTGTCAATTCTACCCACAGATACAAAGCATGGTCCTTCCCTTGGGAAAATACCTGGTGAATGAAAAGAACATTTCTTATTATGGTACTGTTAACCCTGTAAGTCATAAAAATTGTAACAGGTGGCATTCTGAGAAAAATAATGCTTGATATTTCATGTGGGTAGTCCTACAGATGATAAGCCTAAAATGTCAAGCCTTAATTTTTTCTGAAAACACACACATGCACACCCGCACGCACTTACGCACACATGCACACTCACACAAACATACATTTAAGATGCTACAGTTTTGATTTGGGCTTTAAATTTGTTGAGAGTTTAACAACAATGTTAAAAACCTTACTCAAGAGGGCTTCTTGGGGGAAAAACTACTGTCATCTCTGTTTACAACAGGCTTTTCCATGTGTGTACCAAGTTTCAACTTTACAGCTTTCATAGTTCCTGAGAAATCTGTAATAATTTTTTTTCACTTATGGCAAATTGAAAAACCAATCAAGGGATTTAATTCCACAAGTTATGGGCCTTTGTCCCTGATCCTGGTATACACAATACATCAGTCCACTGTCCATATGTGTACCAAGTTTCAATTTTGTAACCTTTACAGTTCTTGAGAAAAGCATGATGAAAATTTTTCATTAATAGCAAATTGTAAAACACATCAAGGGATGTAACTAAGAGTTATAGGCCCTTGGCCCTGATTCTGGTTTACAGGATACATCAGCCCACTGTCCATGTGTGTACCAAGTTTCAACTGTACAACTTTCAATCTATAATTTAATTTTTCTTTGATGATAAATTTTAACCTATCAATGTTTCATTCATGACAAATTGTAAAACCTATCACAGGATTTAACTCCCAAGAATTGTAGGCCCTTGGCCCTGATTTTGGTATACACAATACATCAGCCCACTGTCCACGTGTGTATCAGGTTTCAACTTGTAATCCTTACAGTTCCTGAGAAAAGTGTGATGAAAATCATTCATTAAAGGCAAATTGTAAAAACCTACTACAGGAAGAGTTTAGGCCCTTGGCCCTTATTCTGGTAAGTAGGATACATCAGTCCACTGTGCATGTGTGTACCAAGTTTCAACTTTACAGCTTTCAATCTATAAGGAAAATTTTTCATTGATAGTAAATTGTAAAACCTATCAAGGAATGGGATACAACTCCATGAGTTATGGGCCCTTGGTCCTGATTCCAGTATGCACAATACATCAGCCCATTGTCCATGTGTGTACCAAGTTTCAACTTTACAGCTTTCAAAGTTCCTGATAAATCTGTAACAAAAAAGTTTCGTTAGTGGTAAATTGTAAAAACTATCAAGGGATGGAATGCAACTCCAAGAGTTATGAGCCCTTGTCCCTGATTCCGGTATATACAATACATCAACTCACTGGTTATGTGTGTACCAAGTTTCAACTTTCTAACCATTACAGTTCTTAAGGAAAGTATGACAAAAATTTACCTTATGAGGATGGACAGAATGCAGGAAGGATGGAATGACAAGGCAAATCCAGTATAGACCCACTTTTTCAAAGCGGGGCTTTAACATGACACATGTGATTTAGAGATCTGGAAACAGCCACATAATATAACACAGAACAATATGTAATCATTTACTATAGTAATTATGCATTAACTATATATATAACTGTACCTAGAAAACTCTTTACACCATGGCAACAGCAGCATGTAACATTATATATTTTTATTTTTCTGGGAAAATAACTTGAAATTTCCTGTAAGTCATCCACTAGAATCATCTGCATAAGCAGACCAATTTAGTCTTATTTTGCTTAGAAAAGCTTGTCAAAACTGATGACTACATGTATTTGATGTAATTTAAGACATGAGATCATCATGCATGAGTGGCCATAATGTCAAGATGTCTTCATAAACAAGCCTCATTTAATAATAATAATAATAATAATAATAATAATAATAATCGACCTTATTTATAGAGGGTAACACATTTAGTAATCTAGTACTAATCTTCCATGTGGCCCTCTTTTTTTCCTGGGTAGAAACCAGTACTATGCAATGTGGATAAAGTTTCTTGCTCAAGGAAACAACACTTGCTGTTAGTGGGGATCGATCCCGGTACCTATCGATCTCGAGTCCGACGCTTTACCACTGCACCACAGCGCTCCACAATTTTGAGAGAGTGTATTGCAATATGGATCAGAAAAAAATGATACTCTCAAATGATCAGGCTTTTCGGATCAGACTAAAAAAATACTTGACTGTTTGAAACAGTATCATTCATAGATGTACAATAAATCTCTTTTCCACCCTATATCACAACTCAAAATTGTTCCTTCTCTTTATTTTATACATGCGTCCATAGGTCTAGATAAGAGTGTGTATCAAGTTAATAGTTTTCTTATTTCTCCACAAAAATATATGTTGTGGGTAATTAGAAGCGCCTCGGCAAGGCACTTCTAATGAGTACCCACAACATCTTTTTGTGGAGAAATAAGAAAAATATCAAAACTTTTGGATTGAAAAAAGTGTCTTAACTAGAGTTATGAATTGTGTATTCAGCCAGCTGTACAGTATTTATGCTACTGTATTTACCCTAAACATTGGGACACCTTCATAGCTTTAGTTACCGTAAGGTGCTTTTTTCAATTATAAAATGTTGATATTTTTCTTATTTCTCCACGAAAACATATGCTGAGGTACTCATTAGAAGCACCTTGGCAAGGCGCTTCTAATGAGAACCAACAACATATGTTTTTGTGGAGAAATAAGAAAAATATTGACCTGATACCCACTCTTATTTAGGCCTATGACCTTACATGTATCTAATTACCATACTTGTCCTAAATTTGAAATATAGTCCATTCTACTACCTGTTGATGTGCCTAAAATATTGCTGTATGTATGGCAAATTGTGTAGACCCTGATCAGATGCCACATTCTAGATTCTACACTGTTTGAAAAGGCCTATCTGTCCCAATACTTAGGGTTATTACAGTAAGTATTTGAACAAATAGGCCTGTGCAAACAGTGAAGACCCAGATCAGATGCCACAAAATGTGGCATCTGCTCCTGGGGTGTACATATGTTTGTCATTTAAATATCCAGCAGTTTTCGAACACATGTCAGTAGAAATATGAACTTGTTTAAATTTTAAGATAATACTGTTGCAAGGAGTTAAGGGGTCGGAATACTTAGGATAAATCTACTGTAAATATGGCAGTCTTTGAAATACCATTTATATCTAAATTCTGTACTTATACACAGGAAATTTTAATACTTAGCAAGCGATGGGCAAATTCAGCAGACGATGAATTGATGATATTTTTTTTATTTTTCCCAGAAAATGGAATTTGCTATTCCATGCATATTGTCTCCTAAGGAAACAATTTGTATGGAATATCAAAGCCTATTTTCTGGGAACGAAAACCAATTCAAAATGTTGTCTGCAGAAATTTTCACCCAGCATACAGGGCCCAGTTGTTCAAAGCGTTGTTAGCTTAACGAGCTCGTTAAGGGTCATTTCTTTAACTGTTTTAGCAGATTCAATATACAATATTCTGATATTTTTTGCTGAAAAAATGTGAGTAGCATTTGCACTGCAAAAGCTACTCACATTTTTCTCAGCAAAAAATTTCAGCATATTTGCGTATTACTCGATGCAAATTTTAACAAATCCTTAACTAACGACATCGTTAGCTTTGAACAACTGGGCCCAGAGCGTTAACACAATACCGAGGGTTGTGAGGCAGGAGAAGAGGCCGCGGAAACAGATGGTATGATCTTGGCAGCTTCTGTCTGTACAACATCCTGGATGTCCTTGATCCACTGTTTGTTAGTATATTTGTATATTCCATATCCTCCAGCACCAACTACCACAGAGCCTAACAAGTAAGGTAGTGCAGACTTCTTACTTCCAGCTATCTTTGAGGAAACTCCACGGGAATGAACTGCAGAAAAACTATTAGTAATTAATAGGACCGCTTCTCGCTAGCAAAAATATTGTATTCCTATTTCCCCATGAATACATGTACTTCAATATCTTGGGGCATTTTAGAACTGATCACTGAGGCAATTCTAAGATACCATCATGATGACAAAGTAACTCTAAGATACCATCATGATGACAAAGAACATACCTATATGAAATACTTTCTCTGGTCTGTCATTCAAGGTTATGCACCTTTTTTTCAACCATACTGCACTGAAGGTTTTCTTAATGCTATGCAAAAATATATGTTGCCAATACTCATCTAAAATGCTTCCTTATCTAATGAGTACTCCCAACAAATGTCTGTAGAAAAATAAGAAAAATGTTTATCTGGGCATAGCAACAGATAAGGCACTTTTTTCATCCGAAAACTGCTGATATCTTTCTTATTTCTCAATGAAAACATATGTTGTGGGTACTCATTAGAAGCTCTTTGCTGAGGCACTTCTAATGAGTACCCACAACATATGTTTTCGTGGAGAAATAAGAAAAATATTATGTGGATACCCCCTCTTATCTGTAGCTATGTCTGGGTATCTCTTATAAATCTGAGGCTATGTATGGTATGAAATTTCTATTTTATTATATGAAGAAAAAGAGGAATATTTGGTTACTGCATACATTAAGACATATGATATTCGACCTAATTACCGCACATACCCAGGCTATAAGCACACAGTCAAACAATTCCGCAGTCTACAGATTACATCCAGTGCCCTTTTCGTCTTCTTTATAAAGGCATATGTTGTGGGTACCCATTTGAATTGCATCGACTTGTCGATGCAATTCAAATGAGTACCCACAATATACATGTACGCGGCACAGTATGCCTAAACATTATAAAGAAAACCACAAAATCACATAAACACCATCAAATAAGTCCTTTGCTGACCTTTTTTTTAAGTGTATCCTTGGTAGACAGATTCATTTTTAATAACCACAAGTTTTCCAGTTTTGATTGAGTTGGGGTTTAACGACACGTCAACCCTTGTGGGTCATTTTGTGTCGTCTCCCAGAGAAAGGGAGAAAATAGACAGAAGAGATAGCAGAAGAGATGAAAGGGAGGGACAGGGAAGAAAGAGAAACAGGAATGAAAGTGAAGAAACAGAAGAAATAAAAACATCACCTCCCTACCCTTACCTGCTACAAGGATAGCAGGCCTTGCCCAACTATCAGCCAATATCAGCTGGACGCCCCGGGTGACAAAAGATACATGACACCTTTGCACCACCCAACCACCCACACAAGTTTTCCAGTAATTTTGAAAAATCTCAGTGCACAGTGCGGTAACTAGGTCGAATAGGGTATGAATGAAAATTTGACTGAAAAAACACTTTACAGAATAAACTGAAAGCTGACGTAAAAAGTATTCTGAAAAAAAAAATCCATTTCATAATGCATGTGCAATTGCCTACCCCTAGATACCCCTAGTTTCACTCAAGTTATTGGTGAACACAGAGGTCTATGGGTACATTACACAGACTTGTTAATGTAATTTATCCACAATGTAATGAGCTACTCAAACAGAAAATTACCTCATGGTACATGTATATATTATTTATGTCAGTAATAAATATACTGATTTTCTTTGACTCTGAGCCGCTTTCAGCCCAGTCCATAAATCATGATATACACTGGCGCGCGCCAGCCTTCCAGTGTTTCTAAAATTCGATATCAACTTTTAGTGACATCGCTTGTAGTGACACCTATGTCTACACATGCCTTTTCTATTAATGGGGACTCAGATGTTGACTGTTCTTGCCACAGTTATCAAGAAAAAAGACAAACTATATTATAAAACAATTGTTAACTACTGAGGTTTTTTGTTTTTGTTGAGGTTTTACGGCCCAGTCAACCCAATGGGGTCATGTCGAGCGTGGTCAATTAACCTAACCACACCTTTACTGGGCAGGCTTAGTCCTCTAAGCGGTTAACCAGAATTGTGCACATTCTTTCGCCAGAAACTGACAATTGCCCTTCTTGAATCAGCGGAAGGGAGAGAATGACCGTAGAAAATATTTCATGATCAATCTCCACGAAAGAATGTTGCCGACCACGGCGGGGGTTTAACCCGCGACCTCCTGGTCTCCAGTCGGACAGCGCATCCAAATGAGGCACAGAGGCCGGCTAACTACTGAGGTATTGGATATATCATTGAATACTAATACTGAGCTCGGCTATCGCCATCGGTCAGTATTGGTATTCTCTGTTGGATATATCACGTCATAGCCAATACCTCAATTGTCAATAATTGTATAATGTCCAGCATACTCAGCTCAGTCTGTGCATTTGTACAAGCCGACTTATTTACACTGGTCACTAACTAGTCTGTCTCAAGTTTCTTATCTTTTTCTTCTATACTTGTTTGTCTTTTCAAGTTGTACAATCTAGTGTAGCTTGTAATATTCAAATCAGTTATGTCCCTTCGCTAAAAAAAAGATGGAGTCGTTCTGCGCCAAAACTGAATTGGGGTTAAAAAGACAAATAGAGCTATAGGAAGTGGCAATAAATGTGCTGCAAGCACTGCACCGTGCCCCGCCACTGCATTTACATCAAGCAAGTTCCATAACTCTGTCAAAAATAAAATGTGTTCTACATGTTATGTCCATTTACAGTTTTGCAAGGATTCAAATAATTCTCTGAAACCGTTTTCAAGTTATACAAAGGGAACACATATATGAAATGGACCACTATTGACTATGTTCAAAGGGCGGAAACTCCAAAAGCAGGTAAGTCAGAGTTACAGTTCTTGTGTTTTGCAAATTGTACCATGGTGATATATGTTTGCATAAAGTTTCAAGAAAATATCTTGAACAGTTATTAACTTACAGAGTGGACACAAATATGTAACAGAAATCACTAGTTTCAAAGTTCAAAGGGCCATAACTCCAACAGTAGATTAACCAGAGTTTCTGTTCCTGTGTTCTGCACCTCGTCTCATAATGCTTTACATCTGTGTGAAGTTTCATCAAAATATCTGGAATGGTTTTCAACTTATAGAGCGGACCTGAGTACACTGTAGAAATGGCTACTTTCAATATCTACTTTGTTCAAAGGGCTACAACTCCAAAAGTAGGTTAACCAGAGTTACTCTTTCTGTGTTCTGCACATTGTCTCATGGTGCTTTACATTTGTGAGTTCAAAGTTTTCAAAGTTCAAAGGGCCATAACTCCAAAAGTAGGTTAACCAGAGTTACTGTTCTTGTGTTCTGCACCTTGTCTCATGATGCTTTACAGTTGTGTGAAGTTTCATCAAAATATCTGGAACAGTTTTCAACTTATAGAGCGGACACTAATACATGGTAGAAATGGCTATTTTCAATGTTCAAAGGGCAATAATTCCAAAGTAGGCAAAGCAGAGTTACAGTTCATGTGTTCTGCACACCATCTCATAGTGCTTTACATTTGTGTGAAGTTTTGTGAAAAAATCTCGAACGATTTTACAGAACTTACAGAGCAGACAGGAGTACATGGTAGAAATGGCTATGTTCACTGTTCAAAGGGCAAGAACTCCAAAAGTAGGCATACCAGAGTTACAGTTCATGTGTTCTGCATGTTGTCTCATAGTGCTTTACATTTGTGTGAAGTTTGGTGAAAATATCTCTGACGGTATCAGATTTATGGAGCAGACATGAATGATGGAGGCGCCGACTGACACTCAAAATTTCGGACAATATAATATAATACCCTTGTCACTTTTTGTGGTGGGGCATAAAAAGACTGGTATAAAAAATGAAAGACAAGTGCAGAATTAAACTAATGGAGCCAGTCTAGTTGGTAACATAATGTACAGATAAAATGATTCGATGAAAAATCAATATGGATCCTGATCAGCCTGCATAGATGTACAGGCTGACTTGGATGAACAGACAGTGTGCTGGTCAAAATGCTGTTTTTGGCTTGGATTTGTGTCATACTAATAGAGTCTAGCATTAATAGAATTGCAAAATTGTAACAGATAACCATTATTCCCTTTTGTTTTCAGAAAAAATAAGGCTTGATATTTTCGTGTTAATTGCCTTGAATATAACTTTTCCTGGTATTCATCTGCCTAACAGATGGCTAAAATGAAGTGTCAAGCCTTATTTTCTCTGAAAACTCAGTTAAAACTATACATGTGTCCAAAGTAAACAAACTGCCCTGTCCTTTGCTCTTTGTCCATATGGTTAGATGATCTGGCTGCATAAATTTTAACTTGTGCTGTTGATGGCGCGCCATCACAATTTCCCCACACACTGTGCTAATGTTGCTGATAGCATGATGGACAGACTCTCTCTAGCACACCCTTACCATGAAGGGAGGTCATGTAGCAAGTTAAATTTAGTTAAATTTCACCCAGTGGTTTAATTAGGAGATCAGAAGATAGTACTGTGACATTCACAATATCCCCATCGCTAAAGCATGGGGATATAACAACTTTTTTCCAAATATGCAATCTGATCTGTTAAAAATTTTGACTCCTAGCGCCACCCCAAGGCATGACCCAGAGGTAACTCTAGAACAGAGTTGAAGGTTTAGGTCCCGGGGTTTATAAAAGGACTGGGTAAAATATAAGTAGCCTATTAAACTTTAACTTTCTCCCGGAACTGTCTCCAGGTACAGTACCGTCATAGGGACAGGGACACGGGCCATGGACGTATTTTTTTTTTTATTTTTCCCCATGACCCATGCCCCTAGGGGTACCAGACCTGGTGACACTTCCATGTAAAAATTCATTGATCAGAATTTGTGATAAATTCGCCTTGGAATTCACAGATTTAGTAAAAGTTGACTAAATTCAGCAGTAACGAGGGTCCCTGCTCTCATTTTGACTAAACATGTCCATGCTGTCCGGACATTTATCAGTACGATTGTATCATAGAGATAACGGCCTTATGTAGCACACGAAATCAAGTATAATTTAATGCATTAATTGGATTACCTGACCATTAATTGACCAAATTTACAGCGACCAGTTGCTCACTCACCCGTAACGGCAGATCGAACATGCTGTAGAATGCGTACTGTTCCTCGAGATGCCATAGCAAAGAAAATCTGGTTAGGAACGCGACAAGTCAGCGGTGGGTTCTATGTCACAACTTCAAAGGTTCAAGGCTGATAATCAGTCACGTGCCCTTGTTTACATTTGGCTGGGGCTCCCCGAGGATAGAAACCATAGCGAACAACCATATCAACTTTTTTTTTTTTTCAAGCTGTTGTCTATTGTTATTTTCGTCCAGAATTGCTACTTGATGATAATTCTGGGATAGTGTTTTTTTTTTTTTTTTGTTTTTTTTTTCCGATAGTACTCATGAGAAGCGCCTCGGTCATCGAGGCACTTCCAATGACTTATTCCCACAACTATGTTTTATGGAGAACTGGAGAAAATTATCCAAGAGTTGTCACTAAAATTATATTATTACATATCTTTAACAAGTCCTCTGAATCTTGATTGATCGCATTTTGGATAGCCAAGAATCTAAAGTTTTTTTTTGTTTTTTTTTTTGTTGTTTTTTTTTTTCATGCCAACAACGAAGACTCTGAGAGGGTACGTTTTCTCACGTTGCGGTTCACATACAATTATGTGAGCAATGACAGTCCGGCCTGGTATGGACAGTCTGCTTGCATACTGTGCTGAGAACGGGAGAACAGAGAATACCCTGATCAGACTTCCCAGTAAGCATTCATTATTAATCTGCAGCGGGCCGTTATCGGCCCGTCAGCTATGCTGACGTGCCGATAACGGCACGCTATAGATTTATAAAAAATGCAGCTGGGTTAGGCGAAAAAAAAAATTGCCGTGTTTCCATTCACCCCACCGACACTGTTTCAAACACCCGACTCTGCTATTTTTTATCAGTAAAAATGCAAAATTAAGAAGTAAAGCACCGACGCTCAACAAAATACCTGTATTTTCATAAAAGTACAGGCCCGAGCCTGTTCTTTTCTGGAGAAAAAAATAGAAAAATTAAAAACGTTTCTCCTACCTAGCTCCATTTTCTACTTGCATCTTAGAAATTCCAAACTGTATGAAGGCACCCTCCCATTCTCCCATATCCGGGGTTTGGGCCTTTGCTGTTCGCAAATTTTCTTGCACGTCTCACAGACAAGACTATTTTTGTTCTTATCCCTACTCCCCCCGTCCCCCCAACCCCCCCCCCCCCTACTTTTTTGAAAAGCGATGTATAAAAAGACACCAAGTCTGAATTCTTACTAAGGTTAATGCATGTGTGATTAAGGAATTCTATCCCAGAAATGGCATTTTAATAATCAGTAAAGACATATTAATTTTCAATGTATAGTACAGTCTTGTGTTAAGTACCTGTAAGAAATTGCCATTTAATTACAGAAGTGCTCAACGAACAGCAAAGACACAAATCAACCTCATCAGTGCAGTTTGAGCAGACCGTCTTTTTACGTCGATATGTTTAACAATATTCGTTCATTCTGCAAGTGGGCAAGTATTTGTTCTCTGTTTATCGATATATTGTACCCGGGGTACAACATTTCCTACAAGACTGCATGTGCGGCCAGCGAGGACTCAGGTTAGCTTGCGCGTTCGCACAGTCTGATCTGTCTTCGCTTGGCTCTCTGTAGCCAGCCAAGGACCCAAAGCGTATTTGGGCGGATAGCGAAGACTCTGATTCGCACAGGCTGACGTGTCTTCGCTGGGTGCACTTGCAATATTGTAGGAAATGCTGTGCCCAACCCCCCCCCCCCCCCGCCCCCTATCACCACCACCCAGCCCCCTTCCCACCGGGCTCATATCTATTAGTTATGCAAGCGACTGATCTAGACCTTGGTGACCGCATAAGCGACAAGGGACTTTCTCCGTGGCGTCACATATGCAAAGAGAATATGAAGAAATTATAAAGTCGGACCTCGATCAATGGCTCGAACATCTTTGGGACCGTGGAAACTTGTTCGAGATATGAGTAGTTCGAGCCACTGAGGGTTAATCATGGTGCCAGGCCAGGAAGCAAATGGGGATAATTTAGGGAAGTCCTTTAGTTCTTCTATAAAATGATAGTATTTTGTGTGTAATCATTAGACTCGGCTCGATGAGGCGATTCTAATGAGTACACACAACATACAGTTCAAGATAAAATAAGAAAATTTCCCTAAAATATCCATAAATATTTTCTTTCTTGGGCTATCAAGAGAATTTTCTAGGGACTCAAAAACGAGTTCGAATTAGCCATGGTAAACGAGCCATCGGCGTTCGAGTCATTGAGGTTTTACTGTATATAGATTATGCTAATAAACTACAAGTAGAATTTAAAACAATTTTATCCTTCATTGAAATGCACATTTATTATAATGTTAGAAGGTTGACTGAAAAGTTCTAAGCTTCGTATTTAAAGGTTGATACCGCAGCTTCTTGATATAACTTCGTGTATCTAAAAACAATAGCAGTTCAGAATAAAATGTTCATCACGAAAACATGTCTATACAATGTTGGCCCCCTTAAACCCCACGTTTATTAGTAAAACTGGGGTTTACAGGGGTATACATTATTTTTCTTATTTTTGCTTAAAATTAAGATCGTGGGTACTCGTTAGAACCGCCCCGCTAAGGCGGTTCTTAAAAAAAAAAACAAAAAAAAAAACGTTGCATCACTGGCTCTCCAAAATGTGCCCGGTGAAGATTTTGATCAGACTACACGAATGCACAGGCTGATTGAATCTTCGCCTGGCGAACATGTCCAAAGGTACAATGGTTTCTAACGTTACGGCTCAAATGTACTCTTTCCGGAGTTATTCGTACTTGCTATATACCACTCTATGATTCGAGGATCACCATTACCATTACGTGGATTTTCCTGTCCATTTCAGTTCCTGCAATGGCAGATCTTCCTCTTACTGCCAGGCTTCATTTCTGCTAGGCAACTTCTAACAGTGGCACATGAAAGGACATCCATCCCAAATGTTGCCATCTTCGACAAATTTTTTCATCACAACTCTTTCGCCAAGTGTGCTCAATTCACGAAAAAAAAAAGAGAAAAAAAAAAAAAAAAAAAAAAAAAAAAAAAAAAAAAAAAACTTGTTATGCACTGAATCACTATGAAGTAAGTCAACACTTATCATCATTGGTAAAACCATCAGTAGACGACATTTTGAAATGTTTTTTTTTTATTTTATTTTTTCTCAAAACACAGGCTTTCACATTTCATGCAAATATAGGAGATAATTTACATGAAATGTCAAAGTCAATTTTCAGGGAGAAATAATAAAAAAAAAAAAAATCTAACTATCATCAATTTGTTGTCTGCTGAATTTGTCGAGAGAGAGACTTAAAGTTAACCAATGACTTTAGCTCTTGGTTACATAACCGTCACAATCTTGCCTAACTCCTTCAATACAAGGCTCTGAATGATTCAGCCTCCCCTCGTACCGGTCTCGCTAACACACACACACACACACACACACACACACACACACACACACACACACACACACACACACACACTTTATTTGTCTGAAATGTTCAAGCACTTTTATACAGACAAAATGTACAAATGTCAGATAAGGAAAAGAGTTCATTTCACATTACGAAAACATGCCTTCAAATATACTGAAAATTTTTACCACCAAAAAAAAATTTTCAGATAAAAAAATCTGATATTCTTCATATTTTTGCTCAAAACATAAATTGTGGGTACCCGTTAGAACCGCCGCAGCGGAAATAAGCAGAAATAAGAAAAATAATATTTACCCCTGCAAACCCTAGTTTTACTATATAAAAGTGGAGTTTAAGGGGTCAAAATTATATAGGCATGTTTTCGTGATGAACTGTTGTTCAGTGTTGCCATTTGAATGTTCTAGTTTTTATGTTATTTCTCTGTTCGTCTGTTATTTCAATGTCAGTATGTTTATGAACAGTCTAACGGTATATCATCTTGATGCAACCTTCTGGTAGATCATTCATTGTTTAGTGTGATGCAAAGGTACTCCACATAGGCCAGGGCAGGTGACTTTATGTCGAAAGTTGCATCTTCCTCGAAACCACCAAATGCGCTGACCAATGAGCTGATGACTGACTTCTTTGGAAAGTCTCCTTCTGGTACGAGACAAATATCGCCAAATGACTGTTTTCATCTTGTTGTTTCTTGGCATGTCTTTTCTAAAGAAACAAATTAGAATACAAAAGTTGTCGTGAACAAAAGCTATAACCAATGTTACAAGCCCAGCTGCGGGCAAAACAATGAAAAAGTGTTTCGGTTCATTGCAAACCCGCTGTTTCATCAGGGCCTTTTTATGTCATAGGAGTGATTTTTATTTTTGTGGGTTTTATCGATGAGTAAGCGCAGACGAATCACTCACATACTGAAAATGTCCAAAGGGCTTTATGTTCAGTTTGTGAAAGATTTGCTGGCGTTTACACATCGATAAATTCCACAAGCATAAAACTTAATTATAAATCCAAATTGGTCATATTTACGCTGAAAACAGGATTAAAACCTTGTCATGCTGAATAAAAAGATGCCACGCCCACTTCTAATTTCCAGCCAATCGGATTACTTGATCCGGGTTTTTGATAGAAATTCACATATTTAATGACAAACAGTGCAGATCCAGATCAGTTGGCTTCTTCAGAAGCTACCTGATCTGGATCTACACTGTTTGTTAAGACAGGACAAGTCTTGTTCAGCAAGAGAAGGGTTAAAAAGCTTCTTTTGGAAATCACCAAAGAAAATAGTTCCACGATTTCTGCTCAGTCGTTTTATTGCAGTGTAATTGCCATATTGAAATTGCTCTTGCCATTCAAATTGTGCTAAATTTGTGTACGCCTGTTGAGTTGGAATCATTCAAATATATTCTCAGTATCCACTAATTCTCTTAGCGAACATCAAAGGCCTGAACTGATATTTTTATTAACTCTGCATGCTGGGTAAAAATTTCAGCAGACGATATTTTGAAATATTTTTCTTAGTTTCCCTAGAAAATAGGATTTGACACTTCGTGCAAACTGTCTCCCTAGGAGACAATTTGCATATGTGTCGCTCAGTATACTTTTTTTTATACAAGGAGACTACAGCTGTATCTTTCTGTTTGCTTTCTGCACATCAATCCCCTGTTGAAAAGGGGTATACTCGACAAAAAAGTCCTTTTGCAAGCAAAATCTTTCCTTTTAGTAGACCGCTTTTCAGAAAAGAGGCAGATCATTCTAAAAATATGTCCATTCCCTTTCCTAGCAGCAATACGAAACATCTTTTGTAACTCTACAGCATCTGCCCTCTAATCGATTTAAGCCTTCTACTTTTAAATTTAACGAAAAGGCTGCAGTCAGTCCGTTTAATGATATTTCTGGTAAATTTGGACAGAACCATGCAAGGACAGAACAATCCTCTTCAAAAATCGGATATTTACTCATATTTATTCTAAATATAATTACACTTTTTTACCGCACTTGCCCTGAAACTGGAACAAGTCCGTTTCAAACGGACTTGTTCCAGTTTCAGGGCAAGTGCGGTAAAAAAAAAAAGTGTCATCGTGTTTAGGATAAATATTATACGGTTTGTACAACGTGCTGACGTGTCTACAAGTTGCGGGAAGAGTGACAAACGGTGCAGAATTTAGATTAGCAGCATCTGCAATGTTTGATTCTGGGTCATCTCTGTCTGCTCAAACCTATTTGTCCATATACCTATAGAAAACTTATCGTTTATGGTAGATTCGAGTTAGACTTTGGAACATGGGACTGGGACAGAGTGACTAAAAAGTACGACCCCAGCAAACACACAACGTCGCAACAACGTCGTTGCAACGTCGTGATGTTGCAGCGACGTTGTTACGACGTTCCTGCGACGTTATGTGTTTGCGGGACTGTTTTTTGTAGTGGTACTGAAGACTGAGAACGTTCTGTTTTCTTTATGCGCCATGTATGCAATATTAACCCAGCGGGCATGCAACCTAGACAACGTTGCATTAACGTCGATGCAATGTCACGTTGCATCGTCTTTGATGCGACGTTGAGTAAACGTCGTGTGCCTGCTGGGAAAGCCTTTTATTGCAACTGTAAGCGACTTAAAACTCTCGCCGAGCTAGTTATTGTGAGAAAAGCACTGTAATTGCATTACAAATACATATTAAGTGACCCATATTGAATAAAACTTCCTGAATGAAGAAAGAATAAAATCTTTCTACAATAGACTTATTTATAATCGCTCAAGATGAAAAATCATTTCTTCCCGCGCCCCGCACTGTATAACGTCAATTTAATACAAACCAGTGAAATGGATGACTGTTTAGGGGATTTCCAGCGAGGGTATTCCCCTTCTTTCTCCCACTTCTTCTCTTCAAGAAGACATTTTGTCCCGGGCCTGTACAGCAGCTCAGCCAATCAACTGTGTAATTATTTTTTCACCTGACGAGGCTCGTAAGGGATATGAAGATAATGTATTTCTAATAATATTAGCACACGTTTCTACCAATATCGTAAGTAAGTATTAAGAACCCAGCGGGCATATGACGTTTATACAACGTCGAACGTCGCACGAACGTTGATGCAACGTCATAACGTTTCACCGACATTGATCAAACGTTGTCGCAACGTTAAGTGGCCGCCAGGAAGCGTGAATTAAGTTTGTCATGGAGAATGGACTCATCCCCCCCCTCCCCCCCCCACCTCCCCCCCCACGAGGGAACGGATCCCAGCTAGGTACCCGTTGGCTGAAAAAATAACGCCGGTATCAGTTGATGCGTTTCAAAATACGACTGCAGCAAGCTTCTAAAGCAAGCTTCTATGCATTGTTTACCCCAGGGGTATATTTACCCCTAGGAGTAAATATTTGCCCCACCTTGTTAAATACCCACGTGGGCGAACGGTTGCGTTTATATGTGTTTTAGGGAGTAGGGGCAAATGATAGTTTTCTTTTTTATTCAAAAGCTTATTTATAACAGCAACATTGTTGTCTTAACTTTTACAACTCTCTGAGAATATTTAGCAGATAACAAATTGATATTTTTCTTATTTTCCCAGAGATCTGGATTTGACATTTCATGCGAATTGTGTCCATAATGGAGACAATCTGCATAAGTTATAAAATCCTATATCCTGGGAAAAATAACAAAAATATTTAAAAATGTCATATGCTGAAATTTTTACACAGCGTACTCAGCGTTAATCTGCATTATCGAAAATGAATTACATGTATTTGAGAAAGCTTCAGAGGCAATTTGCAGCAATAAGTAGGGAATGAAGGTTTTAGATAAAGAAAAAGTATTATTTGATGTTCAGTGATATAGTGTTCCCTATTTTACTGCTGTATTCCTAAATGTTTTGCTAATATTCCCCAGCAGCAAGACAGCGTAGCCCCACCAAAGTTTGGTGCAGGTCATCTATGTAATAAAGTAAGTTTCTATTTGGAGTAGCATACGAGGGCAAGTAAATAAGTAACCAGCCTATCCCATTTCCAATTGACCGAGACACCCAAGATTTTCATGCCTTGTTGATTACATGTTTTAGGCCTGAGGGCAAAATTGCACTCTTATCGTGTCATTCACTCATAAGATATTGAATGTCAAACATGGCTAGCGATGCAAAAGTAAGCTTTTCGTCAAAAGTTGAGTACCGTGCTGTAATTCGGTACTTGTATTTGAAAGGGAAAACAGGTCAGGAAATACATTGCGAGTTGACCAATGTTTATGGGTCTTCTGCACCATCGTATGCACATGTTAAATTCTGGGTTGGGGAGTTCAAACGCAGTAGAACGTCTTTAGAAGCCGAAACCAGGTCTAGACGCCCATCAGATGCCACCGATGAAGAAATATGTAACAAAGTACGGGACCTGGTGTACTCTGATAGGCGAATTAAGGTGGAAGAAATAGCGAATGCATTACAAATTTCACATGGTAGAGTTTCAACAACTTTACATGATCGCTTGGGTATGCACGTTAACAGCCCGTTGGGTCCCAAAATCGATTAGCGACGAACAAATGGCAACCATAGCATCTGTATACAGCGCATTGTTGAAGCGGTTTTGGTCAAAGGAAGATGATTTCCTTTCACGCCTGGTGACTGTAGATGAGACCTGGGTCCATTATTATGAGCCAGAGAATAAAGCTCAGAGTCGCCAGAGTGTAGGGCCGGGGTCTCCGAGGCCAAAGAAGTTCAAAACGTAATCCTCTGCTGGCAAGGTGATGGCAGCTATATTTTGGGATGCACAAGGCGTTATTATGTTGGACTTTCTAGCAAAGAAAAGTACAATAAAAGGTGCGTATTATGCAAATTTGCTCGACTAACTGAGAATTGTGATCCGTGAAAAAACGCCGAGGTAAACTCTCCAAAGGGATTCTGCTTCAACAGGACAATGAGAGAGTCCACACTTGCAAAATTGCAATGGATGCTGTTGAGCGGAATGGGTACGAGCTAATACCGCACCCCGCTCATTCTCTGGACTCAGCTCCTGGTGACTATTTCCTATTCCCAAACTTGAAAAAGGATATCCGTGGACGTCATTTCCGGTCCAAGGAAGAAATCGTGGCGGCAGTTGAGGAGTGGGTCAGAGACAATGACCCTGGCTTCTTCAGTTCTGGGCTGATGGCACTGGACACCGTTGGTCCAAGTGCATCATACATCGGAAAAGAAGAGATAAATCTCACCCAGAAATAAATTAGGCTGGTTTTTTATTGACTCGCCCTCGTATTTACATTTTTCCACCCATCAGCTATGTGCCCCGGACATGAAACAAGCACAAATTAACAAACCTAACCGGTAATAATCAAGAAAAGTGATAACAATAATACATAAAAATAAATTATTTGACATGCTTTTTATAATTTAGGTCAGACTATATGATAATGTTGAATGCTGGCAAAGGATCTGAAACAGGGATTAAAAGGAACTCAATTCTGGTAACCTACAAATAACTAGCAGACTTGGCCATGACTAATGCCCCGTTTATATCCATAAGTTTGCCCCTAGGGGCAAATTTACCCCTAGGGGCAAATATACCCCTAGGGGTAAACTCGTCATGTAAACGCATTTGCCCCTAGGGGTAAAATTTACCCAAGTGGGTAAAATACTCCAGCTCAATTTGTTATCTCCTGAATATTCTCAGAGAGTTGTAAAAGTTAAGAAAACAATGTTGCTATTATAAATAAGCTTTTAAATAAAAAAAAAAACTATCATTCGTCCCTACTTCCTAATGCCCCGTTTATATGCATAAGTTTGCCCCTAGGGGCAAATATACCCCGGCCGAGGGGTAAACTCGTCATGTAAACGCATTTGCCCCTAGGGGTAAAATTTACCCACGTGGGTAAAATACCCCAGCTCAAGGGTAGGGGCAAATTTGCCCCTGGGAGTATTTTACCCCTAGGGGTATATTTAGTCATGTAAACACAATTTCTAATTTACCCATAGGGGTAAATTTTGTAAATATGTTTGGAATGCCTCAAAATACATGTATACAATGTTTATTTTGCATACATATTATTTGTTTATTTACTTGTTGTCTGCAGAGATACTTGTATCTTCTCTTTTACAAATTTATATTCGCAAGTTGTGGTCAGAAGTGAGTTATTTGACAAGAATACTGTCATTACCTGAATTATAAAAAGCATGTCAAATAATTTATGTTTATGTATTATTGTTATCACTTTTTCGTAATTATTACCAGTTAGTTCTGTTAATTAGTGCTTGTTTCATAGCTGATGGATGGAAAACTGTAAACAGATTTAACAGATGCCAAAATGGTAGTCTTTTCCTTTTTTTTTCCTCTCAAAAAATAAGAGATGACACCAGTTTCATGAAATGTCCAAGCCTATTTTCTGGGAAAATGAGGAAATATTTCAAGTTGTTGTCTGCTAAACATTTTACCCTCAATGCTAAGCAATAGGAAATGGGAATTAGTTTTTTTTGTCATCAAATTGGTTAAAAATAACGGAGTGGCTATTTGCAGTCGACTGCAAATAGCCAAAAAACGTTAAAATGGCTATTTGCAGTCGACTGCAAATAGCCAAAATACGTTAAAATGGCTATTTGCAGTCGACTGCAAATAGCCAATCAACGTTGAAATGATTATTTGCAGTCGATTGCAGATAGCCAAAAAACGTAAAACTGGCTATTTGCAGTCACCTCAAATCTTTGCAATTGATACATGCAGTCAGCTCCAAATAATGCCTAAGAATGGTCAAATAATGATGTGTTTAAATGTATTTTCATTTATTTTTGAGCATGTTAAGCATGTAAGTGGTATGTAAACCATACATTTAGAGTATTACTGATTTCACAACATAAAGTAGAAAACATATTACTGTTCTCCTTCCAAGATTGATTTTCTGTTTATTTGGTGTTGTTTTACGGGTAAAATGGGAGGAAAAGAGATGAAAATAATACGATACACATAACTCGAACATTCAACATTGTGGCAAAATATACATGCATACATACGTGTATAACAATCATAAGCTAAACTTTGCGCGCCGGAGAAACCACCCATTATCATATTGCATGGTTACTGTCGGGTTTGGAGGAAATGTATGTTGAGTTTGGTTCAATAAATATGATGAAGCACGAAACCAACATGCACAATGCAAAAGTAATAACAAACATGCTTTGCAAAAAGGAACCCGTTCCAGGTCCGACACAAAACCAATGTGAAAGTACTTGATATCCTTTCCAAAAAGTCTGATGTACATTAAAACACATCTTTCCCAAGCATTTACCGACACAGTTTGTTTGTAAGGACTTTCTGTAGTTAATTGCAAATAGTCAAATTAACGATTCTTGGCTATTTGCAGTCGACTGCAAATAGTCATTTTAACGTTTTTTGGCTATTTGCAGTCGACTGCAAATAGCCATCTTAACGTTTTTTGGCTATTTGCAGTCGACTGCAAATAGCCATTTAAACGTTTTTTGGCTATTTGCAGTCGACTGCAAATAGACTCTTCCTAAAAATAACTACTGTGAAAACTTTTCTGATGTCATTAATTCATTATAGATCAGCACCATAATAAATATACATCATATTTGCCTTGAACTGGTATCCTAACTGCTAGCATAATAGTATTCTTGTCAAATAACTCACTCCTTACCACAACTTGTAAATATTAATTTGTAAAAGAGAAAGTACAAGTATCTCTGCTGAAATCAAGTAAATAAACAGATAAAATGTATGCAAAATAAACATTATATACTTGTATTTTTGAGACATTCCAAACATATTTACAAAATTTACCCTATGGGTAAATTAGAAATTGTGTTTACATGACGAAATATACTCCTAGGGGTAAAATACTCCAAGGGGCAAATACACCCTTGAGCTGGGGTATTTTACCCACGTGGGTAAATTTTGCCCCTAGGGGCAAATGCGTTTACATGACGAGTTTACCCCTAGGAGTATATTTGCCCCCCAGGGGTAAATTTGCCCCTAGGGGCAAACTTATGCATATAAACGGGGCATTAGTGCAAGGACTCTTAGCATCCGCTTTTTCTGGTAAAGCCACCAGTTCACGTCATCGATGGGTGCACATCCTATGGCTCATTTTCGGTTACATCTCGTATAATGGGCGGAGGCATAAAATTTGAATCTACAACTGCTTTCTAGAGTTCTTGAGCATTTGGGATAACAATGCTCTCATTTGTTATCAAAGCACAAAAGTTCATTTTCTTTTTCAAGCTAGTTCACGCATTTCAGGACACCCCATAGTCTTCCAGTAGCACTCAGTAAAATGTTTTTTTTTTTAATATTCTTATCAAATGTATTTCTTTTCAAGTGGTTTACACAGTATGGCCAGTTAGTATCCAGAGTTGCAATGTGCGGAAGAAGAGAAGTACGAGTCGCAATTTTTTCCAATAGTATATGCTAACTTATCTTGTAGCACGTAGTCCGGAATCGCGATATATCGGCACCTTTGATCCGCATCACGAAAACATACCTATATAATTTTGACCCCCTTAAACCCTACTTTTATATAGTAAACTGGGGTTTACAGGGGTATATATTTTTTTCTTATTTCGGCTGAAAAACATAGATAGGCGGTTCTAACGAGTACCCATAATCTATGTTTCGAGCAGAAATTTGAAAAATATGATTCATAGATTCCGTTCTAAAAGGAAAGAATTTGCTCCAAATTCTTTCTCTTCAGAGTAGATTCCTATTTAGAAGGGGAAGGATCTAATCTTAACGGAAAGAGTTTACCCCATGGGAGCATTTTTTTTAGGGTAGACCCTTTCAGTTTTCACAGAGTTGTCTAACCTGATTGTGTATCCTTTCCGTTTAACTCGTAAACTTGAATAACACGACATAAATAGTAACATAATTGGGATTAGTATCCAAATAGTGCGAGCAGCAAAGACACACCCCTACATGCCCATCCACACAGTCTGGTCAGAGTCTTCGCTGTAGGTATATGATGTAATAATCCCGTTTTCAATGTCTGCAGCTGCTTTATTTCGCGGATCATTACAGCTGATTTGAGTTCGGTGGAAAATTTTAGACTCGCCAGCATCTGCAACAATTTACTTTCAACCTTTGGGGTTTAGTGCCATTTAAGGAACATGCACACCTCACAGACTAAACACGGTTTGTTTATGTTTACTTCGCCGTGTTGTAGTTCTAAGGTAGACCTCGAAGTAGTAAGGCAGACTAACATTTTATTTTGGTACGTTGAGATAAAGACATCTATAGACACTGCCTCAACCCTATGAAGAGTACTGTCGGGCCGAGTGCGCAGAGGCGTCAAGCCAAGAAAAATAAAGAATCAACTCTTCCTCCGCTAGTGGCGACTTTTGTCGTCTGCTGATAACCTTTGCAAACAGTTTGGGCCCAGATCAGGCCCGACAAAACGTCGGACCTGATCTGGATCCAAACTGTCTGACAATCTGATGGTATTCCCGAAAGATTCTTTTTTTTTTTTTTTTCTTTTTTTGAAAAAGTTAATTTCCAAAAAAAAAATGCAGATGACGAAAAAGCAAAATTACCAAGCATGCAAAGAGTTAAAAACAAGGTTGGATCACCACCCTAGGGAGTCAAGCATGCTGCTGACACTAGCAATGGTTGAAGATAGGAAAACTCTTTTAACATATTAGCTCTCGCTACTACTAAAGTGGCAGTTTACACTACCAATGTTATTCTTGTAAAGGTATTTTGTGTTTCCAGAGGACTTCTGTATTCAGTTACTGCGCCAAGAGCAAAGAGTCTTCTGGGCAAAAATTCCAGCAGATGACATTTTGAAAATATATATTTTCTTATTTATTCAAGAAAATAGATTTGACATTTCATGCAAACTGTCTCCCAAAACTGTCTCTTTGAGAGACAATTTGCATGAAATGTCAACTATTTTCTTGGAAAAATAATAAAAAATATCACTCATTTGTCGTCTACTTTCTCCCATGGCACTGTAATGTTAACCGCTCCTCATCGGATACAACGGTTGGTTTATACTGACGTTGTGTTACTAGTTTTCTCGTGTGTCCTAGCAGGTTGATTTACTCAAAAGTAACATTTCATCAAAGGGAAATTAACTTTATTAACCACTCGCTGGGAAAATTCAACAGACGACAAATTCATAGCATTTTCTGTTAACTCATAAATAGGTTTTGACATTTAATGCAAATTATCTCCCTAAGGAGACAATTTACATAAACTGTCAAATCATATTTTCGGGAAAAAATATGCCGATTTTTTTACCAAACATGCTTAACGTTAATTTAAGTCCACCTACGCCGTTTTCGCTTAGTATGCTTGGTTAATATTTAGCAGACGATGATTTGAAAATTCGGTTAGACATTTCATGCACGTTGTCCGGATAATAAACAATTTCAATGAAATATCAAACCCTGATTACGGGGAAAATATTTATATACTTGGGGAAAAAAGAAACGCAAGTTCAAATTTTTAAATACTGAAAGTTTGTTTGTGAACAAACTGATCTAGTTTTCTGTATTTGGTGACATTAGTGTACCTCCCCGTGTATGGATCACACAAAATCACTGAAGCGTGAACACAGGCTACACAATATCGTTGTACCTGAATTTCGTTATATCCGTGCTGCACGGGTAGTGTCGCGTGGTAGAGACTTTAACACATTACCAAATCGAACTTTCGTTCCATTCGTATCAGTTGCACAAAACGTTTGTTGTTCGAGTTTGTCGAGAGAAATGGTACGCTTATCGCAACTGGATAGGGGTAGAGCGTTTGCTCTAATTTTGCAGGGTCGGTCGCAACGTGACGTCGCGTAGCAATTTGGAGTGCACGAGTCGACGATATGGCGCTTAGTTCAGAGTTTTAGAGCTACCGGTAGGTTAACTGACCGCCCTAGGAGCGGACGTCCGCGCGTTACGACGCAACGTCAAGATAGACGTATACGTCTTGTACACTTCGTAACAGGTTAAGGACGGTGACAGAGACCGCAAGAGAAGTTATCGGAACACATGGCCGTCAGAAATCGCTTGCGAGAGTTCGATTTACGTCCACCCCGTCCTTACGTGGGCCCGTACCTTACGCCCAGGCGACGTCAACGCCGCATGCAATGGATTTGGTGCCCATGCACCAAATCGGTTTCGACTGGCTGACTGGTGGCGTGTAATTTTCAGCGATGAGTCGCGATTTTCGCTTCAGCGGTCAGATAGGCGACAACGAGTGTATCGACGTCTTGGTGAGCGATATTATGACGCTTGCGTACGAGAAGTCGACAGATTTGGGGGAGGGGGATCCGTAATGGTTTGGGGTGGGATTTCTCATGGGGTGAAAACGCCCCTAGTGGTTATTCAGGGTAATCTTACAGCCGTACGCTATCGGGATCAGGTGCTTATGCCTCACGTCCTCCCGCTTGTCAATGCTCATAATCTCACGTTTCAGCATGACAACTCGAGACCGCATGTTGCCAGGGTTTGTCGCGACTTCCGCAACCAGAATAATGTCCAAGTGCTCGATTGGCCCCAATACAGTCCAGATTCAAACCCAATCGAGCACCTTTGGGATGCGTTGGACAGGAGGGTCAGGAAGCACGTCAACGTACCGAACAACGTCGCACAGCTCCAGCTAGCTCTTATTCAAGAGTGGAATAATATCCCTCAAAGGACCATTGACAACTTAGTCAGGTCTATGGTTAGAAGAGTGAGAGCCGCAACAGCAGCCCGTGGTGGACACACGCGCTATTGATACCCATTATTCAATAACGTTGGGTGTCTGTGTTTAACGCTATTTATTGCAAACGTCGTCTGCTATACGACACTAAACCAATAGCATTTAACAGAAAATGAAATAAAGAATTAAAATAATTAAACAATGAAATGAAATCCACAATTTTCTAAAAAAATACAACCCCAGAATTAATACTTTTTTCCGCTAGTATAGTAATCAAGAGTTAAGCTTGAGTTCATACATCTTTGACAAACCAACGATTGCTTCGGCATGTGGTATTGTTTTTTGACAAATGGGCCGCGCCATACAAAACTGTCGTCAGGCGCACGCGAACAGCGAAGGCCTAGATCAGCCGGCGCATCCGTGCAGTCTGATCATATTATATACACTGTCCGCTAACATAATCACTGGCCACTACGGAATGTATGAATGGAAAGCAAAGGCCCCGAATGATAATTTGCGCATGCGCAGAATGATGCGAATCCGCACGTTTTGTGCATGCTCGAAAGCACTTTCCCAGCAGGCACATGACGTTAATACAACGTCGCCTCAACGTCGATGCAACGTCATGACGTTGCATCGACGTTCAGCCGACGTTGTATAAACGTCATGTGCCCGCTGGGTTTTTGCTTGACGCGGTCCACATGTCATTTCTTCGGTGTTATAGATTCTCTGATACTTTCTTTTTCCAATGTTCTCTTAACATTCTTCGAGACACATATCCTATATTTTATCATCAGTATTTAATTAAGAGAACTACTGAGCGTGAAAACCGATTTGAAATCCTATTTTGGAAGTGTCGAATCAGTGTCAATTGATTGAAGAATGATTCTGATTAGTTCATTAACTGACAGTAATGAGGCTGGATGCACTCGGTAATATCTTTTGCCATTTTTCACAAGGGACGCAATTTTTGGGACTTCCTGGTTTGTTTTCTTATACATGAATCCCCTTCTTCCCCTTCCTCTTGGGAGCATTGCATATTTTCCTTTTAAAGTAGATTCCTTTCTAAAAGGAAAGAATTTGCTCCAAATTCTTTCTCTTCAGGGTAGATTCCTATTTAGAAAGGGGAAGGATGTTATCTTAACGGAAAGATTTTACCCCATGGGAGCAAATTCTTTTTTTTTTTCTTTTTTTTAGAGTAGACCAGTTTCAGAAGAGGAAGATCAGTTTTCACAGAGTTGTCTCCCCTGATTGTGTATCCCTTTCCCCTTAACCCATAAACTATAAATAGTAACATAATTAGGATTAGTATCCAAATAGTGCGAGCAGTAAAGACACACACCTACATGCCCATCCGCACAGTGTGGTCAGAGTCTTGGCTGTTCTCACATTCAGAACACGGATAATGAAGATTCTGCATAAGAAATATGACATACTCTTGACAGTGCGATGTTGCAGACTGTTCATGGTCTTTTCTCCTCATATACCCGGAAACTTTTTCTCTGTACTGAAACCTGACCGAGCAGCACATTTCTTGAATGTCATCGCTGGTACACCATATGTCGTTAAGGGGAATGGATGCACTTTCAGGGGAGGCAACTCTCTCAAAAATAGTATTGCTCCGTTCTAAACAGGGGTCCACTATAAAAGGAAAGAATTTGCTCCCCTTGGGAGCAAATTCTTTCCTTTTAGAGTAGCCCCCTTTCAAGAAGGGAATTGGTGTGCAGGAAAGCAGAGGAAGTCTCAAAGGTTGTCTCTTTTGTAAAAAAACAACAACAACAAAAAAACAAATATTGGGAGCAAATTATTTCTTCTTAGGATAGACCCATTTTCAGAAGGGATTTGGTGTGCAAGGAAAGCAAACAGTAAATCACAAAAATATTTTGTTTTGTAAAAATGTTGGAAAATCTATGTATCCAGTCCCCTTTACATCGGCAAGAACTTTACCTCTGATCTCAGTCTACGTTGAGCGCATATACACTGTAAAAAGCTCCCGTAGATTTAACGGTAAATACTGGCAACTGGCAGCCAGTTTGACGGGCGCCTGTAATTTATTTACAGTAATAATTAGCATGGTAGGCAGTGTAGGGCAAGGTAGGTAGCGTATAGAACATAGTAGGGATGTGAGCTACCGCATCGTATCTTAAGCTTACACATCCTTACCCCATCCTGCGAGGAAATTTCTGCGAAAGTTCTACGGGTCCCCGTAAAAAATACGGTAAAGGCGGTGGCAGCCAGTTGCCAGTATTTACCGTAAAATATACAGAATTTTTACAGCGTATACGAAGGTATATTTTTCGCAGTGTGGTCCATATTTTCCGTTGCGGCAGCACCACACGAAAGAATAAAAATCATAAAGAAAGCGTTGAGCTATGTCACATCACGTAGCCATCGCGATATGACTGATATATATTTGAAAGCGACTGAACCCTTTCACCCCCCGAGTTTCTGATATGGATTCTTCCATCTCAGATTTTTGGACGCATCCATTGTTGCAAATAAGGGTTTCAGTCAAAAATCAATAACAGAATGACGAATAATTTAGATTCTGATGAGACGGTCCTTCTCATCTGGGTCTGCACTGTTTGCAAAAGTATCAATATTGGCTTGTAGGGATGAAAGGGTTAAAACAGCATGGTACACACGTGCACAGGCACAAATTGACAGTAGAAAGAATAGTGCTGTGAGACAAGAGAATGAGAACATTTATTAGACGAGCGTTATTGACAGTCAGTGTCTATTAGCACTGGGATAAAAGTTATATGAAAAAATTATATCGCCGGACGCTCTAGTGACATGAGTAAGTTTCTTCAAGTTTTAATAATTAACCTTTATCACTCTATGGACTTATTTAGCAGACTACAAATTGGTGATATTTTTCTTATTTTTCTCAAAAAACAGAATTTGGCGTTTCAAGCAAATTGTCAACATTGGAGACAATCACAAATTGTCTCCTTTGCATGAAATGTGAATTCCTGTTTACTGAAAAAAAAAAAAAATAAATAAATAAATAAATATGTTGCCTGCTGAAAACTTTATCCAGGGTTAAAACTACGCGTGTTAAAACTGCGTATGTAAGTTTTGAATATGGAAGTGTGAATGTTTTTTCGAAGATTTATGCCTTAAAGCGCCAGGAAACTTGTAACAGACGACATTTTTTAAATTAATTTTCAGAGAAATAAGATTTGGCATTTCACGTGAATCGTCTGCTAGGCAGATGATTCGCGTGAAATCTCAAACCTTATTTCTCTGACAAATACAAAATAAAGAAGAAAATGTCGTCTGCTGTAGTTGTAAGATTGTTATTCGTAAATAGTGACTAAGAAAAGAAAAATGATTTCTTTTTATAACTGTTCGCAGCCCACGCTGAGTGGGAGAAAATTCACGTTCGGACACGCGCGCCCTGGGGAGACTCAAATCATACTACATATTTGTGCAATGTGATTAGAGTCTTGCTGGGCGCTCTTTGGATGGCCAAGGAGGCAATACTGCACAATGGGGACTGATCAGACTGCACGCTTGCCCAGGTTGCTATGTCATCGGTTTGCACAGATGTAAGAAGGTTAATTTTCTCACGTTACGATTCGTTTAACTCTTTGTATGCTGGGTAATTTCGCATGTATTTTTTTTTTTTTTTTTTTTTTTTTTTTTTTTGTCGTCTGTGGATTTTTTTAAATTAACTTTTTACAAAAAAAAAAAAAAAAAAAAAAAATCTTCAGGAATACGATCAGTGTGTCAAACAGTTTTGACCCAGATCAGGCCCACTGTTTAGTCGGGCCTGATCTGGGTCCAAACTGTTTGCAAAGGTTATCAGCAGACGATAAAAATCGCCACTAGCGGGGAAAAGAAATGAAGGTAATTTTTAAACTTTTATTGAAGTATGAACAACATCAGGCCACGAGCAAAGTTAGTGAACCCCAAAACATGTAAACTTTGCCCGCGAACCAGTGCTGTTCATACTTCAATGAACGTGTAATAAATTGTCATTATTACTTATATTTATTTATAACATTTTCTATCCATTACTTGACGAAAAAATGAAATTAAACAAAACAAAAAAAAACAAAAAAAAAAAAAAAAAAAACACTGCGCGTATGTTCTTAATAATTGCGGAACAGTGTCTTTGACGTCATAACGTCGCCATCGTCAAATCATATTGGAGAGCAGCATGGTGTAATTTGACGTCACTTAATAATCATGTGACGTCGCGTGAGTCAATGTAGTCATTGAAGAAAAAACAGCATTACGACCCAGAAGTTAACTATTAGAGTTTTCCTTCTGTAAATGTCCTGAGAATGTAAATATTTATAATCACTGTACAGTACTAACGTCTTAATAAGTTGCGTCATGACAAATTCGGTCCTAGAGCACAGGTAAAATGAACATTGCCAGACTGCAAAACTCAGCCTGATCACGATATATTACTATTTACAAATCGCAGTTATTGTTGGACGAAATATGCATTCTTTGTGTAACCCAGCGGGCACATGGCGTTTATACAACGTCGCATTAACGTCCATGCATCGGCGTTAATGCGACGTTGTACAAACGTCATGTGCTTGCAGATATTGCATGAACGTTAATGCGACCTGTGGCCAGCGGGAAGGCACTACAGTGGCATAGCCAAAAAGGAATTATTTTTACGCGCATCAAGGAAAAACATCATGCAAAGCATGTTCTGCTATGCCTGGATAGTTAACTGAAAAAAATTGGGGACATGCCAAAAGTATGCAACTGATATAAATATATGCAGTGCTAAATGGCTGCAAACTATTAAATAATTGAATTAAGATGTGCTAAGTTGAGGAAGCTTTTTTGCTTTACGATTTTCTAAATGCTGCCTATTTTTTTGTCAACTGTAAGTAGCGACAAAACGTTAAATTGGCTATTTACAGTCAAAATTACAGCGACATAATGCGTTACACCGGAAAAGTTAAGCATCATTTTTTTATGATTTTTTTCTCCACACAGCTAAATAAAAATGGTATGGAAATATTTGGCGGGGTTTTGGCATTTATTTTGTATGAAATGTTATATACATTATTTTTTTCTTAAATACTTTCTATATATTTTTACTTAATCTATTTGTTTTGCCAATTAGTCTAGTTACAGAAATGTGTGGGACAGCTGACGTTACGCCTTAGTGTTTAGGAGACTGAATTTATCTGGTATGTTACAGGCACTATGTGGGCTACATGGATATTGCGGGCCCGTCGGTCGAAGACCGTGGTACTAACAATTGTAATCTTCACCAACTTTCTGGATTATCTCCTGCTCACGACTGTAGGTAGGTATGGAAAAATTACTATATATAATCTAAATTACTTTATATACTCTAAATTACTATATATACTCTAAACTACAATATATATTCCAAGAATGGATCTTAACCAATTTATGCCGAGTGGATTCTTCGACCTCAACTCTTTGGACGAGTGTTTCCAATAGTAGGGATGTCTGGTTACTTTTTATTGTTACTATGTTTTATAGAAATTCATGAATATAACGCGTTCTGCCGCATCTGATCTCGGTCTTAACTGATTGTCAATGTCCCTTTTGTAGGACGCTAAGCATAGGTTACTAATTATCATATTTATTCTAAAATCCATTTTACTACCGGTTGATGCATACAAAATTTATTTATTTATTTAATTTTACATTTTGCTCGGTACGGAAGTCTTGGAGGCTATCCGTACATTGTAAGATATAAAGATAACGAAGTAGGTAGTGAATGGGCCGCGCCATGCGAAAACGTATCTTCAGGCATATGTGGATAGGGAAGGCCCAGACAAGCCTGCGCATCCGCACAGTCTGATCACCACCTTCACTATCCGCTAACAGAATCGTTGGATACTAAAGTATGTATGAATGGAGAGCAAAGTCCCAGATGATACTTTTCGCATGCGCAGGATGATCTGAATATGCGCATTTTGCGCATGTTCGAAGGCACTTTTTCACCTGACGCGGCCCATATATACCCTAATATGTGTCGTAAGTCCTTACCATACTTTTCTAAAAAATGATCATATCTATTTACTCTGATGTATATAAAAATTATTTATTTACTTAATTTTACATTTTGTATTAAAGTCTTGGAGGCCGGCCGTAGAAGGTAAGAAATTAAGATAACGAAGTTTATGTCCAATTCTGGCTTCTGGCTGATCAAGGATTGGGTAAAAAACTACTATGTAGCACGTGCCATGGGAATCAGGATGAAACACCGCTATACTGTAGATATTCGTACTTTAGTAGCGTAAATGCTATGAATAGCTTTTAACAAAAGTCCTATTCACTTTTCACGTGCTACAAGGTGGGTCAGTTTAATCTTTGATCGGCCAGAGGTCAGCAATGGAAATAGATAATAACTGAGAACTCAGAATAAGTCAGTAGTCGAAAATACTTATATCGACATTTCAAAATATTAGTTGGTTTAACACTTTCTCTCCTGAAATGGTCTCTTCCATATCCGAATTTGGGATATCCATTGTTGCAAACATGGGTGTCAGTCGAACCTCAATAACAATAATGGCAAAAGATGTGGATCCTGATGAGAGGGCTCGTTACGAGCCGTCGCATCTGGATCTACACTGTTTGCAAATATAGGCATTTAGGTTTATAGGGCTGAAAGCGCTAAAATTGGTTGAATACAACTGTCACAATGAATTCAACATCAAACCAGACAATTCAAAATAAAAAATAAACTGAACTCTATATACTCAAGATGATTGCTTGGTCCCGACACGGGGTGCTTCTTTTAGAAATTTAACATTTGTTATTTTTAAAGTGATCCGTTTTTAAGGAGAAGAAGCTAATGACAGACAAATGTAAATAGCGAAAAAATCTTTTATCCCAGAGTTTCTGAAGTGGACTCTTCCATCCTTGAATTTGGAATTGTCCACAGCTATAAAAAGGGTTTCAGTCTAAACTCAGAAATAGAATGGAAACAGTATAGATCCCGATTAGATGCCCCATTAGGAGCTACGCCATTTAACCAGGTATCTATTTTAATCTACCGGACTGAAAGGGTTTACAGTCGTCTGTCAATAGCGAAAATGCGTTAAATTCACTATCCATTGCCGTCTGTCAACAACGAAAACGTGTTAAATTCACTATCCACTATTGTCTGTCAATAGTGAAAACGTGTAAATTTCAAATTGCATAAACGAAGTACTTTTATTCCTTAAAAGCCAGCATTGTCATTATTAGTGTATTATTTGTATATGTTTTGCTTTCTGTTTTCTCTCTATATATTTGTATTGTTGCATATTTAGAGCTAAATCAGGAGATATTGGTGCGGTTTCGCGCGATAAAAAATGGTTTAAACCCCCAAGTACTTGTCCTACTGACAGTTCCAAGGCGGTTTTTCTGTTGCAGTTCTTCTTTGTTTCATAATATGTGGCGTTTGTATTGTCCTTATTAACTACATCTTTAGGTGCCCAGGGAGGGCTGAGCGTCGTGGTTGTGGCATTTCCTTGGTATCTTCACTTATTGTTTTGTTTAAAAAAAGCTGTATGAGAGAAGGGAGGAAAATATATTCAGCTGTTCCTACAGGCAAACAAAACGGTAATGAGAGTGCAAACATCTTTCAGTTGGATTTTATTGTTTGCTTTGATTTTCAACATGCTTCTGTGTTTACAGTACCTATAATCCCCGAATATCTGATAGCAGCGGATAGAATATCAAAGGAATGCCTACTCAACGAGAATGAGACGACCTGGTTAGCTGAATTGAATCATACAGGGATTGACGAGAGCTTAACGAGGAAAGCTGTTCATGATAACGTGAATGAGAGTTATGAAGAAAGCTTAATGGAAATAGCATTAAAACGTCCGGTGAGAGCAATCAGCGAGAACAGTAAAGTTGGCTGGTTGTTATCATCCAAGGCTCTCGTACAGTTGCTGGTGAATCCAGTTATAGGACTGTTGTCCAACAGGTGAGTCCCAAACACTGATTGGCTGTCTATTCTTAGAGTTTGATATTGCTCTTAAAGCACTGTATGAAATGTCAAACACTTGTCCAGTGCTATTTTCCCTTGACTACTCAATAACCAAGTATAAGCTTTCACAAACAGCCTTGTTCTACGCTTGTGTGCTAAGCGTAGGCCAAGCTTTTTATGAAAGCAAATACTTGTATCGCTATAGGATATCAGGAATCGAATACTTTTTAGAGGAGGCAACTCCTTCAAAGTTGTTTTGCCCCCGCCCCCCCCCCCCCTTCTGAAAAGGGGTCTTCTCTAAAAGGAAAGAATTTGCTCGCCTTGTGAGCAAATTCTTTTCTTTTAGACTAGATCCCTTTTCAGAAGGGCATTGCTGTGCAGGAAACCAAACATGTTGTCTAAAAAAGGTCTCCCTTGTTAACAGTAGCGGAAATTTACCAAGTACATCAAGTCCCATTAAGAGGTATATGCATTAAGATTTCTGTGTAGTATAAATGCATATCGGTAGAAGGATTATTGCAAATTATGACTCCACAGTTTTTTTATTCCAAAGCCACGCCTCAGAGACATGAAGTACTCAGGAGAGAATGAGATTTTTACTACTAAATTATTACTATACTATACTATGCTATACTATAAAATACTATACTATACTATACCATGCTATGCTATGCTATGCTATGCCATGCCATGCCATGCAATACCATACCATACCATACAACCACACCACATTACACTATACATTTCAAATGATTTACCATTACCTTAAATAGACTGGTTTATCGGATGTGGATATGTACCAATGTCTCAGTAAGCATGATAAGGTCGAAGTTTACTGAAAAAGGTCTGCACTTTACTTACTATTGACTGCATTTAGGATTTCTTTGACAATTTGCCTGGGTTACTATCGCGATGTTAAATAATATTTCATGAAAGAGATTCACTGAAAACCAACGTATATTTCAGGTTCAGCTATGAGAATCTACTCTTCTTTGGGACCTGGGTATTTCTTCTGTCTGCTACATGTAAGTTACTTCATCAACTTTGTTAAAATGAAAAGACATTTAACATTTATTTTGCTACCGGCGAAACCGACAGGTACACGAGTTGCTATGTTTGTTTTTTCACCAGAAACATTATGTTAACATATCTATGTAAAATGTATACCTCTTACCTATAGACAAGCCATTCTTAGCATAAAAAGTCTCCACTACAACCACTTTTGTCTTACGTTAACACTTATTATCACAACTGTAAGGTCTCTTTTCAGACTTGAACACTAATCGTCACCACTGCAAACTCCTTTGTTATTTACGGGTAACGTCAGTGCAATGATGTTTAGCTTTATGGTGCAATCACAACCATTTTTGTCATATGTTATACTAATCGTCATAACTACAGCCTCTTTTATCACACATTAACAATAATCGTCACAACTGCAACCTCTTTTATCACACATAAACAATAATCGTCAGAACTGTAACCACTGTTGTCACATGTTGACACTAATCATCATCACTACATTATGCTTTTTGTCATGATTTTACACTTATCACCACTGCTTTAAACGGGTAACAACCAGTTATCGTTATTGCTTTATAGTGCACTTGCAAACACTAATGTCATATGGTAACGCTAATCGGCACAAATGCAACTGAGGTTGACACACATTAGAGCTGATCGTCACGATTGCAACCATTTTTATCACACTTTGACCCTTATCGTCAGAACTGCAGACACTGCAAAACGCTGTCGTCCAGGTAACCACTGTTGCTACAAGTTAACCTTAGTCTTCAGAACAGCTTCCACTGTTGCCACACATTAACTCTGATCTGCACCCATGTGACCACTGTTGCTACAAGGTAATCTTAATCGTCAGAACTGCATCCACTGTTTCCGTCGCACATTACACTGATCTTCACCCATGTAGCCGCTGTTGCTACAAGATAACCTTTATCGTCAGAACTGCATCCACTACTGACACATATTTACATTGATCTTCACCTATATGACCACTGTTGCTACAAGTTAACCTTAATCGTCAGAACTGCTTCCACTGCCGCCACACATTAATACTGATCTTCACCCATGTGACCACTGTTGCTACATGTTAACCTTAATCGTCAAAACCGCAACCCCTGTTTCCACATATTAACAATGATCTGCACCCATGTGACCACTATTGCTACAAGTCAACATTAATTATCAGAACTCCATCTTCTGTTGTCACACATTAACACTGATCTTCAGCTATGAAGCCACCTTTGCTACAGGTTGACCTTAATCGTCAGAACTGTATCCACCACTGACACACATTAACACTGATCTTCAGTCATGTGACCTCTGTTGCTACACGTTAACCTAAATCGTCAGAATTGCATCCACTGTTGCCATACAGTAACACTGATCTTCACCCATGTAACCTCTGTTGCTACAAGTTAACCTTAATCGCCAGAACTGCAACCACTGTTGCCACACATTAATACTGATCTTCACCCATGTGACGTCTGTTGCTACAAGTTAACCTTAATCGCCAGAACTGCAATCACTGTTGCCACACATTAATACTGATCATCACCCATGTGACGTCTGTTGCTACAAGTTAACCTTAATCGCCAGAACTGCAATCACTGTTGCCACACATTAATACTGATCATCACCCATGTGACCACTGTTGCTTAATCGTCAAAATCGCAATCACTGTTTCCACACATTAACACTAATCTGCACCCATGTGACAACTATTGCTACAAGTCAACATTAATCGTCAGAACTCCATCCTCTGCTGTCACACATTAACACTGATCTTCACCAATGTGACCACTGTTGCTGCAAGTTAACCTTAATCCTCAGAATTTTATCCAGTGTTGCCATACATTAAAACTGATTTTCATCCATGTGACCAGTTTTGCTACAGTTAACCTTAGCCGTCAGAACTGCAGCCACTGTTGCCAAACACTAACACTGATCTTCAGCTATGAAGCCACTTTTGCTACAGGTTGACCTTAATCGTCAGAACTGCTTCCACTGTTGTCACACATTAACATGTGACCACTCTTGCTACAAGTTAACCTTAATCGTCAAAACCGCAACCATTATTTCCACACATTAAAACAGCTATTTCTACAAGTGAACATAAATCGTCCGAACTCCATTCTCTGTTGTCACACATTAACACTGATCTTCACCAATGTGACCACTATTGCTACAAGTTAACCTTAATCCTCAGACTTGTATCCACTGTTGCCATACATTAAAACTGATTTTCATCCATGTGACCACTTTGGCTACAAGTTAACCTTAACCATCAGAACTGCAGCCACTTTTACCAAACACTAACACTGATCTTCAGCTATAATGCCACCTTTGCTACAGGTTGGCCTTAATTGTCAGAACTGCATCCACTGCTGACACACATTAACACTGATCTTCAGTCATGTGACCACTGTTGCTACAAGTTAACTTTAATCGTCAGAACTGCATCCACTGTTGCCACTCATTAACACTGGTCTTCACCCATGTAGCCTCTGTTACTACAAGTTAACCATAATCGCCAAAGCTGCAACCAATGTTGCCTCACATGAACACCAATCATCACCTATGTGACCACTGTTGCTACAAGTCAACCTTAATCGTCAGAACTACTTCCACTGTTGCCACACATTAATACTGATCTTCACCCATGTGACCACTCTTGCTACAAATTAACCTTAATCGTCAAAACCGCAACCACTGTTCCCACACATTAACACTAATATGCACCCATGTGACCACTATTGCTACAAGTCAACATTAATCGTCAGAACTCCATCCTCTGTTGTCACACATTAACACTGATCTTCACCAATATGACCACTATTGCTACAAACTAACTTTAATCCTCAGACCTGTATCCGCTGTTGCCATACATTAAAACTGATTTTCACCCATGTAACCACTTTTGCTACAAGTTAACCTTAGCCGTCAGAACTACAGCTACTGTTGCCAAACACTAAAACTTATCTTCAGCTATGAAGCCACCTTTGCGACAGATTGGCCTTAATTGTCAGAACTGCATCCACTGTTGACACACATTAACACTGATCTTCAGTCATGTGACCACTTTAGATATAAGTTAACCTTAATCGTCAGAACTGCATCCATTGTTGCAAAACAGTAATACTGATCTTCACCCATGTAGCCTCTGTTGCTACACGTTAACCTTAATCGCCAGAACTGCAACCAATGTTGCCACACATTAACACTGATCATCACCCATGTGACCACTGTTGCTACAAGTAAACCTTAATCGTCAGAACTACATCCACTGTTGCCGCCACACATTAACACTGATCTTAACCAATGTGACCATTGTTGCTACAAGTTAACCTTAATCGTCAGAACTACATCCACCGTTGTCGCCTCACATTAATACTTATCTAAACCCATGTGACCACTGTTGCTACAAGTAAACCTTAATCGTCAGAACTGCAACCACTGTCGTCACACGAATAGAAAGATCTATCGTCATCGCTTCAACCACTAATGCAACACGTTAACACAAATGTTCATAACTGTAACCACTATCATCGTATATTATAAATGTTGGAACTGCAACCGGGGCTACGTTCAGAAGTGCAGAGTGATAGTGAATGTTTTGCCCTGGATCTGCGTACCTAATGACAGGCGCTAACAGGATCAAAGCAATCACGAGTAGCTTGTACTTCTGAACGCAGCCTAGGGCCCAGTTGTTCAAAACTAACGATGTCGTTAGTTAACGTATCGTTAAATATTTGATCATTAAATATGGCATATACGCTAATAGTTTTTTCTAAAAAAATGTGAGTAGCTTTTACATATAAAAGCTACTCACATTCTTTCAGCAAAACTACCTGTGAATTAGATATTGTACTTACTAGAACAGTTACTATTTTGACCATTAACGAGCTCGTTAAGCTAACGACGCTTTGAACAACTGGGCGCAGATAACTGGTGCGACTACAATTACTATTGTCACACGTTAACACTAACCGCTACAATTGCAACTGCTGTTGTCATACATTAACCCTTTTACCCTAGAATTGCTGAAGTAGACTCTATTATATCATCACGAGAACATGCCTATATAATTTTGACCCCCTTAAACCCCACTCTTATATAGTAAATCTGGGGTTTACAGGGGTATATATTATTTTTCTTATTTCTGCTCAAAACATGGATTGTGGGTACGCGTTAGAACCGCCTCATTGAGGCGGTTCTAACGAGTACCCACAATCTATGTTTTGAGCAGAAATATGAAAAATATCAGAAATTTTCATTTTTTTTTGGTGGTAAAATTCTCAATATATTTGAATAGGCGTGTTTTCGTAATGTTTTATTTTGAACCTTCTCATTTTTGCAGATAGTAGTATCAATAAAATGTCAAAAACTGAATGACAAACAGTGTAGATTCTGATGAGAGGGTTAATTACGAGCTATCATATCTGATTCTACACTGTTCGAAAAGGTATATGTTTGGTCTGCAGGGTTGAAAGAGGTAACATTAAACGCCAGAACTACAACCGCTATCGTCAGCTCTTACCACTAATCGTCGCTGTTACTATTACACCTAACTGTTAGTGTTACTGGTTTATTTTCACTCAATTACAATAATCATTGCAACTGTAACCCATGTTGGAAACAGTAACAATGGCTTTATCCCCTCTGTCAGAAGGGATTTGGTCTGAACCCTTAGGACAGTATTGGCATGTAGCGTATAAAATTGATTAGTGTAAGGAGTATAAGAATTTGTCAGTAAATCGTTTACCCTTGGGTGATCGAAGAAGGATCACCCAGGATAGGGCTTGATGTAGGTTCAAAATTCAAACTTTTCAGAACACCGTCAATCGACCGGAATGAAGACTAGCGCATATTGTCATTGAAATATTTGCTGTTCAGCGCCGATGTGGTCGGTTTTTCAATTGCTTGCCATCGACTATACCATCTGATTGGTTCAAGTTGTTTGGATAATGCAGATCGTGTCTCATCCCTGTCCGTAAATATATACTTTAAATGGACCTGTATTCGTGCTAGTAGAAGAGCGTGCGGTGGGAACGAAGACTCGGATTAATCTTGCCTTTTTTCCATTCGGAACATGCTACATAGCCACACTAAGTCAAGAGCTGCAGGTGCTAAGCTGTTGAATGTTCACGTGAATAGACCAGCTAAACTAGATTAACGCTTAGCACTCTGAGTAAAAATATCAGCAGACGTCACATTGATGATACTTTTCTTATTTTTTTTTCAGAAAATATGTTTTGACATTTCATGCAAATTGGAGACAATTTGCATGAAAAGTCAAAATCTGTTTTCTGGAAAGAATAAGAAAATATCATCAATGAGTCGTCTGCTGAATTAGACCAGAGAGTGGTGAGATTAAACTTTAGAGAACTTAATGAAAAAAGATACGTCCATGTCCCTTACCATATCCATCCTGTACGCCCGGAACACTAAATACATCCCATATTAACACAAGATGCGCTTATGCTAGCAGCCTGAAATTTCTACGAGGTGAAAATATTCATGGGCAAGCCATATATAAAATTTCAAGATCCTAGCTATATATATAGTTCTTTCGTTATGAAACATACCCAAAGTGTTACGTCCGGACAGACGGCAGATTCCTCGGCTCTGCACTTGAGTATTCATATTACAATATCAATCGTTACGTACCATAATTCTCCAAAATATTCGGACACGTTAACTACTTGTATATTGTAAATTGTGAATTTCAATTACGCCGTCATGGTGATTTGTATACGTGCTGATGGGCCGGAAAAATTTGGATAAATTAAATACTATGTAAAACTGAGTGAATGAAACACTAATCTAAACAAAGCATGATCAACTAAAACTAGTACAGAAAAAAGTCCAGTGTTATATCTATAAATACTGTATATGCGTTGTTGTGTAGTGCTCTGTTACTTTTTATAGTGTTCGCTGCAGCAGAATCGTTCGCACCGTTATTGGTTGCCAGAGCTTCACAAGGCATTGGGTCAGCAGCTACTTCTATAGCAGGTATTCTAATTGTCACATTAGCAATACTTATCATATCAGCCACACCACAAGAGAAAGGCCATTTTGTCAACAAACGCCCAGATCAGCCTGAATATTTAAACAGTCTGATCAGGACCCTGTTTGGCAACATATTCTACAATAAAAGAACGGCGAAGGTATTACAAGGATATACAAGCTGATTTGGTTGTTCGCTGTTACCTTTGACATACTAACCATTTTCATATGTTGTGACTCATTATTTATTTACTAAGTAGAAGCGACCTTGTGTGACAAAAACGGCCATGCATTCACTGATCAGACAGGGCTTCCTTGCAGTTTATTCGATTTTGTGCTGACTTGAAAGCCCATATATTATGTTCGTGATTGACTTAAAAATGAAAGACCGGCGCCTCGGGATGACTTCCTAGTTCTCACTTTCTGCTTCCCAGTATCTAGTTCATATGTTTTACTAAATATTTAATACTATTCGAGTGGGATGTCAGTGGTAGGAAGTGGGAAGACCTGTTAGAAGCTTGAAGTAGGAAATGAGCTGTAGCAGGTGAGAAGAAGAAATTCAGAAGAAGAAAGTGGGAAGTCAGAAATACGAAGTCAGATAGGGGAAAAAAAGGTAAGAGAAAAGTCTAGGTAGTGCCACAATCACAAGCCGTAGCCCATCCCAGACACCAAGAGGAAGAGAAAACAGACAAACCAAACAAGTGCAAATCGAACAAACGTACGAAAAGCACTAAGATTAGCTTTCTCTTCCCCGACTAATTTCATCCTGTGTCCTGACGCCACTCTTAATCACAACTAGTAAAATAGAAAGCAAAATGGGCAGCGGTTGAAGCTGACCAAAATGCTAGCATCACAACACAATTAGTAAAGCAGAAAGCAAAGTGGGTAGCTATGGAAGACGGGGACCACAGTGCTAGCATCACAACACATATAGAAAAAAAAACAGAAAGCAATGCGGGAACCACAAAGCTACAAAGAACTACAAAGAGTAAGAACAACACCAGGACCACCGCCTTAGAACGGCCAGTAGAATGAAGTTTAAAGCACTTTTCCAGCCGGCCAACCACCCTGGGTGAAGTAAGGTCAGAGATTTTAGTTCTCATGTTCTCTGTCTGACTTTCATCTCCGCACTTTACGCAAATATATAAGTAACATTGTGGGAAGTTGGAATGAAAACTATGCAGCGGTAAATAGGAAGTAAGAAGTTGTATCAAGGTAATAAAACACAACAGAAAGAAACAATATCACAGATTTAGGGCACATTTTATAAAATCAATATGGGTTCAGATTTAAGCATATGTATGTATTATGCACATTTGTCGCGTACGAAACAACTCATACAGAGATAAAAATAGTATCAAGAAACTCAAGAATGCAGAATGCATCAAAGCAAGAAGTTTGAATTATGAAGTAAGAAGGAAGTAGGAAACAGGAAATGAGAAATAGGAAGTAAGATTTGTTCTACCTTTGCCTTCCTTCTTCTGACTTCAAAATTCACACTTCCAACTTCCTACTTTTCACGCCCTACTTCCCACTTTATGTTTTATAATTACATATTATGCATGTATAATAACTCTGAATACTACATGCATGAACTTGGGAGTGGGAAATAGAAAGTGAGAATTAGGTAACCACCAGATTTTCATACATAGCACCTGTTCATTTGCTGTGTCATAATGTTATTCATTTACGCGGTATATTGTGAACGAACATTGGTTCTATTCATGTGCCATTTTGAAAAGACAAAATAGATAAATTGATAAATATTTAATATTAAATATAGGTGCAAAATTGTCGTGTCATTAGTATAATTACTTACAAAAAAAATTAGGTATCGCCTTTTTTTGGAACGTTTACCAAAAAAATGTGTTATTTCTTCTGATGTTACGGAACTTGTCTTTTAATCTATTTGTTGTTTTTCTCGGATGTGTTTCCGCATATTGATCCATTTAACTCTTTGCATGCTGGGTAAAATTCCATGCTGTTTTTGTCATCTGTGGATTTTTTTCTTTCAAATTAACTTTTTCAAAAAAATCTTAAAGGAATACCATCAGAGTGTCAAACAGTTTGGATCCAGATCAGGCCCGACGTTTTGTCAGGCCTGATCTGGGCCCAAACTGTTTGCAAAGGTTATCAGCAGACGACAAAAGTATCCACTAGCGGGGAGAGAGTTAACAGAATTTGTCTTTCAGTTAGTGCGTGTAATTTCATTAATTATCAGCTCATTATATTTTAAATTTGATTGCTGATCGATATCAGTTAATTTGCACGAAATAATAAAATTAGCTTGAAACTAAAACAAAACAAGCAGGTCCCTAATTAACTATAAAAAAAGTTGGATCGGTGACACAGATATGAAGACCGTTCATTAAACAACAGAAGTTGGCCTGTTCATAATCTCATTGGCTTGCTTTAGCATTCTATCGATCTATTAAGCAAGACACTGAGATTATCTGATTGATCAATTAATCAATCAAACCACTTTATTTTACTCAGTCCATTTACATGGCAATATGAGGTACACAAAATGAAGTTTAGACATCTTAAGGCAAAATGTGTAGCAATGATAATTTAATCTATTAAGCAAAAAAGGTAAGACAAAAGTCCAGGGAGTGCCACAATCACAAGCCGCAGTCCTTCCCACACACCAAAAGGAAGAGGAAACAGACAAAAGCAAACAAGCGAATCGAACAAACGTACGAGAAGCGCTAAGATTAGCTCTCTCTCTTCCCCAGGTGAGGTAACGCCAATGCTAAAAGGACTGAAAAACACAAGCGCAAAATAACACAAATAACACAAGGCAAGACTTAAAACAAATCGCCTCTTAGAATAAACCACAAAGCAACAAAGAGTAAGATTAACACCGGGACCCCCGCCTTAAGACGGTCAGTAGAATAAACCACCGGGGTTTAAAAGCACTTTTACAGCCGACTAACTTCACCCTGGGTCCCGATGCCACTCTTAATTACAACTAGTAAAACATAAAGCAAAATAGGCAACTGTTGAAGGTGACCAAAATGCTAGCAACACAACACAACTAGTAAAACAGAAAGCAAAGTGGGCAGCTATTGGAGGCGGTGACAACAATGCTAGCATCACAACACATTAAGAAAAAAAAAAACAAAAAAAAAAAACAAAAAAAAAAAACAAAAAAAAAAACGGAAAGCAGTGCGGGAACCAAAAAGCTACAAAGCAAACCAGTGAGATTATCTGTCGACTGATTGATGAATGGATGGATTGTGATAAAAATTAACGTAACATATACCATTAATGAAAGATATCAAATAGCAAAATACAAATATGCAAATTAGAAGAGTTAAAATATAATTTAAAGCATAAGCTAAAAGTATACTGCACTGATACAAAAAGAATTATATAAGTGTAAGATTCCTGGAACTTCAAGCATGAAATGTAATTTATGCATTGACGGACATACAAATTAGTTAATTCATACAAATATACAGTATTTGAAAATAATCATCAAACTGGGAAAATTATCTTAGCTTCCTTGGAAATCGCAGAATTATGTTTGGTTCAACATTTTAGGGTAAACAAAGATGTCGGTTGTTTTGTCAGGGCTTTAAGGAGACCTGATACACTTTGCAAATTTTCCGTCATTTTGCCACAGAATGTGTCGCCATTGTAAAATCATGGCATAAAATCTATCTGGTGTATCCTGTCCCCAGAAACCACATTCACGTAGGTTTGAGTACTGAGGAGAGAGCTTTGACACTTTGACTGTGAGCGCTCAGTTCAGGTACTGAGAAACATTAACCCGTGTCAAGCTGAATAGATTTAGATGCCACGCCGACTCCTAATTTTCAGCCAGTCATGGTACTTGATCCAGCTTGTTTATACAAATTCGCATACTCAGTGACAAACAGTGCAGATTCAGATCAGAAGCAATTGTTCTGGATCTACACTGTTTGCAAAGGAATGGCATATCCGGGTTCAACGGGACCAGGATTAAACTGCAAGCATCTACAAGTACCTAATGAAGAGGGGAAAATGAAACATACTATAATGGTCACACGTTTTATACTATTCATTCACCTCTGGGCGGTGTCTTTCATATCTATGTCAATCATTAACATAATAATGTAACTGCGTAATCAAGCGGACTATTATCTACTGCGTCGTTTCTTGCGTCGTATTGCTTTAAAAGTTATTTGGCCTCATTTTCTAGGTACAAAACTGTGTTTTTATCTAATATTATGCCCCTAAACACGCTGATCAAGACCAAATAGACGCTAGAAAAAGTCAATTTCCCGACGTAAATGTCGAAGAGTAGGTAGAAGTTAATTATTGTGAATAAAAGCATATAAGAAACAGAAAATTTTATTTTATTTTCGTGTAAGGTAGAATTTTATTTCACTCATGCACACTCAAACTTGTATTTGCACTCTTGCTATAGCAACTTGTGAAAATACTACATTATACTACATTTGGTGTTCATTCGGTGAAATAAAATTCTATCTGACACTGCTGAAAAAAAAAAGCAAATATCCTCTATATAATTATATATAATATGCAAACAAGGGATAGAGCAACTTAATTATTTAACTGTACTTTAACTGTACTAAACTGCACTTCTTACACACACACACACACACACACACACACACACACACACACACACACACATTCTTTGGCGCTGAGGAATACCAGGACAGGGTAAGCCTTTGAATAAGTACATAAATACTTATTCAAATAAACTACTAAATAAAACTTAATGTGTAACACTCTTTGGACAAAATCAGCAGATATGTAGTTGATAACATTTTTTTATTGTTTTGTCCCAGCAAATAATATTGTATAGTGCAGATTATATTTTATTTCCTTTCGGATCATTGAGCCCACTCACACTGGAAAGGCGACAATCCTGAACTAAAACTAAATCAAGGAATTCGGGGCAACTTAATGACGTTTTCGACTGCCAAAACGGTTATTTAGCAATCGAAAAACAATTAATCCACGTTCGTCGACTGTCATTTTGGCAATCAAAAATGCAGGATTCTTTAATAAAATTATCCGCGTCAGTCGACTCTCTAGTCCGTTTCTGCCGCATATCCGGTGTGATTCTGGTTACCTTGAAAATCGAATATCGCTTAAGCCGGTGCTGGGGAACTTATGCAGTCCCGCAAATTACAATGTTGTATATGAAGTCTCAATCAAACTCCCATTTTCGTTCTTTTGTGTGCTTTTTGTTTCCAAAGGCAACCTTCTAGATTTTTATACTGCATGCAAATTATCTCCTTGGAAGACAATTTAAATAAAATCTCAAATGGTGTATTCTGGGAAAAATCAGAAGAAAATATTTCAAAATATCATCGCTCGAAAATTTTGCACAGAATGTAAAATGTAACTCATTTATATCTTCGTTATTTTTAACAATTCTAACCATACAACTTAATCACAATACAGTATACACTAATGTACATATCATGGCTCCAGATACGACACTTTTTCAACAGAAAACTATTGATATTTTCTTATTTTTTCACAAAAAAAAATGTGTTGTTAGTTCTCATTAGACGCGCCTATCATAGTAAGAGTCCTGCAGAAGCGCTTCTGGTAAGTGTCAACATATGTTTTCGTGGAAAAATAAATAAATGTATTTCTTATCTTAACCATACATATTAGCATACCCTCTCTTTGAAGGAATGAGTATGATTGCTGAACGTTACCATGACGACAAGGAGCGATCAAGAGCCATGGGATTTGCAATGGGCGGTCTCGCTCTTGGCATACTGGGTAAATAGGAGCTGAGCCATGTGAAAATGGTCTTCGGGACCTACACGAACATCAAATGCTGAGATCCTGCTAATCAGTCCTATCTAATAAGAGCCTTTGATGTTTACCAATACAAAATGTTCAGTATCAAATGATTCTGCAAGCGAATAACTAATGCCCCGATCGGATTGTGCGAAAGTGCAAGGTGACCTGGGCTTTCGCTGTATGCATATTCCCCGAGGGCACATTTTCGTATGGCATGCATTTTTAGAACACTTGATGGTTTAGAAGTTGAGACTGTGGTGATAAGTTGTCTGTTGTGCTCGTACGTTTGTATGTTCAGTGAATTAGTAGATAGATTGTTTGGCTTAGTTAAGATTTATTAAAATAATTATATACTAATTGATTCGGAAAGGAGAGATCTGTTGAAAGCAAGAATACATCAAACTAGAAATTGTGTTTGTAAAACACCATGTCCCGAACTTTGCGATTCAAACTCTGCTTCAATACAATATTTTAGCAAACCAAATTACAGTTTTTAAGCTTATAGGGTGCTATGAAGGCCTCTGTGGCTTGGTGTCTAAGAGCGCTGACTCAAAATCATTAGGTATCTCATCGCTGTGGGTTCGATTCTCACTGGGGTCATATGTGAGAAAATAAAATAAGTTCTGCTTATTGATGGTCAGGTGTTTTTATCTCCGGGTTTTCCGGTTTCGCCCACCTTTGATGAAAGGTAGGCTCGATATAAGTGAAATATTCTTTAAAGGCCCGTAAAACCCAAATAAAGAAAAAGAATCTGCACATAATTTCCAAAGGATATACCAAATTTCAAGACTCTACCTTAACTTTTTTTAAACATCTTGCTGAGAAGATTCAAATGAGTAAATTTGCAAAGGACTGTAACAATAATAAAAATTAATCGAATTGACTCAAAATCTATTCGCGTAATCTACACATTATTTCCAATTATTATACTTAATTTCAAGACCTTAGCTCAAATATGCGTTGAGATATCTTGCTTACAACATCAAAATGCCCAAATCTTCAAAGGGCCATAACTATGTCATTTTTTGTGAACTTTGCATAAAATGAAATCAAGTAATCTACGCATAATTTCCAATTTTTATACTAAATTTCAAGACGCTAGCATTAATACTTTTTGATACATCTTGATGACAAAGTCCTAATGCCCAAAACTGCAAAGAGATAGAACTCAATTCTCTTTCTCATAGAATTCCGCCAAAATTTAATCAGGTAATCTACAAATCATTTTGAACAACATTTGAAATTTAAAGATCCTTGCTTAAATACATTTTGAGATATTTTGCTGGCAAGGTCAAAGTGTCAATAACTGCAAAGGGCCGAAACTCTGTCAGTCATTCATGAAATTCCCTCAAAATCTATTCAGATAATCTACATATCATTTCCAATCATTCTACTAAATTTCAGGATCCTAGCCAAATTTTTTCAGATATATTGCTGACAAGGTCGAAATACCCAGGATTGCAAAAGGCCGTGACTCTGTCGAATTTTCACAAATATCCTTCAAAAATTACTCAGATAATTTACATATCATTTCCAATCATCATTCCAAATTTCAAGATCCTAGCTTAAATATTTTTTCAGATACATTGCTAACAAGCTCAAAATACACAGGATTAAAAAAAGGGCTGTAATCCTATCATTGTTATGCTCCCCGAAGAATTTCGGGGGAGCATATAGTCGCCGCTTCGTCCGTGCGTCCGTGCGTCCGTGTGTCCGTGCGTCCGTGCGTCCGTACGTCCGTGTGTCCGTGCGTCCGTGCGTCCGTCCCGCTCTTGTCCACGCAAATTCTCGGAAACTGCTTGTCGGATTTCAATGAAACTTCATGGGAATATTAAGTATCAAAGGTGGATGCGCATATCACCTGCGTGTTCTGGTTCGATGATTTTTCCAAGAGTTATTGCCCTTTGATGAGTTCTGCATGAATATATAGGGTACTGTTCGTGTCCACGCGAATTCTCGGAAACTACTAGTCGGATTTCATTGAAACTTCATGGGAATATTAAGTATGGAAGGTGGATGTGCATATCACCTGCGTGTTCTGGTTCAATGATTTTTCCAAGAGTTATTGCCCTTTGATGAGTTCTGCATGAATATATAGGGTACTGTTCGTGTCCACGCAAATTCTTAGCAAATACTGGCAGAAATTCAACGAAATTTTAATGGAATCTTAAGCAGCAATAGGGGATGCGCATATTGTTCAATCTTTCTGGTTAGATGATTTGTCGCAGAGTCATGCTACTTTGTTTAAAGCTGCAGTGTAAGGTCACTGGCTATTTTTAGAAAAGAATTTGTCAACACTCTAGTGCCTACATTTATTGACGGATTTTGATATAACTTCAAACAAATGTTGGGTATGATAATATCTTGAGCATGTTTGACATTCAGGGTCCTGGGCTCAAGGTCAAGGTCACTGTGGCTATTTTTAGAAAAACTTTGTTTTTGCTCTAGTGCCTAGATTTATTGATGGATTTTAATATAATTTCACAAAAATGTTGAGTATGATAACATCTCAAGCAATTTCAATTTCCAGTGTCCTGGGCTCAATGTCAAAGTCACTGCAGCTTTTAAATATCTTGAGCATGTTCGACATTCACCTGCGTGTTCTGGTTCGATGATTTTTCCAAGAGTTATTGCCCTTTGATGAGTTCTGCATGAATATATAGGGTACTGTTCGTGTCCACGCAAATTCTTAGCAAATACTGGCAGAAATTCAACGAAATTTTAATGGAATCTTAAGCAGCAATAGGGGATGCGCATATTGTTCAATCTTTCTGGTTAGATGATTTGTCACAGAGTCATGCTACTTTGTTTAAAGCTGCAGTGTAAGGTCACTGGCTATTTTTAGAAAAGAATTTGTCAACACTCTAGTGCCTACATTTATTGATGGATTTTGATATAACTTCAAACAAATGTTGGGTATGATAATATCTTGAGCATGTTTGACATTCAGGGTCCTGGGCTCAAGGTCAAGGTCACTGTGGCTATTTTTAGAAAAACTTTGTTTTTGTTATTCCAACTTTTATGTTGCTGATGTTTGTATGACAGTGCCTTCAGGCAAGCTTATCTGTCCACCAACAGGTTTTGTGATACTCCATTTTGAAGTACAGTGAGTATACACAGTATACCGCTCTTTATCTAGGATAATGTTTCCTGTTCCGACTATTGCATGTTCGGGGAGCATTCATCGGTTTCACCGATATTCTTGTTTTACCAGTATCCATCAAAATCTGCTCAGGTAACCTACATATCATTCTCAATTATTACACCAAATTTCAAGATCCTTTTTTAAGTACTTTTTTTTCAGATATTTTCCTGACAAGATTTAATTCTGATTGTTTCAAAGGGACATACCTCTGAAAGTGCAAATTTTCCGAACAAGAAAAAATACTTGTCAGTAAATTTTTTCATAAGGAACCTATGAATGAAATTTGAAAATCCTAGCATGCATGGTTCTTAAATTATGGCATACATCAAAATGCGTGACGCACGGACGAACGGAGGTACGGACAAAGATAAACCCAATATGCCCCACCAACTTCTTCGAAGTTCGGGGCATATTAAACGAAAACAGAAATAGCGGAGTAAGTTCATGAACAGTAACATAACTAGCAAAACTGCTCACGCCTCCCAGCTCATAGTTTAGCGACATTCTATTTTCAAATAAATCCAAATCTCCTCAAAATGGATCAGTACAAATAAGCTTTAGTAAACTGAAGTACGGAAGACATTTTACGGTTAACATTAATCACTTTACACCATCTGCAGTGCAAATAAATGTTATGCAAAAACTAATCATTTGGAAGCAAAATGAATAAATAAATAAATAAATAAACAAATAAATAAATGAAGTATAATCGAAAATATCACAATCGGTTTTAAAGCAGTAAAAAGCATTAGCAGGTTCATGGCGTGGACATATCACAAAGGAAACCAATTGGAATATGTGTTCACCAGTTCAATCTATGAATGCACAGCACCCAGAAAATGAACTTGGGAAACATTTAAACCAGACCAGACTGAACAGGACGCACCGTTGGATCAGTTTCTACACTTTTCACTAGCAATTTAAAATGGCAGAAAAAATTACGATAGTTTCTGTAGAACACGAATTTAAAAAAAAAATAAAGTCAAGGTCACAGACAGAAGCTTTAATTGAAAACATTGAAGACATTTATGCTTTACGTTAACATGTTTTTTTTTTAAGAGTTTTAAGGATCTATGCCTCCTGACTGCCTGGATGAATTTAGTTGATACTTGAACAAACGTGTTTAAATACAGGTATCATTTTTGTTCGGTACAAGCCAGGCACCTACTCAGGGACTTTGAATTCAAGGTCATAGACTTAAAATTTGTTTCATATAATGAACAAGCACGACATCGAGCGAGCTACCTTATCTTGCAACAAGACTTGCTTTACTACTAGTCATGCACTTCTATGAACTTAACGTGATGCTGAAATACAAGCATTATGAGTTTGTTCAACAGATACCCTGTTAAAGGAAATAAGCAAGTTAATTTCAGATTATTCACTAGTCATTTCTGAAGTTAGCAATGGGAATTGACCGTATTTTTTAAACTAAACAAGCTGAAAAAACCGTTGTTGGAATAAAGCGAAGACTGCAGTACCAATATTTGTACACTTTTGACTGCCCTACTTTACATTGGCCATACAATGATAAAATGGCTTAATGAGACGTTTCCTGCATATATAAAGACTTATTCGGAAATCATGGTCTTTTATTCTTTGTCATTGACAGATTTTTGCCATTTTTTTTCAGTGGGCTACCCCTTTGGAGGACTGCTGTATGCCCTTTCTGGGAAGTCACCACCGTTTGTTGGTATAGCTCTTATGTGTATGTTCAATATAGGTAAGACAGTCGGTCAAACTTGATTCGAAAGTGCCAAACTTCGACATTTACCGTATGTGCCAAAAAGTATTGGGACAGACAGACCAGAACAACAGTGTAATCAGATTTTGTTCAAGTGAGACAACTTTTGTGAATTTCTGTCTGCTCTACTGTCCTTTCTGATAAGGGGACTAGTCTAAAACGAAGGAATTTACTCCCAATTTCTGTACGTTATTTCCTTTTAGAGAGGACAAAACAATTTTGAAACAATTTCAAAAGACCTGCTTCCCATGAAATGTATCAGTTCCTCTTAAACTCTGGTTGAGGAATAAAACACAAAGTGAACTCCAACTGATATCACTCCAATATGTAACTGTTTGTTTGTGACTTATAGTGTTCTTCGTTTTCAATGCAACGCCGTAAATGTGTTTCAATGCTTTCATTCAATAGGAATATCCATTTCTTGACTGTAATAATGCCTACACAGGAGGCCGGCACTGACTTAGCGCAATTTTACTGGTCAGTCTTAGTCAAAAGCAATCTGAAAACGGTATTTATACTTCGGTAAACAGAATAGTATATTTTGAAAATTAGTTTTTTTCACAAGTTTTCAACGAAACACGACCTACATGTAGTTAGAATTATAAAGAATCAATGTTATTTATTTCGTTTTAGATTTTATCGATGTGTAAACGCCTGTTAATTACTCATAAACTTTACCATAGTGCTCTCCAGTGACTTTGTTTATAAATTAAGAAATATATTTGGCAAAACCGATTTTGGGAATAATTTAAAAAAGGATTGTTACTTGCTACAAAAAGATAGGTTACAACATGGATATTTTGTGGCAAACGGCATGCATAGTTGCTAGCCAAAACACCTTTTATTTGCACGACGGTTGGTCGGTGCTCGGACTAACGGACGGCTTCCTCAATTTATTTCATATGGTTGGCACTTAACCATCAATGTTTGTGGACGGGCCCATCGTGGACCTGTTTGTGGTTTTCTTGTGTTCTGGCTTCAAATCGCCATTGAGCCCAATGCTTTTGATTATATGTGTTGTGATGTTTCATAGATGGGATTAGTGACCCCTATGTGGACCGAATATATATTTGTAAGTTGGAGATGCATCAGAATTAATGGTGAGGTTTCGCGCGAGTAAAACCAGTTTAAGCCCCTCCCCCTACAGCAGTTTTACTACTGACCGTTCAAAGGTGGTTCCTCTGTTCAATTTCTGTTTTGTTTATCCGTGGGTGTTTCATATGTGGCGTTTGTTTTGTCATTTGTTCTTCATCTCTCCTTCGTTTGGTGCCACGGGAATGCTGTACTTCATTATTGTGGCATTTCTTGGGTATCTTTACTTATATGTTTTCATTTATTCATTTTGTGAGTAATTTGCCGGAGTTGTTAATCTTACTCTTTGTTGCTTTGTGGCTTATTCTACGAGGCAATTTGTTTTATGTCGTACCTTGTGTCATTTTGTTCTTGTGTTTTTCAGGCGTTTTAGCATTGCGATTACCTTCGGTAAACAGAATAGTATATTTCGAAAATTAGTTATTTTCTCGCTTGGGAAAGAAAGAGCTAATCTTAGTGTTTTTCGTACATTTGTTCGATTTGTGCTTTTTTTTTTTTGGATTTGTCGGTTTCCTCTTCCTCTTGGTGTCTGGGAAGGGCTGCGGTTTGTGATTGTGGCACTCCCTGGACTTTTCTCTTACCTTTTTTTTTCTAATCGTATTCATAGCAGCTCGTGTTAGTGTCATGTGGCGACCATAAAATGTCTTCCCGTACATCACTGTTGTGTAGTTTATTTTTTCTGGTCACATGTGAACATTGACTCCATTCTGGGATATTTGAAAGGTAATATGAGGGTCATTGATGTGTTCTCAGCGCAATTACGAGCGAGTCTGGTCCAGAAAACTTCTTCACTTCAGCTAATTTTCATGTGTGTGTGTGTGTGTGTGTGTGTGTGTTTGTGTGTTGCTCTCAATTGTCACTCCTTTATAAAAAGTCAATTCATTTCCATAATGTCTTCAATGCTCATATAATGAAATATGCTGTCTCTTCTGACAATATAGTTTATCGGAAATAAGGTCATATCCGTGCATTTATTCTTTTATTTTACTTTCACGTTCTCTTGCGTATCAAGGTGACATAGTTTCTGTTCTAAATACTTTTAATTCTGTGCGAATACATCACTGATTTCAGCTTAGGTGAATGCAATTACAAATATTAAGACATATATGAAATGCCAAAACTCACAAAGTACAAGCATTCTAAGCTACAGAAAGAAAAACTAGCAACACACAGAAATGAAAACTTAACCTGCACACACATAGGGAAGCACAAATGACGTCAACACACAACCAGAATTGATTGGTTCGTTTGGTTTGAGTTCAACACTATTAAGGTCATGTCGAGCCATTCGTTTTCAGTTTACCTTACCACACTTTTCCTTGGCAGGCCTAGTCTTCTAAGGGCTTGACCAATATTTGTGCCTATTCTTTCGCCAGAAACTGACAAATGCCCTACTTGAATCAACAGAAGGGAGAGAATATTTCATGATCAATTTTCATGAAAAAATGTTGCCAGACCCTTCGGGGATTGAACCCATAACCTCCAGATCACCAGTCGGAAAACTCAGATGAAGTGTTACAAAGTGTGAATAAGGGTATTGTTTTCACTTGCATATATCCTTACAGCCTTGTCGCATGGTCAGAAGATGTTCTCAAAATTCACTATAACACGCACGTCTAAATTAATCAGACTTATTGAGGTATATTCCGCGTAAAAGCTTGAACTCACTGCGGTATTATGCCATAATATCAACTGCAAAATTCAGGCCAAGCATTCAAAAGTTAAAGCAACGGACAGTGCATCTGTATTCCAAATCTAACAGGGATAGTATGAAACATGAAGTGCTGGAATTCTAGTTACAGTTTCTTGTTACATGCTATGGTAAGAATACAGAAACACTATGGCAAGAGTTCAAGGCTGCAGTAAGCACCCTCATTGGTCAGTATATACTTCCCAAAATACTGAGAAAAAATAGTTTGCCCTGGTTTCTCAGGAGATTAAGAGGATAATGAAACGAGACCGTCTCTACCGTTCAGATGAAAACAGGTAATGACAGTGACAGGTGTGAATTTAGAAAGGTCAAGTATGAAGTTGATTGTAAGATGAAGACAGCACACAATAGTTACCTGGAAAAATTAGTAAGGTACTTCTGATGATGAAGAAAGTGACACTCGCCCAGACAGTAAGAACTTTTTCTCATACCTCAAAAAACTGTAGGTTAGACTCCTAGGCACTGCATCGCTAAATGCAGATGGTCAGTTACATGCAGACCATGTTAAGAAGGAAAATATTCTTAACAGTCATTTCCAGTTAGTGTTTACCCATGTTACCCTTTAAACACCGACAGCTCTGTACTCAACGTATACAGAATCTGCAGGACTCTGATATATCCCCCACCTGTTGCATCCCCACACAGCTAGACAGCAAATATGAAAACATTCCTGACATTACCATTTCCGAACATTCTGATTCGCCATTCCTTTACGGATTTATGAGTTTGGATTACGGCTTGGGTACCATGACCACTACTACTTAATGATATTATGAAATTATTGCAGAACTTAAAACCAGACAAAGCACATGGTCCGGACCATAATAAGCCTCTGTTGCTAAAAGATCTCAGCACCGAAATAGCAGCTGTACTGCAAGTTCTCTTCACTGACCCTGGAGGAAGTTTGTTTACCGTCTGACTTGCTATTCGGGAAGGAAGAAATCATGTCCGGCACATTTACGACTGTATCCCTTACTTGTATATTATGTAAACTCTTAGAGCATATAATTAAATCAAATCATGTGAAACATCTAGACAAAAGTAGTAGTGTCTATGGCTTACAGCACGGTTTCTGTGCTAAAAGGTCCTGTTAGACACAACTCACAATGCTAATAGAGGAAATACACAGAAACCTGCTAGTAGGTAAAAACAAACAGATCTTATATTTCTAGACTTTAGCAAGGCTTTTGATAGAAAAGCTCATCCACAAATGCACGGATATTGAGTCAGAGGTAAGGCTTTATCCTGGATCAGAGCTTTCCTTACTGAGATGTCAAACTGTGTTAGGACGGGGATCAGTAACATCAGATTACTCGCAGGGATCTGTCCTCTGACTGATTCTCTCCCTCGTCTACATTAATGTCTGTTCGCTGATGACATGGCACTGTACTTTGCCATCACAAAGCTCTCAGATAGTCAGCAACTTCAGGAAGATCTTAATATCCTCCAGCAGTGGAAAGCCGATATGGTCCAATCCAGGAAAATGTCAGGTATTACATATTACAAAATCAAGAACGCCCATTCAAACTGGTTACACCATGCATAGTCAAACCCTAATTGTCGTACCGTGTGCAAAATAATCTGGTAATGGTTATATCAAATGACCTCTCCTGGATATTTCCTAAATCACTGGACATGCAAACCAATCCCTTGGCTTCCCAAGATAGAATTTGAAGGCAGCCAACCCAGCTTTTAGCGAAAAGGCTATTGTTTGCCCCCAGCTGGAGTATGCATTTCGAAACTTGAGATGGTCCAGAGGCGGACGGCTCGGAGGGATCCTTGGGATCTCCAGAACTTTACATTCATTGGCATACAGACAGAGCTCTTCTGGTAAATATAACTATAAAGACTTATTTTACCCTCTCATAGTTGTGTAATGGAATTATCTATCCGAATCAGTTGCTATCTTGACTGATTTTGACAGCTTTAAAAGAGCAGCCGGTGAGACAACCCACTTCAAGCCTTAAACGTTCACCATTGTTTTTACCTTCCACTTCTTTATTTCAGTACTGTATAATACACTAAAATTTTTCACTTTTATTCTAGCCTTACTGTCCGCTGTGTCCTTGATGTTTTTCTTCTAGCATGTTACGGGGAACCCGCCAAGTTATACTCAGATAAGGGTGATACTGTATGAAGAGAAAGAAAGTATGCCTTTATTGTCATTTTGTTTCCAGGGTTACAGTACAGTTTCATGGAGAACACAGGAAACTCTACACTAAAGGTAAGAATTAACTTGACCTTGCTTTGGATTTCGTACATAAAACTGGTTCATGATATGCTATGACTACCTGAATTACTTTAGTATTTTTACAAAAACTAAGCTAACACTTTAATAAATATTTTGAAATGTAATTAGTAACATTTACTAATATTTATAATTGTATTACAATTCCATTATAACTATACTTATACTTCATATAATATTTCAGATACATGCTTACAAAGTTAAGCCTTCTCACGACAACGAAAATATAAGAAGAGTTGTAGCATTCAAACGCAAAGCACATTGTACTTTATATGTTCTTGTCTAATGTTTGTGATGCTCATACTTGTCTCATGTGACACCGATACTCGATTTCTGGAATTAGATTTATCAATATCAATAGCTAATGAGATATTAACATTTATAATTGATGAGACGCGATTTATTTTGACATTGTAAATATTTAGACGGTGATGTCCCACATGTTTCGTCAAATGGGTTCCTCTGTTGCAGTTCTTCTTTCTTTGTGCGTCGGTAAAAGTGCTTTAAAAAAACCCGGTGGTTAATTCTACTGGCCGTTCTAAGGCGGTGATCCCGGTGTTAGTCTTACTTTTCTGGATGGCGATGTCCCCCGGCGTCCCTCATATGGGGTATACATATCTCAACTTATAAGATTCGCCAGAGCTTCTTCAAATCTTAATGACTTTAACTACCGTAATAAAGCCCTTACTGCCAAACTTCTTAGGCAGGGCTATCGTTATTTTAAACTTCGTAAGGCGTTTTCGAAATTTTATCGCAGACACAGTGCCTTGTTAGAAGAATATAGCGTCAGTCTGAAAACACTTCTGCAACAAGGTATATCGGAACCCGAATTTTACAGTGACTTAGTGTACAGATTTAGAAAAATTGTAGGTAAATCTAACTTTTCGGAGCAATTCAGAAAACTTATTAACCGTTATAAAAGAATTGGCTATAGCCTGGATATTATGCAGCAGACTGCATGCCTAGTTGTCAACCCAATCATTGTTGATGGCTATGCTTCACTCTTTAATTGCACGACGGCGGTTCGGGCCTCAGACTCAATGACGGCCTCTTCGTAAAACTTTAACCAGTGGGTTGGGGCTTGACGATATGTCTTTGGCTTGGCCCGCAGTGGTTCAATTATTGGTTTTCATTTACTCTGGCATACAGTAGAATTAGCCATGAGTACTCGTCTTTGTTTATTATAGGGATTAATTTGATTTTTATGTTTTCGCTTTGATGCATTGACTGAGTTGGGAGCCTTTATGCGAACCGAATTTTTATGTATTTATGTATTAAGAGTAGCATCGAGACCCAGGGTGAAGTTAGCTTGCTGTAAAAGTGCTTTAAACCCCCCGGTGGTTTGCTCTACCGACCGTTCTAAGGCGGTGGTCCCGGTATTAGTCTTACTCTTTGTTGCTTTGTGGTTTATTCTACGAGGCGATTTGTTGTATGTCTTTCCGTGTGTCATTTTGTTCTTGTGTTTTTCAGTCCTTTTAGTATTGCGATTACCTCGCTTGGGGAAGAGAGAGCTAATCTCAGTGCTTTTCGTCGTTTGTTCGGTTTGTGCTTGTTTAGATTTGTCGGTTTCCTCTTCCTCTTGGTGTCTGGGAAGGGCTGCGGTTTGTGATTATGGCACTCCCTGGGCTTTTCTCTTACCTTTTTTTACTCTTTGTTACTTTATGGTTTATTCAACGAAGCGACTTGTTTTAAGTCTTTCCTTGTGTTATTTTGTTCTTGTGTGTTTCTGTCCTTTTAGCATTGCGATTACCTCGCTTGGGGAAGAGATAGCTAATCTTAGTGCTTTTCGTGCGTTTGTTCGATTTGCGCTTGTTTGGTTTTTGTCTGTTTTCTCTTCCTCTTCCTCTTGGTGTCTTGGAAGGGCTGCGGCTTGTGATTGTGGTACTCCTGGACGTTTCTCTTACCTTTTTTTAAATATATATTTGACGTCTGAGTTTTGCTCATTTGTTCCTCATCTCTCCTTCCTTTGGTGCCTCTGGAGGGCTGTGCTTCCTGATTGTGACATTTCATGGGTATCGTCACTTATGTTTTTGTATGGTGACTTACTGTTTATACAGTAACTCAAAATAATTAATAATCGTTATAAAAATATACGTAGGATATAATATAAATGTTATACGACAGTCTGCATGCTTTCTTAAATTTGCGCTACGGTGGGTCGGGCTGCATACAATAAGACGGCTCAGTCCTAACCCTTTTCTAGATGGAGTGTGTCTGATTGTACTTGTCTGTGATCGGCCTCACCATGGTTCTGCTTGGCTTTTGTTTGTTCTGACTTTCGGTTTGTAGTCGTCCCCTCATTGTTGAGTTAGCTGAGTAGTTAATTGGTTGTTTTTTTAGCTCACCTGAGCCGAAGGCTTAAGGTGAGCTATTGAGATTAATCACCGTCCGTCGTCGTCGTCGTCCGTTCGTCCGACCGTCCGTCCATAATCTTTAAACAACATCGCCTTCTTAACCACAGAGCCAGTTTTAACCAAATTTCACAGGATTGATCCTTGGATAATACTGACTGAAAATTATTCAAAGATTTGGAATCCATTTAGAATTCTGGTTGCCATGGCAACCCAAAAAAAAAACAAACAAAACTTTTATAAATCTTTTTATCAGAAACAACTGGACCGATTTCAATATAATTTTGCAGAAATGTTCCTTTGGTGATTCTCTACTAAGATTGTTCAAGCCATTGTGATTTGTCAGAAAACATGGTCTCCAGGGGGCGGGGCTTATTTTCCCTATATATTTATATAGAAAACTTTAAAAATCTTCTTGTCAGAAACCACGGGACCGATTTCAATATAACTTGGCAGACATGTTTCCTTACTGACCCTCTACCAAGATTATTCAAGCAATCGAGATTCGTCAAAAAGACACGGCTGCTAGGGGGCGGAGATTATTTTCCCTATATATCTATACAGAAAACTTTAAAAATCTCCTTGTCAGAACCAATGGACTGGTTTCAATATAACTTGGCAGACATGTTTCCTTGGTGACCCTCTACCAAGATTATTCAAGCAATCATGATTCGTCAAAAAAAAAAAAACACGGCCGCTAGGGGGCGGAGATTATTTTCCCTATATATCTATACAGAAAACTTTAAAATCTCCTTGTCAGAAACCAATGGACTGATTTCAATATAACTTGGCAGGAATGTTTCTTTGGTGACCGTCTACCAAGATTGTTCAAGCCGTCATCCTTTATTCAAACGCATGGCGCTAGGGAGCGGAGTTTATTTACCCTATATATCTATATAGAAACTTTAAAAACCCTCTTCTAAGAAACCACTGAACCAATTGACTCCTCCGTCAGAAGGCTATAACCACGCCCATGCGTAAATCCTTAGACAAACAATATCGTGATACCTGTATTTGTCAATGAAAACCGCATGTGTACCTGTATTTATCAATGAAAAAGTACATAGGTAATATTGTTTGTCTAAGCAATAACATTAACCGTTAACTGATAAGCTATTTTGGTTGGTCAGGTTTTGGTGTCATTTACTGGTCAGGTGATTTCACGGAGGACTCAATTTCAATATAACTTGGCAGAAATGTTCTTTTGGTAACCCTCTACCAAGATCGTTCAAGCCATCGTGATTTGTCAGAAAACATAGCCGCCAGAGGGCAGGGCTTATTTTCTCTGTATATCTATATAGAAAACTTAAAAAATCTTCTTGTTAGAAACCACTGGACCGATTTAAATATAACTTGGCAGAAATATTCTTTTGGTGACCCTCTACCAAGATTATACAAGCCGTCATAATACGGCAAAAAAACATGGCAGCAAGGGGGCGGAACTTATTTTCCCAATATATCTATATAGAAAACTTTAAAAAACCTCTCGTCATAAACCGTTGGACCGATTTCAATATAACTTGGCAGGAATATTTCTTTGGTGACCCTGTACCAAGATTGTTCTAGCCGTCTGATTCGTCAAAAAACATAGCTGCTAGGCGGCAGAACTTATTTTCCCTATATATCTATATAGAAAACTTTAAAAATCTTCTTGTCAGAAACCACAGTGCCGATTTTAAGTATAACTTGGCAGAAATATTTCCTTGGTGACCCTCTACCAAGATTGTTCAAGCAATTGTGATTCGTCAAAAAACATGGCCGCCAGGAGGGGGGGGGGGGGCGGGGGGCGGAACTTATTTGCCCTATATATCTATATAGAAAACTTAAAAGATCTTCTCGTCATAAACCTTGGACCGATTTCAATATAACTTGGAAGGAATGTTTCTTTGATGACCCTCTACCAAGATTGTTCAAGCCGTAATGATTCCTAAAAAAACCTGGCCGCTAGGGGCCGGAAATTATTTTCCCTATACATCTATATAGAAAACTTTAAAAATCTTCTTGACAGAAACCACAGGACCGATTTTAATATAACTTGGCAGAAATGTTCCTTTGGTGACCTTCTACCAAGATTGTTCAAGCCGTCATGATCCGTCAAAAAACATGATCGCTAGGGGGTGGGGCTTATTTTCCCTAAATATCTATATAGAAAACTTTAAAAATCTTCTCGTCATAAACCACTTTACCGATTTCAATATAACTTGGCAGGAATGTTCCTTTGGTGACCCTCTATTAAGTTTTTTCAAGTTGTCGTGCTTCATCAAAAAAACATGGCCGCTAGGGGGCGGGGCTTCTTTTCCATTTATATACCTATATAAAACAGTTTAAAAATCTTTTGTCAGAAACCACTAGACCGATTTCAATATAACTTGGTAGAACTGTTCCTTTGGTGATCTTCTATCAAGTTTCCGTTCAAGCTGTCATGACGCATTAAAAAACATGGACACTAGGGGGCAGGGCTATAAAGTTTATGCAAATATCTTAGAGCAGTGAACTTGGCTGAAACTTCAATAGTAAGTATGCAAATCTGTTTGCTCAGGTGAGCGATGTAGGACGATCATGGTCCTCTTGTTATGTTGACACACAGTTGAGTTGGAATCCCAACCCGGACTAAAAACTTATATGCATCTGGACCTATATCGGGGTTATGGGCGAAGACTGGATAATAATAAAATCAGGAATGAGGCCCGGCGGTTTTACTGTTAAGCATTTGAAGGCAGTGTTTCTGCTGCATTTCGTATTCGCTTATGCTTTTTATTTGTTTGTTCTGTTTCCGACGAGGTGCTATTCTGTGTTGTCATTTGATGTAATTAACCCTTAACCGTTGGTCTTGGACTGCAGTGTTCCGTGACTGTAGGGTTTCCAGGGTATCTCTATACTAAATTTCACAGTTTAAAAATGAGCTGAGAAATACAGCGCGACTAATAGATGTAGGAAGAAGTAAAATATACTTGGAACGATGATTTATTTACTCGACTGAAAGACTAAATGGATGCAATTGTTACTTGTCCCGATAAATAACGAACCATCAAAGGGCATCGAAAGAGGAAGAGATGAGAAACAAATAACGATAAGACAAAATAACCCAATTGCAACAACCGACATACAAACAAAGAAGAGCTGTTATAGTAGAACTGCCCTTGAAAAGTTTCTTGCTATTCTAACAAAGTTGCATTTTATTATAGGTCGATGTGAGACCTTGGAATCTTTTCCATTTACTGAAGGATCCCTACATCATCATTTGTTCTGGTTTGTATTTTCCTGTGGAAGAGGCAAAACAAACACAGTCATGTGCTTTTTCTTTTGGCTTAAGGGAATTAATACACATTTAGCGAAATAACTCTTACATCAAAATAAATAATTGCCTTCCCTATCGTTGACGGGGTGGGGGAGATAGGGTGGGGGACTACTCTTAAAAGAAGTAATTTGGTCCTTCTGGATTTTAAAGAAAAAAAAGTAAATAGCTCACGACTTGACCGAACTGCTCATATGCAGGTTGATTTTGGCATGCTCTTAGCGAATGCTTTGCATGACTTAAAACGTATGGATGAGGTAAAAGAGGGAGTGCTTTTTATCAAAGGGAGAGCACTCCAGCAAAAGGAATTTGCTTTTTTGATATATAAATCCTGTCTGAAATGGGGATTGCTCTAAAATTTGCTTTCTTGACGGGGTTGGGGGATATTTTCTTTTACAATAGACTTTTGAGAAGGTATGTAAATACTTGCTAGTCAGTGTGCACCTCCTTGATCCGCCACGCTGTTTATATTAGGCATTGTTTTTATATACCGAGTCAATATTGACAGGCTGGGATTATTTGGAATTTTGGTGAATATTCACATGTTAAACTAATAGCAAAATAGAGTCGTTGATATTAAGGGTAATGGAAATGCTTTCAGAGAGGCAACTCTGTTAAAATTATTTGGACTCCCCTCTGAAAAGGATGTATTCTTTTAGAGTGACTCTTTTCAGAAGGGTGTGCAGAAAAGCAAACAGAAAAGCAGACAGAAAGGAAGTTACAAAAGTTGCATCCCTAAAAATGGCGGAAAAGCTACCAAGCGTATCAAGAATTTCGTTTATCTTCACTAAATCTGGTTTGATTGCTGTGTGGTGGCCATAATACATCTCCTCGTTCTTCACGTTAGTGTAATTTAATTGAGCCAGCGCACGACAAAACCTACAATAATACCTGTGTGACCAGTAAAGACTCAGGTCAGCCAGGATATTCAGCCAATATGGCAAGGGTTCTCGTTTATCTCTCTTTGGATAGCCTGGATGCTGTAGAAGTCTTATTGTAGGTCTTGTCGTGCACTGGCTCAATTTTCTATTTTAACCTCATTTGTATTTACTTCAAAAAATATCTCTTTAAACAAGTGTCTACGAGGCGTTAGCAGTATTCCACTTTTGATGCATCGTTTTATTCCAAAAGATCCCACCTTTTCAGAATTTATTCCATATGTATTTCAAGACTTATGTATGTGCCAAACGAAACCAAATGCGGTGCTGAAATGTTATGCGCATGCGCAGATAATTAGTGTCTACAAACGGTTAAGGTACTTAAGGGGATCAGATCACGGTAACCTGGTGGAAATGGGTCACCAACTTTTCTAAATAATCACTGATGTTTTTCAAAAAAAAATATGTTAACATTTACCAACCGTCTGTAATCTTCATAGCACATGTAATACTTTTTCATAGACGTGATTTAAATTCATGTTCTGACAACAGGTGTTCCAGTAAAACGTAAACCTGTAACTGTTAACATTGTAGACTCTTGTATGTCATTTGTTTTCTTTAGGGGCAATCATGATCACCAGCATGTCGCTTGCGGTTCTGGAATCCACAGTTCCTATATGGGTCATGGATAACATGAAGGCTGAGCAGTGGCAGTTAGGTACCTACATAGAGGTTTGGCAATAGTTTGTTTTAGATTAATTTTATTAGTCCGCTACCGACCCGTAGTTTTGCACTTCATCCATCATTCCCTGCTTTGTTCCTTATTTTTGTCCTTCCGTTGGCCAGTCTACGCTTATCAAATTAGGTGTACTGAGTACAGCTATTAAAACGGCGTGCAGGGTATATCATGACCGTTAGCCTGTAATGTACCGTTTAATAAAACAAACTTGTTTTGAGCATATCCCCTATACTGTATGCTCTAGAATTACCAAATTTCATCTGCAATTGCAGGCCACGAGGTTATAAAACCACTTTCACACTGAACTGAGGTGAACATGACATTTTCTCTGCTAATACGTATTAGCAGAAAAATGTTCATGCTCAGCTATGTTAGCAAAAAAGACCTTGCAGTTATGAGTAATTTGAGATTTATTAGCAGGACAAATTTTCATGCTCAGCTGAGTCGAGCATGAAAAAAAAGTTTTACTACCTCGGGGCCAGGGAGGGCTTGGTAGCGCGAAGGTGTCCTGTAGCTTTGCTTTTCTACTGAATTGCCTTAAGGTAGGGCAATGACTTTTCGTACTTGCAACAGGGGGCTGTTTTCAGTCCTTTCCTGTTATCTATACTGTCTTTGCTTTCTGTTTTCATATCTCTGGGGGACAACTCTACATGCCTTAAGTACTTAAGTACAGAACTGTTAAACTGCAGCTCAGTATATATATATATATATATATATATATATATATATATATATATATATATATATATATATATATATATATATATATATATATATATATATATATATATATAGTAAAGCATAGGCATACGGGTTCTGTATATTGATTCATCTTTAAAATGTGTTAATAAAGATCACCACCGAAACCTACAGACCTATGTGTTCAAACGCTTTGATGCAGTGCATTAAAAGCACTTGTCAAGTGAATATTCTCTGTACTCTGTGGTCTGATGTTAGTTTATGTGATGTACGGGTTACTCTGTTATGAATGAAGTGTCGTGCATAAATAGTAGTGAACTAGTACCAGTATGTTATAGCAAACTCTTCTCTGGTGCATAGCTGCTGTACCGCATTGCTTTCACTAACCAAACTGCACGAATGGGTACAATTATTAGCGACCTTATAGCACATACCAAATGGGGCTAAGGGTAACCTATCTGACCAATGTTATACAAAGCTGTCCAGTTCATGTCTTCAGTATTTTATAGGTTAAACTTCCTCCTTATGTTGCTTCAGATTTCTTAAACTTCCCCAAATTGTACCATAGTGTATTCATATTTCCTGCACATTTGTGCCCATTCTGGGATTTTAGAAAAAAAAGGAGAGTTTAAGGTTCACTGATTAGACCCAGTTTGCCGAAACTAGCTCGTCTTGTCTAGAAAAATACAAACATTTCAGCTCTTTTTTTAGTTTTGTGAGTGTTGGTATTGCTTTTAATGACATTGTTTTAGAATATATTCCTAAAACTATTAGTGTGGGCACGTTTATTGCAAAACTGTGTCACATACACCGAAAGTGTGTTATTAAGCCCTATATGTTGATATAGCCTACTTTATATAAATGTATTTCTTTCGGCTTATCCCCTTAACAATGTGGCCAAGGCTAACTACATTTGCTGTATGACTATATGTAACATAGGACTGCGACATCTAGGCCTGTCATTCGCAGGTATTCTAACTAGAGAGGTGATTTTGACCTACAGATCTGAGTGAACCTATGCTATACACGCTTTCTGTAATGGGCATAAGTCACACTCACCTGCAAAACATGTCTGTCTCCCTGCTATGGCGGAATATCTATCAGCCATCTTAAAAATAAGTCTTATATATGAATAGAGATTATAACGCCATTATATAGCATCATACTTGCAATTGTGTTTTCTAACATCCTATTATTGTTTCCGGATGGGAATAAGTCAACACAAATGCCCTTTATTCTGCATGTTTTAAAAATGAAAAATGTATCATTTAAAACAAAAACAACGTTATGCGTAGATTCCTGAGGAACATTTAAAGTTCAGTGAATCCAAATCAGATATGATAATAAGCATCATATATGTTTATGGAGAATCGGGGCCAGTGTTAGGTTTCCAGCACCAAACTATGAATGTTTTATGTTATTTGCATCGCGTCAATCTGATTGATACTTGATGCAAATTGCAATAAATCAAATTATATAGATATATTGCGAGTACATCTTCCTGGACATCTTCTAGACTATATTTATACATCGAACATAAAAAAATGCAACAAAAATATGCGAACACATGTCTACAATTTTCATTTACTTGTTGGCTAGCTGTAAAAGTGCTTTAAACCCTTATTCTACTGACCGTTCTAAGACGGTGGTCCCGGTGTTAGTCTTACTCTTTGTTGCTTTGTGGTTTATCCTACGAGGCGATTTGTTTTATGTCTTGCCTTGTGTTATTTTGTTCTTGTGTTTTTCAGTCCTTTTAGCATTGCAATTACCTCGCTTGGGGAAGAGAGAGCTAGTCTTGGTGCTTTTCGTACGGTTGTTCGATTTGTGCTTGTTTGGATTTGTCTGTTTCCTCTTCCTCTTGGTGTCTTTGAAGGGCTATGGTTTGTGATTGTGGCACTCCATGGACTTTTCTCTTACCCTTTTTTTGTAATGTACTAACAGGTACTGATAAAAGAAACAAATGCGCTGGACTTCATCAACTCCTAAGAACTACTGATGACCTTATCAGAAATAAATGATTTTGCGACAGACTGCATGCCTAGTTGTCAACCCAATCATTGTTGATGGCTATGCTTCACTCTTTAATTGCACGACAGCGGTTCGGGCCTCAGACTCAATGACGGCCTCTTCGTAAAACTTTAACCAGAGGGTTGGGGCTTGACGATATGTCTTTGGCTTGGCCCGCCGTGGTTCAACTATTGGTTTTCATTTACTCTGGCATACAGTAGAATGAGTACTCGTCTTTGTTTATTATAGTGATTAATTTGATTTTTATGTTTTCGCTTTGATGCATTGACTGAGTTGGAAGCCTTTATGCAAACCGAATTTTTATGTGTTTCTGTATTAAGAGTAGCATCGGAACCCAGGGTGAAGTTAGCTAGCTGTAAAAGTGCTTTAAACCCCCCGGTGGTTTACTCTACTGACCGTTCTAAGGCGGTGGTCCCGGTGTTAGTCTTACTGTTTGTTGCTTTGTGGTTAATTCTACGAGGCGATTTGTTGTATGTCTTTCCATGTGTCATTTTGTTCTTGTGTTTTTCAGTCCTTTTAGTATTGCGATTACCTCGCTTGGGGAAGAGAGAGCTAATCTTAGTGCTTTTCGTACGTTTGTTCGATTTGTGCTTGTTTGGATTTGTCGGTTTTCACTTCCTCTTGGTGTCTGGGAAGGGCTGCGTTTTGTGATTGTGGCACTCCCTGGACTTTTCTCTTACCTTTTTTTACTGATGTCATTTGTTTTATAGGGTTGATCTTTCTGCCTGACAGTATAGGCTATTTGACTGGAACAAATATATTTCCTGTTCTGGCGAAAACATATGGAAGGTAAGTATCCTAAATTAGTTATATCCCCAACTGTGTTTGCCCGTGTAATTCAATCATATCGTTTGATGATATCTAGATTTGTATAGTATTACTGTAAAACAATTATTTCGGTCATATCTGCGCCATGCATTAAAGATTCAGAGTCGAGTTCGAATACCGTCCGAAAATTAGATATTTAATATAAAATAGTCTGTGTCTGACTTCCTGAAGTACGTTTTTTGGACCATCAACGTCCACTTTTGTAAATATAAAACTGTATTCAAATTTATCGATTCCTTACATGGGACACGTTATGCTCAGTAATTGTATTCTTAATTTTAAAGAATATCTAATTTTAACGTAAGTTGTCTTTATAGCCAAATTAACTTGTGGGTAACTTATGGTTGTCTATACCGTAAATCGATATTTCTTAAACTATTTTTGTTTTACTTGCAGATGGCTTTTCACCTTATGTTCCATGGTTCTGATTTCTACCGGAATGATTATTGTAAGTTTTAATATAAAAGTAAATAAGTGAACTTAGGAACTTATACAATCAGATCCACACCAAGTTCTCAATATCAAAGGGAAAGACAAACAGTTAATCAGTCACAAAAAGAACAGATGGCAAGCAGAGTTGGCAACCCTTCCCAAACAAGATGGCAGCTGTGCTACCCAAACTTCAATGCATAAATCTAAACTTATATAATTGTTAAAAGAGAAGCATTTCCACAAGTGAACCACTACAGAACATAAAACAAAACATATTATATTCGCGGCAAACAATAACAAAATAGTCATTAAGTTACTTATTTTCTACAATTATTATCAGAATATCATAATTAATGAAGGACATTGCCTGCCAACATTATGATAAAAAAAATATGCTCAGAACGAAGCGCCAAAATACGAACTTTCCTTGGCGCGAATACTACTATCTGGTGGTTGTGTTTTAGTTGCTTCCCTTGTATAGATTAACCAATCCTTCCATCCACTGATATCATGGAGTTTTATCAGTAAATTTGATACCTTGCTTTCATGTCTAAGAAAAAAGAAAAAAAAAACTTGTATGATACTTTTAGGACAAGAAAAAAATGAAAATCGCGCAGCACGCATTTTATATTGCTGGAATATTTTATATTGCACTCCATCATCCAGTCTTAACCTGTGGGAGGCCACCCGAAATCGGCGCAGATCCCGCGATCGCGTGCCCTAGAATCATCTCTGAAAAAGTGTAGCCCGAGCCATGGTCCTGTTAAATACAGAAAAGGGCAGAAAAAGGGATAGCGGGTACTGTTTATGTGTAGCTTTTTTTTTTTTAATTTAAACGTGACTAGTTAAATCCCAATCAGTTTTACAGGCCTTTAAAATTTCAGGCAACCGACCCCATTAGCACTATCAGTGTTTTGAAGAATATCATACCCCATACTTTTAGATTATTCTATATTTCTGATTACAACTTCCAACAGAGTCAGTCAGTTTGTACTTACATCTTTCGATCTAATAACGTTTTTCCACACTGTTACCATAGTAATAGAATGATTTAAAGATGCACATGTTGTTCTCCCTGTAACTGTACATACAATTGTCTTCAACACCACGTCGTAGCAGATTGAATAGGTGACCTCAGGAGCTGATACAATCAGATCTCAACACCAAGGTGATACACAAACAGATACACTTAAACAGCCACAAAAAGAACAGATGGCAAGCAGACTTTTCGTACGATTGTTCGGTTTGTGCTTGTTTAGATTTGTCGGTTTCCTCTTCAACTTGGGGTCTGGGAAGGGCTGCGGTTTGTGAATGTGATTCTTTTGGCCTCTGAGCTTAGGGCCATTAGGTGGTTTCTGACTTACCCCTAGTAGCTTTCCTACTGGCTGTTCCAAGGCGGATCCTTTGTTTTAGGTCTTCTTTGTCAGTGCGCCTGTGGTTTCCACACTGTTATCATAGTAATAGAATGATTTAAAGAGGCACATGCCGTTCTCCCTGTAGCTGTACATACGTACATTTTTTCACCTATTCACTTCACATTGGACACAATTGTCTTAAATACCACGTCCTTTGGGATCATTGGGTCCATTGTGGTATGTTTGAAAATTGAGTTCTGCTCATGTGTACGCTAGAGGGCGTAAGCAGTGTTGCAAACTTTATTACTGCTTATGAAGAGTCTCAATAAATCTGAGACTTCCATTTTCTAATCCGTAGTGTTTTCTTTGATTCCAAAGGCAATCTTTATGACGTTTATTCATATGTGGCGTTTGTTTTGACATTATTTATTCTGCATCTCCCTTTCTGTTGGTGTCTAGGAAAGGCTGTGCTTCGTGATTGTTGCATTTCCTGGGTATCTTCACTCATTTGGCAGTCATATGACTTGATAACATACGTTACTCTCATTGTTTGGTTATTTCAGATTCCTTTCTGTGAAGTTCTGTATCATCTTCTCCTTCCCCATCTATTTCTGGGACTCGGAGTAGGTATGTGCTTGCAGTAATGATGAAGTAACCAACAGATATTGTATTAACTTAATATTAGGTGACTAGAGAGGTTTCCTGTTGCAATTCTTCTATGATCGTGTGTCGGTGGTTTCATATATGGCGTTTGTTTTGCCATTGTTTGTACCTCGCCTCTGAAGGCACGGAACACTTGAAGAAAGCGAAATAGCAGACTCGGTTTTGTTTGCTGTGTTGCAGTTCTTCTGTTTTTTTTTTGTTGTTTTTTTTTTGTTGTTTTTTTCTTGTGCGTCGGTGGTTACATATGTGACGTTTATTTTGTCATTATTTCTTTCTCACCTCTTCTTCTTTCGGTGCCTCGGGAAGGCTGTGCGTCGTGATTGAGGCATTTCCTGGGTATCCTCACGTATATTTTCATTGAGTCTGCTCATGAACAATAATATAATTTGCAAAACTGCTCACTCCGAACACCAGTTTGAGCGATTTTCTGTTTTTAATCTATGCAAAATGGACTCATTTAATCCAAATGATAATAAAGCATAAACTGCATTAAATGTAAGAGAAGCTGTTTCACGGCCGCACATGACTAGTAACACCAGCCTTTGTAAAGTTAAATTAAGTCTGAGAAAAGGGGATCATTTGAAAGTATAGAATATGTAAAGAAAGTGGAAATAGCACTCTGTTTTATTCAGTCTGTTCATCAACAGTTACGTAATTTGCAGTACTCCTCCATGCAGCGACGAGCGATGTTCTGTTTTCGAGTAAAATCTAAAACAAAATTCAAGAAGTGCCACAAACACAGATCGCCGTCTATCTTCGACACGAGGGTCAGAGGCAACACAGAAACATCTACAAAGAACTGGAACATACTGTTTGTATTGAGGTTTTACGGCCCAGTTAATCCAATGGTGTCATGTCGAGCACGGGGGGTGGTCGGGTGGTGCAAAGGTGCTGTGTATCTTACATCACTGGGGCGTCCAACTGATATTGGCTTACAGTTGGGCAAGGCCTGCTATCCTTGTAGTGGGTAAGGGTAGAGGGGGAATGCTTTTATTTCTTCTGTTTCTTCACTTTCTTTCCTGTTCCTCTTTCTTCCCTGTTCCTCTCTTTCATCTCCTCTACTCTCTCTTCTATCTCTTTTCTCCCTTTCTCTGGGAGACGACACAAAATGACCCTCAAGGGTTGACGTGTCGTTAAACCCCAACACAATCAATCATGTCGAGCACGGTCAGTTTACCTAACCACACTTTTACTGGGTAGGCTTAGTCCTCTCAGCGGTTAACCAGTATTGTACACATTCATTCGCCAGAAACTGACAACAGCTCGTCTTGTCAGCGGAAGGGAGAGAATGATCGTAGAAAATATTTCATAATCAAATCTCCGCGAAAGAATGTTGCCGACCCGGCGGGAGTTGAACTCGCAACCTCCTGATCATCAATCACACGCGCATCGTACTGAGCCACCGAGGCCGGCTAACTAGAACATATAGCTACACAAGTAGCCAAACGATCAACTTTCTCTTCTCCAAGAGAGGTCATCACAAAGGACAGAACAAAGAACGGGGTACCAAACAAGATGAAACAAACATTAATCCTCAGACAGCGGCAAAACGTAATACAACGAACAATCTCAGTAACTCACGCCGCAGAACGCACAGTAGTTTAAAGTGCACTGTCTTTTCGAACCAGGTTTACATGTACCTACGGAAAATACCACTGCCTACTAGCAACTTTCTGACACAAAAAATACAACCTCCTATATCAGGCTTTGTGGCGTTTTCCGATTCGTATATCACTCTCCTAGTTTATGCCGGTTCCATGGTTTTGCAGTGACGTTACCAAACGTAATTTTATGCACTGGAACGAAAACTGTGACATCGGCCAATAATGACGTCATTATCCGAAATGTAACGCCAGTAGTTCGCGCTTTTCGGCGTAATATGAGTATTATTTTAAAGAAAAAATGAGAGATAAGGTAAAATAAAAGCATTATTACTGTAGTAAGTTGATCTGGTGTACTGTATAACGTCTCGTGGATGAGCTGATATCATCGGATCACACTCGACATTTCGCGCCTCGTGCGATCCGATGATATCAGCTCATCTACTCGACGTGATACCGTCCTAGAGATCAAGTTACTGCAGAAATAATTTGTATGAACCCAAGGTACCGACATTATTCAAATCGCACAAAATTGTTTGGCTCGGACAGGCTTGATTTGGCTCCCGTAAAATCAATTTAAACCCCACGGTAGACCTTACTACTAACCGTTTTAAGGCGATGGTTCTAGTGTGTTTTTCGTTTTTTGTGGGGCCTTGTAGCTACTCAGTCTGCGGCATTTACCTTGTTTTGTCTAGTTTAGTGTCTCTTTGCTTTGGTGTGTGACCACCTCGTCAGGAAAGAGGGAGCTGGTTGCATTGCTTTTCGTTGGTTTGTGATGTGTATGTTGTCCATCGTGGTTTGTTTACTCTTCCACTTGGCGTCATTGATAGGCTATATTTTGTGGCTGTTGCAATATATCTATATTTATCTTTTTTACCACTATTTCGAGGGTTGAGCGTAAGACTGTAGTAACGCAAACATATTTTTGAAACCCTTGTTTAGGGGAAACTTTGACCCCTTTGTAAACAATGCAAATTTAGGTACCATTGCTCGTACGAGCAATAGCTCCTAAATTTTCATTGTTTACAGAAAGAAATGTTGTAAACTTCATAACACCTTCATGGTAATGAGGTTAAATTTGGGGAAAACACCCGTCTGACTTACTACAGCCTTGCGCTCAACCCTCGTTGTGTGTGTGTGTGTGTGTGTGTGTGTGTGTGTGTGTGTGTGTGTGATCGTGCATGTTTGTGCGGCGTGCTTATAAACATTTGATTGCATCCATCACTTATCTTAATATGAAATAGATATATTTATTTAGACTGTTCCAAGCAAGAGACTCAGTATGTTAGCGCTTTATATGTATCGGTTGCTACAGCAACTCTTAGCTAGTTATCCTTTTATAGGTGTAACTGATGCAGCTATTATGCCTTTGCTGGCGTTGCTTGTGGATCGGAGACATGTTGCAGCCTATGGAAGTGTATACGCCATTGTGCAGCTGTCCGTATGTCTTGCATATGGACTTGGTAACTATCATTTATTACTAAAGTCTGATGCGCAGTGCGAAAAAAGGGTTCTTGTTGTGCCATATAACTGTAACGAAGACCCGACCAGCCTGCGCATTCGTGCAGTCTGAACGGGGTCTTTATTGACTGTTTACATTTTATCAATATTTCAAAACATTTAAATGAAGAAACCAGTCTCACCACAGCTAAATGCTGAATAAACATGTAGAATGTATGAAAACTACGATAAAATATAATGTAAAAGGGGCCTTTTCTGATATTAGAGGCAAATGAAATCACTAGTAAGCTGCATCGCATTGAGTCTGAGTAAAATCTTATGTTGAGCTTTATCTGTCCTAATTTAGTTTTAAAGTGTAGCAGTTTCAGCAAAGTATTTCTTTTAGAGTAGACCGCTTTTCATAGGGGAGGCAAAATACTTCGGACAAAGTTGCATCCATTGCAATTGTATCAATTCCCTAAATGTTTAGTCCTGACACAGGGCACTTCGAATGCGAGAGTAATTGGTTTCTTAGATATATCAAGTTGTATCTACCAAGTCAGACAATGTATCGAGACAATGTACTTTGTGTTGCTCTCATACACTGTTATTGAAAAATATTAATTTTTGCTGCACGGTTAGTAAAGAATCATTAGTCATATGAGAACAACGATGGGTAAGATCAGCCTGCGCATCTGCATAGTCTGTTCAGGTTCGTCTTTATTTTTGCCATATATTTCGCAGTATTTAACGTTTTTACCACTGTCTTGTAATTAAACATGGCTGAAAAGCGATTAACCAGGATTTGTTTCACTACTAAGCACGCAGTCTGTTGCATAACATCAGCATTTCGTTGTATATATATTTTTGGCTTGCGCGTACGCAATTTGTATTTGTCCCCGTTTTCAGGGCTCAGTCATCTATAGAAACAGGAATAGTCGGAAAACCCGTCTAATGCTGTCAAAAGCCATTGATACGACGGCCGTGTATATTCACACGGCTGCCGGAGTATAATGTGTCGGACAACCGGCAGACGGGTGAATAAGCAGCGGCTGTTGTCACGGCGGCCCTATATGAAACATGCATTTTGACCAGTAGCTCGATTATTATATGGAATATTTTGATGAAAGTTTACAGGTGTATAGAATACTATAAGTTATATATTCTGGTTTTTTAGTTATCTGCCCTTGATATATGTGAAAACAAAATCAGTTTTGGCAAACGTTCTTTTATGGACTATCTTAATAAAAGTTTAGGCTTTAAAGAATATTAAGGACAAGGGCCACTACTCTGGCCATTTAAGTTCTTATCTGCCCTTAATATGTCTAATAAATAGTTTTTGTTTTCCTGTAGATTTTCCCGAATACTTCAAGTATTTAAAAAGATGAAATACTATCAGCAACGCCATTATATAACATGATGTTTCGTGTTTTACTTTTTCTTGTTCCCGTTGTTTTTCTGTTCCATAATTATTTTCGTTACATAGTGTGCCCGTTTTTATCATGTTTACAGTAGTAAAACCAATTACTCACTCTGAGAACGGATCGACTAGAAAGCATGCTATCGGAAAAAGGAGAGTTGTGCCAGAGAATATCGGCCACCTTTCGAAAACCTTTCCCTTACAATCTTTGCGTAATATTTTCCAAGGTTTCGATGAGCTAAAACATTGTAAAGATACGTCGAATGCACATGAAGAGACAAAGTTTTGATAATTGTTATATCCAAGAGCCGGTATATTGGTTGTTTTTAATGTGACGGTCGTTGTGGGGTGTATCAGACAGTCAAACATTCAGCGGTAGAAAATATCTCGGCTTGGACATACTGTTTGGATGAATTTTCGTCCTTTATACAAGTGACATTCAGTTACCTTTTTGCTATTCCCACTAAACCCCTTAACCCTTACAAGAAAGCACTTATACACGAACTGCAACAAAGGAACCACCGTAAACCTTTGGTGTATGTTACTTTGAACATCTTGCTCTCGTGACTGCATCTTAAAACACTTTCTGTTTTGGTGTTTGCGTTTAATAAATGTATATTGGCCGGGTACATCAGTCATGTCTGCGTCTCTTTCTGTTCACCATGTGCCAATACATTTCTCTATTTCTTGGATTGTATGTATTGTCATAGGTGACGACCTCTCTTCTGGTTTGTTTGCAATTTTTAATGCCTCCTCTGCTAATCCGATAAATCTTTCTTTGTGGATTTGGTCTAGCAATATCAAAATTCTCTGACTAGCTTTGTTTTGCAATAAAGTTTCAGGTTTGAAACTTCTGTCTTAAGTTTTATAATAGATGTCGGTTTGATTTTTCCTTCTGTGATTTTATATACTGTTTATTTCAGGACCGGCAATAGCAGGACAGGTTGTCAAGTTGTGTGGTTTTAAATGGTAAGTATGTAAAGCACCCGTAATCAGCCAAATGATTTCAGAAAATAGAATATCAAGAATTGTTTGATGCCCTCTTTAGCTTCAGTTCTGTAGAAGTGAAGATTTATTCTATTTTTGAATTTACTGTTTTCATCGTTGTTTGTTTGTGTTGATTTTATATTAATAAACGCCGAATAGGTATCAAATTGACATGTAATAGATATACCTAATTAGATTGTTCCAGTAATTTCAATACAGAGAAAATAAACCTTACACTAAAATGTACTATATAGTTAGTTTACTTGATTATTTTTTCGTTACTCTAATGGTTTCATGGATGTCATTATTTCCCTTAGTAAACTCCCCCGCTCTGTATAATGGAAGAGTCCAATTTCAGTTTTAGGTATGTCAGGTATCGTGATTTACATAATCCTAGAGAAATTGTTAAACTATTTGCAAACAGTGAAGACCCTGATCAGACGCCACATTCTAAAACGTCTGATCTGGGTCTGCACTGTTTGCCAGTTACTGTTTTGGGCGACTCCAGACTAAAAGGGGTTAACCTGAGTTGACTGACCGTAAAAATATTATCCATTTGAGTATAAAATAAAAAATATAAAAGGTTGCCTTTGGAAAAAAAGAACACATAAAAGAATGAAAATCGGAGAATCGGTAGTTTGCGAGGCTGCATACGCCCCGCTAGCACCGGCTTAAGCGGTAGTCAATTTTCAAAGTTACCAGAATTGGCTCAATGATTCCAAAGGAAATAAAAATATAATCTGCACTATGATGAAGTATGGGGAGACGTTTTACGGCAGCCAGACGGCACTTAACACCAGTTGCAGTGAAGAGAAATAAAAGTCTAAAAGGTTGCCTTTGGAAATAAAGAACACACTCCTTTATTCGTTCCTTAAAGTATGCAGATACGGTATGGGGCAACTGAACCCAATATGAATCAAATGAAATAGAAAAAGAATCCAATACGAAGTAGCACGGATAGTAACCGGCGCCACCAAATTTGTTTTAATTAATACGCTTTCTTGAAGATACAGGATGGGAATCTCTTGCATCTAGGCATAATATGAAGCATAAATTATTATTATTCTATGATGCAAAATGGACTCTGTCCAAATTATATATCAGTCTATCAATATTTCCTCTTATAATTTGCGCAATGTAAAAATACACAAACAATACACGCAGAAACCCAGCTCTATTTAAATTCCTTTCTCCCTAGTGGTATCCGCGAATGGAATCGTCTGCCACAGGAAACGCGTGATGCAACGACTATAGCGAGTTTTAAAAATAAATTGCATGAAAACAATATATATCACCCACTTACTATTTCGCAAGAGGAAGGAACAAATATACCACACCAGACTTTGAATGAAGTGTAGTTCTCAGAATCAGCATTTGCTTTCTAAAAATATCATCGATAGTCCTTTATGCAGATAGGGAGCTATTGAAGATACAAACCATTACTTATTGCATTGTCCACTATATTAGAACCATAGGCATGTAATGATGGAGCGTGTCTCCGAAATAGCGACCCCAACTTCAAAAACTCTACTCTATGGAAAACTGACCTTAACACTTGAAGAAAACAAACAGATCTTTAATGCCAATCACTCCTATATTACAATAACGAAACGCTTCCAAATACAGTTATAACTACGAAGGTCCTGCAAAAGGTTTTATCACTGGGTTCAGATTACTTCAGTGCTACGTTTTATCAAACTTATTTTTATTATAAACCTTCAAAGTATTCCCCATTTACTGAAACACATTTTTGTAATTTTTTTACCCAGTCGTGAAAAGCTGATAAATAGTCTTCTTTTCGTATCTGTTGGAGACACTGATAAATAGCGCTGCCAAGAGAACTTCTAGACGTATACTTATTTCCAGAAAGCATTTTCTTAAGCCTTGGAAATAAAAAGACGTCACAGAGACTCAGGTCAGGTGAATAAGGTGGGTGGTTTAAAACTTTCACCTTTTTAGAAGTCAAAAAAAGACTTAACAACCTCCCACTTATGAGTGGAGGCGTTTTCATGTAAACGGTGGACTCCTGACCATCCTTTGCTTCGTCCATGTTCCAATGTAACAAGTAAATTGGTCAGTGTATAAGACTGCATCTATTTCAATTACTCGGTCAGTTTGAAAGCAATTTGCAGGAAATAAACAGGTATCGTTAGCTGTTCAACACACCATTCAAGTGCAGTGAAGCATTTTAAAATATACCTGGGATAAAACTTAGGAAGCCTATTAGTGACAGAATTTTTTGCAGGACTCTCATATGTGCACATAACAAATACAAAACGATATGCAACTGCCTTGTAGAGTGAAATTCGGTAACGGTCAAACTCTCCTGGCTTTGGATCTAGCGTTATAGTTCTTTGTAAATTTAAATGCCAAGCGACTTTCCTAAAATATTTATTTTGCATACAAACTGTATATGTCGTGTGGTGCTTATTTCTAACTCTTGTATCATTTAGTTACTGTAAGCTTCCGCCGTACTTGATTTACACAATAAAGCTGGTAGAGAGTAAGTTTCTACCTAAAGATTGGCATAACGTCTGATCTAATAGCAACGATCGACACGAGCCAATTCCAAATACAGAGTCGGGTAGCTGAAGTATACTGTATTTATTTAACTGTCAATAACTATTTTATTTTTTTCTCCTCTACTTATGTATCTTGTAGTGTAATTTATATTTCTGAGATCTCCTTACATATTTTCTGACTTCTTTACTTTCACAAAAAACATTATTTTTATAGACTGAATAACAAATCACATTATTGATATCCTCATTCTTATTGAAATACGTGATACATATCTACAAAAGACAAAAGTCATTAGACTTTCTTCTGAATCTCTTTTGTATATCATTGTCTTGTTTTTAGGTCTCAATCTCTGAACATGTTTGTCAGTTCATGCAAATAAGACAATGTTTAAAAAAAAAACAAAAAACAAAGAACAAACAAAAGAACGAAAATCGGAGACCCGTTTTTTTTTAAGTCTCTTCATATTCAACACTGTATTATATTATATCATCTAATAATTGTATTCACATAATATGGTATACGTTCGTATGCAATACATATTGTATCATATCATCTAATCATTGTATTCATGTGATATAGTATGCGTTCATATGCAATACATATTATATCATCTAATCACTGTATTCATGTATTATATTATGCGTTCATATGCAATACATATTATATCATATCAGCTAATCATTGTACTCATGTAATATGGTATGCGTTCATATGTAATATACATATTACATATAATCTAATCATTGTATTCATGTAATATGGTATTGATTAACTTTCGGGTATTTCTTAAAATGTGACCCGACACGTAAAAGACTAAACGGAAGTAAATCAGATGTCACAATCTGAATGGTTATTGGATGAGATGCTCCTGTGCAAATTATAGTTATAAATATATAGAATAAATGCCCAAACCCTATGCAAATTGCAGTTTCATGAGTTTGTATGTTCACTGAATTACTCAACACAAATGCAAAAGTGTCAAAAATATATTCAGTGCGCAAATCAGATGAGCTAACTACTAAGAGGTCATGTTCTCCTGTTTGCCTCAATATACAGTTAGCATTTAAACCATTTATGCGTAGTGGACTCTTCTGCAATAACTCTTTGGACCAGTCTATTTCCAATATGAGGGGTGTCTTGTTGGTTCTTATTATTACTATGTTTTATAGAAATTTCTATACTTAATGCAAAGAGTGTAGACGTCTGATCTGGGTGTGCACTGTTTGCCAATATCCCATTTATAGGACACTAGGTTTAAATGGGTTAAATCAACTCTGGGCGATTGCATTCTATGCAAATTCGTGATCTTGAAGGCAATATGCATTAATAAGATGTCAGACCAACCTTTTTTCGTGAAAAATATAAAGACATAATATTTAAAATTATCGTCTGATGCTAATATTGACCAGTACACTTTTTTTTCAGGTCTATGTGGGGAATGGCTTTTTCCAACATTGTCTTTGCTCCTCTGTGCATTCTTCTGAAATCACCAGCAATCTCAGATGAGTTTATGGTAGTGAAACACACCGTATTTACCCTAAGTATTCGGACAGATAGGCCTCAGCAAACAGTGTATATCCAGATCAGACGCTGCAGAACTATTCCAGCAATTGTTAAGACACATCAGCAGGTAGTAGAATGAACTAGCTCAAGTTTTAGGACAAGTATGATAAGGAAGTAGTTCGTCCGAATACTTAGGATTAATATGGTAACGGTTAATATAGTAGTTTATGATAACATGAATTACTGTTATCATTTGTTCTATCACACTGTTTTCATGACAACTGAATTTTATCATATTATGCTGAAAATGGAACATCTTCAACAACTATTCTGTCTCAGTTTACACAATTTGGTTTGCCATATAAATTCAGAGTTTACACGATGTTGTTTCACTTTATTCTTTCAAACTTTACTCATCATATATTTTATTTTATTCTTTCAAAGTCTACACAATGCCTTTTGCTTTAATCAATGTTTACATCACGCCATATGATTTGTTATTTCAGAGTTTACATGATGTATTTTGTTCCAGTTTTCAAAGTGTGCACTATGCATTCTGATTTTTTTTTTCAAAGTTTATATGGTGTATTTTACCTTATTCGTTCAAACTTTACATGATATCTTTATTTATTTTGATCAAGATTAGCATTCAGTTAATACATTTTGTTTAAAACGCGTAATAGATTGGCTTTAGATAACTTGTTTGTATGGCAAATATTTTTTTATGATTTTGCCAGGATCTGACAATATAGGAGAGTCTAATATGATAATTCTGTGACATACTCGGGATACAAATAAGCCATTAAGGTTTATTACATTTGTATGACAACGAATGTCCATATCAGCCTTCTCATCCATGCTCAGACCCCTCTCTGTCAAGCAATACATTCTACAGTATTTAATGATTCTATGTGCAAACAGTGAACTAAGACTTGAAACTTAGCTGTCATGCAGCATGTGCCTTCAGACCCATATCTGATCATTACGAAAACACGCCTATTCAAATATACTGAAAATTTTATCATCAAAAAATGAAAAATTTCAGTCAAAAAATCCTAATATTTTTTTCAAATTTCTGCTCAAAAGATAGATTGTGGGTACTCGTTAGAACCGCCTCGGCGAGGCGGTTCTAACGAGTACCCACAATCTATGTTTTGAGTAGAAATAAGAAATATAATGTATACCCCTGTAAACCCCAGTTTTACTACATAAAAGTGGGGTTTAAGGGGGTCAAAATTATATAGGCATGTTTTCGTGATGTGGTATGTAAGAATATTGTATTAACCCTTATCCTGCTGAACCCGGATATACCCTGCCTTTGCAAACAGCGTAGCTCCAGATCAGTTGGCTTCTGATCTGGTTCTGCACTGTTTGTCATTCAGTAAGTGAATTTATATCAGCAATCTGGATGAAAAAATCTGATTGGCTGACAATTAGAAATGGTTGTGAAATTCTAATTTATTCAGCATGACAAAAGGGTTAATAGTACATGTGCGTTCATCTACAGGTGAATAGATAGACCTGAACTTTATTTTCAGTCACCATTTTAAATGGTAGGCAGTTTTTGCAGACTGGGGTTGTTTCAGTTTCGGAAATGTGGGGTACTCATAAAGGAATGACTTTGCTTCCAGAGGGAGCAAATTATTTCCTTAACCCATTTATGCCTTGTGGACTCTTCTACAATAACTCTTTGGACCGGTCTATTTCCAATAGAAGGGGTGTATTATTGGTTTTTAATATTACTATGTTTTATAGAAATTCCTGTTTGTAATGCAAACAGTGTAGACCCGGGATCAGACGCCGCGTTCTGCGGCGTCTGATCTGGGTCTACACTGTTTGCCAATGTTCCATCTATAGGACACCAGGCTTAAATGGATTAAAGAATAGCATCCAGCGGATATTGGACGATATTTCCATGTCAGAGTTATTTTTCGTTGATGTATAGCCATTCCGCATTACGAAAACATGCCTATTCAAATATACTGAAATTTTTTTCCACCAAAAATTGAAAATTTTCAGATAAAAATTCTGATATTTTTTAATATTTCTGCTCAAAACATAGATTGTGGGTACTCGTTAGAACCGCCTCGGCGAGGCGGTTCTAACGAGTACCCACAATCTATGTTTTTGAGCAGAAATAAGAAAAATAATGTATACCCTTGTCAACCCCAGCTTTACTATATAAAGTGGGGTTTAAGGGGGTCAAAATTATATAGGTATGTTCTCGTGATGGTTTAATTGTTGTTACGTCTGTTTCAGACATTAATAGATGGTGAGGAATCTAAAGACGAGCAGACAGAAAAGGAAGAGATGGAGCACTTCTACTGCACAGCTGATCAAGAATATCAGTCATTCGGAAAACTCGTTGACTAAATTATGCATGTCGAAAGATAGAGGCATATACATGAAACTAGAAAGCTCAGAAAAAAAAAGCCCATTAGCACATTCTGGTCAGAGCATTTTCTGACTCCTAATAAAACACTGGGCACCGAAAAAAATATTGTAGAACAGAGACCCTGTAGAGATTGTGTAGCTTCCCAGTCAGATCTGGGATTTCGCCTCTCGCATCTGTCTCGACAAACCCTAGAGTGAATATCAATCTACAAGCTTATTGTTTCATCTACTGAAACTGTCAAGTAAATTTCAGATGTAAATCTTTAACCCATTTAAGCCTAATGTCCTATAAATGGGACATTGGCAAACAGTGCAGACCCCGATCAGTCTTTGCATTAAATACAGGGATTTCTATAAAACATAGAAATATTAAAACCCAACAGGACACCCCTTCTACTGGGAATAGAACGAGCCAAAGAGTCCACTAGGCATAAATGGGTTAGTAATTATTATTCGTTATTTGGACCGCGGAGAGCGACATGTGCCTTCGGGGCATGTGCTGACGGCGAAAGCCCAGATCAGGTTGTGTGGATGCGCAATCTGACCAGGAGCTTCGCTGCCCGCTACCAGAATCATTGAATACTTAAGATGTTTAAATGGAGAGCAAATCCTGGATGAGACCTTGCGCGTGTGCAGGATGTTGTGAATCCGCACATTTGCGCATGCTAGTAGGCACCGTTTTGCTTGACGCGGTCCATTCTTATTACAATTCAGTCCTGAAGTTTTGAAGCGTTTCATGTTGTATTAAATGTGCGCTTTCGATATATTTTAGCATATATGTAGATGGAGTCGTGTTCGTTTTTCGATGTCCACGTTATACCCAGTTATTCATAGGTAGCTAAATGGACGCGTTGAGAAGAGTAGACACACTTTGAGGGAAGGTAATTCTCTGAAATATATCATTGCCTTCTACCTTTTTAGAAAAGCGACGGTGCACATGAAGGAAAACAAGAACTCAGAAAAGTTGTCTCCCCTGTAAAACGAGGAAAATCTACTAAGTGCATTAGTCCTCACAAGCCAAATGTTACACGCCATTTGTTACATAAAAAAGACGAACTACTAAAAATGCAACTGCTAAAACTTTATTTTTCGTAATTTTGTAGCCAAATTGCATTGCTACTTTCAGACACCATTGCTTTTCTCAAATCTTGCAGGATTTAATCAAACTTCGATACTGCATCTGCACAGTCTTATTCAGATCTTTGGTCGTTTGTATAATGATTAGAACTGGCTTTCGGAAATGTATTGTCGGGTACCAAGGCCGTTAAAGGCTCCATATTCCTTAAAAATAGACTTTTTTTTTTCCAAGAAAGGTTTAATGAATTGATATATGGTATGAATACAATCATAAAATGTGGCATCTGACGGCCTCCAAAATTTCAGTTAATCTCTTGTTGAACTGGATCAAAAACTGAAATGATTTTTATCGTATCTCTGAAATTGATGTTGCCAACATTAATTCAGAGATACGATAAAAAGATCATTTCATTTTTGATCCAGTTCAACAACAAGAAACTAACTGAAATATTACTGAATAAAACGTCAATTTTGACGAATATGGGACCTGGTAGGCTTTCTTCTGTGATTGTGGCTCTTCCTGGACGTATACGCTATTTTTAAAGTATAAGAATGCAGATTTCCTGTCAGCGAGTCTCCCTTTGCGAGATGGGTGACAAATGTTTCAGCTTTCCATCCCATAACTGGGTATAATTTCATTTTCTCTGTATATATTTTCATAAAGCACAGTGCAGTGAAATATTTATTGTTGGTATTTTACAGTAATATCCTTGCTCCGGCAGTTTTATACTTCTGTTTTTAATCTCCTCCAACATGTATATCTATAAATGGGATTTATGAAATAAGACATGCATAAAAGTGTCGACAAGTTCAAGGATATTGTAATTAACCCTTGACCTGCTGAACCTGGTGTACACTGCCTTTGAAAACAGTGTAGATCCAGATCAGTTGGCTTCTAAGAAGCCAACTGATCTGGATTTGTACTGTTTGCCATTCAGTACGTGAATTTATATCAAAAATCTGGATCAAGTAATCTGATTGGCTGAAAATTTGAAAAATGCGTGACATCTTAATTTATTAAGTAGGACAAGGGTTAAGTAGTGATAATATTAGGCCTTTACTGCGCTTTGACTTATGGGAACTAATGAAGAAATAATGTATTTGTTACGAAAATAGAAACCCTAGGATTTAGTGGTCTTTGACCTTTTGTGAAGTAAAACATCAAGTGATTCCTAACCATACAATCTCTTGAATAATAACATAACCCTTGTCCTGCTGAGCCCGGATATACCCTGCCCTTGCAAACAGTGTAGATCCAGATCAGTTGGCTTCTGAAGAAACCAACTGATCTGGATCTGCACTGTTTGTCATTCAGTATGTGAATTTATATCAACATCCTGGATCAAGTAATCTGATCGGCTGAAAATTGGAAGTGGGCATGGCATCTTAATTTATTCAGCATGACAAGGGTTAATAGAACGTCCGACCAGACAGCGAGAATAAACCCGGTGGTTCAGGCCTTCGTTGTTCGGATACGAGTCAAAAGACTCGATGGAATATTTTCTTTCTCTCTTGTTACTTTGCATTAGAAAACAAATACTTGAAGATACCCAGGAAATGCCACAATCACGGAGCCCAGCCCTCCCGAAGAAACAAAAGAAGCAGATATGAGGAACAACCCAGCAAACACACGACGTTTAAACAACGTCGATTTAACGTTGATTCAACGTCAAGACGTTGAATCAAAGTTGAATCGACGTTTTCCAACGTTGTGTGCCCGCTGGGAAAAATAGCAAACCAAACGCCACATATGAAACCACAGATCACGTATGAGACCATTAGAAATCATATTCTGTTACAGGAACACTGAGATACTTTCTTGTACTTAACCAAGTGTTGCAAAATCTGGATTAAATTTCGCAATATATTTCGAAACTGCAATATAGATGGACCTTGCAATGACACACATCAGTAAATTTGAGAGGCGATGTTAGACAAAGTGGACATGTGCCACAATGTGGAGAAAACTTAAATCAGCCTGGAGTGAGTGGCAAACAGACACGGCATCTGATCAGGGGTTACACTAGCTGTCACTCATTCAGTATAGTTTTGACACATCTAACAGAAAATGTACTTGTTGAAAGTTTAGGACAAGTACGAAAAGGAGTGAACGTTTCTGAATATTTAGGGGAAATACGGTATCATTTGATGTATCACAGTATTCAAAACCACACTTGCAGACAAATATAAACACTTCATTTAACTCTTTCGGTGCCGAATTTCATATAACATTTGTCTTTTTTTTTTTTTTTACAAACTATCGATAAAAAGAAGTTTATGTGTAAAGTTGAATGACTGAATGTCAAACAGCGTAGATCCTGATGAGACGCTCATTATGAGCCGTCTCATCTGGATCTACGCTGTTTGCAAAAGCCATTTATTATCGACTATGGCAGTGAAAGAGTTAATCATTTGAAACTGAGAAGGTAAGGTGAATATCTCTTTATCTTCCTCTAAATGCAAACCATGCTATGACAAAATGAATCAATATCATATCTACCAATAGTTGGCATTTTCATATTTATCAGCGGAGAAATGTTCATGCTCAGCTATGTTTAGCAAGAAATAAGTTCCATTTTGTTAGTAATTTGAGATTTATTAGCGGTACAAATTTCATGCTCAGCTGAGTTGAGCACGAAAAAAGTTTTATAACCTCAGGGCAAGATCTGGGGCTACACTGTTTGCTCAGGCTATCTGTTCGAATACTTAGGGTATATACGGTACATGTCTAAATATTGAAGAAGAGATTGTCACCCTAGCTGGTCAAGGCATTTTCCTCAGTTTTTTTAGCATTATCAGTTGCTATGGAGATATTTTCATAATAAGGGGACGGGATACACCCGAAACATTCTCTGCCAATTTTACAAGGTAGACAACCTTTTTGCCTTCCTGTTTACTTTCGTACACACTTGGCGCCTTCTGAAAAGGGGAGCAAATTCTTTCCTTTTAGAATAGATCCCTTTTCAGAAAGGCTGCAAAAACTTGTTTACAGTTGTCTCCCCTGAAGTATTTAAATCGCATTAAAATTGTTCATGTTTGACAAAACTTAGATCTTTGTCTTCCTCTTCAAAGAACCCTTCTATGTTTTTCTTTTCTTTCGTCTGCGAATAAATCACAATAACGAAAGCGATAAGAAGTACAAATCCTGTAATTAGGTCAACAGTTAATGTAACAAGTATATCCAAAGAAAAACTTGTGTCCTTATTTGAGCCAAAGAATGAGTAGTTGGCTGTACTCATCTTCTTTGGATTGATGCTGACAGACGCTTGTTCAACTGCTAACTGTGTCAATGGACCGCTGTATACGACCGTCAGAAAAATGACAATAACTGCTAAAACGTTCTTCAGAAAGCCCCTTATTCTCACCATAGCTTCTTTCTAACCTACAAATATGAACAATGCCGATTAGTAATGAACAATTCTCTCTGTAGGAGGAATGAGTGAGGAAAGGCTTTAGGGAGTGGAAAGTTGAAGGTGGAACTGTTGTATACGGCGATATCATAACAACACCAAACCAATATAGAACAGCAGTTAACCCTGAAATGATAGCATTGAATAAGTCCTTGTCGGGGTGCCATCAGAAATCCATTACCTATTCCAAATGGCAACCTTTGGAACATTTTATTAAAGGATAATGTCCAGGGCCCGGTTGTTCAAAGCGTCGTTAGCTTAACGAGCTCGTTAAGGGTCATTTCGTTAACTATTTTAGCGGATTCTGTATACAATATTCTGATATTTTTTGCTGAAAAAATGTGAGTAGCTTTTGCACTGCAAAAGCTACTCACATTTTTTCAGCAAAAAATTTGAGTATATTTGCGTATCACTTGATGTAAATTTTAACGAATCGTTAACTAACGACGTCGTTAGCTTTGAACAACTGGGCCCAGAACACAGGGGTAATTGTTTGACAAGGCATGCACTGGGACAATTAACCAACAGATTTTAAGCACCGACGTACGTAGATATACGGACGCGTCAAACTAAGCTGTTGAAACGGACGATGAAATTCAGAAAATATTTTACAAGTTTACGATACCGATATCCTTGATCCGACAACCGTTATTAACAGCTAGATGAAGATCACTCAATATATATATGGGAGAAGGAGCATAACACCTAACAAAAAATCTTTTTGGTAGCACAGGTTCTAGAAGGGATGCTGAAATGACAGGCGTTAAACTACATGTTGAGAGATAATCATTAACAGTGCAAATTTTGTTTACCTGAGGCCTTTCGGCTTTCGCCTTCTTCAGAGTTTTTGTTTTCTATTTTTATAAAAAAAGAAATAAAAAATGTAAAAATCACTAATAAAAGTTGCATGAAAAACAGATTATGCCCTTATCGGGCCCATGTTATTTGGCCCACTGCGACTTGATAACTGATCGCGTTTGGATATATGTGAAATGTAAATAATAGGCGTAAACACAACGTGCAAGAAGTATAAAGCTTATCTTTACTGTCAATACCACTGTGCCCATATACGCAATGTATACAATGCACATAAACCTTACACCGAAAGGGATATACGCCAAACTGAGTGTTTCTTACCAATACGTAAGGCAAATGGGACCAACTTACGCTGTGATTCCGGAAAATCATATGAACAAAACATTCCACATAAGCTGTCGCATGCCCTGACTAAGGCACGATGATTCCCTCTACTGGTCGCCCTTGTTGATACCATATGGCCGTAGAGTGTTCAGACGTCGGATCCAATAGCTCTCTCGAGCTTTCCTGGTTCGATCTGTCCACTCCGGGTTATGATCTAAGCAATAAAGCTCGGCATGGTTGAGGAAATCTTGTTCTGGTGAACAGTAGTGTTCTGCGACATGAGACCTCTTGAACCGCTTGTGTTTCCAATCTTCCCGGTGGCCGTTCATCCTTTGGTTCACATGATCACCGGTTTCACCAACATATTTTTTTCACACTTGGTGCATGTTATAAGGTAGACAACATTGGTCGTCTTACAACTAGTGTTGCACTTAAGCTTGATGGTTGCCCCAGACGCTGACTTCGCGATCTGTGTGGGGTTATCATTTTGCAAGTTTTGCATCTTGCTTTGCCGCACGGTCGTGTCTCCCCAAGTGGTTCATCATCATGCCTGTCTAGTTTGAGCTTGGTACGTACAAGAAGATCCCGCAGACTCTTGGGTCTTCTGTAGGCCATGGTCGGTCTCAGTGAAGATCTCGCTCAAAGTGCTAGAAGACTCAATTGTGGGCCTGTGTTTGTTGACTATATCCCTCAATTGATCAACATGACGTTAACTCTTGTCATGTTGAATAAATTAAGATGCCACGACCACTTCTAATTTTCAGCCAATCAGATTGTTTGATCCGGATTGTTGCTATAAATTCATATACTTAATGGCAAACAGTGCATATCCTGATCAGTTGGCTTCAGAAGCCAACTGATCTGGAACTTTACTGTTTGCAAAGGCAGGGTATATCCGCGTTCAGCATGACAAGGGCTAAGAATATTTCCTGAACATCTACTAGATTCAAGCGGACTTCACTTCTCTTCACTATAAATGTCACCGCAATTTTATACTTGCACATTGACGTACTAAATATCATTGATAAATGTAAGTTTAAACATGCCATGCAGTTTTTTTTGTTTTTTTTGTTTTGTTTTTTTTCCATATATATGCCACTAAACTCTCTTTTTGTTACCTTTTTCAAACTGGATTTCGGCGACAACATTTAAAATAAGATTTCTTTTTAAAGAAAAGTCTGTTCGGGATAAATGTTGTAGAAGATAGGCAACGACATCTAGAAAAATTTCAGGTTTGTAACATTCATCAGTTTTGCTATATATACTGATGGGGATTTTCAACTAATTAAAAAAATCCGTAGATTTTCTTAATCCGTAATTGACAACTACATGCACTTGTCAATCAAGGTATACTTTTGGTAGTCGGTCATCGTAGATTTTTAGCTTATAAATATTCATTAAATCTTGGCATTACTCTCTTGATAATACGGCTTTAGATAAATATTTCATTTAGCTGCATTTGTTTTTTATTCTTCAAGAAAACTTATATTTTATTATCCCTTCCGAGTTGGCCCGCTTATGCAATTATGTTTTTAAGAACGTGAGCTTTTGTGACGAAAATAGCAAAACCGATAATTTCCTTATTTCTGTCTTAAAAATCTAATGTTCAGATGTATAATGTCGGTGCTATTTATTTCTACAAAACTTCTAAAAATCTACGGATTATTCATACCAGAAACCTCCCTAAAATGTCTTCCTCTACAATGTATATCAAGAAAAATGTTTAAAAAAAGAGACACTTCAAACGTTATCGCAAAAAATTCAATTCAAGCTCCTCGTAGATATAAAAAATCTGGGCCCAGGTGTTAAAACTAACGATGTCGTTAGTTAACGTATCGTTAAAACTTTGATCATTAAATATGGCTAATATGCTAATATTTTTGCTGAAATAAAATGTGGGTAGCTTACAAAAGCTACCCCCTTTTTTACAGCCAAAATACCTGTGAATTAGATTATATTTACTAGAACAGTTAACATTTTGACCATTAACGAGGTCGTTAAGCTAACGACGCTTTGAACAAGTGGGCCCAGGTTTAACGAATGAAACACTGGTTACATGTTTATAGTACATGGCACTAAAAGTCCTGTGACAGAAAACACTTTTTTTTTTTCTTTTTCTTATTCTTCCATTACATAAATGCCGCAAAACGTTTGACTAAACAGGCAATTAGTGTAACATGACGAACAGATATATCAATATGTGTGATCCGGAAAATGATTTTAATCGTACATATTACATATTACAACAGTTAAACTAAAAATCACAACTATAGATATAAACCGTAGGACCATTGCCAATCTGTGTCTTATTCAGTAAACTGACGATATTTTTTTTTTCATTTTTTTTTCTCCAGAATAAAGACTGACATTTCATGCGAATTGTCTCCTTAGGATACAATTTGTTTGAAAGGATACAATTTGCATGAAATGTCAAAGCCTGTTTTCTGAGAAAGTGTCCGCTTTATTTTTACCCAGCATTCTAAGCATTAAAGTAAAACAAAACTATCGTACCTTATGAAAGCTAGGACAGATGACTCTCTGCGACTGTTAGGCTTCTGGTACAGTTGTCGTTTAAAGTCTGCTTTACTTATGGTTTTTATGCTGCCTTGGATCCAGATAAAACATATATTATTGAATGTCGGAAAAGCGTAGTTCAAGGTCGGCTTGCCGATTGGATTCTGGACCATTGTACATATATTAGATTTATACGGTCTTAATTTGTGTATGTCAAATGAAATGACTGATCAGACTTGTCGGGTGCACACACTGATCTAAATCTGCACGTTCTCTTGAGAATTAAGCCACGTCTGAATGACGCGTTTGATAGAAATATTTTTGGATAAAAACGACCTTATGACATATGAGATCAGCCTCCGCATCCGCGCAGTGATCAGAATCTACACTGGCTGCTAACATAATCAAGCTCACATAGATACTCTTAAAGCGAACACCCTGATTAGACTGCACCGTTGCGCAGGCTGATCTGGGTCCACGCTGGCTCCCGATGCCATAAAGGTCGTTTTTATATGGAGAGGCTACTATTATGCTGTCAACGAAGGTAAAAGAACTTCTAACCTTACGCATTTGTCTGCCTAGCAACGTGTTCGGTGCATTGCTATAACTGGAAACTGAAGTTCTTTTGATCAGTAATTAACTCTTAGCACTCTGGGTAAAATTCCCAGCATACGACATATTGAAATACTTTTTTATTATATTTTTTCTAGTAAACAGGAGTTGACATTTCATGCAAAGTGTCTCCAAAGGAGACAATTAGTATGAAATGTCAAATCCTGTTTTCTAGGAAAAATATAAAAAAAAAAATGTCATTAATTTGTCGTCAGAGATAGGTAAAGATTAATTAGATATGCTGAAAAATACCTTACACCCTTTGCTTATATAGCATTTTATTAATCTACTCAAAAAGGCTTTGCATCTCATCTACAAAGTACTCAGTAGTTAGGCGCAAATGGGAAATCCACGCGACTTAAATGAAAGAGGATGACAACATCTTAAAACACTACTAAATAAAAAGCTAGATGTTGTCGCATCACCAGTGGCGTCAGAAATTTTTGTGACGTCATCAAAATTATGCCCGTATAATAAGATACTTTATAGACATAATTGATATTGGAGTACCAGGACAGAATTTGATTTTAAATAAATGTTATGGTAAACACTTATAATTGTACTTCTGAATACTATGTAAAAGTAAAACTATGATAAAAGCTTTCAAGTCATTGCCCATAATCAGTATATCATTGCATTACCCCATCCACCTAAATGTATTAGGTTTTCTGTCGTACCTAATATGAATGCTGTTTTGTTTTAAATTGCAGACAAACTATCAGACAAAGTTAAACATATCATCACGAAAACACGCCTATATAATTTTGACCCCCTTAAACCACACTTTTATATAGTAAAACTGGAGTTTACAGGGGTATACATTATTTTTATTATATCTGCTCAAAAACATAGATTGTGGGTACTCGTTAGAACCGCCTCAACAAGGCGGTTCTAATGAGTACCCACAATCTATGTTTTGAGCAGAAGTATGAAAAATATCAGAGATTTTTATTTGAAAAAAAAAAATCAGTTTTTGGAGGTGAAATTTTCTATATATTTGAATAGGCGTGTTTTCGTAATGTTTATATGGTATAACAATTTAGTTATTACAATTTAGTGAAATACACTGATCATACTGCAGTATTGATAGAAAGGCTATACGAAAAAAAAGAAACATAGGGGCACGTAGCAATTAAATGTGTGTATTATGTTTTATTTCATAATATGAAATGCGTTACAATTTAGATAATATATATACAGTCGACTCTCGTTATCTCGAATTCCAAGGGACTCACTGAAACACTTCGAGATATCCATACCTCGACATATCAGAGTTGAGAGAGTGAGGAAAACAATAAATTGAACAACCACATATTTAACAGATGAATATGTAATTTGACTCCTGAAGTTAGAAATATATATATAAAATAATGTGGAAAAGAGGAGAAATTGCTCCTTAGGAGCAATTTCTCCTCTTTTCCACATTATTTTATTACATGTTGTCATAGTTTTATGTTAAAACAGGGACCAGATTTTCGAGACTTCGAGATAAGCGGTAATTCGAAATAAGCGAGTTCGAGATAACGAGGTTCGACTGTATTTTAAACGTTTCTGCCATCGTTTGTTATCACTCCAGTGCGATGAATAAGCACTATAAAATGTCGAATTACCCCACCCTCCGTGTAATCAAACATGGCAGTCAGGATTTGGCAGGTCTGAAAAAGCTATGGAATTGAAAGTAACTGAATTAATTTTACAACTAGAGAATATGGTTACCTTCTATTATTCATCGTCTAAAAACATATCCTCTATTTCATGACTTTCTGTGTTTTTGACAAGCATCTTCTTGTGATCCTCATACGCATAATTCTGTACAAACCAATTTATTGGCCTTGCATCGAGCTGTTGTGCACTTTTGTTTTGAGCAGTCACATTTGCCAAGAATGAGAATGACATCTGGAGCTGGTGGCAAGGTAGTCATTACGGGTACAAAGCTCGACTTCCATATGCCATCCATACGCCATACGCCATCCGTAGTTCAACGACTTGGGCAGCACTGGATTCGGCACCACAGCATTTAGCCAAACGATGCACTGATAATGAGCTCTTAGGATGGCTCCTTAGTTGGAGGAAGTTTGCCAGATTCAGCTTGCTTCCCCCGGAACAGCCTCCTGCGGAGATCGCTAACACTGGTAATTGAAGTATTTGGTCCATAGAGATTATACAAATATGCTTCAATGCAGTGCTTTGTGTTATTAGTCAGATCACTGCCAAGGTCTGCAAATACCTTTAAAATTTCTTCAGAACTTCTTTTTTTAAACGCTATTCAGCATAAAACGTTTACTTTGCCCGAAAACATCTTCTCTATGTTGTTTGTAACTTGGTGTTAACTTGATTAACATAATACTACGACCAGAATAAAGCAATCTGGGCACAGTTGTTCAAAGCGTCGTTAGCTTAACGAGCTCGTTAGTGGTCAAAATGTTAACTGTTATAGTAAGAACAATATCTAATTCACGGATATTTTTCCTGACAAAATGTGAGTAGCTACACATTTAATGATCAAAGTTTCATCATTACGTTAACTAATGACATCGTTAGTTTTGAAAAACTGGGCCCAGGATGATAAGTTTTATTTTATCTGAAAGAAATTAGAACTGCAATTACCTAATATTTATAATGCTACCCAGGGAAGGCTTCATCCTTATGATGTAATTTTTTTTTTTTTTTTTTTTTTTTTTTTTCTTTTTCTTTTTATTTATTTATTTATTTATTTTTGAGAAAATCATTATTCAGTAGTTCACCCATTACATTTTGGGAGACTGAAGTTTGCCATCCAAATATTTTCTGCTTTAGCTGACATACTAAGCTTTTAGAATATATGCATATATATGTGATATAAAACTATCTGCTTGCTTAGTGGTTGAGCCAACCACTGTTGACCACGTTAAATTGCACGCCGATGGGTCTGGGTTAAAACTCTATGATGGCCCCGAATTTAAAACTATTTATCTAGATGGTCTGATTCGGGATTTTTGTGTCTGTTTCTCCGCCCACCGGGGATTAACAGGTACTTTTCTTTTGCTCCAGTATTCCAGTGGTGTTGTTTGATACCCAAAAGATCGTCAAGTGTCTCAACACGTTGTTTCGGTTGGGTCCTCATCTTTGCTTCATTATAGGCTTTATCTGTTATCATTTGCTGCCATTAATGATTCATGGACGACTTAGAAAACCTCCACGCGGACTGAACGAATAAATGTTTCTACCCTAATGGAAGCTGAGGGCGAGGGTGGGTATCCCGCAAAGCTCCCGGGCAATTTATTACTTACCGTTCCTAGGCAGTATTTTTATTGTGGCACTTTTTGTTAAATGGTCTGTAGTGTTTCACTTGCAAATGTTTTTTTTTTTTTTTTTTTTTTTTTTTTTTGTTTTAACAGTTATGTAAGTTAAAGACATAGTCAGTTATGGTTCGGTAACAGCTACCACCTTTTTGGGAAAGGGATGCTAAATTTGCTTGCCATCTGTTCCTTTTGTGACTGTTTAGTTGTCTGTCTTTCCCTTTGATGTTGAGAACTTGACGTGTAGCTGATTGTATCAGTTCCTCCTGAGTTCACCTTATTTTCTTTATTACATTTGAGTAACATAAATGTTTTTTAGGTAACAAACTTTAACCTTTCTTTTTTTTCATTGAACTTATTGACGGTTACATACGTAACAGACTGTTACACATACTGTTATACATATTGACCAGCAGATAAAGGATGCAACAATTTTTGGACGTTTTTTTTCACGAAAACAATCCATCCTTTAAAGAAGCTATGTCCGGGTGGGCGGGCGTCGGGCGTCGTCCGAGGTTTACCTTTGGTTAACATGTTTTCAAAATGGTATGTTAGCTTTACTCTACAATGGAAACGCCCTTCCATAATGCCGTTAGATATTTTTCTTGTTATTTTACGCAGTAAGCATTGCTCTTTAAGATAAGTCATGTGTGCAAAATTTCCTAGGGTTTGGGAGGTGATCACTATCTGGCCATCTTTGACCATGCTCCCCAACCCTAGAGAATTTCGCAGACATAGTCTATCTCAAAGAACATTCTTTTCTTTTCTGCATCGAATAAGAGTTGTTTGTGTATTGTACCTGGTTGTGTAATGCAGTAACAGCTTGTTAAACACATTACCTGTTACCAGTTTTTACGTTATTTTAGTTTTTGCTAAACTAACATCATTATTTATTCAACAAAGCTATTTTGCAAGCATTATATATAAAATCTAAATAAAACGATACACCAAAGGTAAAGTGAGGCCACTATTGGTTTAACTAAGCAGTTTTCGGTAACATACATAGCAATGACTGAAAATGTCAAATAAAGGAAATGGTTTTTCTGCAAAGGGATCATATTAATTCGCATGTGCAAACATGCATATTATGATTATAATGAACTATGAGCAAATGATTGTTGTAGGGTTTTTTACCTTATTTGACTATCTCTGGGTAACAGTATGTAACAAAAATGGGTTTAAAAGAAACTGTGTAGGATTGTTAAGCTGCCAAAAAAAAGTATCAAGAAGTTTTCAAGATTTTGACCTGGAAATATTATTTAACATACCCTATATTAAACTCTTAATTTAATACATCAAATAAAATGAACTTTTACTGTGTATTTGTTAATGTAACAGGATATTTAAATTACTCTACTGTAACAAATCTAACATATTACTTTATTTCTCTAGGGCTTCATCATAAAGTACGGATTTCACCAAATCCGTTTCAAATAACTGATCACGTATTTTTAAGTTTCCCACAATCAGTTTCTGGTCTCTTATTAGGTAGACTTTTCAAAGTGACTGCAATACTGCTTACCCAGCCGTTTACATTACGAAAACACGCCTATTCAAATATATAGAAAATTTTACCACCAAAAACCTAAACTTTTCAGATAAAAAACTCTAATATTTTTCATATTTCTGCTCAAAACATAAAATGTGGGTACTCTTTAGAACCGCCTTGGCAAAGCGGTTCTAACGAGTACCCACAATCTATGTTTTAAACAGAAATAAGAAAAATAATGTATACCCCTGTAAACCCCCGTTTTACTATATAAAAGTGGGGTTTAAGGGGGTCAAAATTATATAGGCATGTTTTCGTGATGCCTGAACGGAATAATAAGCATTTCAGTAGTTAGAGACTGTTTAAGGAAATACACTTAGCAATGCATGTCACGAACGTAACACTTTTTCATACAAGAAATTTTGTCTTTGAAGTGTTTCGTCATAAGTGAAGATTGAACTAAACGCTTTTTCTTAAATTTAGCATAGTATGCCACTTAAAGAAAATCACTGTTACATGTATTATGTTTGTTACATATGTTACATATTGCAAAGATAATGCAGGATGATATAAATTTAATTCTATTCAATAAATAATTCATTCCAACAAAAAGATCTTAAACACTTTTTAATCTTGTTTTAACAGGTTTTTATATGTACATTGAGAAATTATCCAATTCGAAGCTGTTTGGCATAATATTATGGATGTTACAATGCATCATTGATACGGTACCGAAATAAAAAATAATAAATTGCTTGAAAGTGTAGTCAAGAACAATAATTTTATTTAAAATGAAACGCTTTCGCAGTTAAAATCTTTTTTCGGTGTCTGTTACATTCTGGAGACTGAGGTTTGCCAGCCAAATATTTTCTGCTTTAGCTGAAATGCTAAACTTTTAGAATATATGCATATTTATTAGATAAATGCATCTCCTTAGGTCACAAACTTCGACTCTTTTTCGGGGGCGGGGGACAACACGTGTAATAGACTATTACACACATCGACCACCAGACACAGGGTGCAAACAACTTTCATTTTACACAGCAAGCATTGGGGGGCCTTTCTAGGGGGTACCTGTTCCCTTGTTTCCCTGAAATATTTCAGCATTTTTCGTTGTTCACCAAGATCAAAATCTTATTATTCTATGTTCCCTGCTCCTCAGAATTACCTTTTCCCCCTGTTCACTTCATTTTTTGATTTGTGTTTCCTGTTCCCTTGAAATAAATGACATTATTCCCTGTTCTGTTCCCATAACCCTTGGGAGGGCTCATTGGCCTTTTAGATAGGACGTGCCTGGAAAATTCCCTAGGGTTGGGGAGGGTATCGCTATCTGGTCAGTAATCTCTGTGGTATAGTTTGTAAATCTAATGATTTAACATTGATGGTAGTCGTATTGATGACATCATAACCGCTATATGACATCGCGGAGAAGGTGACAACATCTTGGAAACTACTGGGTCATTAACTTCTTTCATTTAGCGGGCCCCCGTAGCCTAGTGGATAGGAGAGTTGACACTTATTCCATTAGGTTTCTCACCGCTGTGGTTCGAGCCTCGCTCAGGTAACATGTGGGAAAGCCAAGTTCTGCTTACCCGGGTTCTCCGGTTCTCGCTCACCTTTGAAGAACGATCGGCTCGATAAAAGCGAAATATTCTTGAAAGGGCCGTAAAACCCAAATTGAAAAAAAAAATCTTTCATTTAGTCGCACGGGGCCGAAAATCGCCCGAAAGGTAGAAATTTTGGACAAAAATTATTGCTCTATATTTACACCCATGTTCAAGTTTTATTGCTGTCATTTTGAATTAATGTACAATCATCATCTTTAATGCTTCATGTTTTGTTTGTTTATTTGTTAGCTGATTTTTTTTTCTGGTTCTTTGCATTGTTGTGTTAGTATCCGTGTTCTTTAGCGCAAACTAAACTGATTTCGGTACTCGCCCGTAGTATTTTTTCTATCTGCTGACCATTACAAGACGGTTCCCCTGTTGTAGTTCTTCGTTCGCGCTTCAATTACCGTATTAACCGTATATATTCGGACAGTATGACTTGAGAAAACAGTGTAGACCCAGATGAGGCGCCGCAGAATTCGGCGTCTCATCTGGATCTACACTGTTTGTCACTCATCCAGCAAGTTTTAGATACAACATCGGGTAGTAAATTGGACTTGTTCAAATTTTAGAACAAGTATGGCAAGGAGTTGAGGTGTCCGAAATACCTAGGGTAAATATGGTAGTGTAAATGTAGTTTTGTTTTGTCATTGTTCTTTCTTCATCTCTTCTTCGCCGAAACGGTTCTAACGAATACCTACAATCTATGTTTTGAGCAGAAATATGAAAAAATATCAGAATTTTTTATCCGAAAATTTTCATTTTTTGGTGGTAAAAGTACAGTATATTTGAATAGGCATGTGTTCGTAATGGTATGCTCGACATTATCAAATGTTTCTTTAAGTAGGGAGCGAACGCTGTGTTAGATTGCTTGGATAAACAGAATATTCTGGGTTTCGCTACCGGCGTGTTCCTTCTGAAAAGAAGCCTTGTTTACTGGGAAATATTTAGCTCCTGATATGATCTTGCAACAGTTCAGGCAAAGTGTCTATGAATAGATCCCAGCTAGCATTCTACGTAAATCTATATCGGGCCGTCATCGGCCCGTCAGCTACCCTGACGGGCCGATGACGGCCCGATATAGATTTACGTAGAATGCTGACTGGGATTATATAAAAAGATTGTCTGTTCAGATATGGTTTTCACATTTGTATGGTATCATTGGGGGGAAAATTAGAGTAAAACCTAAGGCCATGGTTCTCTTTTGGTGTATAGGAGATGGTGCATTTGTCTTTTTCGACCAACTCGATTAAAAGCATTCGCTGATCAATAAATGAATCTATATGGAAGAATGAACGTGCCTTGAAGCTATTATAAATCTGATGAAATGGTTTATTTTTGTCAAACCTTTGATTCAACTTTCATTGTATGCATTTTAAAACATCCTTACAATATGATCGTCAAAATCAGGTTTTGAAAATCAAAGAAACCCTTCTCTATTTAGCATACCAATTTGATAGAATTAATGATATACATTGCGCGAAGATCCTTTCGTAAGGAAAGATAAACAAGGTAACTATTTTTTACAAAAAAAAAAAAAAATAGGCTTAGAAAGTCATCTTTTGGTGTCATTAAATAATGCTGTGACATGCAACGATGTTTCAAAGAGCTAAACCAAAGTACACTTCTTACCATTTATCTCTGTTTAACGTGACTAATCGGAATGGAGTCGGATATACTTGTGTGCATTAGGTGTTTAGACGCACCATAATTTGGGTAGTTCGTGTGAACTCATTTAAGTTATGTGAACTCATTTAAGTTATCCATGAGTTCTTATCCCACATGATTACCAAATCGAAAAATTATCTACTATCCTTCGTCGCTTTTCGTTTTTGAAAATGCTTCTTGTTAACCCTTAAAATGCTAACCACAAGTGAAGCAGACAGTATTCTGGTTTTTTTACCTTACTGAGAAAATAAGATTAGACATGTCATGTGAATCGTCTGCCCATAAACGATTCACATGAAACGTCATGTCATATTTCTATGGAAACAAAGAAAAAAAATACAGAATGTCGTCAGCTGCATTTTTGGTTAGCGTTTGTAGAGTTTAAATATTCAATGTTCGGTGCAGACTTGCTCAAACGTCTCTAGACTGGTTCCAGTCTCCAGTGGATAAATATGTTTTCTTAAAATCCTGCTTGATAATCCACTAACATAATATCGAAGTAATATCATGACTTTAAAGGGACCAGCCTTTATAGTCATGATATTATTTTTGGTTTTCTTTTAGTGGATTGTCAAACAGGATTATAAGAAAAAAAAATAGTCACTGGCGACTGGAGCTAGTCTAAAACGTCTCTTGTAGTGATATATCGGATTCTCATCTGTTCCTTTATACAGTACTTGTTGAAGATCCATTTTGCTTCCCGTTCAGTCGAAATAATCCGGGTCTGGTGCAACCTTATTATGCCTGAAACAAAATAACATTCAATAAGAAACTAGAGCTGTCAGAGGATCTGACTATATCCCCGCTGCAGCTCTATCGGAGGAGGAATACATATAGTGTTGAAATATTTTGAATTAATCCTTACCAGGAAACACTACTGTAGCACATGGTAACATGGCATCCTATCAAAGGATTTTAATCCATGTGTTAAGGGCCCTTGGCCCTGATGCCTGAATACATGATACATCAACCCACTGTCCATGCATGTACCACTTTTTCAAAGCCCCCAAGCGTGGTATAAGTTCCATCGAAGTAGGACCACAAACAAAAGTTTCTGAGCAAAATGCATTTTAATTTTTTGAAAACCTACCAAGGGACATAACTCCAAGAGTTATAGACCATTGGCCCCTATTCCTGTATACACGATAATCCAGTCATTGTCCATATTGATACGAGCTGTCAGCTTTCTAGCTTTCATAGTTCCTTAGAAATCCGTTATGAAAATTTTCAAGAATGGTGAAATTTGAAAACCCATGAAGGGACATAACTCCACGAGTTATAGGTACTTGGCCACCATTCTGCCACTACACCTTCTTTACCCTAGAGACCAAGTCTGGAATACGTTTCATTGAAGAAGGACCACAACCATAAGTTATTGAAAACCTACAAAGGGACATAACCCCAAGAGTTATGGACCCTTGGCCCCTATTCCCGTATACACAATACATCCAGTCATTGTCCATATACAAACTTTCAGCTTTCTAGCTTTCATAGTTCCGGAGAAATCTGTTACAAAAAATTTCAAGAATGACAAAATTTGAAAACCCATGAAGGGACATAACTCCAAGAATAATGGACCCTTGAATCTATACTGTTTGCAAATGCAGGGTATAGCCGTGTTCAGCAGGACAAGGGTTAAGAGGGACAGGCTACACATGGTAGCTCTCCCAAGAGTTTTTGCTCCTGATTGCTTTCAAGCCTCTCTTGAAAAGGGCTCTACTCTTAAAGAAAAAATAGGACTTTTCTTTTTAGAATTGACCCCTTTTCAGAATGGAGACAAACCAATTTTGACAGTACAGTTTTTCCTAAATGTGTATATGTTTAATAAGTACTGATACTTCTAGGTGAGACATTCTGACAAAATTGAATTTGTTCAATATGAAAATGGCTCTATTTTAAAGGAAATAATTTGCTCCCAATTTTTTTCCCGTTGGGAGCATTCTTTCCCCTTAAAGTCCCCTTTTCACAAAAAACATAATGTGCAGGAAAGCAAGCAAGAAGTCACAAAAGTTTTCTCCCTTGTAAAAATGGTGGAGAATCTTTCAAGTGTATCAATGCCGTTTAACACGTACGCAACTAGACTACCGAATGTAACCTAAGTATTCGGACACATCAACTCCTCACCATACCTATTCTAAAATTTGAACAAATACAATTAACTTACCGATGTTGTGTCAAAAAAATGCTTGATGAATGGCAAACAGTGTAGACTCTGATGAGACGCCGCGTTCTGCGGCGTCTCATCTGGGCCCACACGGTTTACTCAGGCTTGTTTGTCCGAATACATACGGTAAATATTGTAGGCGGATGTTCTAAGATTTGACTTATTAACTGTTTTTATATCCTAGTAACTAGCATTACTTTTTTCCACAGACATACAAAAACAGCTTTTGCACAAAGTAATGATAAATTACTTTTTTTCTGTATTAAAAGTCTCTGTAACTGCTAACAAACCGCTGACAAGATCAAGAATATTGTAGTGAAGTACAAATATAATTAAGAAACCAGAATTTGGACGATGGTGAACCTGAACCCGAGGTTATAAAATATTTTCGTGCTCAACTTAGTTACGCATGAAAGTCCTGTTAATAAATTTTAAATTACTAATAACTGCATTTTTTCTTGCTAAACACAACTGAGCGTGAACATTTCTAGTTAACCCTTGTCCTGCTGAATAAATTAAGATGCCACGCCTACTTATAATTTTCAGCCAATCAGATAACTTGATCCGGATTGTTGCTACAAATTTGCATACTTAATAGCAAACAGTGCAGATCCAGATCAGTTGGCTTCTTCAGAAGCCAACTGATCTGGATCTACACTGTTTGCAAAGGCAGGGTATATCCGGGTTCAGCAGGACAAGGGTTAATAAATATGAAAATGACAAATGTTGTTGGCTTTTTCATATTTATTAGCAGAGAAAATTTCATGCTCAGCTGAGTTTCATAATCTCGGGGACGTTGAATATGCTCTAACTCCAGTAATATAAAAGAATATAGTCGATCAAAACAGGATAAATGCAAGAATACAGACTATAAAGGTGACGACCGAACTTAAATAACTAACCTATTGCTAGTTGCAACATACTACCCTGTTTCATTACTGAGATAATTGCCAATCGTGCCTGTTTTAATTCCAGTCACTTGTCTAGTGTTCAGACAATATTGCAATGACAATCAAACTGTCTTAAATATTTAACTTAGGTCTAAACTGTATATTTTTATTGCTTCTTAAACAATTTTAAAATTAATTCACAACAGAAACTCTTCCAATGCGCAAACAACATGGGTCCATGTAACTTGTGTACAACTTAGCAAACACGCTGACATTATTAGTTTTCGAAGCTGTTAGCTAGTAGAGGAAATAATAAAAATACAATGATGTCGAGTTTGTGTACAAACCTGCTCATCATATCATAGCGAACTTCGAAGTCGTCGATACTGAAAGAAATTATGACAATAAATGTGCCGTGCGAAATGTGTCTTCGGGCATATGCGGACAGCGAAGGCCCAAATCAGCCTGCGTATCCGCGCAGTCTGATTAGTGCCTTCACTATCCGCTAACAGAACCACTGGACACTATCGAATGTATCAATGGAGAGCAAATGCCCGGATGAGACTTTGCGCATGCGTGGGATGAATCTGAATCTGTGCATTTTGCGAAAGCTCGAACACACATTTTCGCTTGGCGCCGCCCAAAAACACAAGTGTGGTATCTGGCATAGTTACACAACTGGACCCAGTTGTTCAAAACTAACGATGTCGTTAGTAAACGTATCGTTAAAATTTTGGGCCCAGTTGTTCAAAGCTAACGATGTCGTTAGTTAACGATTCGTTAAAATTTAGATCAAGTGATACGCGTATATGCTGAAATTTTTTGCTGAAAAACTGTGAGTAGCTTTTGCATTGTAATATCAATATCAAGACATCAGTTGAAGGTAGCTACCTGCTTCATTGACCATTATTCTTACAATAATTTGAAATCTTATTTGTCGTACTCAACATCAAGACATGAGCTGAAGGTATTGTTACCTACTTCATTGACCATTATACTTACAATGAATTTGAAATGTTATTTGTCGTACTCAACATCAAGACACCAGCTGAAGGTAGTATACCTGCTGCATTGACCATTATACTTACAATGAATTTGAAATCTTATTTGTTGTACTCAACATCAAGAAACCAGCTGAAGGTAGTTACATGCTTCATTGACCATTATACTTACAATGAATTTGAAATCTTATTTATCGTACTAAACATCAAGACACCAGCTGAAGGTAGTATACCTGTTGCAGTGACCATTAAGACCAGCGAACATTAAGATCACAATGTACTTCGTCGCAGTCTGATCAGAGTCTACATTGATCGCTAACATAAAATATGGACATGCAAAGAAATTAAAAAGCTTCAGTGTATACGCTATTGTTATAAACTGATGTCCTTACAGAGTTTAAGTATTACTGCAATCTTAACAAACTAAAATGACAACTTACTCTTCATCCTCGGGTTCTTCCTCTCTGAAAACAAACAACAGCGATTGACAAATTAACTAAACAGATCAAATATTTACACTATCCCAGAAGGCACACAAACTTAAAACAAAGTCGATTCAACGTAGTTTAATGTCAAGACGTTGAATTTACATTGAAAAGACGTTGTTTCAACGTTGTAGTACTTGTAAATGAAATCTAAAACCAGACTGTACCAGAATGTACATCCTTCCCGTCTGATAGATACCGTTACGTTCTTTTAGATTCAAATTTACGTATTATGCGTGTGGACAATGTAGGCGCTGATCAATCGGGAATGGGCACACGTGTTCGTCTTGACTTCGCTATTCAACAGCCATCTAAAGTTATCAAAAATGCTATCAGATTTAAACTCTACCAAAAGTATAAACATGTATTAATTTAATATCGATAGCCTTACCATTTACAAAAATACTGCTAGCGAATGTAACCATCTGTTTCCTAAAATCCGCATGAGATTATATACATTTAACTGACTTAACTTAAAGTTTTCGAACATATGAAAAAGCCCTTACGTTATACTCGTCAACTATCCATCTTCGCATTCAGATCATGGCCCTCTCTGTTCGTTGGCTTTTCCATAGAATCCAGTAATTTGGTAAGCATATGTCATAAAGGCATTATTCGTGCGTTTGCGCGCCATTTAACGCACGCCGGGCTAATTTGGCAGGCATGAAACTGATGATGATATTTTTCTCATTTTTTCCCAGAATGTTATTATTGACATTTCATCCAAATTAGCTTCCAAGGAAGGCAACAATTTGCATGAAATTTCATACCTTTACCGGAACAAAATAAGGAAAAATATTTTATATTGTCATTTTTTTCCCAGCATCCTAAGCCCCCAAGCTACACCCAGCAGGCACATGACGTTTATACAACATCACATCAACGTCAATGCAACGTCATGACGTTGCATCGACGTTGCATCGACGTTGTCTTAACGTTGCGTGCCCACTGGGTACATTCTTACTCTTTGTATCCTTCTTGTTTATTCATCCGTCGGTAGTATTTCGACAGTTTCACAGACAAAATCATGACAGGAATAAAGAACAGAAGACCCCATCCAGTGCCAAACCAAAATGCATTCTGAAAAATAATATTTATTTCCATAATTCATAGAGGGAAGATACACCTGACTGAGTTTCGTCCATCTTTTACAAGGTAGAAAACTTTTGCGACTGCCTGTTTCTCTACCTGCATGCCAATGCCCTTTTAAAAACGAATTCACTCTTAAAGCAAAGAATTAACTTCCATGGGGAGTAAATTCTTTCCTTTTGGAACCAGCTTTGTTTACCATTTTTCGGAAGTGGGGTTACAGATTTGTCAGAATTATCTGACCTAAAAACATATGCAATTACCTCTACAAAGCTATTTTCTCGATCAGTAAATGTTATTAAATGACCATCTATATGGGTGGACATGCGTGAGTTTGTTGTTACTAAAATACTGCTTCGCCAAGGTTTTGCTAATACAGTTGTTATTTATCCAGTGAGCACGTGACGTTTATACAACGTCGCATTAACGTCGACGCAACGTCCTGACGCTGCATCGACGTTAACGTGACGTTGAATAAACGCCAAGTGCCCGTTGCGTAGCCTAAACTATTTGCTCAGAAGGTTAATACGGTATTTACTTTGTGATATCTCAAAAGACCAGTGTGATCTGTTATTATTGATTGCCATACATTTGTAAGCACGTTTTATACTATCAGTTTGGTCAGAAAAAGAGTATCTTTAAATATGAACATGTACAAAGGTATAGGTATGATAATGAGTATTATTCCAATATATGGCCAACTGGAACCTGAGGACAGTGAATTAACAATTTGACCACTGTCATGCAATACTAAGTTCTGACGCCGAAGGGTCTACACTCATACAGCAATTTAAGAAAGATCACCAGTAAATAAAATATACGTGTTCAAATTTTAGGAACAGTAACCCAGCTAGCATTCTTTATAAATCTACAGCGGGCCGTTATCGGCCCGTCAGCTACCCTGACGGGCCGATAACGGCCCGCTATAGATTTATAAAGAATGCTTACTGGGAAGGTACGGAGTATAGGATTCTCAATATTAAGGATAAATACGGAACATTATCTGGTTGTGCAAGGTTTCGCCCGAGTAAAATTGCTTTCAGCACCTCAGCAGTTTTTCTACCGACCGTTTCAAGACGGTTCCTCCGTTGCAGTTCTTCTTTGTTCGTGTATCGGTGATTTTATATGTAACGTTTGTTTTGTCACTGTCTTTTCCTCATATCTTCTTTTTGGGTCTATTACAATTGAGCCATAGTATAGGAACGCCAAATTTTCCTTAAGGTAGTTGTCCACGTGATTATCATTGACAAATGTGATCAAACCGCGCGTTAGACGAAATCCAGGTATTTATAGCCGAGCTAAGAGTTAAATGAAACATGCATAGGTCCCCTTTAAGAACCAGTTTCCCAGCCTACACTCAGAGACAAGCGACCCTCCAGTACTGTCAGTGCTTTGATTTTTTTTTTGCCCCGGAAAGACTGTGCTTTATGATTGTGCAATTTTCCTGGGTATCTTCATTTACCGTATTCGCTCTATTTACCGCACTGTGCGCTTAAGTTTTCTAAAATTACCAGAAAAACTTGTAGTAAAATAGTCTGCTAATACGGGTACACTTAAAGCATCACGAAAACATGCCTATATAATTTTGACCCACTTAAACCCCACTTTTATATAGTAAAACTGGGGTTTACAGGGGTATATATTATTTTTCTTATTCCTGTTCAAAACATAGATTGTGGGTACTTGTTAGAACCGCCTAGACGAGGCGGTTCTAACGAGTACCCACAATCTATGTTTTGAACAGAAATATGAAAAATCTCAAAGTTTTTTTTATCTAAAAATTTATATTTTTTGGTGGTAAAATTTTCAGTATATTTGTATAGGCTTGTTTTCGTAATGTAAAGATCAGCAGAGAACTTCATGAGGGGCATTGGCGCATTTTATGATACTTACGCAATATTGTTATGATTTTCTTTATAAAAGCATATGTTTTGTCGAGGCAATTCAAATGAGTACCAACAACATATGTTTTTATAAAGAAGTAGATAAAAATACACTGATTACTAAATTGCTTGACTGTGCGCTTATATGAGCATGTGCAGTAATTAGATCGATTACAGTATATGTTTCTGTAATGGTCAATGCGAAAAAACGGTCCTTTAGACATTTGCCGCAAGTGAAGGTCCTGATTAGCCTGTTTGGCTGTATTTTACATTATCTGTAAGCGGATCAGACTGAGCAAATGTGCATGCTAATCTGGTCTTTCGTTGTGGAAAGATGAGAACAGGATAAAGTATAGAATTCTTACCAGAGAGTCTACAGTGTAGTTACACAATATTGTTGTGAAAGAATCGTACAAATTCCACATTGGAAGACACCTGGCGATTTCATTGTAAGCCTGGAAAATTGTTATGATAAATCTTCAAAGTCAGAACCAGAAAATGTAAAGTAGAATTAATGCACTTTTAGGGGAGGTAACTCTTTCAAAGTATTTTTGCTTCACGTCTGAAAAAGGGGTCTACTCTAAAAGGAACGATTTCGACCCCAAAGGGAGAAAATTCTTTCCTTTTAGAGTAGACCCCTTTTCGGAAAGGAAACACGTGCTTGAAAGCAATTAAGAAGCCACAAAAGTTATCTCCCCTGTAAAAATGTCAGAAAATATTCCAAGTGTATCCAGACCTGTTAAGATAGCATTACGGAGGCAATTAGATGCAGTACCGTATTTATCTTAAGTATCGGACACTACAACTCCTTACCATACTTGTTCTAAAATTTGAAAAGTACAATTTACCGTATTTACCATTTGTATTGGGACAGACAGACCTGATCAAATAGTGTAGACCCAGATGAAACGCCGCAGAACGCGGTGTCTCATCAGGGTCTACACTGTTTGCCATTCATCCAGCAATTTTTAGACACAACTACAGATAGTAAATTGTACTTGTTAAAATTTTAGAACTAGTCTGGTAAGAAGCTGAGGTGTCCGAATACTTAGGGTAAATACGGTAATTAATGTTTGGTGTAAGAGGGCTGGACACACCCTTCAGGTGAGACAACTCTGACGAATTTATTTTGTTTCCTTCTGAATAGGGGTTTGCTCTCTGTGGGAGCAAATCCATTCCGTTTAGAGTAGACCCCTTTTTAGAAGGGGTTTCATGCGCTGGAAAGCAATTAGGAAGTCACAAAAGTTTTCTCCCTTGTTAACAATGGCGCACAATATTTACTAGTATGTAAGTAAGTAAGTAAGTAAGTAAGTAAGTAAATTCTTTATTTTACGAGGGTAGCCTAATTGGTTTTACCAATCTTCCTTGGGGCCCTCAACAAAACAACACACATACAAATACATACAACGAAATTTAAAACAATGATTAAAATGGAGCGGTGTATATCTAGACCCCTTAAACAATATTTCTCCTCAATACCGTATTCACCTTAAATATTCGGACACATAAACTTCTTACCATACTTGTTCTAAAATTTGAAAATATACAATTTACTACCCGATGCTGTGTCTAAAAATTGCTGGATGAGTGGCAAACAGTGTAACCCTGATGAGACGCCGCAGAACGCGGAGTCTCATCTGGGTCTACACTGTTTGCCCTGGCCTGTCTGTCCAAATACCAACGGCAAATTCGGTATTATGCGAAAAAGGCCACAAAGCCACTTTGTAAATATCATAAGAAATTAAGCATAGAAATATTTGCTCATTATATCACTGCTCATGAACAGACCTAACAAGAATATCGGTGAAACCGATGGATGCTCCCCAAACATGCAATAGTCGGAACAGGAAACATTATCCTAGATAAAGAGCGGTATACTGTGTATACTCACTGTACTTCAAAATGGAGTATCACAAAACCTGTTGGTGGACAGATAAGCTTGCCTGAAGGCACTGTCATACAAACATCAGCAACATAAAAGTTGGAATAAATGAAAGGAATAAATCTAGGCACTAGAGCAAAAACAAAGTTTTTCTAAAAATAGCCACAGTGACCTTGACCTTGAGCCCAGGACCCTGAATGTCAAACATGCTCAAGATATTATCATACCCAACATTTGTTTGAAGTTATATCAAAATCCATCAATAAATGTAGGCACTAGAGTGTTGACAAATTCTTTTCTAAAAATAGCCAGTGACCTTACACTGCAGCTTTAAACAAAGTAGCATGACTCTGTGACAAATCATCTAACCAGAAAGATTGAACAATATGCGCATCCCCTATTGCTGCTTAAGATTCCATTAAAATTTCGTTGAATTTCTGCCAGTATTTGCTAAGAATTTGCGTGGACACGAACAGTACCCTATATATTCATGCAGAACTCATCAAAGGGCAATAACTCTTGGAAAAATCATCGAACCAGAACACGCAGGTGATATGCACATCCACCTTCCATACTTAATATTCCCATGAAGTTTCAATGAAATCCGACTAGTAGTTTCCGAGAATTCGCGTGGACACGAACAGTACCCTATATATTCATGCAGAACTCATCAAAGGGCAATAACTCTTGGAAAAATCATCGAACCAGAACACGCAAGTGATATGCGCATCCACCTTTGATACTTAATATTCCCATGAAGTTTCATTGAAATCCGACAAGCAGTTTCTGAGAATTTGCGTGGACAAGAGCGGGACGGACGCACGGACGCACGGACACACGGACGTACGGACGCACGGACGCACGGACACACGGACGCACGGACGCACGGACGAAGCGGCGACTATATGCTCCCCCGAAATTCTTCGGGGAGCATAATAAAACCGAGGATGCTATTGTTTTTATGCTTAAAGGAACTTGTTTAACGTCACTTTAGCTTGTGTTAAGTGCCGTGTGGTGGCTGTAAAACGTCTGCCCGTATTTCAGTTTAGTGTAGTTTATATATTCTGTTCCTCTGGGATCACTGAATTCATTTGGAGTTATGTGAAAAATAGAACATCGCCCAAACATGGGCTAAGGTCATAAGCGGTCTTTCACATTTGAGTACCATTTGTGAACAGAATCAATAAGACCGAGTCGGCGACTATTTTCGTTTATTTAGTGTGTTCTGTTTTCGTTCTCAAAGAACCGCCCTTTCCAGAACTTATCTATAAGTATCATCTTCTGAAATAGCACATTTTTTATTTTTATTTTTTATTTGACCTAGGGTTTTGTTCAGTTTGTCTAGACATTTGACATTATCCAATGATTGTGTAAGTGGATATTGGACCGTGTGAATGCACATGCTGATCTTGGAACTCATCCATTTAAGGATATGTTGTTCTCTTTTTTCACAGCAAACATTTTTCCTTCTAGACATATAATGACAAATTAACACTTTTTTTTCAGAAACAACCAAAGCATAACGATGATTATTTATATTTTAATACGGGGTATCGTTATTGCCTTAAATATTCTGATACATATATCACTTATTGTACTTATTGAACATAATGTTCTCGCTAAAAATTTTCAGAATTACTCAAAATGGACTCAATTATCCGGAAGGGCCAGTAAACATAACAACACAATAGGGTAAATCAACTTTTAGTTGACCATGAGCTGATGCTTTATGTTTGTTTGTTTTATTCGGGCTTTACGTCGCTTCAGTCATATCGCGATGGTGTCTGGATGTGGCAGTGAGCTCACTTATAGAGTGCTGCCTCACTGAAATATCACGCCCCAGACACTTGACATGATATTCCACCCAGTCACATTATACTGACACTGAGTTGACCAGTTCTGAGTCCTAGCTCTACTTTCTTAATGCTGAGCGCCTAGCGAAAGAGCAGCTAGTTCCATTTCTAAAGTCTTTGGCATGACTCGGTCGGGGATCGAACCCGCCCTCCCGGTCACAAAGCGGACGCTCTACAAACTGAGCCACTGTGCTGGTGATGCTTATGTACTTTGTTGAAATGACAAATAGTGTAGACCCTGATTAGACTGTTCCGAGTCAGATCTGGGTGTGTATTGTTCAATCACGCAGTTCTGTCCGGAAAGTTCAGTAAATACGGTAATATAGATATCATTCGGCGTCACCTAGTTTTTTTTCCGTATACCAATTCAAGGCTGTACTCACCAGATATATTGCCTGTGTTGCGTACTGATCAATGTAACCAATAATTCGAGCAACGTAATCGTCAATGGCCTACAATAATAAAATGTCAAAGCAAGATATTGCAAATAAGCAGAGCTTATTAGATACCCCCACCCCCCGCTAAGATCAAAACGTAACGGACGGATGGACAGACGGACGGACGGGCATTCCGTGAAAACAGTTTGCGCGATGGAGGCGGTATAAATATAAAGCCTATAAATGTCAGGAAATGCCACTATCACGAAGCACAGCCTTCCCGAGTCGCCAAAAACAGGCGGCATGAGGACCCAATAATGACAAAACAAACGTCCCACATGAAACAATCGGCGCATGAACAAAGAGGTTCTGCAGCAGAAGAGCCGCCTGCTTTGGAATGGTGAAATAAAACTGGTTAAAGCCCCCATCCCCGCCCTCAATTCTTATAAGAACTGAGAGCGGGGATGGGGGCTTTAACCAGTTTTACTTCACCATCCTGGTGCAGTTTTAAATTTCAAACATATTTGATACGCATAAATTTGCTTAATTTGAAAATCTTGGTCCAATTGTTCAAAACATCGTTAGCTTAACGAGCTCGTTAGTGGTCAAAATGTTATCTGTTCTAGTAAGTATAATTCACAGTTATTTTTGCTAAAATATGTGAGTAGCTGTTGCAAATGAAAAGCTACTCACATTTTTTTTTCAGCAAACATATTAGCATATATGCCATATTTAATTATCAAAGTTTTAACTATACGTTAACTAATAATATCGTTAGTTTCGAACAACTGGGCCCTAGACTTTTGTTAATATTTGCTGAATTACTGGAAATATGGCTTCCAATTGTTTTCTTTGCCCATTGAATTACATAGAAAGCCGTAAAATTAAGAACAGAAGTTAAGGAATATTTACATTACCTGTAACAGCCAACAGTACTTTTTACCTTTTTACATTATCAATCAGCTGAACAGTTTTCTGCACAATTACAGTCGAACCTCGTTATCTCGAACTCGCGTATTACAAATTACCGCTTATCTCGAAGTGAAAATCTGGTCCCTGTTTTAATATGAAACTATGACAACAGGTAACAAAATAATGTGGAAAAGCTAAGGAGCAATTTCTCCTCTTTTCCACATTATTATATATATATATTTCTAACTTCAGAAGTCAAATTACATATTCATTTGTTAAATGTGGTTGTTCAATTTATTGTTTTCCTCACTCCCTCAACTCTGATATGTCGAAGTAAGGATACCTCGAAGTGTTTCAGTGAATCCCTTGGAATTCGAGATAACGAGAGTCGACTGTATCTATTTATAACTGCAAGGCAGCCAAGACACAATTAGCCTAGATCTGTTTATACAGAAAATAAGAAGATCCTTGTCCATTTCGTCAGAATGGTAACTTACGTTGGCAGCACCTTTACTTATAACCATTAATATGTTAATTGTTTTAGCATATTATTTAGTCCACTTTTCAGTTGGTTGACCAGCTGAAAAGAGTACTAAATAATGTACTAAACCAGTTAAAATATTAATGGTTTTTGTCTTAACCTGTGTAGAAAGCAGGAGTTCAAAAGTCATCACAATGGACCTTACGTCAAAATGTTCACAACATTACCGTTGATGACAATACAGACTCTCTGATAGTCTGTGTTCAGTTTCTACAGCCATGTTTTCAAAACAGTGACAATGCATGAGTGCTTGAACAACCTAGTAGCTGTCTTGTAACACTGACAAACATCACAAAAACATACCTATATAATATTGATCCCCTTAAACCCCACTTTCATATAGTAAAACTGGGGTTTGTAGGTGTATACATCATTTTTCTTATTTCTGCTCAAAAACATAGATTGTGTGTACTCGTTCGGCGAGGCGGTTCTAACGAGTACCCACAACGTGTGTTTTTAAGAAGAAATATGAAAAATATCAGAGTTTTTTTTATCTGAAAATTTTTAGTTTTTTGGAGGTGAAATTTTCTATATATTTGAATAGGCGTGTTTTCTTAATGATACCGCAAAGACTATGATAGGTATACATCGTGTTACCTGATTGACAACCGTCGTGGAATTATTCTGCAACTGGTTCTCTGCAGCCTCTGCCACATTAATAGTGTTGTTAATAGTCGTCTGTAAAATAATAAAGAGTAAAAAGCACATCCATTACGAATTCACGCCTATTCGAATATATGTACATTGAAAACTTCACTGCCAAAAACTGAAAGTTTTCAGATTAAAAATTCTGATATTTTTCATATTTCTGCTCAAAACATAGATTGTGGCTACCCGTTAGAACCGCCTCGCCAAGGCAGTTCTAACGAGTACCCACAATCTATGTTTTTGATCAGAAATAAGAAGAATAATGTATACCCCTGTAGACCCCAGTTTTACAATATAAAAGGGGGTTTAAAGTGGTCAAAATTATATAGGTATGTTTTCGTGATGAGAGCGTCAGACAAAATGACATCATTCAGCGTGTTCTTTCGAACTTTTCATAACAATACGGTACAAAGCTTGTTTTATTTTTATTTATTTCTTTTTGGGGGGACAGAGTTTGTCAAATTAAATGCAGTAATCGGGGAAAACTCTATAAAAGTTCCGATAAAAACTACGAATAAAGGTTTTTCTTGGAAACACCAAACACATAAAATAACACTGCGAGATACAGACAACTCTCTTTATAACAACACTCGATACAACGACAAATTCGTTATAACGACAATTTGACTGTCACTAAACCGTCGCTTTAGAGGTAACAATTAATCATAAATCATGCAAGAATATTATATTTGATACTTTAAAGAAACATATGTTTTGGATATTTGTTAGAACCGCCTTTTGAAATATCCAGAACATATATTCTATGAGGAAATAAGAACAAAACAAGACTTTTCTTACATATCAATCTGTTCATTAAGTATTCTGTACAACAGCAAATTCATTTTAATGACAACGCCTTTGAGAACAAATGTTGTCGTTGTAACGAGGGTTCAGCAATACTTATTGATGTCCAATCATAACACTGTGAATTCTAGAAAGCACTCTACTTTACTGCTAGGTATATAATAGGTATATAATAAATTTCCTGTTAAAACAGGAAAGGCTCGCCCCAATTCATATATCGGATGCAGTTACAGTTATACATAGGATTATATACTGGTACGTAACATGCAGTCGACCTCGGTGGCTCAATCGGATGCGCGCCCGACTGGTGATCAGGAGGTCGTGGGTTCGGTCCCCGCCGGGTCCGGCAACATCATTTCGATCATGAAATATTTTCTACGGTCAGTCTCTCCTTTCCGCTGGTTCAAAAAAGACAATTGTGCTGACTGAAGAAAGGCAGTTATCAGTTTCTGGCAAAAGAATGTGCACATGCACTGGTTAACCGCAGACAGGACTAAGCCTGCCCAGGAAAAGTGCGTTAGGTAAACTGACCGGGATCCGAGTGTACGAAACGCAATTAAAATTAATTTCAAATTAGCCGCTAGTTCATCATTAAAGTCCTAATGACAAACTTTTTAATGACGACATTAGTGCCGGTTGCACGAAACGAATTTTAATTTGGAATTAGTTTAATGACGAACTTTTGATCAAAGTTATGAAACCAGTCTCCCAGAATTCCTCTCGGTAAACAAATAAACACGTGATCTCATTGTCTGTTTACCAACAGAAAACCCGGAAATAAAAGAGAAAAAAAATCATGTCTGATGAAACAAAAAGCCGCGCTGAAGGGGTCCTAAGTTTGAACCAGAAGGAAAAGCTTTGCTCATTGACCTAGCAATAAAGCACAAATTCATCGTGCAGTCAAAACAGACTAATAAAGTCCCAAAACAACTGAAGGATAAGCTGAACGAGAAATTCATGAAAACATGGATCAAAATTGTTAAACTTCAAATCATTGTATATTCAAAAAAAAAAGTCAAGAAAAAATAGTAAGATAAGAGCAACATCAAAAAATTAATGAAGCCATAACAATAAATAAATAAATAAATAAATAAATAAATAAATATAGATAGAAATGAAACAGAAAAAAAAGTCCTATCTAGAGCTCTATGCTAATCTGAAAGTAAGTCAAATGCCCCAAGATAAAGCAAATGCTCTAAGACTATCCTAATACATGTACAGTCTAAAATTTATTATTAGATTGAGAAAATGAAGAAACAGGTCCCTCCCCCCTTCCCCCCTTACACACACACACACACACACACACACACACACACACACACACACACAAGTTTAGAAATTAGAATAATGTATAAAACACAAACGAAATATAGATATAGATCTAAAAGAAAAACTAAAATTCCTACTTTCTTATGGTATTATCACAATAATAAACATCTATTCTTCTAGAATATAACTCCGTGTGTTTAATTAACTCTAATCCTTCTTCTGGGATCATCCCGTTTTGTTTTCGTTTTTTTTTTTTGTTTTTTTGTTGTTTTTTTTTGTTTTGTTTTTTTCACCTCCACTAAGACTGCAGCAATTTGTATTTTCTGCCCTGTGACGTCAATACACAGCTGTCAAATTGGTGTTGAACAATCAAAGGTAGCGCATCAGTAATTCAATACCACTGTTCATGAGTTTCGCTGTGCAGTTTATAACAGTTTATATAGATCTACCAATTCAGTTTTTTATATATACCTAGACGTTACATCAGGAGTGTGTGGGAGGCGGGAGAGATAATTTTAAAAGTGTGTTATGGCCCCACTGGTCCCTTAAATTCCGACCCCTACACCCCCTCCCCACCACCAACCACCTTTCAACGCCAGTGATGTAAAGTTACCGTGTTGTAATAACAGAAACTATGCCATGATGGTGTTGAACCCATAGACATTTCAGGCAAGTTTTTACTGTTCTTTCGACATAATTCGGAAAGACGTTCTTTGCTTTGTTTTATTTTAAATGAAAATATTTTGTTCTGATTGACCATATCAGATCAGAAATCATTTATCTTTTCTGTTTCTGTGTTTTGTTCTCAAATATTTACTCTAAAATTAAATTTATGGCCATAAATTGGTCTGACCTATGCACTTTCTATAGTGAAGTTTTTTTGTTTTTTTTTGTTTTTTTTTGCAATTTTTGTCTTAGAAAATATTTTTACTTTTCTTTGCTGAATTTAAATATTTAATGTTTCACAATAATATTGTGAAAATTTCAGAAAAATTGAACAAGCGGAACTTGTTGAAAACCTGCCTTGTATAGGTAGTTACACAAATGGTTTTGTATTAAATCGTGGCAAAACTTTGCTAATTTAATTCTTCTGTGTAAAGCGCCAAGCAGAAAACGACTTTCTGAAAGATTTGAAAGCAAAGTTGCTTATTTATGTCTAAAACGGCGCTCTGAAAATGTGTCTGAGATTTACTTATTGATGCCCCAACATCATTTTTGATCATTAATCTCGCACATCAGTTTCTTTCAAAACCCCATTACATTCAAGCATCACTTGCTGGGAAGCCATTGTTGTTGATGCTGTTCTTTTTTTTTTTATTTCAAAGCTCTCCCGTGTGTTTCTGCGAGGAATATGTCTACGTATAAACCTTTAAAACTGCTTTCTGCTACTTAGATTCACATTTGTTTTTGCTCAAGAAGACAGAAATATGCAAATTAAAAACTCTGTTGGACCGTTTATGTCACGGAACGGATATGCCACATGTGTGACATACATGAATTCGAACGAGTTTGAACAGCTTTCGAACGCATGATATGTCACATATGTCACACATGTATGACATATACGTTCGGTAACAATTTTACATGTTGCATACAAACCGTATTGATGCGTATTTGTCACATTTCTTAACCTCCATCCTCCCCCATCCCCTTCCGAAAGAAGTTCACTTATTTCATGCACGTATATGTCACAAACGTTATGTCAAATATTCCGATTAAAAACAAAAGTACTACCAGTCACTGACCAAGTCAAATGCAGTAACTACTAAATTATGATTTTATCTGGTTGGAATTCGAAGTCTTATAAATTGTATACGCATGTCTTGGTTACACATTATGATAAAACAGGAAAAATACTGCCGTGTCGGTAGGTGGTTAGATATATTGAGTTCCCCGTGTCCCCGTGTCTGTCCGTCTTGTTTCTTATCGCAAAAAAAAAAAAACACAAAAAAAAAGACAAAAAAAAACAAAAAAAAAAAAAAAAAAAAAAAAAAAAAACAGTTGAGATAGTTTGATAAATTTAACATCGATGTTACTTCCATGAAACAATGTGCAATTTATTCAATAGATGACCAGGTCATTTTCTCATCACTTCCAATCTATTCATCAAATTATGAGGCTCTAGCTCCAACAGTTCTTGAGATATTTTTCTGACAAGGGAAAATACCCAAATTTGCAAAGGGACATTACTCATGCCCAGAAGCAACAGGTCCTCCAACTTCCTTCATATTCATCATGTTATGATGCTCTAGCTTCAACAGTATTTGAGATATTTTGCTGACAAGGGAAAAATGCCCAAATTTACAGAGGGTCATCACTCTTGAAATATTTTCATAATTTATTCTGAAGTTAATTAGGGCATCTACTTTTCATTTCCAATCAAATCACCAAGTTTTAAGGTTCTAGGTCCAAAAGTTTGAGATATTTTCCTGACAAGGTAAAATGCTCGAAATTACAAAGGGCCTAAACTCATGAAGTATTTTTTTTTATTCAGAATTTATTCAAATGCTGATCAGGTCATCTACTCATCACTACCAAGGTAATCATCAAGTTTCAAGGCTCTGTCTTCAATAGTTTCTGACAAGGGAAAATGCCCAAATCTACAAAGGGCCATTACTCATAAATATTTTCAGAATTGATTCAAATGTTTATCAGGTCATCTACTCATCATTACCAATCAATTCGCCAAGTTTCAAGGCTCTAGTTCAGACAGTTTTTGAGATATTTTGACAAGGTAAAAGTGCCCAAAATTATAAAGGCCATAACTCATGATTTTTTTTTTATTTTTCAGAATTTATTCAAAGCTTACTCAGGTCATCTACTCATCACTACCAATCTATTTTTCAAGTTTCAAGGCTCTAACTCTAATAGTTCTTTAGATATTAAACTGGCAAGGGAAAAATGCCCAAATTTACAAAGGGCCATTACTCATGAAACTTTTTCTCAGGATTTATTCAAAAGTTAATCAGGTCATCTACTCATCATTACCAATCAATTCATAATGTTTGAAGGCTCTGCTACAACAGTTTTTGAGATGTTTTGCTGACAAGGGAAAAATGCCCAAAATTACAAGGGGCCATGAAGTTTTTTTTTTTTTCAGATTTTATTCAAAACTTATTCAGGTCATCTTTCAAGGCTCTAGCTTCAATTGTTATACCCCCGGCATACGAAGTATGTCGAGGGGTATATAGTTTTCGTCTTTCCGTCAGTTCGTCCATGCGTCCGTACGAATGTTAACATTTTGCGTCAAAGTTTTACGTGAAGTTTTTTCCTTTTGTATATTTTTTGAAAGCTTACACTTTAGGATGTTGATGTGTGGTTAGTGTTACTACTAGATGATTACAGAATAGATGACATCATTCTGCTGCTGCTGCTGACCCAAGGTCAAGGTCTTGGACTTAGAAAATAGTGTGATGTTTACGTCAAAGTTTTATCTGAAGTTTTTGTCCTTTGCTTGTATTTCTAAAAGCTTTGATTTAAGGTTATTAATGTGTGATTTGTACTACTGCTGAATGATTACAGAATAGCTGACATCATCCTTCTGCTACAGCTACTGACCAAAGTTTCCTTTTGCACATATTTTTGAAAGCTTACACTTTAGGATGTTGATGTGTGGTTAGTGTTACTACTAGTTCATGGATTAATGCCTCAATAAAGTAGTATGTTGCAGTTTATTGATACAAACAACTTCTTAAAGAAGGATGGGCATCAGACATGTTTATCACATCAACATTCAGTATAATAAGGTCAAGGTCATTGTGATCGTATTTTCATGCTCCAGTGATTGTTGCCTTACATCTTGAAGACTTTTTCATTGATTAATGTGATACTTGGAATATTGGTTCTGTGTGACACCATGATTGACATCATAACAAATGTAGGTCACCTTGACCTTTATTTCATAACTCTGTGATTTTGTCTTATATCTCCCACTGTTTGATATCTAAATGTCATATTTACATATAATGACACAGTGTGACCCAAACTTTCACCTCAAAGTAAATATAAATCAGTATGACTATATTTCATGGTCTAGAGATTTTGCTCATAGTTGGTATAATGCATCAGTGTGACTATCAGATTAATTTCTCAAGTATATGTAGGTCAGTGACCCATATTTTATGGCCCAGCAAATTTGCTTCATGTCTTGAAGACTATTTACTCCAGGAAAGTTGTTTACTCATCAATATCAGTCGATTCATTAGGTTTCAAGGCTCTAGTTTTAATATTTTTTAGCTGTTTTTCTGACAAGATTTCAGCCATATTTTTTCAAAGGGCCATAACTCAGGAAAGGGACATAATCCTGTTGAGAAAAAAATACGTGTCAGCTTTTTTTTTTTCATGATGAATCCATATAAAAACTTTCAAAACAGTAGCATGCACGGTTCTAAAGTTATCAAAAAAGTGTGACGAACGGACGAACGAACGGACTGACGGACGAACGCCTCATAAGCAATATGCCCCTACAATTTCTTCGAAGCTGGGGACATAAAAAGTATATCTATTCCAGCGGCAAATCCCAGTGTAGTGCTTCATATAGGAAGTAGTCCTCTCCAGCACTCCCCCCCCCTTCACCCCCGGACGGACGGACGAACGCCCCAGAAGCAATCTGCTCCTCAAACTGTTTCGAAGTTGGGGGCATAAAACGTATTCCTATTCCAGCGGCAAATCCCCGTGTAGTGCTTCATATAGGAGGAAGCCCCCCCACCCCACCCCCGCAACCCCCTCCTAAAGCCCCAACTTACAAAAATATGCACATCTTAGGCTTAAATGCAGTTATGTTTTAGATGATGCCTAGCTCATTCTAGCAGGCCCGTACTGAGGCGTCTGAAAGGGGGTGGGGCGGGGGAGGGGGCGGGCGCGAAATTCTGGTATTTTGAAAGGGATGCGAATGCTTAGAAATTGTCTTTTTTTTTTTTTTAATTCTTAAACTGCCAATCACAACAATTGTGTCTGCTTTGTCACCTGCTTGTGATTTTAAATCATTTTTTGCAAACAGCATGAAGCAGTCTGATCAGGGTCCATAGTGTTTGCCTGTATGCAAAAATAAGTTTGAAAAGTTTGCAAGAATATTAGCAGACGACATAAACAAACAACATTTTCAGATGCAGGTTTTCTTGGCATTGATTTAAATTTTATTTTGATTGCTTCAAATACAACATAATTTACTACAATACAATATTTTCCAGGATCTGACAGTAAGCCTTAGCTTGTCTGAAAGTCAGCTCCTAGCAATAAAGGCATGTAACTTTCTTTGATGTTATGAGTGGCTGAGCCTTTTGACATATTTGATCATAAACAATTAAACCAAAAGCTTAATTACTTATATGCATATATGTAAACCGTAACATACATACACTCATACATACAACATACAAACATACGCACGCATTCAGGCACGTACACAAACGCATGCATACACTTATGCGTGCACGCGCATATGCATCAAACATGCAGAGAGAGAGGGAGAGAGAGCATTTTAAGGTTAAGGTTGAAATTAGGGGTGTAAAGTGGCTGTTTGGTTAATTGCATGATCTTGAAATAATTTTCTCAAAAAGTGTGTTGGGTGGGGGGAGAGGGGGGGGGGGGGGAAGGCGGGAGGTGTGGGGGCTTTTGTACCGCAGTCCTTCTGCGTACAGGCCTGTAGACTGTCAATCAAAAGTATCTGATGCCAAGAGAACTCAACTCTCACATATTCCTTCAAATAGTGTGCAAAGCCATTATAATGAAACCATGATAAAGAGATCGATTTTCAACAAATGCATTGAATTATTAGTGTACAGCCTGTACTTCAGTGATTGAAGCTACGTCATCGCATTCTGGGAACCAGTGAATTGCGTCACCAAGGTCAAAAGCTGACTACATCAGAATTTGACGGTACAGAAACAAATAAAGTTGGAAAGAAAACAAAAAATGGTATTTTTTGGATTTTTTACTTGTAAGTCGGCACTGATGGCTCTTGATCTGAATGGGGATGGCTCAATCAGTGGTCTGATCAGCTCTACGATGTGCCGGATGCTAACCGGTAACAGCGCCTGGCCCCTCGTCCGACACTTCGGTAAGCGGATCACTTCTTTCCCGAAAACACAGTCTTTCCTTCGGTGTCCAAAATGATCGAACAAGATGTTCGCCGCCATTTTGATTCCGCTAATGACTGGTTAAAATTACCCCCCGACCATCATTAAAATTAATTTCAAATTAAGCGATTTAATGACGAACATTCATAATTAAAATTTTTGTACAACCGGACTTAATGACGAACTTTTTAACGACGAATTAACGGGCCGCTAATTTGAAATTAAAGTTTGATACACTCGGATCCTGATCTAATAGCGTTGACAAGGCTGTTCAACTCCAAGTCAAAATAAAATTAAATACGTAGCATACAGTGGCAGTTCATCAGATGCAATTGCAGTTATACACTGGATGTATTTCTGGGCCCAGTTGTTCAAAGCGTCGTTAGCTTAACGAGCTCGTTAAGGTTCATTTCGTTAACTGTTTTAGCGGATTCAATACACAATATTCTGAAATTTTTTGATGAAAAAATGTGAGTAGCTTTTGCAGTCGTGGAATTATTCTGCAAAAGCTACTCACATTTTTTCAGCAAAAAATTGCAGTGCAAAAGCTACTCACATTTTTTCAGCAAAAATTTCAGCATATTTGCGCATCACTCGATTAAAATTTTAACGAATCGTTAACTAACGACATCGTTAGTTTTGAACAACTGGGCCCTGGTTATTTATTTGGTGCATTTCTAGATAAACTTTGCATTGATTTGTATATATGCATGGTACAAGTATAAGCTGACACAAAAGGTTTGGTCTTTACTTCACACACAATAAATAGCCTCTGGTTCTGTACAAGCAAATCTTTGCTAAATCGACTAAATCCCAAAATGCAAAGGTGAACTGGAGAGGTCTAAATGATATCTCGTCTAAAGAGAATCACCCTCACATTAAAAATAATTACAGCTAATTTCACATCACCTATTAGGCTTACCTCATCAAAATCAAAATAAGTAGTTATGCAGTGTGCCGAAAAAGTGCATACGAATGGAGAACATCATCTGTATATGTGGGTGTTCCAATAAATATTATTCTATTTTATAATTCTGTGCTATATCTAGCCCCGGGTTTTACTTATAGACAACACGCAGGTCAATGGAGTATTGTGGATCAACAATTGATTCACTTCCGTGTCCCAACTGAACTGTATGTTGTCTACGCCCATGGGCTAAAGGGCGTAAACAATAAATCACATGCAGTTGCAGTTGAACATGGGAGCTAAATTCTGAATGACAAAAATAAATAATATTACCTTTTAAAAAAAGTTTGCCCAGTTGCCATGACACAACTCAAATATATCATTCATTATAAAGGTTTTGTTTGTTTTGAGGTTTTACGGCCCAGTCAATCCAATGGGGTCATGTCGAGCGCGGTCAATTTACCTAACCACACGTTTGCTGGGCAGGCTTAGTCCTCTAAGCGGTTAACCAGTATTGTGCACATCCTTTCGCCAGAAACTGACAACTGCCCTTCTTGAATCAGCGGAAGGGAGAGAATGACCGTAGAAAATATTTCATGATCAATCTCCACGAAAGAATGTTGCCGACCTCGGCGGGGGTTGAACCCGCGACCTCCTGGTCTCCAGTCGGACGGCGCATCCAATTGAGCCACCGAGGGCGGCTCATTAGAATGATGGGTATACATTTACCGTATACACTATCCTAAACGAAAGGGTAATTATTTTTTAAACTACTTACATCTAATCCACTAACCAAGGATTCAAGAGATGACAGTGACGACAGAAGCCGTGACTGAAATGATAAAACACCATCAGTTATTCTAGCACTTTTAAAAAAGAAAGAGAAATCTTCTTGAAAAGCAAAATAAGAGATTTTTCCACAGTTCTGTCTTTGAAATTATACAAATCCATTAGTTTGGAAAGAATTTTAACACAAAAAATAACAAGATGAACGCTTATCTGTGTAGCTCCTGCAGAAACAGGTCTCCACTTTTTGAAATGTTTATGTGCCGGAATATTTTGCTGATGAGATCGATTTATTCCATATGCTGTACGTTTGGACATACATCGTGTCATGTTAAGAGAAAATATTTCTACATGATACATAAGAAACGGACAAAAAATATTCCACACATTCTCACTGAGACCTTCTATGCTAATAGAACCAAGTAAGGGTGATGAGACTTTACGAATGTGCAAGATGATCTGGATCTGCAGAGAACATAAGCTGGATGCAAACGTTTTGTTTGACACTACTCATCTACAAAACATCCCAACTAGCATTCTTTATAAATCTATAGCGGGCCGTTATCGGCCCGTCAGGGTAGCAGACGGGCCGATAACGGCCTGCTATAGATTTATAAAGAATGCTTACTGGGATGGTAGTAATATTATTGTTTTAATTCAATTATTTAATCGAGTTTCTGCAGTCTTTAAATAGAAACTTTTTACTGGCCTTAACCAAACCTTCATGTATATGTACCTACCCGTTGTTTCCTCACATATTTAGATTGTACGCGGCTAAAGTGTATTAACAAGGAAATGCTTGTTTACCTCCACCGCCCTATCAACTCTATCATTCGGATCTATGCCTGTTAACTCTATGATGGCTCAGTCCTAAACATTTGCAAGAAAGTTTTTGCTTGCCTTACATCGTACTTGTCTATGGTAAGGCTTACTATGGTTCTACTAGTGGTTTTCTTTTATTCTGACATTCGGCAGTATCATTTTGCTCTGACGTTCGGTCGTTTTGCGTTTTTTTTTTTGTTTTGTTTTTTTCTGACGTTTATCATAACTGTTGCAATATATTGACAGTATTACCAGAAAGGATTCTAAATATTGTTATAAGCCAACTGTCCATGTCATTACTGGGAACTGATTAATTATCTTTGATGCTACTGTTCGTTCCATAATTTCAAAGGGACATACATAAAAATTCCTTGCTACACTGACTTCAATAAATATCGGAAAGAAATTATTGATCCTGTACAAGAAATTTGAAAACATTGATATAATTGTAAGCATGTTAAGCTTAATGCTATAACTGATTGCAAATAAAAACTTTAATATGATTGATAAACGAAGCTCGTTTTATCCTAAAAATGTTGAATTTCTTCCTCCTAAACATATGTTTTTCTTTCGGTATTTAAAACAAGGTATCAAGGGAATTTGTGAAACATATACCCTAGTTCCGGCTGATAAAGCCGCAATGTTATAGTTGTCTGACGACTACACCATATCAGAACTTTAAAACAGGAACCTGGTAATGTTGAAACATATGAACTCTCTTTGACTGATGAGAAGTCAAATTTTTGGCAACTTTTTTTTATCATATTACTGTTAAATTTAGGATATGTATTAAAGAAAATCAAGATAATCTTCCTACGTCATACTGACTACCAAAATGTCATAAAATACCTTACAAAGGACGCCTCATCGCATTCTAGTTCATGCACAATCACTGAATTATCTTTTAACTTCTTGCCCCATTGCTATTAAATCATGTAATAAAATATTGTGAAAAAGTTTATCAAAGGAATGATAAAAAAATACAGTTTGGCCGTCAAAAACGCTGATGAGGTTCCTTCCCTGGGTATCCACACATTCAAGTTTGCCATGATCATTTATTATTTGTATTCACAGCCGTCAACTAATCATTTGACGTTTTCTGTGTATTTTCAAACAAACGCGGTTGAACATGACGGAAGATCGGGTCGCAGACTCATTTACGGCTAAATGCTTAACTTTTTCTAGAAGGCTTAAAGCCCAACCTTACTTGGGCTCAGCGAGATTGTATTAGTGGTTTTATTTTGCCCTGACTCGGTTTGTTGCCTTGTCATCATTGTCGAGTCGTAACAGTGCAGAAAGGGTAATTTATATGTTTTCTTTTTATTGATCGACTGCTGTATTATCTAATCCCTACACGCACAAAAAGTTATATCTAACAGGAGTTCTATCAGGATAAATGGCGAGGGTTGGATATCAATAAAACCATAGCTACGTTCAGATACTGAGACGTTCGTCCCGAAATATATTTAAGAAATTAATTATTCCAAACCGTGCTCAAATGCCTAAGATAAAGCACAGTTGAGTTTGGGTTGTACCTATTTGAGCACGAGCGAGCGCAGCGAGCGAGTGCTCAAATGGATACAACCCAAACTCAACTGTGCTTTATCTGGGGCAGTTGAGCACGGTTCGGAATAATATATTTCTTTTCTAACACTCCTCATTGAGCGAGTTTTGCATAAATGATTTCTTTTATTGATTTTCATTATTATTTTTATTACCTGACTTCTCCTTTGGTAGTTGACAATACCTCTTAAGCATTACGTCACGCGGTTACGTAGTTACAAGGTTCGATGACGAATATTCAAAATGGCGGATAACATGCGAATCAGCTGACGGTGTAAAATATAAACGATGTATTAATATAAAAACTTAAACCCTGTGTTCATGAAAAAATTGCAAAACGTATGAAATTTTAGTGCCTTGATGAACTTAAATAAGGACAGATATAAAACAGCAAGTAAGAATGTTAACCGACTTACTTTCGTTTTCGAACGTCAAGATACACGATGGAAACAAGAAGTAAAACGAATGTGTTTGAATGGTGTAACCTGTAGAGAAACTCATCAGGTAAAAAAAGTCAAAGCATTGCAATATGTTCATAGATCATTTTCTGTCTTAATAAATAATAAAATTTATTATGTATATGAATGTTTCGGCCAATATTGTAAGCTAATCTAGCGTCCACAGTTACCAGAAGGCGAAACTTTCGTAAATATGATTGGTTTCCCGTCGAAAGCGCGCGACGAAATTCCTGTGCTCAAATACCTTAGATAAAGTACGGCTAGAAATGTAAAGACAAATAAGGAACAGCACGTGCAGGGGTGTTAGAAATAAAAATTACACAAGAAAGGCCACAATCACGAAGCGCAGCCTTTCCGAGGCACCGAAATAATGTGACTAGGAACAATTAATGTCACAACACAAATACACAGTTGCAATAATCGACATACAAACAAACAGCCTTGGAGCTGTCTTCGGAAAACTACTGGCACTGAAACTAGTTTTTGTTCGATCGCAAACTCGCCTTTAATTCTGATGCAGGTTTAAATTACAAATATGTATTCGATTCTCATAGGGTTCTTTACCTCACCAAGACTCACCTGCGCTGTTTCTACTGCAGGAATATACGTGTCTCGAATGTCCTCCATGTCCGAGATGTGATTGTTCCAACTCGCCTAGAATAATGAAATAAACCGACTATACAGAAGGAAAATTTTCTTTAATAACAAGTGTACGAATAGACAAAGGTCGATTTTAATTCTCTTGTTTGTAAAATATGGACATCGTCATGCGAAATTATGTCTTTTGAACCTCATCCTGAAAAGGCGCAAAGTCCTGAAGAAGAAATTACAACATGAGTGCGTTCAGCACAATAAATTAGGTATTGTTATGTTTATACGTTAGTATATATGGTTTAAACCCTACAGTGTATCCAGGTATATATTGAGACAATCTGTAGATAAATGATCAACAGTCAGTAAACTAAGCGGTAGTTAAGCAAATAATCTAACTACCTGACGAAATCTGGCTGACATCCACAGAAAGTTTCACAAACACAGGAACATATTTACCTTGATTTACTTTAATAAGTACTTTCATCCCAATCTCTACATACGAGTATATGCATCTAAATGTTCCTTCCATAGCCAAATATCTGTGATAAAACTCTTCAGGCAGTGCTCCTTGTAGACCTTTTAGCTTGTTAAATTCGTCCCTTTATAAAATGTGTTTTCTTAAATAGTCTAAAGTACACATTTAGCATCACTAACGAAAAATTGTCAGTTCATTTTTATGCATCCAAATAAAATCTAAGAATAATCCAAATTTGAGTAAAATGGTCTTTACTGAGAAGGTGAGGAGTGTGGGAATACAAGGAATATCCAAAGTATACGCAACATATGTGCAGATATATCGCTATATAGGGTATTTATGAAAGCGTTCATATATATAGAAGAAAAACACTCGCGCGTGGTTAGCTTTAGTGAACGCAGTCCAATCCAGGTTTAAGCCCCTCCCTCCTCCCTCTCCCGTTGTTTTCTTACTAACCGTTCCAATTCGGTTCTTCTGATGCAGTTTTTCTTTGTTTGTTCGTCTGTGCTTTCATATGTGGCGCTTGTGTTGTCCTTATTTGTTCCTTATCTCTCCTTCTTTTGATGCCTCGGTAGGGTTGTGTTTCGTAATTGTGGCATTACCTGGATATTTTCACATATACTTTTATTAAGATAGACCAAACTATCACTTAAATCTGTTACATTCGCTGCAATTTACAGTTGCTCAGGTTATTTTTAACAGTATGCCTGCTTTTAAGTTGTTTTTTGTGCAGTCAACACGAAGCACCTGTGGATATGATCAGCTAACAGTATTGAAACAATTAGATTATATATTTTCTAGTTCTTCCTCTTAGGTTCATAATCATTTCCAACAAAAATTCTTACTCGGTCTCAAGCACAGGCAACTTACTCTAGTGGCCCCACTACATGTATCCCGTATTGTTTCCATGGCAGTAATAATGGAATCAACATCAATGCTTACAACACTCTGGTTCACCTGAAATACACAAAGATCTCTGACCGTAACTAATGGTATCTGCACATCCAAACTCTCTTTACTTTCCTATATTTAGCATTACTAGGATTGTGACTTGTTTGTAGGAGAAATTTCACAAAGAATTACCCAGAGAGCAATGAAAAAAAAAAACAAAAACAAAAAAAAAAAAAAAAAACACACACACACACACACACACACACACACACACACACACACACACAAACAAACAAAAATGAAAATACTCTCGAAGTTTTCTGGACCAGTTTAACCAATTACGGGAAATAAGGTCTCATCAGTAATCTTTATACAAATTGTCAAATTCCCGGAATCACAAAGATACAGAAAATATATAAGCTAGGTATAGAAAATATATAAGCTACTCTACAGTAAAATACGCGGAAACATTTTTATGGCATCTGCATGACACTAATACCAGCTGTATTGATTAAATAAATACTGGATCTTTTTTGTTGTTTCGTCTGCCTCTTGGTGTCTGGGAAGGGCTGCGGTTTGTGATTGTGGCACTCCCTGGATTTTTCTCTTACCTTTTTTATTTCTTTAACGATGTTTGAGTGACATTCTTTTTAACGGAAATCGAACGCCTAATTCTGCTTTTAAGTTTTCATGATAATGTTTATTGTCACATGCTGATGCATTACTGACGCACTGTGTTGTATCGCATGTTTTTTTTTTTTTTTTTTTTTTTTTTTTCAGTTTTAATGACAGTATAACTGAAATTATACCGTTAATTGAAAATGATAATTAGTTCTACACCATATCATTTTTAAATGCCATTCCAATATCTTTAATGAAACAAAAAAAACCCTTAGTCTGGACCAGAAAAAAAAGGTAAAAGAAAAGTCCAGAGAGTGCCACAATCACAAACCGCATTCCTTCCCAGACACCTAGAGGTAGAGGAAACTGACAAAGCCCAACAAGCACAAATCATCAAACAAACGTCAAAAACAAAGCACTAACATTAGCTCTCTCTTCCCCAAGTGAGGTAATCGCAATGCTAAAAGGAATGAAAAACACAAGAAAAAAATAACACAAGGTAAGACATGAAACACAACGCCTCGTAGAATAAACCACAAAGCAACTAAAGTAAGACTAACACCAGGACCATCGCCTTAGAACGGCCAGTAGAGTAAACCACTTGGGGGTTTAGAGCACTTTTACCTATTTGCATTCACCATAGACTCTTTGTATATCAGATAGTTGTGGTTTACATACCGAAGTTTTATGTCCTGTTTTTTATGTGATAGATAATAAAGTTACTGAAAATCCTTTACCATATTGACAAAAACATCAAAGAGTTTGTGTTATTTTCTCAAAACATATTAGGTATGCAAAGATAATTTTATTACGGTCCCCATTTGATTACATTTTGTATAAAGTTATATAAAATAAAACATATAGTCTTCTGCATAATCTGCTTAATATGAGCTTAACTGTACCTAATTTAGTGACACAGAGGCCTTTCTGTTATTTAAACTTCATCAGTGCACATTAATGAATCGAGAGTTTTATCTACAAAGTTTTGACTGGATGACAAAAGGCAGACAAACGGAAAGTAAATCAACTCAGCAGTACTCGTAAAGTAACCCAGCAAGATAGAAAAGATCAAGCAGTTTAATTTCATGTAGTTCCGCTGCATGTTGTGTTTTTGCAGGGTTTGCACTTAACAATCACCTTTCGGAAGGGCTGCGGTTTGTGATTGTGGTACTCCATGGACTTTTCTCTTACATGTTTTTTTTTTTTTTTTTTTTTTTTTTGTTCAAAAGATTGCTAAATACAAAGATTTAAAACAAATGTTTATTAGTTGTTAACTGCCGTTTTTGCCCATAGGATTTCTTCATCCGAGCCATTTATTGTTTCAAGTACTCCCCGTACATTACCATAGTGCAGATTATATTTTCATTTCCTTTGGGATCCCTCAGTCCATTGTGGTATCTTTGAAAATGGAGTTCTGCTCATACATACGCTAGATGGCGTAAGCAGTGTTGCAAACTTCATTACTCCTTATGAAGAGTCTCAATAAAACCTACTCCCATTTTCTACTCTGTAAAGTGTTCTTTTTTGACGTTTATTTACACATACAAGTATGTACATACAAATGCCTTTAACGGTGGAAACGGAAGACAGAACGGTACTTTGTAACGAACATCCATTTCCTATGCATTTCATTTGTGCAGTTGGATACTTATCAACAATTAGGATGGTATGTCTATGCATGCGGATAAGTAGATAATCCATTGTACTGAATGTTTCCATTGGGAGGCAAAATAAAATTGTTACTTTCTAAGGTCTTTTCATATAACCATCAGCTGATTCTTTCTTTTATCAAACTACAGAGACAAATGTTTGCGCTTGAAACTAATATACAAAACTGCTTTATTGAAGGACGATGATGGAAACAAACGGTACAAACCAAATGTTAAACTGCTAACATTCCTTTCGCAAAACGCGCAATAATGCATGCAGATTACACAGATGGCAATGTGACACTAGTAGACACAAATCAACCTGCGCCGCAGCGAAAAAGGTCTCGTACTGTATATGCGGAAAACGAAGCCCCAGATCAGCCTGCCTATTCGTGCATACCAATCAGGACCTTAATCGCCTGCAATACAATCTTTAGATAGCGAAGAATATATTAAGGAATAAAGAGCAGGCGGGTCTAAGTATTCGCTGGCCAATACGTCACATTGACCATTTTCTATTCTGTGCCTCTTATATCTTAAATTTGAATCCCGAAAGGGTTTCACACGATTTCGTTAAAGGACTCTTCCGAGTGTACACCTTAATTGAGAGAACGTCGTTGCCATGATCAGATTGCGGGTAAGTGCAGGTTTATCTGGGTCTATGGGTCGCGTATGCCATAGAGTTTGTGCGCTTTATGTTAGGAAAGACTTAATGTAAATAAGTGAACTCAGAAACTGATACAATAAGATCCACATCAAGCTCTCAACACCAAAGGAAAAGACAGACAAATGCAATTAAACAGCTAAAAACAGAACATATTGCAAACAGTTGGCAGCCCTTTTCCGAAAAGGGGGCAACTCTGTTACCCAAATTTAACTGAATATATCATTAACTAACATATAACTGTTAAAAGAAAACTAGTTCGTGAAACAGTACGGAACATTTAACAAAACGTACCGCATGAAAAGAAATCGCCTTAAGCTAGTTTTACGGTTCTCCATTCTCGTTCTCAGGTTCCATTATGATATTTGTTCGATCCGCATGGAGTTCCTCAATTCATCCATGAATCATTAGGAGCAACAAATAAATCACAAATAAAGCCTATAATAAAGCAAAGGTAAGGACTAAACAGAAACACCTGGGGTGTCAAACAACACCACTGGCATACTGGAGCAAACGAAAACCACCAATTGAACCCCGGTGGGCCGAGAAACAAACATAATATGTTCCGGCTCTGACCATCTTAATGAATAGTTGTTTTTAAGTTGGAGCCATCACTGAGTCTGAAATCTGATCTACTGCCATGCAATTAAGGAGCTAAGCAAAGTGGTCAACCAGGTTTGGGTCATTAATTAAATTTTAGAACTTGACTCACCACGCCGTTGATCTCAGTAAAGTTTATACTGCTTAAGCCAGAATTCCTAAGGTCTTCCAGGCCTGACTTAATGTCAGGTGTTAGAACTGTGAACGACGATAGATCCACTGCACTGGTTAATCCGGACAGATCACCTGTTATAACCCCTGTATACTGAAACAATATATATGTACATGGGATGAGAACAACCGCACAGGTCAATTTGGGTAGACCACTTGAATAACAGTGTCACAAGAAACGTGTATTAATTAATTATATCAGAATATTTAGGTTTTCGGAAGGCGTGACTTGCATAGGTTTGATGGAATTTTTTTTATAAAAACCTGTGTGATGTATACCTATTAAAACCTTCTCAAACTTCTGTAATTTACAGATACATAATATGCAATTAATGTCTTTGCCGTTTAATATACACTCGTTTCCATTCAGTACTGCAGCCAGAAATGGATTCCGGGAGTTTATAATCATGTCGAGTTAATTCCAGCATTCTCTATTTAAAGGCAGATTCCGTAATTAAAATATTCAGTAACTGCTTTTTTTTCTCTTATTGGAGGTGTTTGTGTTTGTTTATTAGGATTATTGCTTATGTATCTCGGAAGAATGACAGAACTTTAAAGCTATTTTGCTCTCAAAACTTTAAAGCTATTTTGCTCTATCATGAACGAAACTTGGTCAACAGTTGTATATATCAAATGGCTTACAGCATGATAATGTTGCAAGAGAGCCCTTTCTTCAGACTATTGATAATAAGACAAATGAAGTCTTCCAAAACAAATTTAACTAGAGTCTTGCATCCATTTTTTGCCAAAGGCAGGCCACTAATTAACGGAAAAAATGTAAGTTTTATTAGTGACCCATCTTCTTGATAAAATAAATCCATTTATGAAATTTCGTGAATATATCCCATACGATTCAGGACGTATGGATCGTGCACCAATGTTTGCCAAAGGCAACTCATAAACCGAGAAAGCAAGAATATTGTAATTCTTATTCGTGCTGAAATCGACAAAGAATGAACATGTACTACTAACTATTCGTTGTCGATTTTAAATGAAAACTATGACTTTACAATATATAATTTTCACCCTGTCCAAGGATTTATCTTCACTAAGGATTTCAATAAAATCTTCTTCTAAAATTTGCTTGAGCATTCTTGTCTTATATGAGTTCATCATATACAAAATGAAGCCTTCCGATATATATCGAGTGATAATTTTCTACTGTACTGAACCCATTTTTGCCTAGGGTAGCCAACTCATAAATAAAAAGCGAGATTTGTAATCCTTATTTGCGACACCTCGCTGCGATAAGATTTAGGGTTCAGTCAAGATTTTTACCAAGGGCATATAAATCATAAATCGAGAAAGCAGGAGTTGTCATTTGTACGGTTCAGTCGTTATGGCCCGGAAACGACTTGTTGACAAGGGCAGATAATTCATAAATCAAGAAAGCGAAAGTCGTCATTGTTGTTAGCGACACATCACCTCCATAAAATAAGCCCATCTGTGCACTCGTGAATCAATAATATGCAGGTGGTATAGCCTGAATGCAAAAGAAATTGATGGACGCACAAACGGACGGACAGACCGACGGGCATGGGTAACATAATGTGCCCAGTCACCATTCTTAGAACGGTAGGGATCTTCCACCTTCTGCTTCAGCGTTTCTGCTTCTAATACGTCCATCTTAGAGAAAATTAAGCCTTCCAATATTCACCCAACTAGTATTACTTTTTCTGCTGTATTGAATCCATTTATATCAAGAGCAGATTCATAAACGAAAAAGCGACATTTGCATTTCTTGTTTGCGACACATCAATCACTTCGATAAAATATAAGCATTTGCGAGTTTCATGTTTCTATCCTATACAGTTAAGACGAAATTTATCAAAGGCAGATCACTCATCAAGTGAGAAAGCAAGAGAAAGCAAGAGTAATCATTCATGTTTGCAAACCATTCTTTCGAAATTTTGAAATTGCCCATATTTGTCCTGCATGGTTCAGGAGTTAAGGCACAAACACGAATTACTAGCGACAGCAGATAACTCATAAAAGGAAAAAAGCATGTTCATGACACATGGTCTCGATAACATAAATCCACGGGAAGTTGTGTGAATCTATCCTGCAGAGTTCTGAAGTTATAATCCGGACACGACTAAATACACGGACGGAAACTCCTCCTAATGACCTTCTGAAATGCACTCCATGGATATGGCAAAAGTTGAAACTCTTTAGTATGGATTGATTCATTTCTGTGCAATAGGCAACAAAAGGTTGTAGTCAATGGTGCAAAATTGCAATGGGAACCTGTTTTGTGTTGTATGCCGCAGGGCACTGCTCACGGTCCACTGTTGTTTTGTCTTGTATATAAATGGCATCATGGTTGGAATAGAATCTAAGATTCGTTGTTTTTGCTGATGACTGTGTCTGCTATCGTCAGATTGATAGCATTGAAAATAATGTAAGAGAAAAGTCCAGACAGTGCCACGATCACAAACCGCAGCCCTTCCTAGACACCAAGAGGAAGAGAAAACAGACAAAAACCAAACAAGCGCAAATCTAACAAACGTACAAAAAGCACTAAGATTAGCACCCTTTTTCCCAAGCGAGGTAATCGCAATGCTAAAAGGACTGAAAAACACAAGAATAAAATAACACAAGGTAAGACATAAAACAAATCGCCTCGTAGAATACACCGCAAAGTAACAAAGAGTAAGATTAACACTAGGACCACCGCCTTAGAACGGTCAGTACAATAAACCACCGTGGGGTTTAAAGCCCTTTTACGGCCAGCCAAAGAAGACACATCAAAACTCCAAAAGGATATTGATCAACTGGGTAAATGGGTCAGAAAATAGGGTATGAGATTTCAACCCATGAAATGTTACATTATGCAACTTACTAGGAAGCAGATCTAAAAGATCAATGCAGTTTACTCCTTAGAAAGAACGGTCCTCAAAAATGTGGACATAAATACCTTGGTGTGACAATTTCTACGAATTTGAAATGGAATGCTCATGTAAGCAATATTTTCTTAAGACGTAACCTATCGTCATGCCCCCAAGATGTTCAGGAGTTACAAGGGGTTGGTGCGACCAATTCTGGTGTACGCTAACACTGTTTGGCACCCACATGTAATAGTTGTCCAGGGAGAATTAGAAAAGATTCAGAATCGTGCAGCTAGATTTGTGACTGGTAAATACAACTTTGAACTAGAAGTGTGATTGGCATTCTTGAACAATTAGGGTTGGAGTCGTTTCACAAAAGACACAAAGATAGTAAACTCATATTGCTATTCAAAAAGGTCTGAAAGGTAGAGCTAGTATACCTTGTGAAGACCTTCAACTACTAAATATGCGCAGTAGGAATCAGCATCCATTTGCATTTCAATTAAGTGACATATGCTAGAACTGACATGTACATGTACAGTTTCTTCCCAGACACCATTAGGGATTGAAATGCATTCCATGCATCTATAATGTCCTCTGTTGAAAGTTCTGAGGACCATGTTGCTAGATTCATATCACTTTTGAGATCTAACTAGTCTCGCAATCGTTTGCCCTAGTAAACGAATGTCTATTGATGTGTCTCCAGTAAAATACCCTGAATCTGATTCTGATTCTGACAAGTAGATATTTGTAACTTTATATGCCCCTTCAAAATTCTTCACCATTCTATAAAATGGCGGGAGCATTAAAGACAGTGATCAGCGGAACCAGTAGTCAGCGTTCTAAAAATTAAAAATAAGAGAGAAGATATCCAAGAAATGCCACCATCACGAGGCACAGCCCTAGTATTACAACCTTAAACAATCCTTTTCATACATGGGTTATTTTTTAGTTTTGTTTGTGTGTGATCATTTCGAGGCTGTTTTATGAGCGAAATGATTTTTATGCACATTACACAATTTATATCGAAGTGTAATCGGCATAAAAATCATTTCGTTAATATAACTGCCGATGAATCACTCATAAACCGAACAACACTCGAATGCTTTGTGGGTTAGTCGCCTGCGTTTACACATCGATAATATCCACTAAATAAAACCTCATTTTTATAATTCCAACTTGGGCGTGCTTTTATACGTTGAAAAGGTGAGTAAATTAGCTAGTAATCTACGTCAAGGAGATAGTTCCAAGATTCCTCCCCATGAGATTTATTGAAGTGTAAATGCCGTTTTCAATTTGCCTTTGGCCAATCAAACTGCGTTAAATTAATGTAAACTTGGTATGTAGGAATTATTAGTGTTGGGAATCAGCCAGAAATTCATAGTCGATTATCGGTTTTGTAAAACCGACTGATTATCAATTAATAATTGACTTACAGACAGTATATTCACTCTTTATGCCTCTTCCTGGTACTTATTCATTGCTCAAGATCAATAAGAGGGGTATTTAAATAATATGTTTCTTATTTCTCCATAAAAACATATGTTGTGGGTACTCATTAGAAGCGCCTCGCGGAGATAATATTTTTCTTATCCATCCATGAAAACATATGTTTTCATGGAGAAATAAGAAAAATACCAGTACTTTGAGGTTGACATATTTAAGGTTATTTTATCATTTTTTTTTCACTTTTATTGACCACAAATCTAGTATGACCCAAATAGACAACTTTGAATTCATTTCTTTATAACATGCCTTTAAAATTAAAACGTGAAAAAAATATGTTTCTAAAAATATAATTTTCCGATAAGTCGACTATAAAAAATATTTCCATCATCAGTCACAAGAGGCGAAAGTGACTTATGATAGATTTTAATCGATAATCAGTGGCAACACTAAGAATTATACGTATTTGTCTACTTAGTTATTATTTTATTTTAGTACACTATATTGTGGTGCGTATGAAGTGTGTTGAAGTGCACATGTCCTTTCGTTTTATTCTTTTCTTGCTCGAGATGTCTGTATACTTTGAATGTGGCTTCTCCTGGATATCAAATAAATGCACGCCAGAATAAACCTTAGCGTAAACGCGAATAGGAACTGCCCAGATATTCCATGTGTGTGTGAAATCGTTTCTGGAATCTGAAGACTGAAACAAAGCATACGGTCAGACAACGAGAATTATCTACACATTTGTAAACTTCATATACGCTTACCTGTGTAGTGTTAAGGAGGTCTTCCAGAGGCAGAAGGGTGTTTAGTCCTAGCAATGTAAATGGTGCTTTATTTGCACGACAACCTCTTGAAAGAAAGAAAAGAATACAAAAGCTCAGCGATTTTCCTAATATTATTGGTCATTGTACACTCAAGTGAATTAATGTACTATGTAAGAAGAAAAGACACATTTGTAGATTTTCTGCAAAATTTATTAGGGACTCAACTTATGTAATAGTCTGTTTGCTTTACTGCAAAAAAGAAATCTGGAAAGGGTGTCTACCTCTTAAAGGAAAGAATTTGCTCCCAAGAAGCTATCTATTCTAAGATTGAACAGATTACTCCCAAGATTAGGAGAAACTTCTTTCGTTTTAGAGTAAACACCTTTTTAGGAAAAAGGTAAATCACGTTTGAAAATTTTCCTCAGCTATTAATTTATTCTGATTAATGCATGCTATCAGATTAATTAAGACAAGAAAAGACCAAAATATAAACAATCCATACTTGCGTTTTTTCATGTGTCTATAAATCTCTTATATATCAATTACCTTTACCTGACCGTTATCGGGCCGTGTAAATAAGACAGAGGTCTCAGTGAAAAAAGAGAACTAAGGTAGTGTTAGTTATAAAAGAGGAACGTCAGTGAAATAATAGCGTGTCTATTACAATACAAAAATGTTATCGTACCGTCATTTAGTTGCGGAACGACGGCCATACGATCCTGTTATAGGCTTCACCACGACCACAATTCCAAATGCTTGAAGGAAAACTAGTGAAGAGCAGGTGTTAACACATGCCACATCGGGCACAAATCAACTGCCATGATTGGCGAAATACAGTTATCACATAAATTAGATAAGCGGTTCCCTGTCAAGCCTCAATTGTTATGACGCGTGAAACAAAGCCAGCAGGAGACACCATGCAGGAGATGCTTCTGTGACTGTATGAAAACAAACCAAACAAATGGAACGTGGAACCCCGATAAGAATAACTTATAAGTAAAATGTATATATTTTGACTATTGCAATGAAATAAGTATAATTACTTACAGCAAAAAGTTGTATATGCCGACATCAACAGAAGCATTGCCTAATAATAGCGCCCCAATGCTAAATCCTGGAACGCCGCCTTGGTCTATGAACTGCAAATAAAACATAGACTATAGCAAAGTTAGCCTTTTTACTAGCTTAACTGGAAAAGATACTACTCCAAGAGGTATAACATTAACATGGAAAATTTGTTTCCCTTCTCACAAGGGCTACTCTTATACAGTTACTGTTTCAAACACTAGATAATCAACTTTCTGGCTGCAAAATTTGTTGCCGTTTACTAACTGGTGGCAAGCTTTTTTCAGGTACATCTCTCGACCTTAACTCCAGACTGCAAAAGCCTAGACTACCGTCCTTTCGACATCACTCAGAAGGATATTACTTGCTTGGTTTTTATTTTAAATGAAAATAACTCGTCCTCATTGACCATATCTAATCAGAAATCATTTGTTGTTTTCCGTTTTTGTGTTTTGTTCTGAAATATTTACTCTGAAATTAAGTTTATAGCCAAAAATAAGTCCGACCTATGTAATTTCTATAGTAGTGATTTTGCGTCATTTGTATCGAAGAACAGTGTTTTATTTTTAGTTTTATTTTTTATTTTTTTCGTTTTGCAGAATTTCGTTATATACAGGGTGTTCAATTATTTTAAGCATCATGTTTACTATGTTTCCATCAATAACTTTATTTACTATGTTTCCATAAATAACTTTCTGGAAAAACATGTTAACAAAAACATGTTGTTTATGTCCTTGATTCTGGACTGAGTTATTTTTGGCATGTCATAGAATATTTAGAAGTTTCTTGACTGAAACTGAAAAATAAGAGATGCCTGTAGTAAATCCTTTTTCTACAATGTTCTTCGATATTATATAAGGAGAAAAAATTTCATATGGGCATTTTTGTATACTTTCATCAGAAATTACTCGTATACCGGATTACTTCCATAATTTATTCATTTTGGACTTAAATTCTGAATTCAGGTACGTTAAATTGTGGGATCAGAAACTGTTATTCAAAGGATTTGTTTAATAAATTCTTGTGGATTATTTCTGAGGGACTTTGTGACATAAACTTGAAAGTTACTGTTTACTTACATTCTTTTGTTTTGAATCTTGTCTTATTTTTTGTGAATAAATATTGTTAATAATTAAAAGCTTGTTGCTGGTTTCACTTTCATTTCTTTCTCGTAACGCCTGGCTCGTAACAATTTAATTAATTATGCTTCATGACAATATTGTGAACTTTAATAAAACTCCCTTTGAAAAATATTGACAGTATCTAATTATTCAGTTCAGCAGAAAAGAGTCTCTACCTTAGTGTAATATGTGATTTGACCACATTCTGTCAAACGACACAAAATGCTTTTTGTTCTAATAGCTCTTGAAAAATCTAGTTTCAAATAATGGCTTTTGCAGTTGGTAGAAAACCATCATTACGGGTAGGAATGCGCCAGGAAAATTGAACTAGAGTGCTCATCTTGGGTATTTATGCAGACAGTCCAAGTTTTACACATACGCACACTGCACTATATAAAATACCCACCTCACTAAATATTGAAAGGTCGATAAGGGGCTGGCAGAGTTTCTCCATATTACCTCCAACAACAAACGTAAGACTGGTCAGTAACATCAGTAGCGAGCCCACAATAAACATAATAACCACGGGTCTGAAACATACATTTCATGACATAACGACGAGTTGCGAGCATAAAGCTGGAACCTTATCATAATAATGCTCTTGGTGAAATAATGAGCGATATTCTTTTATTCTTTGTTGTTGAATTTTATATTTTTGTTTTTGTTTTTGCCAAATAAATAGAACTCTTGCAAATGCACAAGCCGATCTCTGTAAATAGTCATTATCAGTCCATATAAGCTAAGAAAAGTAAACATCGCTACCAATTACAACGTCACAGCGATGGTTATAAAACTTTAAAAACCACTGCATGTAGGCACAAAACTGACAGTCGGAAAACTAATAACGATGTCAAATGATAAATATAAATGGATCATAAATTTGAGACTCAAATGATCATATTTTCTCTGCACTACGGACCTAAAAGTAAAAGTAAATGTAAGAACACATGGATATAAAAGAAAGCCACGTATTTCACGGTTACGAAGCTGCATTTTCAAAGACCGGCTCTGTCAGGAAAACATTATCTCGGCTGCTGAGGCTCGGAGGAGAAAAAACATCGGATTGTCGTTTTGTTTTGCTTTACGTATGCACATTGTCAAAAAAGGAGAATGCGATTCAAATAATAAATTCTGAAAGAAGTGGTCCCTTGAAAGCAAAGAATACACTATAGAAAGCGAAAACCGCAGACTCTTTTTTATTGAGTGTTCATGATCAGAAATGAAACACTGCTTATGCCTCCTAACACCGGCTAGAACGATGTTCTATTTTCAAAATATTTTAGATGGACTGAGTGATTCCAAAAGACCAGAATGTATTAACTACAAAACCTTGGAATCAACCGAAGGACTTCTTGTGTGCGTTGTATGTTTTGATGGTCAATATGGGTCATGTCTGAATCACTTTTGTCGCGTAGCAGAGTAGAGCCAGCTACCCGCGCAAACATGACCTAGGCAAGCTCGTCCATATTTGACAATTCATCTAAACTTTAAACAGTGCAAGCAGAAGTCCAGATGGTTTAACTACAGTTCCCTTTTTATCAGATACATAGTTTCTATGTTATTAATGTGACTGACCAGATTTCTGCTGAAACTAAAAACCGCACTAAATAAACAAAATAATTATTTGATTGATTAAAACATTAAAAAACGTTTGAATGACTGTAAGTTATATTTTATTTCCTTTAGGATCATTGAGCCTATCTGGTTATTTTGAAAATCGAATACCGCTTAAGCCGGCGCTATGGGGAGTATGCTGCCTCGCAAACTACAGTGTTTGCATATGAAGAGACCCAATCAAACCGAGTCTCCGATTTTTCTGATTTTGTATTTTCTTTGTTTCCAAAGGCATTTTTTTTTTCTTTTTACTCTACTGTAGCTGGTGTTGTGTCATATGGCGGCCGTAATAATTCTCACTGTACATCATCATAGTGCAGGTTATATTTTATTTCCTTTGGGATCATTGAGCCCATCCTTGTTATTTTGAAATCGGCTTAAGCCGGAGCTAGATGTTCTTCCGGTTTAGAGCATTTCTCTTATGATCAGCATTTTGGAGAAAGCATGGTAAAGAGAGAAGGTATCCGAGTATTTAGATAAAGTATGATACTTACATGATGAGACAACATCCTCCAAGATTTGACAGGAAACCACGTTCTGTTGGCAGTTTTTCACTGTCATGTCCACAACAGCCGCAGAATAAGGCGAGTAAAATAATTGCCACGATGCCTGTAAAGAGCCCTGTTAGACCATACCCAAAATATACCCTGGAAACAGAAACAGGATGACACTAGCCACGCAAACACAGAGAGAGAGAGACAGAGAGAGAGAGAGAGAGAGAGAGGGGGAGAGAGAGAGAGAACACCACATGCACATATGCATGTTGCAGATTAAATTAGTCATTTTATGATCACGACAACGGGGCCTTAATTAATTCTTTATCAAGAGCATTATGTGCTTTCTTCAGAAATGGTGACAGGTCTGTTTTAACCAAAACTGGCAAAATATTCAAAAGTATACTTTTTTAGTCTTTTTTTTTTTTTTTTTTAAATTTAACACAACACGCATATTTTGAAACTTATAGCGCTGATTTTTCTACGGGCATTGTTTCGTCTTTCACTTGCTATGCATAGTTTGCTTATTTTCTTGTGTATTTATTTTTGCATATTTTATAAGAAATATTGGACCTCACCAGGTTTAAAATATCTGTTCTCTTAACTCTGTACTGTAACATATACCAGTACTTTCATGAATTAAAGCTATGTTACCGACGTTATCCGCTGAATAATAGCGACTTCATATGATAATTAAGAAATAATTTTACTCTGCTGTAAATTATCGTCGAATAATCCATGATGTTGGAGGGCTGATTGCGAAGTGTGAATTCACGACGGCGAAGCCGGAGTGAATTAATATTCGCATATGCCCGACAACACCATGCGATATTCGACGATAATTCACAGTAGAGAAAAAATAATTTCGATTTTAATGTGATCCATAAAGGAAAATCTACATCACTTCAATGTTACCCAAAGAACTTTTTTGCAGTGGATGTCGATAGAAGTAAATGTTTACAGGCTACGTCACCAAACGCGCCCTTTTGCCTGCACTACGTTGACGACGTGAATTATTGTAGTCTGATCACGGTAACATTTCCATAAGGCGCTATGGGAAAACGTTAACTTCATATCAGAATAAAATAATGTCACGTTAATTAAACTTTAGTCATATTGTGCATATGGATATACAGAAGCTAGGAAAGGTACATATTCTGCCTAGCTAGTTTCTGAATCCTTCGCTGAAATACATGGAATACATGGAAATATTTAAAAAGATTTTAATAGAATCTCGCTACCCTAAAAGCTCCTGTCAAGTTTCACGACTCTGTTCCATGCGCGTTAACAGTTATGACCCGTGATTGATAAAATGACCTGCACGCACTAAACGGGCGATTGCAGAGCACATGCAGGCGTCAACAGACCAACTTTGTGCTGGTCGGTCTTCGGCAGATTGTGTAACAATACTGTTAGAGAGATCACGACTCATTCTTAAACCTTTCATTCCTGGGATTCTTGTGGACATTCTGTCCTTGAATTTGGATTTTTCCATTGATGCAAACAGGGGTTTCAGTCTTAAACCAAAATCAGAATGGAAAACAATGTAGATCTTATTTGCACAGGTAGTTAGTTTAGTCTGTAGGACTGAAAGGGTTAATCATAAGAACATGTTACCTGTAGCCATCGTATTTCTGCATCATTTCAAAGAAACTACCTAACTCGGTTCTAAAGCCGGAAGGGTCGACACTCTGGAATAAAACATAGCTCGTACAAGTGAGGACATTTACATATGTTCGAACAACAAATGTCCTAGTCGGAATGCATACACTTGTTGCCATAGATAGAACAGAAAATATCTACCAGACTCTACAGCTGTACACACATTACTGGGTTTTACAATCAAGATTGTAAAATCAAATGTGCTGCAATTTACGCTTTCAGGGTTGACAACTCTATCAACATAGTTTTTCCTACCTTCCGAAAAGAGGTCCGCTCTAAGAGGAAAGAATTTGCTCCCCTTTCTTTCCTGTCTACTCAGTGAGATAACTATTTGCTTTAAGAGTAGATCCCAGTAATGTGCCTTCAAGCATATGCGTCAAGTGGAGACTCTGGTCAATCTACGCAGTCTGCTCACTTTCCTGTGCTCTCTTTGGATAGCCAAGGATCGAAGGCGGATAGTGATGACAGGTCAGACTGCATAGGTGCCAAGGCTGATCTGAGTCTTCGGTTTGACACACGTGTCATAAGGTAATTCATCTCCAGCTGCAGCGCGTTTGGATTAGGGGGGATTGAAATACCTTTAAGGGAGATTGTGAGGTCCCTTTTGTCTTGAATATGTTTTATTTGTACATAAACATCAAAAGAAGTTTGTTTTGATTTTCATGACAAGGTTTGGTTCTTTGCTGTTGTAAGAAGTGTTGGTTAGTTTCATATTTTTACTTTTTAGAGTGTATGTACATTTCAGCTTTCAAGTATGTTTGTAGGATAGTCACGTTTTCAGGCTAGTGACTGGGATGGGGTGTGTTTGAAACTTTATCAGAGTATTATGTGAGCTTGGTTACTCACGTTCTGTGATGAATATCTTCCCTGTTCTAGCATAGATGTTAGTCGTTACCTTTTGAATGAGGAAACAATTTGCTTTCAAACGTTTGCAGTCTTGTGGCAGTCTGACAGAAAAAATGTTTTTGTATCATATATGAAGCAATGGATTTGTGAAGTTTTGCACCATTCTGATAATCGAGAGGTTGTTTTGAATCTCGAACATCATGGTTGTCTTGTGCTCACGTGTTACGGTATGTGTGGCATTGTAATAAGATTTCTACTTTCCAATAGGCAGCACATACTGCACTTTAAACCGCAAAGGCGTTATATTGTGCTGCGCTCCGGGAATCTGACCATGGTGAGTCGATATTTTATATAAAAAAATATTTTGAAATGTTTTGCTATGCTCGTGTTTACCGCAGCTGAACGTTTGAGAAATGAATTTTGATTTAATGTGAAACCCTGTGACTTTGCGATTTATGTATCATTCTTGCTGGCTCGTCCCTGCGTGGTTTAGTGTGTTCTACTGACCGTTCTAAGGCAGTGGTCCTCGTGTTGTTCTTACTCTTTGGTCTGTTTTTCCTATATGTGTTGTGATGCTAGCATTGTGGTCACCGTCTTCAATAGCTGCCCACTTTGCTTTCTGTTTTACTAGTTGTGTTGTGATGCTAGCATTTTGGTCACCTTCATCAGCTACCCATTTTGCTTTCTGTTTTACTAGTTCTCATTTAAGAGTGGCATCGGGTCCCAGGGTGACGTTGGCTAGCTGTAAAAGTGCTTTAACCACCACCGCCCCCCCCCCCCCACCCCCCCTCTCCCCACACCCCAGTGGTTTACTCTACTGACCGTTCTAAGGCGGTGGTCCCGATGTTAGTTTTACTTTTTGTTGCTTTGTGTTTTTTTTTCTACGAGGCGATTTGTTTTATTTCTTACCTTGTGTTATTTTGTTCTTGTGTTTTTTAGTCCTTTTAGCATTGCTATTACCTCGCTTGGGGAAGAGAGAGCTAATCTTATTGCTTTTCGTACGTTTGTTCGATTTGTGCTTGTTTGGTTTTGTCGGTTTCCTCTTCCTCTTGGTGTCTGGGAAGGGCTGCGGTTTGTGATTGTGGCAATCCCTGGACCCATTCCCCTTACCCTTTTTTTGTAAATCCTGATCAGATATGTAAACTCTAGCCGGTTCTGTAGACCCTGACCAGCTGTATGAGCCTTATAAGTTCCGTAGACCCTGATTAGAATGCAGATGTTAACATTTTATACGGGTAGAGCAATAAGAGGATCAAAGCAACCATAGTATATACTAACTTGACATGTATATACATTCTGTTGTTGAATCTGTGTAATAAAGCTTTACTATACAAATGCGCTTGAGCGTAGGATATTGTTGGGCGCTTATGTAGATCTTGTCCTTATAGAACACTAATTTAGTCCGCACAAATTCATTTAGGAATACTATAAGTATACACGGTATATATGACAAATTTGCATCAGATCATGGTTTATATCTGTCACTCATAACAGTGCAATTACATGTATGGAATATTGCTTAAGTATATAGTGGGTTTATGTTTGAACATACCCAAGTCTTATGTTTCGAGCATTAAACTATGATATGGCTCAAGCAGCAAGGAGTCAGTTATTAGATTATTGTACCCGATGATTACGTGGGGAACGATGCGACATCGTTGTAATCATTATGGTAGTTAGATTTTGTTGTAGTCTTTAAATGACTAAAGGCTTCTTGCAATTGAAGAAGCGGGGATTCTTATGGTAAGAATGGGTTATCGTCGAAATGATGGCATTCCTACGACAAGTGACATCATGTTTCATGTGTAAGTCAGTCATATACATGCTGTGTATATGCATGTGTTTATTGTATGTACAATACTATATACCATTAACAGCATCCATGTGGTTTTTGACTCTGATTTTGCTCTATAATGACCAACTATAAAAGACTTCTAAAGTACAACATTTGGCATACATACACTGTACATGTGTTAGTAAAATTAATGAGGCAATATCATGTAATGTTTAATATTGAGATTCCTAGGACATGGTATTTGTTTTCAGATCCAGTTTCCTGTTGTTCGCTCACTTTCACAACCGGTAATATGCATCGAACAGATGTCCCAAATGGAAGTTATTGTGAAAAATAAACCGGTACCCATACTACAAACACTACCATTACTGTGGGCTACACCAGGGACTGTACCAGGGGAAAGTGATGCTAAACTGGTAATATGAACTTGGCGGATTTTCATGGGACTAGCGAGACAAAAATGCTATTAAATATAGAAACATGGCAACATAGAGGTTTTTTTCTCCTTCTTCTGAAATATCTCTGCACATTTGTTTTATTAGTCTTTTGAAAACATCATTGTTATCAGTCTTTTTAAACACATCATTGTTTCTATTTATAAAGTGTTATGTTTGAATCTTTAATTGCATGTTATCACGTTTAGTCCATCGTCACCGACCCAACTCTCGTCCGTCACGTGACAACTTTTAAAACAGCGGTCCATTCTAAAAGAAAAAAATTTGCTCCCAAGCTTGATCCATTTTTAAAAGGGATTGGTAAGCAGAAAAGCAAACAGAAAATAGCAAAAACCGACTCCCGTACCAAGGATGGTGGAAAAATCTGCCAAGTGTATCCATACTTTACATTTAGTAGGGGATTCTAGAGACTAGTGATCGGGCTTAGGGTTTCCAGATATACAATCGAATGCAACCTCGCCATTCTAGTGAGCATAAAAGAAATTCGATACAAATCGGGCATGCTCAAAATATATATTTCAAATAGTTAAAGGTAACATTTTTAGCAAAATTATAACTGAAAATACCCAAGAAATGACACAATTACACAGCACAGTCTTCCCGACGCACCAACAGAAGGAGAGATGATGAATAAATAGTAACAAAGCAATCGCCACATACGAAACCACCGACGCATAAACTTGGAAGAACTGCAACAGAGGATCACCTTGGAACGATCAGCAAGACTGGGTCATGATTTTCAAAAACCACATCATACATCTAGATAGGTGACTTTCCTACCAAAAACTAATATTGTTTTTTATTTCTCTACTAAAACATATGTTGTTGGTACTCATCAGAAGCGCCTCTATGACCGCTTCTAATAAGTATCAATATAGGTGTCTCTGGTGAGGACCCATAGCATATGTTTTGTGAAGAAATAAGGAAAATGCTTTATCTGGATACCTGTCTCATTTACAGTCATGCCATTTTTGTGTGACAGAAAGATCCATGGTGTGCGAATAACGTAAGTACAGAGCTTGCAGCTTTTGCAAATCTCACGTTACTACTTCAATTTTGTATGTTTTATGTTAAGAACACAGTACAAATCTGATACATCACCTTTTGATAATGTGATCTACGCAGTTCCTGTCGGGAAAATAAGTGTTTGCATCATGTCTACTTACGTCATTCAGTTTAGTGATGAGCTCATCACACATCGTATATATTGTTCCAGCAAATAAGTTCATTGTATCATTTACGGCTGGAAAAGATGTAAGTATGGGACGGGTTAGCTTCTGAACAGAAAACAACAAAACATTTAAATAAATACACGAAGAATGATTCTATAATATTGAAACCACATCAGCCACGCATTTGTAACATTGCATTGCCATAGCATTTTTATTATTAATACACAAGTTACCTAAGGTATGATAACAAATTTGGTCTGAATACAAGATGGACATTGCCATGGTAACAACCAGGCAAATTGTAATGAGTTAAGCCTCTGATCTGGAATTATTTAAGGTAAATAAGAGAGCTCAGGAACTGATGCAATTACATCTACATCAAACTGTCATTTACCTAAAAATTACATGAATCCTTAAATATATTTAAAAATAGTTTCATCTTCCAAGTGCCAGTATTACTGCCTTTGAAATGTGAAAACGTATTTTTTATATTTCAATAAGGTATGCGCGTACGCAGAAAAGAATGGATAATACCATATGTGACGTTTATTTTGTCATTATTTGTTCCTCATCGTGCCTTCTTTTGGCGCCTCGGGAAGGCTGTGCTTCGTGATTATGGTATTTTCTGGGTATCTTCACATATGTTTTGTTCAAATGATAGGAACAATAATAAGCTATGGTATTACAAATTCTAAGGTAAATATAAGGCTAACTAATATAAAATACATACTTGTTTGTGCCGAAGCGGCAGCGGAGTCTACTAACGCTGCCACGCCATCTAGAGCATTCTCTACCTACAAAATGCATTTTGATGTAAGGGGCTGAATACACTTGCTTTTGTCCGCCATGATTTTGTAAAGAAGACAACGTTTTGACTTCCAGTCTGTTTTCCTGCACACCATGTCCCTTTTGAAAACCAGTCATCATTTACTCCGAAGAGGAGAAAAATTTCCATTTTTTTTTTTTTTTTTTTTTTTTTTTTTTTCAAATTGGAGCCAAATATATTATGACAGTGTTATCTCTTATAAAAGTGATCCTTTCCCCTAGAAAAACAATAGTGTTTGCACATATGATCCACAGCATAAGAATGTGTCAGCAGAGTTTGAATGTGTAGACGTCTTCAAAGAATACTGTTAGCGCAGATGGATAAGCACTCGCCTAACGTTCTTCCGTTTTCTCCCTTTAGGAGCATTTGTTTTCCTTTAGGCGAATACCTTTTTTTTCAGAATGGCCTGGGTGTGCAGGAACGCAAAAGAAAAGCCAAAATATTGTCTCTCTTGTACAAAACGACGAAATTCTGTTGTGTGTATCTAATCCCCTTAAGGCTTTCACCAACCCTGATAAGCCTGAAAAGTCAAAGGACAAATAGTGTAGATCCAGATGTGAGACGTCTCATCAAGATCTGCACGGTTTGCCTTTTTTTTAATTCTGTAACTACACTGATTGCCATATGTCGACAACCTCTTTTAGACACAATGCACTTGCACGAATTTAAGAATGGAAGGGCTCATTTGAGGTATGCAAGTTTGAAAGGTTTAACAGTGGTTACCAATGGACATATCGAGGGTATCTCAGAATAACATAGCCAGTATCCTACCGCGCAGGGATGGCGGTAGTTTTGCAGGTACTTTAACTTTAAACACTTTATATTGAAAGTTGTGTATAAAAAATAAACAATGCTGACGAGATTTTTACAGCAACAATGACGTATGACTATAGGTATAATTTGTAATTTTGACCATGTCATGTGGAGGGAGACAAAACAATTTTGACAGATTTTATTCCGCTTACAGTGCATTCCCCTTAAATATGGTTTAATTGTTCTTCTGGGGTTGCACAGTCTCAATTACATCAAGCAACGATGTGTGTGATTGAGGTGTGTGTGTGTGTGTGTGTGTGTGTGTGTGTGTGTGTGTGAGTGTGAGCTTCTGTACATGCCTATCTTCAAACGTGCGCAGCTGGAGTCGCTGTCATGCCGAACTCCACCACTTAATATTAAAATCAGGCATAGCTCCATATAGGTCACCTTTATCAACCAAAAATGTTCTTATTTCCCCTCGACGCGGCGCTTCTAATGAGTACCCACAACATATGATGTTTTCATAGAGAAATAAGAGAAATACTAAATGTGGATACCCCCTGGAGTTTTGACAGGATATGTCCAGTAGAAGCTATATTGACCAGTATGGACTATATTGAATAAAGACCTGAAAAATCCTAGACTTAAAGTGTTTGTTCTATTATTATTATTATAATTATTTCTTTTGTTAAAAAAACGCAATTACACTCGAACTTTTATGGCTCGAGCATCTTTGGTACCATGAAAATTCGTTTTATACATGGGTAGTTAGCCCCAGATTAGGCGGCAAATGGGGATAATCTACTGATTTCTTTTCGATATTCTATAAAATATTGGTATGTTGAGTATACTCATTACAATCGGCCCGATAATACATCGTACATAAAGCATACATTTTTATATAAAATACCATCACGAAAATACACTATATAATTTTGACCCCCTTAAATCCCACTTTAATATAGAAAACTTGGGTCTACAGGGGTATACATTATTTTTCTTAGTTCTGCTAAAAAACATAGATTGTGGGTGCTCGTTAGAACCGCTTCTTCGCGAATTTAAGTTTTGAGCAGAAATATGAAAAATATCAGAATTTTTTATCTGAAAATTTTCATTTTTTGGTGGTAAAATTTTCAGTATATTTTCATAATGCATGATAGGCATGTTTTCATAATGCGAAAAAGAATTCCCTTAAACGGCCCTGAATATTTGTTTTTGGGCTGTCGTAGTGATTCAGAAACTAATTCCAATCAGCCACGGTAAACGAGCCATGGGTGTTCGAGACATTGCAGTTTTACTGTATTTAACAAATTTTACATTACATTTAATAAATCAGTTGTAATCTTTGTTACTTACTGTTCGTATTTGTCCAGTGAGGTTCATCGATTTAATAGCATCAACACTTGCCTGAACTGATGTCAGATCAGGAAGCTACAACATAAAAAGAACAACTAATGACATTTGTGGTTTCAATTTTGTCTTACCTTTTTTGACGCCTTATACGTTTCCCTGTACTTCACCATAGTGCAGATGATATTTTATTTCCTTTGGGATCAGTGAGCTTATCCTGGTCATTTTGACAATCGAATACCGCTGACAGTCAGTGCTAGCGGGTCGTATGCAGCCTTGCAAACTACATGTACAGTGCTGCATATGAAGAGACCCAGTCAAACCGAGTCTCCAATTTTCGTTCTTTTGTTTGGTCCTTCTTTCCAAAGGCAACCTTTTAGATGTTTACTGACATTAGATTTGTTTCAAACAAACGACATTGTTATCATAATATATTATGCACAGTATGGAAAAACACCAAGTCTATGCTTGTCCAAATATTCTACAGTATGGGTTTACTCAGGAGGATCAGAACAGGCTCAGTGATCGCAATCTCGCTTATCTTAGCCCGCATATACATTAGAGCCGCAATATATATGCGGAAAACTTACCGTCTGACATGTACGCCCAACGAAGACTCTCCGCGCAGGCTGATCAGTCTTCGTTGTCCGCATGAAGGAATTTGCATCCTTGGCTATCCTATCCAAAATGCGCCATGGAAGATTCTGATCGGACTGCGCTTATGTCCAACGGTATGTTTTCCGAAGTTGCGGTTCATAAGTTGTATTTTTTTGTTTGTTTGTTTGTTTGTTTTTTCATGGTATGCCTCACACACTGCACACTTTTGTTAAACAACTGCATTCATCCGATCCTCACTGAACCTGTTCTTACGAGACGCATGACATCATTTAAGATCAGAGTCTCTGACCCCGAGAATATGTGCTTGCTTCAGAATTCGGGAGACTTCAACCCTTTTAATGCTTATCATAACTACAGCAGACGACAATATGAAATATATATATTTGCTGAGAAAAGAGAACCTGTGAATTGTTTGCCCTTGGGAAAATCAATTTCTTTTAGAATAGACCTCTTTTCAGAAGAGAAGTAAACAATTGTGACAGGGTTGCCGCCCCTGAAATTGTACTTGTTCCCCTTCAAGTAACTATCAAACATGCTAAGCGTTAAGTATTGAGCTATTGGTCATACCACTGATTTAAATCCTAACCAAGATTATCCCATTCTTGCCTACTTTCCCAAAAATGGGCATTGGCAAGAGGTGTCGACTCTGATAAATGGCGTCTGCTGCGCGTCTTCACTATAGGGATCAAACATGGTTTTTCATGCATTAACATTCGCCAGGTCCCGTGGGATGTGTTGAAAACCGAGGCCGAAGGCCGCGGTTTTCAACACCTCCCAAGGGACCTGGCGAATGTTAATGCATTGAAAAACCATGTTCGATCGCTATTATTGCATAAAAACTGAAAATATTTGCTACATTTCGCGTTATTTCTTGCACTATTTTGTTTCGCCTTTTCACCGATGTCTCGCGAACGAAATTTCCACTGACTATGCTCCTTCTAGGGCCGGGAAGTACACATCTCGTAACGGCAGCACTTCTGTGGTCCCGGTACGAGCATATTGAAAGTTGTGTACCCGTGCATTAACAGCGCGTGAATTGCTTTGTTAATACACGGCTTTTCGCCGGTTAATGCACGGCTGTTAATAACGTGCGACACTACTTTTTATGCAATAATGTTTATGATATGAAGGAACCAACTAAGTGCATGGTTGTACGGTGCTTCATTGCACAGAGCATTTCACTCTTCCATCGTCTTGATATTACTTAAATAATTTTGAATGGGACGGAAAACACCAAGATATCATCATCATCATACAATGTATTTCTCAGCTGTGTATCCTTAACGGGAACGGATAAATCCTGAAGATCTTGACGCCACAGATAACTAAATGCCTCTCTGCAAAAGTTGTCTGCTTTAGTCAGACAACATTTGCAGACAGTAATTGATACCTAGTACTTTTATCTTTTCAAAGAAAGAGATATGCTCCCAAAAGGAACCATTTGTTACATTTAAGAGTACCTTAGTTGGTATCGTAGGTGTGTAGACCTCAATTACCAAGCCTTTTCTCATGAGAAAGTTTACATGTTGAACTGAATAACTTACAGAACTAAAGTCTGTGCTAGCTGATGAGAGTTGAGAGACGTCTAATGTATCACAAGCGGTCTGGCATGCCAAACTTGAAGAAGAACACGTCGTCTTCGTGTTGTTAATATCGGCCGCAAGATTGTTTAATGCTGTCGTTAGGTTATTGGCCGCTGTGATCAAGTCATTCTTACCCGAGATTACTCGTGAAAGAGCATCGCTTATGTTATAAACACCTATTAAAGACATGAAAATATAACGAATGAGAAAAACATAATAATCTTAGAACTTTATGTCTCCATATGTTTGCTTGCAGTTGACCCTTTAAGTGCTATTCTTGCATAAAATTCTATGAACATAGCTGTTTGAATGGGCTAGAAGTCGTGTTTAAACAACAAAACCCATGTTCAAATCATGAAATTCACATGCTGTTTGAACATGGGTTTTGATCTTTTGAAATCACAAGAGGGGCCTTGCTTTGTTCACGTTACTTTGAGCGACGTAGGCCCTAACGTTGTCGCCCTGAGCGTAGCATTGTAAAATTTTATGATGACGTCAAAACGTCTTTGCAACGTTCTAAACTAGCCGCCATCTTGGTTTTGCGGTCGCATTGGAAGAGTTTATATGGAGTTTGTGGGCGTTTTCGTCACAGTTTGCCGTTGGAATCGTAAGCTAATCAAGAATAACGATCGTCCATGGTTATTTCATTGCAATAACATTTGCCGGGTCCCTCGGAAGATATTTGAACACTCGGTCTAGCGGCCTTGTGTTCAAACAGCTTCCTCGGGACCCAGCAAATGTTAATGCATGAAAAAACATGGGTTATCCCTATATTCGCAATTAGAGTAAATTCTTTCCTTTTAGAGCAGGCCAATTTACAGTTATTCCACGCCCTTTGATTTCCAGAGAGAGTTGTACATCTGATAAACAAACGATAGGATAGCAAGTGTTGGTTTATAAGATTTGAAAGTCTGGAGGAAAATATTTTCCTATTTTAAACTTATTGTGTATTAATGTATTAATGTATACCTTACCAATCATAACTACATTTTGTTTTTCAGATCTTGTTTTATGTTCTTTTGACGCTTTCCACTTACGTCAATAAAGCTGATCGCCCGATGTGACAGCGTTCTAAAGGAAATTATTATCTCTTGCTCTAGAAGGAAATATTTCCTCTAAGGAATTATTAGCTCTATTTTCCCGCAGAAATTGATAGAAATAGCCCCAAATATGTAATACTGATTTATTCTCTTGATTCATTTTCAAATGATCAACCTACTATTTGTTTCGTTTTACTTGTCCAGCTTAATAACTTGGTAATTCTGTTTTTTACCTTAAGTTTTGGGATAGACAGGCCTGAGACAATAGTGTAGGCCGATATCACTAAGCCAGCCTGTTTTAGACGCATCAACAAGTAGTAAATTACAGACAACCTTCTTTATACCGACATTCGATACAACGACAAATTCGTTATAATGACAATTTGACTGTCACTAAAGCTTCGCTTTAGAGGTAACAATTAGTCATAAATTATGCAAGAATATTGTATTTTTTGAATACTTTAAAGAAACAAATGTTTTGGACATTTGTTAGAATCGCCTCTTGAGGCGATTCTAACAAATATCCAAAACATATGTTTTATGAGGAAATAAGAACAAAACAAGACCTTTCTTACATATCAATCTGTTCATTAAGTATTCTGTACAACAGCAAATTCATTTTAATTGCAATGTCTTTGGGAACAAATACTATCGTTGTAACGAGGGTTCACTGTACTTGTTAAAATTTTAAAACGTATGGCAAGAAGTTGAGATGTTCCAATATTTAGGATAAATGCGTATTCAAACTACAGTAGCCTGACCCCACGCTATGAGTTTTAGTTTTCTGATCTAAAAAGGGTAAAATACTCCTTCTTTACTATTTTTTACACATCATCTCCCTTACCTGACAGAAATGCATTGCCTAACTGATTATTCAAATCAGAGAGAAAGACAAAAGACAGGATTTTTGTAGAATATGAATCGTTTTTATGCTGATTCAAATATCAGTTAGACGGGCGCCAGTCTAGAAATACAGCAACTGTTTAAATTTATCCACAAACATACTTGCGTCCAGTTCTTTTACAGCTGTAACCACGCCGTCTATTCCCAGGTTGTTCATTATAATGGACTGCATGAGGTCACCTATATCTATAGTAAGAGAGAAATGGAGATAGTGGTACATTTGTACAAATATGAAAAAAAGAAAATCTAACAAAAGTATAAACGAAGTTAAATGAAAGCAGAAACGAAACCGAAGTGCACGCAAAAAGGAATCTTGGCATATGTAAACGGCGAACATTCAGAATAGTCTATGTGTCTCTGCTGATAAGGTCTTTCTTTGGTGCCCAGCAGGAAGGCTGGATATCTGTATTATAGTGTGGAGTGTAACAGCGAAAAGTGAAATCCCGGATTGATCAAATTGCGCTGACACACAAGCTGATTGCTATTTGGATATGTATTTCGGACGCCTTCTGAATCACACGGCTCGTCTGTGACCTGGCTAACATTCTGCCCATCAACCCTTAAACTGCCTTGATATTGGCGGTATCCGGAGGTAATATTACTGTATCATTTGATTCTTCTGGAATTGTAGACGTCTGAAGTGAATTAATCTGATAGAACATCAAGCGCTGTGATCTGTGTAATCACATGGTGGTGCAAACCTGGGCTGCGTTCAGAAGTGCAAGTTACTCGCGAGTGTTTGCCCTGAAGCCATGCTCCTGTTAGCGCTCGCCATTAACTACAGCGATCCAGGACAACGTTCGCTATCACTTTGCACTACTGCAGTCAGCTAACCGAAAAGTTCACGGTTATTCGCAAAACAAACAAGCTGACTTTCCATTCAGCGTTTTCGTCGGAGAACTGCGAACATTCCCAAACTATTCTCAAGCCGACTTTCGGCACAACAAAGATATCGGACATTGCAAATAAAATTTATGTATGCTTGTTTGTAACAAAAACAAATATGAGAATGTTTACTGCGGTCATATTATTTATTTGATTCTATATTATAAAAATAATAATTATTGATATAAATTTATTTGATCTAACATCAAGACCCGTATACGATAATAACGGCTACTCTCTAATCGGAGGTCACATGAGACGGATCTACAATAATCGTTCAGAAGATGCAAAATAGTTATTGAAATACACATGCCCGGATTTCGCTTTACAAAACGCAGCCATGTGCTGCTTTCAGAAGTGCAAGTTACCCACGTTTTACCCTGGATCCCGGCTTCTGTTGGCGCTTGTCATTAGGTATCGGGATCCAGCCAGGGCAAAACATTTGCTATCACTGCACTTCTGAACGCAGCCCTGATTTACTTTCTTTACACATACAGACAGATGACTACCTGTTTTGAAATCATTTGAGGTAGCTAGTTTGCAATTTAGAATGCTTGGTTTTAACATATATTATTTCAGTATATACGGAATCGCTTATAGAATTCTTTTAGGTAGCGAAATAATACAGCTATATTACATATTATATTGCGAGCTGCAATACGGGATCGTTGACAAAGTTCATTGTTAAATATTTGGAATGCTTTAACCCATTAATGACTGGCATCCTAAACAGGACAATTGCAAATCAAATTATCAGGAAAACTATTACTTTTATACGTTCAAATAAATGCAAAGGAAAGACAGATAGACTGGCAGACAGACAGTCAGACAGACAGACAGACAGAGAGAAGCATGTAGATCTCTATTCATTTTCTACCTCCAATGTCTTGGATGATAGCTCGTTGCACCAATGAATACATGTCTGTGGCCAAATACTGGAATTGCTGTAAAGAGAAAACATGAACTTTATTTTTTGTGTACTGGAGCTATAAGGAGTACAATTTTGTAAAGACTTTTTACAGACTTGCTGTGGAAACTGTCTTTTATGGCGACGCTGGTAGAGTAATTGCCTTTTAAAGAAGATCTGCAAACGTACATTGCAGTTAGTACCTGGATGGTGACCGCGATGCTTGACTTTATGGAAGCTAGCGAACGCACCTAGCCTTTGCTTTAACCAATGCCGTGCTGAATGATTTAAGATGCCATGCCCACTCATATTTTCAGCCAATCTGATAACTTGATCCAGGTTGTTGATGCAAATTCACATCCTTAATGACAAACAGTGCAGATCCAAATAAGTGCTTAAACCAACTGATCTGGATCTACTGTCTGCAAATGCAGGGCATATCCGGGTTCAGCAGGACTAGGGTTAGTATGTTAAACACAGTACAGTGTTTGCCCTAAGTATTCGGCCACATTTAATCTCTTTATCACATTTGTAATCTGTAAACAAACTTTGAACAAAACGTATAAACATCACGAGAACATGCCTATATAATCTTGACCCCCTTAAACCCTACTTTTATATAGTAAAACTGGGGTTTACAGGGGTATATATTATTTTTCTTATTTCTGCTCAAAAACATAGAGTGTGTGTACTCGTTAGAACCGTTCTAACGAGTACCCACAATCTATGTTTTGAGCAGAAACATGAAACATATCAGAGTTTTTTATCTGAAAAATTTCAGTTTTTAGAGGTGAAATTTTCTATATATTTGAATAGGCGTGTTTTCGTAATGGGTTACCCTTGGAAATAAAACCAAAAACACATAAAAGAACAAATAAACTAAACTCGAAGATCAGGTTCTCCGTTGTATTGAGACTCTCCATATGACAGCATTCTACCATGCGGGGCTGCCCACCCCACCCCCTCACCCCTCCCTAGCACGGACAAAAGTGGAACTTGAATTCTCAAGAAATCAGAATGAAATCAGAAGAAAACTAGAATTAAAAACATCACTTTGATAAAGTTCAATTTACTACATGTTGATAGGTGTAAAAAATGCTGGATGAGTGACAAGCAGTGTAGTCCCTGATCATACGCGTTCCGCGGCATTTGATCTTGGTCTGCTTTTTTTCCTCAGACATATCTGTTAGAATACTAAGGGTAAATGCAGTATTCCAAGAGTTTGTTGGCGAAGAGTAAACACCTTGATCAGAGTGGCCCGAAAGCGCAGGCTGATCTGAACATTTACTGTTCTTAAATGCAGTTAATACAGTCTACTCTCGTTATCTCGAAGTCCAAGGGACTCTCTAAATATCCGTACCTTGACATATCATAGTTGCAGAATTGAGAAAAAAATAAAACCTAATAACCACATTTAACAAATGAATATACAATTTGACTCCTGTAGTTAGATATACGAGGCCCTCGTATTGAAAATATTATGGAAAAGAGGAGAAATTGCTTCCTAGGAGCAATTTATCCTCTTTTCCACAATATTTTGTTACTTGTTGTTAGATTTCCATGTTAAAACAGGGGCCAGATTTTCACTTCAAGATAAGCGGTTATTGGTGATAAGCGAAGTCGTGATAACGAGAGTCGACTATATTTTTGTTGCGAAAGGTCATGTAATTAAATTCACCATCATCTAATTAAGTCTCCCAGTTAGACTTTTGCAGTCCTGTCTGTATGAGAACAGCATGAGAATATGTTATCTATGATGTATTGGAAACAACGAAGGTCTATATTAGCCTTTGAAATCCTCGAAATCTGCTCAGGGTTTTCTTTGCTCATCGGTTTATTCTATCGTATCTAATGGCTCTGTAACAGGACAACGGTGGTCCTTATGAGGCACTCCCACGAGGTACCTGTTCCTTTGTTCCCCTGAAAACAAATCGGCATCCCTTGTTCCCCAAAATCAAAATCTGATTTGCTATGTTCCCTGTTCCCCAAAATTGCCTTTGTTCCCCTGTTCTCTTCAGTTTTAGACTTTTGTTCCCTTGTTCCCCTGAAATAAATGGCCTTATTTCCCTGTTCCCCAAAACCCCTGGGAGGGCCTCCTTAATCGACTGTGTGAATGAGCAGTCTAAGCTGGGCCTCTTTCTTCCACATATTGCAATAATGTCGCATTTCGCGTGTAGTGCCTCATAATATTGTTAACTGTCTTCTTTATTTCAGTTATGATATAATTAACAGGGAAATCAATTTTATAACTAAACGATATATATAAACTTAATGTTGTCATGAACAACTGATAATATAGTCAGTCCTCTTTATACCGACACTCGATACAACGACAAAAATCGTCATAGTGCTACTTTGACTGGCACGACACTATTACTCAAGAGGTAACAGTTAATCACAAATCATGCAATAACATTTTATTTAATACTCCAAGCAACATAATTATGTTTTGCATGTTTATTAGAACCGCCTCACTGATGTGATTCTAGCTAATATTCAAACTCTATATGGTCTATGAGCAAATCAGAATAAAACATAGCCTTTCTTACATCTTATTCTGCTTATTAAGGTTTCTTTACAACAGCAAAGTCATTTTAATGGCAACATCTTTAGGAACACCTGTCGTTGTTAATTTTCGTCGTTTAGTATTCTGACATTAATAAAAATAACTCACGTCTGCAGTGTTAGAAAAGAATGTTTTGAAATCATCCAGATTATCATTGACAGTAGTTTTTGTGTACTCCAGGGCCACAGTGAACCGCCCATTCGTCATCCAAACACACCCAGCAGACGCCCTGCAAAAGAAACGTAACGACACTGTTTCTGGAGAAATACGTACATGCGCATTTATGAACTGTGTCTGTTAAATGGTTAACACGCTGTGTAAAACTTTCAGCAGATGAAATTTTGAAATGCTTTTTATTTATTTATTTATCTATTTATTATTATTATTATTATTTTGATAACATAGGCTTTGACATTTTATGCAAATTTCAAATTGTCTCCTAAATGTGTGTGTGTGTGTGTGTGTGTGTGTGTGTGTGTGTGTGTGTGTTTTATTTCTGAAATGGTCGCCTCTCTTACCCCATCAGTATCACCATCATAAAGAGTGCCTGGGCCAATCCCATTCTCTTGCAGTCCTCATTTTTATTATAAACCTGAAAAATAACAAAAATAGTAAGGTACCTAAGCAAAACAGAAATTCACCATGTTTACGGTGAGCATATGTTAGCATATGCTTTAAACCATACATGCGGAATGGAATATTCTACCTTATTTCTTTGGCTGGGTCTATTTCCTGTGTAAGGGATGTCTGGTTACTTTCTATTATTATAATATTTTTTAGAAAGGGGAGTTTCAAATCTGCCCACGCATGGATTTCCATCAAACTTTGCATGCTATTAATACAAGGCCAAGCAACTATAAAAATGGCATTGTTTTCTTTATAAAAAAAAATATTTTGCCTCAGGAGAGTTCCCTGATGTACACCAGGCTTAAAATATACCTGTCTCAAAACCTATCAGTATAAAATCAACAATCAACATGATCTCCAATAATGCTCATTGTCATAGTGAAAGAACTCCATAAGGAATAGTTTACTACCATGAAAAGATTTGTATACATTTCTGAAACAATTATATCGAATACTGAAAATCAAAAATTGATTAAATTTTCACTGAAAATAAAAAAATAAGGAATTCATCTTAAAATTTATGAATGTTCCACTTCTTGTCAACCTGTGATTTTTGCCTACCCATAAGTCATATATGTCCTCACCTGATATGTGAAGTTTCAAACTTCTTAGCCAGGGTTATCGTTATTTTAAACCTCGTAAGGCGTTTTCGAAATTTGATCGCAGACACAGTGCCTTGGTAGAAAAATATAGCGTCAGTCTGAAAACACTTCTGCAACAAGGTATATCGGAACCAGAACTTTACGGTGACTTAGTGTACAGATTTAGAAAAAAATGTTGGAAAATCTAACTTTTCGGAGAAATTCAGAAAACTAATTAACCGTTATAAAAGAATTAGCTATAGCCTGGATATTATGCGACAGACTGCATGCCTAATCAATGTTGATAGCTATGCTTCACTCTTTAATTGCACGACGGCGATTCGGGCCTCAGAATCAATGACGGCCTCTTCGTAAAACTTTAACCAGTGACTTGGGGCTTGACGATATGTTTTTGGCTTGGCCCGCCGTGGTTCAACTATTAATTTTCATTTACTCTGGCATACAATAGAATTAGCCATGAGTACTCGTCTTTTTTATCATTGTGATTAATTGGATTTTTATGTTTTCGCTTTGATGCACTGACTGAATTGGGAGCCTTTATGTGAACCGAATTTTTATGTATTTCTATATTAAGAGTAGCATCGGGACCCAGGGTGAAGTTGGGTAGCTGTAAAAGTGCTTTAAACCACCGGTGGTTTATTCTACTGACCGTTCTAAGGCGGTGGTCCCGGTGTTAGTCTTACTTTTTGTTGCTTTGTGGTTTATTCTACGAGGCGATTTGTTTTCTGTCTTACCTTGTGTTATTTTGTTCTTGTGTTTTTCAGTCCTTTTAGCATTGCGATTACCTCGCTTGGGAGCCGGCCTCGGTGGCTCAGTTGGATGCGCCGTCCGACTGGAGACCAGGAGGTCGCGGGTTCAATCCCCGCCGAGGTCGGCAACATTCTTTCGTGGAGATTGATCATGAAATATTTTCTACGGTCATTCTCTCCCTTCCGCTGATTCAAGAAGGGCAGTTGTCAGTTTTTGGCGAAAGAATGTGCACAATGCTGGTTAACCGCTTAGAGGACCAAGCCTGCCCATTAAACGTGTGGTTAGGTAAACTGACCGCGCTTGACATGACCCCATTGGGTTGACTGGGCCGTAAAACCTCAACACAAACAAAACCTCGCTTGGGGAAGAGAGAGCTAATCTTAGTGCTTTTCGTACGTTTGTTCGATTTGCGCTTGTTTGGTTTTCTCTATTTCCTCTTCCTCTTGGTGTCCCGGAAGGGCTGCGGTTTGTGATTGTGACACTCCCTGGACTTTTCTCTTACCTTTTTTTCATGAAATTTAAAAACCGTGAACATGTCTATAATATGCTTGATATGTACTTAGATCGATAAAATTTAAAAAAAAAAAACCTAACCAAAGACGTTCCAAATATTCTGAATCTATCAGATAAGTAATTGAAATGACATTTGCTTCATTTTAAACAGTCCAGATATTCAATTTCTGACAAAAAAAAACAAAACAATTAAATGAGGATGGGTTATGAAAAGTGGCTGGTGCATTACATAGACCATGCGTACTCAGTTCATACTCGGAGTTGCATAACACATGTTGTAATTACCAGAAAAGGTGATTCTGCACAAGCAATTTATTATGGACCAAAACAAAAACCCAAACCAGAATGAAACAAAGCATCACCTGGATATTAATCAATTATTATGTGTGTTTTTACATTTTGCTTTAATCTGGGTTGTCTTATTTAGAAAACAATATGTTGCCGATTTTCAATTTGAAAGAAATTATGTGACAATAATTCGGAAAACATGGCCAATTTTTACATTGGAATAATAGGTTGATGAGAACTGGAACCTAGTTTAATAAAGGATCACATTTGTCAGAAAAAAAAAATTACACAGTTGAAATCTCGGGGCAGCTTGAATTTAATTTTAACGCGTTTTGCAGGAGTGCCCATATGTTCCGATGTAATTTTATACAAAACCATCTATTTAAGCAAGGGAGGTAGATAAAGAGGGATATGTACCATATGTACAACAATCATATCCTAGGCAATACTTGTGCATAATATTATGATTCCGTGCGTGGGCAGAGTCCTATGTGAATTCTCCATAGGCTGGAACTCCCCCTTTCTGAACTTAATACAAATAGTGAAGACCCTGATCAGACGCCGCGTTCTGCGGCGTCTGATCACGCCGCGTTCTGCGACGTCTGATCTGGGTCTACACCGTTTGTCAATGTCCCTTTTATGAGACGCTAGGCTTAAATGCGTTAAACGACCACAGACAGGATTGTTTTTATTGAATATAAAACCAAATGCGCTAGAATACAACGGGTAACTACCATACTAAGGAATGTTAGATGATGCTCAAGTTTGTTAACCTGAAAAAGGAGCTGTTACTACGAGAGCTTTATTATTAAACACAAAAACGCTTTTAGATAATTTTCTGTAGTTTTCTCCGTAAAATTTTACTCTGCTTTCCCGTATATTTTACACTACTCGTAATTTCTCCTGGCAATGAATTTTAAGCTCTTTTTTATCGTAACAAATTGCAGTAATGTTTTACAGTGGGGTTTTCTGATTAATAGCAAAATGAATATAGACCAAATATACGATCAGTTTGGGTTATTTGCTTCTTACACTGTTATGATACTTTTCCGTAATTTCTAGTGTATTTTGCCTGACAAGTTGCTGCCAGGTATGGTGCGGTCATACATCTTTTGAGTTTGGTGTTATATCACTATGTATATAAAGTTCTTGAAAAAAAAAAGTTAATCTTCGAAGTTACATCCATGATCATTTATTTGGGCCAATTTTGTGCGCTAGATTGTTTAATTAGCTCGGCCATAAAGCCTCAAGTTGGTCCATATCTATTCGTAGAAAAAACCAAGATTCGTTGTTTACATTTCTGAAAGGGCTGGAACATTGTTTGCTTAATTTACAGAAGTAAAGAAAAATACGACTGCAAAGTTCTGATTTCTGATGATCTGTGGCTGCAGCTCTGTCTCTGTTCGGTATACAATTATGCACAAGTTCCCTCCTTTTAAGAGTGTCTAACTTGGGGCCCGTGGAATGTGGCTAGAATCCCCTCTCAGGAGGTTTTGCGACCAATTCTACACGAACTGGGCGTTTGCTCAAGGTCTACGCTGTTTGCCACTTTTCCAATAGTTTTCAGATACATAATGATTTAGAACAAATATGGTGAGAAGTTAACGTATCGGAATATTTAGACTAAATATGGTCAGCATATTTTCCCAGTGTAAGATTGTTTCCAGCATACTTACAGCTTTTAGGTCGCCACCACAGTTACCACAGCAACAACGACAGCAGCACACGCAGCAGCCACATATTGGTAGAAATATGACATACAGCAGCCCGATGGCGAATAGAATGGCAAATCCCATGGCATACTGGACGAGCTTAAATAAGAAATGAAATAACAGTCACATTAGAAGGAAAATCGTGTTTCATGAAGCAAGCACATATGATAACGAAGCAGCTGAATCAGTTGTTAAGGCGCGTCATAGGAAATGAGCCGTTATAGTTTATGCGAACAGCAAAGGTTCAAAGCATCCGCGCAGTCTCGCCAGAACCTATGCTGTCCGTTCACATAAGCGGTAGTGCAAAGGGAAACCAGCCAAAGAACTAGACAGTACTGACTTATAATAAAATACCAGTTTTATTCATAGTTCCAGATAAGACAATTTTTCAACAAAAAAAAATATTTATATTTTTCTTACTCTTCACCAAAACATTTGTTGAGGTACTCATTAGAAGCGCGCGCAGACTTATCAAGACCTTTGATCTACAGTATTTTATTAGATATCCTTTTTAAACATTATATAGTCTTTATATAAAGTCTCCCTAAGTCAGGTGAAACCAAATGAATTCATTCCATTGTGTGTGTGTGTGTGTGTGTATGTGTGTGTGTGTGTGTGTGTGTGTGTGTGTGTGTGTGTGTGTGTGTGTGTGCGCGCGCGCTTGTGTTTGTGTGTGTAAACGGTGCCTAACTTCCAAAGATATGCACAAGTATGCGTCACTAACCTGCATATAGTTCTGTCCAAGATCAAAGTCGCCGCTCAATACTTTGCTGATTAATGCTGAAAAAGAAATCGGAAAAAATAAGGACTATATCAAGAATACTGATATTAGCCTGTGTGCGAACATCCAGAGTCGCATTGCTGGACATGATCTTCGCTTAAACCAAGACACCACTGAATTGCTCAGGTGGTCCTCGTGCATTTTTGTTAATCATTTATAGTAGTAAAAGTCTTCCCTGGACACCCTTTATATGCCCTAAAGCATACCGTATTCATCACAAATATTCGAAAATTGTAACGCTGAGCATGCTGGGTATTAATTTCAGCAGACGAAATTTTATAATAGTTTCCTTATTTGTCCCAGAAAACAGGTTTTGACAATTCATGCAGAGACAAGTTGCATGAAATGTCAAAATCTGTTTTCTGGAAGAAAAACAACAACAACAACAACAAAAAAAAAAAACAGAAAAATATCAGTTTGTCGTCTGCTGAATTTTCTCAGGTGGTAAAGATTAATTCCTCGCCATAATAAACCTTTGAACAAGCTCATTTCACTATCTGTTGATTGTCTAAAAGCTGCTGGATGCTTGATGAGTGGCAAACAGTGTAGACCCTGATCAGACGCCGCAGACTACACTGTTTTCTGCGACTGTTAGTCCCAATACTTAAGTTAGACTTTATTAACAAAAGAGGAATACGAGACGGAGAGACGAGTAGACCTCATCAAGCGAAAATGTGTGAAATGCGATTCATGTCATATTGTGCGTCTGCTCTCCCGAGTCCATCAGGGCTGCGTTCAGAAATGCAAGTTACTCGCGATCGTTTTGCCCTGGACCCCTGCTCCTTTTGGCGGTCGTCATTAGATACAGGGACAAAACATTTGCTGTCACTTTGCACCTCTGAACGCAGCCCTGGCTTTGGAGATTTAAAAACTGTGTTTCGTGTAAACCTCTATGGGGTGGGGCGGAGGAGGTATTGATCTTTATGTGGTGGGACGGGGAAGGTTGGGGAAGGAGGGCTTAGGAAATACTTGTTTGTCGAGGCTTTTTTGAAACACCTTTCTTAGCTTTTGCTTCAACCTTGGACGGATCATATATCATGGCGTCCCTTATGCTGGTCGCATTAAAAATCGCACAAAAACTTACCAAATGGGAAGTCATTAGGCTGAACTGTATTGATGAAATTTCTGGCAAAGGCAAACAACATCCTAAGCCCATCGTCCGAATATGATACATGTGTGACAAAACTACGGTTCCCCACCGGCAGGGACACCCACGAGATTGTTCCACCGTCGGCAACCGAGTTGCCATACTTGTCGGTAATCACTCCTTGTACGTGACCAAGAGGCAAAATGAATAAACACACTGCCACACTGACTAACAGAAATAAACACGTTCTTATTTCCATTGGTGTTGAACTTGTGAAGCCTAAATAATGGACAAATCTTTGCTCTTCATTTTTCTGTTCGTTTTATCATTCTAATTAGCACAGTGTTATTGAATAGGCTAATAAATATAATTGCAAGACAAACATGATTCTAGAGAATGAATACACTTTATAGATTTTCCACCATTTTTGTACTTGGAACCAATCGAAGGACATAAAAATTGTCTAACTTTTTGTGACTCCCAATTGCTTTCAAGTACAACAAATCTCTTCTGAAAAGGATATACTCTTGTAGAGTAGGCCTCTTTCAGAAGGGAGGCAAGCAAATTCAACTGAGTTGACCCCACCCCCATCCCCCACCCCCGAAATTAATCTATCTTCTGAAAAGCCTCTATTACAAAATTTGTCATGCATGTACCTTAAAGCAGTAAGCAAAAGTGTAGCAGATGACATGCTATTTTTGTTTTACTTTTCATAGAAAACAAGACTTGGCAATTCATATGAAATGTCAAGCCTTATTATCTCTAAAAACTACAAAAAAATCAAGATGTCGTCTGCTATTGTGATTAGCGCTTTAATGGTTAAATTGTGCGAATAGGTACAATTTTCGAGCATTTTTTAATGTTGTCGATATCTTTAATTAATTCATTCCAACTCTTTTTAATCCATATCAAAGCCCCATATTTATACTATGTTATCTAGTTGCTACAGCTCTTCTGAAGAAATTTTCCTTCCGAAAGGGTATCAATTTATTGTCGTTCGAGCTTAATGTATTCCAAAAATTATATAGTATGTCCTGCTTTTGTTCACTGTTTACATTACTTAATGCCGAAAAGTGCGCCCTGTATTCTCTGTGATAGGTTTAAATGCGACTAGTTTTAATCCGGATTTACCATTCTTACATACAATTCTATTCCTGAACTTGGTCACGACAAAGGATATCTAACCAAATTAAACCTAGCGTCCCATAAAAGGGACATTGACAAACAGTGTAGACCCAGATCAGACGCCGCGTTCTCGTCGCAGAACGCGGTGTCTGATCGGGGTCTACACTGTTTGCATTAAAATAAAGGAAATTCTATAAAACATGGTAATAATAAAAACTAACCAGACACCCCTTACATAGGAAATGGACCTGTCCAAAGAGTTATGGTAGAAGAGCCCACTCAGCATAAATGGATTAATAACACAAACGTAGTTGAAGAGCCAAAATCAAGTCAGACTGTATACGTACAGAAAGCGTAGTATAGTCAGATCAGCCTGCGCTTTAAACTTATCGTTTCATTGGGTGATCGGTCTCGTGTGCATTTTAATGCTTAGCATGCTGGCTAAAAATATGAGCACGTAACATTTTGAAATATTTTTCTTATTTTTTTTTACCAGAAAATAGGCATAGAGGAGACGATTTGCATGAAATATCAAAGCTATTTTCCGGAAAAATAAGAAAAATATCATCAATTTGTCATCTGTTGAATTTGACTAGAGAGTGTTCAAGGTTAAGCTCAGCATTCTGTTGGTAAATCGTCGGCTATGTTTTTTTTTTTTTTTTTTTTTTTTTTTTTTCTTATCTTTAACAGGAAATAAGGTTTGGCATTTCATTCAGATTGTCTGTCTCCTTCCAATGAAACTACAATCCTTATTTTCTGTGAAAAATAATGTGTGTGTGTGTGAGTGTGTGTGTGTGTGTGTGTGTGTGTGTGCGTGCGTGCGTGCAACCAAGTGGTTAAAGTTTAAGTTTGAACTTCGGGATGGGAATATGGGTTTCCTTACACCCAGTCCAATATCAATAGAATCTTTACACTATCAAAGCTATTTAGAGCAGGGCGTTACTCTGGGTCATAAATGACTACTTTTCATATATATATGCGCATTATAACAGATACATGTAATAACCCTAATATTAGGAGAGACAGACTTATGCTAACAGTGTAGATCCTGATCAGATGTCATATAACGCGGCATTTGATCAGGGTCTACACTGATTACCATTCCTCCAGCAATCGTTTAGACACATCAAGGTGGACTGGTTCAATGTTTGTGTATGGTAAGTGTAGTAAGGTAGTGTGACCCAGATTATCAATTCTTTGGGATGGGGGTCTTTAAAACAGAAGCATACAGATGCATGCCTTATTCCGTTCATAAAATAGTTAATGGTCTGTTGACCACTGCCAAGTTACATACTTCGTACAGACACAGGTCACAGCAAACTATTAAAAATATTCAGCCTTCCCTTTAGCAATTGTACAGTGGAAAATCTCTTTTTCCAGGCCGTTCTGTGTTCGAAAATTAATCAGATGGGACCATTAACATAGGAACTACATGCCCCTGATTGCAAAAAAAAAAAAAAAAAAAAAAACAAAAACGCAAAGCTACTTTCACCCATGGTGCACAGGGGCTTGTATCATACTTTTAAAATGAAACATACTTATGTTATTCATGTTATTCATAATTTTAGAGTCTATAATTATAAATAATATTAGTATTCTTCATTTAAAAAAGTATGATGCAAATCCCTACAGACCAAAACCAGATATCTGCGCAGTGTAAATCCTGATAAAATGGCTCGTAAAGAGCTGTCTCATCATAATCTGCACTGTTTGCCATTTTTTAGACTGAACCCCCTATTTGTATCAGTGGAAATTCAAGGATGAAACAGTCCATTTCAGAAACTCAGGAATGAAAGTGTTGGATTCTGGTCAGAACATCATGATACTAGGAGATAACCAAGTCAGGCATAAAAGTTTGATTGAGTTAAAACTGGTCAGATCGGGCCATTAACATGAATTACGACTTCTTTGTTGCCGAAAAAGTCCATATAGTCGAATTTCAATGGACTGTGTAAATTTGTGCTAGACAAGGGTAGTTCGAGCCACTAAGGGTTAATCATAGCACCAGGCCAGGAGGTAAATGGGGATAATTTAGAAATGTCATTTCGATCTTCTATAAAATAATAGTACGTTTAGTATATTCTTTAGAACCGTCTCGATGGGGTGATTCTAATGAGTACACACAACATACATTTTCATGATAGAATATGAAAAAAATTCATAAAATATTTTTAAATATTTGCTTTCTTGATCTATCAGACACATTTCCTAGGAACTCAAAAACGACTTCGAATCAGCCATCGGTGTTCGAGTCTTTGATGTTTACTGTACATGCACTTGGTCTTGTGAACAGCATAGCTCCTTCAATTCTTATTAGATCCTTCGGATCGGGACGTTAAATGGAGGCCCCCTGTGCAGGGAAAGTCATCCTCTGTGCAAATTAAAGAACCCTACTGTAATTCAAAATGGTTTCTTGTAGGGCTTCACCCTGCAACCCGGAGTACAACGTACACCGTCTAGGATGTTAAGACGTAATGGAAAAAAGAAATAATCAAGTCATGGATAAAATCCTGGGCAAGTTCAAAATCTGTCCAGAATCCGACCATAAACATCATAGTTCCATCCCCTTGATTGCTGAAAAGGTATGTTTTGTATTTTGAACAGCACGCTCCTTAGATCTTCTTTAAATTTGAACCAAGCTCCTCGTATCTTTCCGGGTCTTCATGAAACTTGCACACAACCAATCAGGCATAGCATCTTGGACGAGTTCGATATTGCACAGGTGAGCAATACAAATCCTTCACAGTCCTCTTGTTATATTGTATGTGGAATTGTATCGTGATATCACTTCTAGTCTGTTATATATATATATATATATATATATATATATATATATATATATATATATATATATATATATATATATATATATATATATATATATATATATATATATATATATATATATATATATATTGCTAACTTATTCAGTCACTTCTAGTTTAAAATGATATTTTAGGCACTGCGTAAAAAAATATTATACAGAGATTCTAAGTCCACGTAATACCAAAACGCCTACTTGTATGCGGAAACGCTAAAAAAGGACGTCTTGTCCCGGTGGTTGAACATAAAGGCCAAATGATTAAAGTTTATAAATCTAATACGTAGTCCTATTTCTAGATTTAATTATAATAGTAGAAAATAGTCTAATTCGTATTATTCAAAACAGTATACTGTCGGTCAGATGAAATAACTTCCAAATATCTGTAAGTAAATTTCCTAAGATAGGCGTTGTCCCACCTTACAACGGCTGCAAATTATGCAAAAATTGATTGGGTGGGCAGATTGGAGGCCGGTTTCAACAAAGGATAGGCGTTGTCCCACCTTACAACGGCTGCAAATTATGCAAAAATCGGTTGGGTGGGCAGATTGGAGGCCGGTTTTTCAACAAGTTCCACTTGTTTAAAATTGCTACAATTTTCACAATATTATTTAGAACGTAGGCCTACGTCAATAATTGAAAATCAGTGGAGAAAAGCAATAAATATATTGTTATATGAAAAATAAATAAAAAAAAAAATAAATAAAATAAAAAAAATAGAAAAAAAAACAAAAAAAAAAACGACAAGAAACAAAGAAAACACGCATCAGTTCTCTATAGACACTGCCTAGGTAAGAAAAAGTGGCCACAAAAATAATCTTAGGGTAAATATTCTAGAACAGAGCACTGAAACCAAAACGATAAATAGTTCCTGATTAGAAATAGCGACTCATAAATATTTTTAAAATTGCATTTAGACGCCAAGCCCCGCCCCCCCCCCCCCCCTCCCCCCCCCCAAAAAAAAAAAAAAAATTCAGCCTAAGACTTTGCTGTTTTCTCCAGTCATCGTACACCTAACTTTTTCCAGTGAGGTTTTGGAACAAGGGAATGCCATCTACATACAAATGTTTTAACAACATGAAATCAAATCTTAATGGAAAATTTCAAGCCAAAGACAACCAGTAGCCAGGGGACATTTATGATTTGTAAAATGTTTTCTATGGATAATGTGGAAGCGTAGCCCCTATGTGACCCTGGTGGATACATGTCTATTGATGTATCACCAGTAAAATATTCTGCTTCTGACTCAGTTGCCCGGCTGCATTAAAAATCTGACTTGATTGATTGATTGATGTGAAAGCTGATGCTTGTTAACCAGACGCTAAGGGAAGTAATGCAGATGTCGCTTACAACCGGAAGTAACCTTTTAAACCGGGTCGGGAAAGATTTCCATTGATTTTGCGCCGTCAAAAAATTAATTTCCTGGACAGTGTTAAAACGAATAAACGATTAAGTTGTAGATCAGAATAAAGCTATTAAAATGACAAAACGAAAGGTTTGTAAATGAACAGTCTATCGGTATTGTTTAAGTCAGGAATTGACGTGAGAAAAAAATATTTTCATTCCCCACCCAGCAAAATTGCATGGGCGTTTTTCATCACGGGTTAGGTTTGTTAAGATCTCGGGTGAATTTGAACCAGAGAAACAACGTGCGAATAATTAATACACGGACCAGTCTGCATAGACAGACAGACATAATTTATTAAAGTTTCACCTTTGTACAACAAAACGTGCATAAAAATATACAAGCCACTCGTTTACTGTCTTTTTGACATCCTTTGGAAAGATGGTTTCGGCTTGGCGTTTTATTTTAAATGAAAATATTTTGTTCTGATTGACCATATCTTATCAGAAACCATTTGTTTTTTTCTGTTTATTTGTTTTGTTCTCAAATATTTACCCTAAAATTAAATTTACAGCCAAAAATTTGTCTGATCTATACATTTTCTAGAGTATGCATTTTCTCCAGTTATCGTACACCTAACTTTTACCAGTTGACTGTCACTGAAAATTTAAACCCGTACTACTTTACCTCAGCATTTGGTATGTTTTGATTGATGTCTTCAAGCAGTTACAAATATTCCTGTCATTTTCATATTTTCCCAGACTTTACAAATTTTTAGTGCATTTTGGGAAGTTTCTCATGTTATCGTCCACCCCAAATACATTGTTCAAAATAAATACCAAAAGCAAAACAAGCTTGCATTTGCTTAATTTTAGAACTTGACATTTTGTTATATGTAGTTGTACCCTCTTGAAAATTAGAAAATTTTGCATATTATATTTCCCATGTTTGCTCCAGGAAATGTTTGGAAATATTTATAATATTTTGCAAACAAATAAGTAATAAAGATTATTATTTTAGCCAGAATTTACTTGTAAACTTACTTAAAAGTGTTGGCTATTTTCCTATAGACCTTTTTAATGTTATTGTTTTCATCCGGGCTACTGACCATGTGATTACAATATTATGTCATGTGACCAATAATTCTGGATGGCAAAACCATTTCTGGTTCTATTGATACTAATTGATTTAAGCCAAACTTTACTTGGATACCACATTCCTTTTGGTCGATATTCACTCGTAAATTTTATCTAGCGTTTAAAAATACAGCTTTAAGAAGCAAATAGACTGCTTTTTCTAAGACAAATACAACTGTTTGAACGATATTTTTCTGATATCAGCAGGCATGCACGCAACCGTAATTTTGCTTTATGGTGACCATTTTGGTTTCTGGTCAACTTGTACCATAGTCAACTCGTACCTACTTTGGTAAACTCATACCTGAGTCAACTCGTACTTTAGTCAACCCTTTTTAGCTCACCTGAGCCAAAGGCTCAAGGTGAGCTATTGTGATCACTCACCGTCCGTCGTCGTCGTCCATATGTCCGTCCGTCCGTCCGTCTGTCCGTCCACAATCTTTAAACAACATCTCCTCCTAAACCACTGATTGGATTTTGACCAAACTTCACAGGAATGATTCTTGGTTGGTCCTCTTTCAAAGTTGTTCAAATGGTTCCGGTCCGTTGCATATCTAGGTCACAGGAGCTAAAAATAGATTTTTTAACTAAAAACTTAAAAAATCTTCTTGTCAGAAACCACTGGACCGATTTCAATATAATTTTGCAGAAATGTTCCTTTGGTGATTCTCTACCAAGATTGTTCAAGCAATTCGGATTCGTCAAAAAACATGGCCGCCAGGGGGCGGAGCTTATTTTCCCTATACATCTGTATAGAAAACTTTAAAAATCTTCTTGTCAGAAACCACTGGACAGATTTCAATATAATTTTGCAGAAATGTTCCTTTGGTGATCCTCTACCAAGATTGTTCAAGGCATTTGGATTCTTCAAAAAACATGGCCGCCAGGGGGCGGGGCTTATTTTCCCGATATATCTATATAGAAAACTTTAAAAATCTTCTTGTCCGAAACCACTGGACCGATTTCAATATAATATTGCAGAAATGTTCCTTTGGTGATCCTCTACCAAGATTGTTCAAGCCATTTGGATTTGTCAAAAAACATGGCCGCCAGGGGGCGGGGCTTATTTTCCCTATATATCTATATAGAAAATTTTAAAAATCTTCTTGTCCGAAACCACTGGACCGATTTCAATATAATTTTGCAAAAATGTTCCTTTGGTGATCCTCTACCAAGATAGTTCAAGACATTTGGATTCGTCAAAAAACATGGACGCCAGGGGGCGGGGCTTACTTTCCCTATATAATCTATATAGAAAACTTTTAAAAATCTTCTTGTCAGAAACCACTGGACCGATTTCAATATAATTTTGCAAAAATGTTCCTTTGGTGATCCTCTACCAAGATTGTTCAAGCCATTTGGATTCGTCAAAAAACATGGCCACCAGGGGGCGGGGCTTATTTTCCCTATATATCTAATAGAAAACTTTAAAAATCTTCTTGTCCGAAACCACTGGACTGATTTCCATATAATTTTGCAGAAATGTTCCTTTGGTGATCCTGTACCAAGATTGTTCAAGCCATTTGGATTTGTCAAAAAACATGGCCGCCAGGGTGCGGGGCTTATTTTCACTGTATATCTGTATAGAAAACTTTAAAAATCTTCTTGTCAGAAACCACTGGACCGATTTCCATATGATTTTGCAGAAATGTTCCTTTGGTGATCCTGTTGCAAGATTGTTCAAGCCATTTGGATTTGTCAAAAAACAAGGCCGCTAGGGGGGTGGGGCTTATTTTCCTTATACATGTACATGTATATCTTTATGGAAAACTTTAAAAATCTTTTTGTCAGAAACCACTGGACCAATTTCCATATGATTTTGCAGAAATGTTCCTTTGGTGATCCTGTTGCAAGATTGTTCAAGCCGCCATGATTCGTTAAAAAACATGGCCGCTAGGGGGCGGGGTTAATTTTCCCTATATAGAAAACTTTAAAAATCTTCTTGTCATAAACGACTGGACCGATTTCAATATAACTTGGCAGAAATGTTTCCTTAGTGACCCTCTATCAAGATTGTTCAAGCCGACATGATTTGTCAAAAACCATGGCCGCTAGGGGGTGCGGGGCTTATTTTCGATATAATTCTATATAGAAAACTTGAAAAAATCTTGTCGTCAGAAACCACAGGACCGATTTCAATATAACTTCGCAGAAATGTTTCCTTGGTGACCCTTTACCAAGATTGTTCAAGCCGTTATGATTTGTCAAAAAACATGGCCGCTAGGGGGCAGGGCTTATTTTCCTATATAATTTATCTATATAGAAAATTTTAATAGTCTTTTCAGAAAGCACTTGACCGATTTCAATGTAACTTTGCAGGAATGTTTCTTATGTAACCCTCTATCAAGATTGTTCAAGCCGTCATGATTCTTCAAAAAACATGGCCGCCAGGAGTCGGGGCTTATTTTCCGTATATATCTATATAGAAAACTTTAAAACTCTTCTTGTTAGAAACCACTGAACCGATTTCATTATAACTGCAGAAATTTTTGCTTGGTGACCCTCTACTAAGATTGTTCAAGTAATCATGATTCGTCAAAAAACATGGCTGCCTGGGGCAGGGCTTATTTTCCCTATATATCTATATAAAACTTTAAAAATCTTCTTCAGAAACCAATGGACCGATTTCAATACAACTTGGCAGGAATGTTTCTTTGGTGACCCTCTACAAAGATTGTTCAGGCCGTCATGATTCATCAAAAATCATGGCCACTAGGGGGCGGGGCTTATTTTCCCTATATAGAAAACTTTAAAAATCTTCTCGTAAGAAACAGTTGGACCGAGTTCAATGTAACTTGGCAGGAATGTTGCTTTGGTGACCTTCTACCAAGATTGTTCAAGCCTTCATGATACGTCAAAAACCATGGCCCACAGGGGGTAGGGTTTTTTCATCATATATATCTGCATAGAAAATTTTAAAATTCTTCTTGTCACATACCCCATGACTGATTTCAATATTACTTGGCTGGAATGTTGCTTTGGTGAACCTCTATCAAGATTGTACAAGCAATCATGATTCGTCAAAAAACATGGCTGCCATGGGGTGGGGCTTGTTTTCCCTATATATCTAAATAGAAAACTTTAAAAATCTTCTTGTCAGAAACCACTGAACAGATTTCAGTATAACTTGGTAGGAATGTTCCTTTGGTGACCCTCTACCAAGTTTGTTCAAGCTGTCATGATTCGTCAAAAAACATGGCCGTTAGGGCGTAGGGCTTTATAGCTAAATCAAACTTTTTAAACCACTGGACCAGTTTCAATATAACTTGGCAGAAATGTTCCTTTGGTGACCCTCTTTGAAGATTCAGTTCAGGTCATCAAGATTTGTAAAAAAACATGGCCAGGGGTGTGGTGGAGGGGGGTGAGGGTGGTTAGTGCTATAAAGTTTATACAAAAATCCTAGAGCAGTGAACTTGGCTGAAACTTCAACAGTAAATATGCAAATCTGTTTGGTCAGGTGAGCGATATAGGACTATCATGGTCCTCTTGTTTTTTCAAATCATGTCTATTTGGGGTTGTCGTATCTTAGTATCTAATTTTGATTGTCAAATTACATATTAATTTGTGAAATGTGATTGCTTGATTTATTTATTCATAAACCCTTAAAGTGCAAGCAAAATTTGTAGCAGACAACATTTTGAATCTTTTATTTATTTTTTTCAGAGAAAATAAGTCTTGACATTATCATGTGAAACATCTGCTAAACAGATGATTCACATGAAATGGCAAGACTTTATTGTATGAAAAAGAAAATAAAAATTATTTTCTGCTGCTATTGTGATTGATGGTTCTGCAAATCTCATACGTCGTAACGTCGAGGTACCGATATCTCGTACTTCAGAGCGTCCCTTGAACTTCAAAATAACCAGGGTCAGCTGTAATTGAACGAAGTCATGAGCTGGGAATAAGCAGTGTTTGCTTAGATCTGCCTACACATAACGCATTCCGCATAGCTCTAGAAAAGAGGACTATCCAGATAAATATTTCCTTATTTCTCCACGAAAACATATGCATATGATGAGAATCTCTTCTGAAAAGAAACTTATGACGAATGGAATGCTTTATTTTTTTTAAAAAACGTCGGCAATTTTACTGTCCGCTATACGTAAACAACAGCTTTCTGCCATCCAATGCATACGAGCCTAGAAAATGATTTTTTGGAATTTTAGTTTAAGCCATTATTTTATACTTTTCTTTGCTGAACTTGCATAATCAGTGTTTCACAACAACATTGTGAAAATTTCAGAAAAGAAATGAACAAGCGAAACTTGTTGAAAATCTGCCTCCAAGTAATTTACCCTACAGATTTCTGCATGATTAGCATTTATTTTTACTATGGGGAAAAAGGTGAAAATATTTGATGTTTTAATAAAAAGAATGTCTAGAATAAAACTTTTTGTGCATAGGTAGTTAGACAAATGGCTTTGCATTAAATCATGACAAAAGTTTACAAATTTACTTAAAGCACCACGCAAAAAACGACTTTCTGAAAGATGTCAAAAACACAGTGGATGAGAGACTTATACAAAATAAAAAATAATAAAAAAATCATCTCATATATATACATTTAATACATTGGCTAAAAGTTTGTCAGTGGTAAATCATATTTCTTCATTTTAAAAGGATATATATCCACACATGCTTTGGCACAGTAGTTAACAATTTTGGCTTTAAACATTTGGGCCCAGTTGTTCAAAACTAATGATGTCGTTAGTTAACGATTCGTTAAAATTCCAATTGAGTGCTACGCAAATATGCTGAAAAAATGTGAGTAGCTTTTGCAGTGCAAAAGCTACTCACATTTTTTCAGCAAAAAACCTCAAAATATTGTGTATTGAATTTGCTAAAACAGTTAACGAAATGACCCTTAACCAGCTCGTTAAGCTAATGATGCTTTGAACAACTGGGCCTGAGTTTTTAAACCTCCATCTCCATATGATGGAAATTCCCTGTTCAGAGTTCTCGGAAACGCCGAATCCGGCGTATTTTTACGCCTATTTTTGCTTTTGTACGCGTAAAATTTCCTTCCGAGGATTCTCATTTACGCGCTATTGCCACCGGACGTCCAAACTGAACTTCAAAGACGTACCGCAGACTTCCGAAATTACTTTTGTCCGTCGAAATCAATACCCGAGATGTCCAAACATTGTCAAAAAGCCCGTCCACTTTTAACGAGTTGTATGATCTTTGCCCCGCCTACTTGTTGGAAATTCGCTACCTGTGTTGACTGAGCTTTAAGGACGTCCCACTTTCCGCTTGCGGGAGTTTTATTGACATCAGTGTCAAGCGTCGCGGCACCCTTTTGATGGCTGCGTGATCACTGTGTGTATTTGTTACGCGTGCTGAGTTGATTAATTGATGTTTGTATAATTAAACTTTCTTCTGCGACACCCGAAAATATTCGGTGAAATTATATGAAGTCATTATTATTTTTAAATATTCATGTCTTAAAATCTTAAATTATTATTTTGCTAAGAACGTGTGTCGTCTGAAAACACCTCAACACTTCCGGGATTTACCGAGTGAAATTAAATAAATAAATAACAATTATGCACAGAACGCAAATTTAAATCTTTTCTAATTTATAAGCTTATGTTTGTCATGACAACAAAAGCAATTTTTCAGATGAGAAGAAAACATATTTTTCGTCAAAATTTTCGGAAAACCCGTTTCTAAATTCGTAGCCTTGTTCCGGCTGCGCTGTTTCCCAGCGCGGAAAAGACGCAAAGTAAGTTAGTCTAAATATAGGCGAATTGCGATGGTTTTGCTTGCTTTTCTCCGCGAACGAACATATTGCTGTTGGTAACTCATCGAGAGCTGCCTTTTATTTGTTTGTTGTTGCACGAGTCGGCGCCGTTTTCCGGCAATCTTTGTGGAGTAAGCAACTCGTTCGCTCGTGTTGATCAGCTTCAGTCCGTGCAAATATTTCATTAAATACATTTCTGCAAAATAATTTCAGCATAGTTTGTTTTAAAGAAAACATGTTTTGGGTGTTTTCTCTCATGTATTTTCTTTTCTTTTTTTCTTTCTCTGGGCTTTGAAACGAACGCGAAGTTGGACCAATGTTGATGCTTTCTCTAAGGTCAGACATACAAGTACAGGCATTCCAAAAAGATGCGATCGAATTTTAATAAGCGATAAGGATATGTTTAAAACACATCTAAGAGAAGTGTATATCATGATGATTCTGTGTGACACTGAATTAAGAACCTGTTCTACTAAAGAAAGGGCAGACTGCTGCAGCAGGGAAAAAAGCGGGACTTCCTAGATTTTCCTGTGGGACTTCCAAATTTGAGGGGTAGGAAGTCTGGGACTTCCTGAGTCTGGAAGTTAATGGAAGACCTGTCACTATTTCCTAAGCCCCAAAAGCTTTTGGATCCTTACCAGACACTCAGTGGTCAAGGTTAACTATGTTGAAAAATGTGAAGTTGTCCAGACAATGTCCTTAAATATTAAGTTTTCATATTTAGCCGAAAACTCCAAGTTTTCTAGGTCAAACTCCTATTTTTCAATTTTAACTCCAACTTTTCTCAGAGATGGATTCTTAAACTCCTGCTTTCAAAATCCTAGTGAGAACTCTCTATGTTTGTACTAGTCGCCTTCTCCAACATTTATAGTTTGGTAAAGTGGACATGAAATTAGTATGTGTATTTCATTTTCAGCTGAAGTTGTACAGTTAACTGCTACCTTGTGCTATGGGAGTTGCATATATATTGACCAGTTTCTGTTTTCAGAGGAGCAACACCACACCTAGGCTAAATTTTGCTAAAGCAGGGATACAGACAGTCCCCCAAAAATTGGCTGGGTGCCAACGAAATCTGAGGATCGCCCAGTTGACAAAAGTAAAATTTATTGGTGGAACAGTTTACTGATTAACCGCAGTTTGAACAACAAAAATATTCATCACAGTTTGACTTTGACAGAACTGGTTTTTGCATTAATTAGTCATTCCATAAATGTATCCATCCAGTTATAATTTGCTTCTGAAATCCATTGATTCAGGCTGACATCTGAGTCCTACATTTTTCAGAATTTTCCTTTCTATATTTGAACCGTCTTATATTTCCAATATTTTTCTATAATTTGGACATTTTTCCTATATTTTTCTCCAAAATGCTGCTGGGATTGATATGTAGAACATTAACATTTTTTTTTTCTGCCTCCAGATATTTTGAGATTGATCATGAAATACTTTGAAGTTTCTATGGTCACTGTCTCCTTTCTGCTGATTCAAGAAGGGCAATTGTCAGTTTCTTGTGAAAGAATGTGCACAATGCTGGTTAAATGCTTAGAGGACTAAGCCTGCCATGTAAAAGACTTTAGCCTGCCCAGTAAAAGTGTTTGGTTAAGTAAACTAACCACACTGGACTGGGCCGTAAAACCTCAACACAAACGAACAAATATTTAGACCGTAAGGGCGAGTAAGTTTTGAGGAAATTTGACACCTCTGCATTTGCTTTTTTTAGCTCACCTGAGCACGAAGTGCTCATGATGAGCTATTGTGGTCAATCAATGTCCGTCATGGGGCGTCAACAATTGCTTTAAAAGCCTACTCCTCCTAAACCCCCTGGGCCAATCGACTCGATACTTGGTTGGAAGCATCAGGGTGACTTGTAGATCAAAAATAGCTAAAATCCTGCTGATCGGAAATCCAAGATGGTCGCCATCTTGAAAATCTATTTTTTGCTGCTTCTCCTGAAGTAAAAGGCTATTTGACTCTAAACTTGCTAGGAAGCATCAGGGTGTCTTGTAGATCAAAAAAAGCTAAAATCGTGCTGATCAGAAATCCAAGGTGGCTGCTATGGCAGCCATCTTGAAAATCTTTTTTTCGCTTCTTCTCCTGAACCAAAAGGCCACTTGACACCAAACTTGCTAGGAAGCATCGGGGTGACTTGTAGATCAAAAAGAGCTAAATTCGTGCCGATTGGAAATCCAAGATGGTCGCCATGGTGGCCATCTTGAAAATCTATTTTTCGCTTCTCCTGAACTGAAAGGCCAATTGACTCCAAACTTGCTAGGAAGCATCAGGGTGACTTGTAGATCAAAAATAGCTAAAATCATGCTGATCAGAAATTTAAGATGGCTGCCATGGCCGCCATCTTGAAAATCTGTTTTTCACTTCTTCTCCTGAACTGAAAGGCCAATTGAGTCGAAACTTGCTAGGAAGCATCAGGATGACTTGTAGATCAAAAATAGCTAAAATCATGCTATGGCCACCATCTTGAAAATCTATTTTTCGCTTCTTCTCCTGAACCCAAAGGCCAATTGACTCCAAACTTGCTAGGAAGCATCGGGGTGACTTGTAGATCAAAAAAAGCTAAAATCATGCCGATCGGAAGTCCAAGATGGCCGCCATGGCAGCCATCTTGAAAATCTATTTTTTGCTTCTTCTCCTAAACCCAAAAGCCAATTGACTCCAAACATGGTAGGAAGCATCATGGTGACTTATAGATCAAAAATAGCTAAAATCGGTCCAATCGGAAATCCAAGGTGGCCGCCATGACAGCCATCTTGAAAATCTATTTTTTGCTTCTTCTCCTGAACTGAAAGACCAATTGACTCCAAACTTGCTAGGAAGCATCGGGGTGACTTGTTTAAGCAATCATCATGAATCTTGCTCAAAATGTTTGTCTTGATGATTTCTAGGTCAAGTTCGAAACTGGGTCACTTGGGGTCAAAAACTAGGTCACCTGGCCATATTTGCAGAAAACTTATCACTCTAGCGGTCACATTTTTGAAGCAATCATTATGAATCCTGCTCAGAATGTTTGTCCTGATGATTTTTAGCTCAAGTTCGAAACTGGGTCACTTGGGATCAAAAACTAGGTCACCTGGCCAACTCAGCTAAAACCTTGTTAACACTCTAGCGGTTACATTTTTGAAGCAGTCATCATGAATCTTTCTTAAAATGTTTTGCCTTGATGAGTTCTATGTCAGGTTTGAAACTGGGTCACTTAGGGTCAAAAACTAGGTCACCGGGCTAAATCAGCAGAAAATTTTGTTAACACTCCAGCGGTCACATTTTTTAAGCAATCATCATGAATCTTGCTCAAAATGTTTGTCTTGATGATTTCTAGGTCAAGTTTGAAACTGGGTCAGCTGGGGTCAAAAACTAGGTCACATGGCCAAATCAGTGGAAAACCTTGTTAATACTCTAATGGTCACATTTTTCAAACACTCATTATGAATCTTGCTAAACATGTTTGTCTTGATGATTTCTAGATCAAGTTTGAAACTAGAACACTTGGGATCAAAAACTAGGTCACCGGGCCAGATCAGCAGAAAACCTTGTTAACACTCTAGCGGTGACATTTTTGAAGCAATCATCATGAATCTTGCTCAAAATGTTTGTCTTGATGATTTCTAGGTGACATATATTTCACTGTCCAGTGACTTTCTTAAGTTTTTCCTTTAGGTCTGTTTCTCAGTAATTATTGGTCCTACAGAGTGATATTTGGTACTTGTGAAGTGTTCATGTTTAGGTCAGTTTCTCAGTAACTATTGCTCCTAGGTCAGTTTCGAAACTGGGTCACTTGGGGTCAAAAACTAGGTCACCAGGCCAAATCAGCAGAAAATTTTATTAACACTCTAGTGGTCACATTTTTGAAGCAATCATCATGAATCATGCTCAAAATGTTTGTCTTGATGATTTCTAGGTCAAGTCCAAAACTGGGTCACAAGGGCTGAAAAACTAGGTCACCAGGCCAAATCAGCAGAAAACTGTTAACACTCCAGAGGTCACATTTTTTAAATAATCATCATAAATATTGCTCAAAATGTTTGTCTAGATGATTTCTACGTCTAGTTTAAAACTGGGTCACTTGATATCAGAAACAAGGTCACCTGGTCAGATCAAAAGAAAACCTTGTTGATGCTCTAGAGGTCACATATTTGAAGTAATCATCATGAATCTTGCTCAGAATGTTTGTCTTGATGATTTCAAGGTAATGTATATTTTTCTATCCAGTGACTTTCTAAAGTTTTTCCATTTAGGTAAGTTTCTCAGTAATTATTGGTCCTACAGAGTGATATTTGGTACTTTGTGAAGTGTTTGTGTTTAGGACAGTTTCTCAGTAGCTATTGTTCCTACAGCCAGTGATACTTAGTATATGCTTACATCTTAGCATGGCCTCTTGAGTGCAATTATCCATATTTGACCTTGACCTTTATTTCACAGTCCATTAGACATGCTACATTGTCTTACTTGTTAATATAATCATTTTGAATTTTGATCAGAATGTTTGCCTTGATCAGTTCTAGATCAGGTTCTCAAAGTGCTATGATACTCAGGTGAGCGTTACAAGGCCCTCTTTTTTTTTTGGGGGGGGGGTTGTGGGGGAGGTGGCAGCAGATGGGGGAGTTGGTGTGGGGGGGGAATTTGTTTGATGATCCATGTGTACACAATTTTGGTTCTACATGTGTCTTCTGACAACAGTTACTACCAACACACAACTGTCAAATAAATATTCAATAATGTATCTAAGGTTATGTTTCAGCATAGGCATGTAACAATAACTTTCCGACTTTTATTTTCCATGAGTTTAACTTACCCAGTTTCTTCTATAAATTTTTGAAATGCACATTGTATGTGATAATGCATCAGACTGGTGCTTCCTTCATGTCAGGGGTGACACTTACGTAGATTCATGTCAGTCAAACACCGCATCTGATTAAGGCTTTCTGTGATAATAATGGGTTTGTCATACCTGGTTTAAGGGCTCCATGCATAACGGAAGTATACTCTAGCTGGGGCCTTAAATTCATGTTTATGCTGTTTGAAATATAGCTTGATGCTTAGCTCCACATTAAGGTCAAAGAAAAAAATGTTGTTGTTTTTTTAATTACATCCCCAAATTTTCAGTACATTTTTTTAATTTTCTTTTTTGTATAGAAAATGTACAAAAATCTTTACAAAAAGTCTTAAAATAGACCGAAAAATTCTAGAAGGTAAAAAAAAAGAGTTTGAATAGGCCCCAGAAAATTAGGGTCTGTAGGGTAACCGGAAATGAGACTTTTTTTTTTTTTTCATTATTAGAAAAACAATTGATTGGTAGTAAAACGTGTCTTTCTCTAGAGCTGTACTTTACATGTACTGTATTCAGTGCTCCAGCAAGGATTTGAGGGCAGAGGGGTGCGGGGTAGGGCACTTTTTGTGCGGTCATACAAGAATGAGGGCACCATGTGTCATGTGATTTGCTTAGATCAAGACATGTTACAAAAAATAATCCCATTCCACAATAAATACCTCAAAAATAGACTACATATAAAACTGACCTTTCAACATTGATAACATTTTTAATTTTGGTCCGATTTTCATGAAATTTTCACCAAAATGTAGGATTTTATGTCATTTCAACTCCAGACAGAGAACAGCTTAAGAATGGCAGAGGGGCGGCAGGAGAGGGCAAGAGGGGCAGCCCGCCCCTCCATATTTTGCTAGCTGGGGCACTGGTATTTACCCTAAGTTTTGTGACAGACAGACCTCAGCAAACAGTGCACCATATTAACTCTGAATACATGTATTAGGACACCTTAACTCCTTTTTTCCATACTTGTCAGAAAATTTGAATAAGTCCCATTTTACTGCCTCTTGATGTATCTAAAACTGGTGGCCGAGTGGCAAACAGTGTGGACCCTGATCAGATGCCATATTCTGCAATGTCTGATCTTGGTCTACACTGTTTGCTTAAGCATGGCTGTCCCAGTGCTTAGGATAATTACTATATAACCTGATCAGACATCACAGAATGAGGCATCTGATCTAGGTCTACACTTTTTCACTTATCTGTCAGTTTTTAGGTAACAGAACAGGCAAAAAAAGACTCATTCAAATTTTAGATCAGTATTGGTAAAGAATTAATGTGTTTTAATATTCCGGATAAATATGGTACATTCATGTATATAACTGTATTTCAGCGTGGTGCTCCTCGAAATTCTGGCTCTGAAGAAAGTGATGGTTCAGATGGTACAGCTGACAGTGACACAGAAACGGTAACAAACAGAATAACAAGAAGATCAGCTGGTAAGATCAAAAAATTAGAAACAATCACTTCAGCTATTTAAAAAATGAGTGGCTCTGTTGGTAGAGTGTCCTTTGGCTAGGGAGATTGTGGGTATCATATCAATGTAAAGGGGTGTAATATGTCCAAAAGGCGCATTTGGTAGAGTGTCTTTTGCTGGCTTAGTTGGAACTTGGTAGACCATCATTTGGATCTGGTTGTTGGTATCACATCAGTATGTCTGGGATGCAATGCACCCAGCCAGGGCATGACTGAAAAGTAGTTGACAGTTACTTAAACCTCACCTGAACTTACTTTATGTACTGTAGTCATAGCAACAGATAGGGCACTTTTTTCATCCGAAAAATGCTGATATTTTTCTTATATATGTTGTGGTACTCATTAGAAGCACCTCGGCAAGGCGCTTCTAATGAGTACCCACAACATATGTTTTCCTGGAGAAATAGGAAAAATATTATGTGGATACCCCCTCTTATCTGTAGCTATGTGTAGTTCCCCTTCGTATTCAAACAAGGGCTGGAAGGGGCTTACCAGAGCTCTAGATAAGAGGGTGTATCTTCTTGTTTCTCCACAAAACTTATGTGATGGTACAGTAAATGTCCTAAAATTTCCTACACCAAAGTGTCTGAAAAAATGGTGTATGCAAACAATGCTGACCCAGATCAGACTGCTCCTGAAGGAGAAGTCTGATTTGGGTCTACACTGGTTGCATTTCCACTAAGTATTTTAAGAAAGAACTGCATAAAAAGCAAAATTTAAACAAAAAAGTATTGAATAACATGTTCGAAATTTTAGGACATTTACCATACTCATTATTAATAGAGGTGCTTCAACACGAGTACTCACAACAGGTTTTCATGGAGAAATAAGAAAACTTTTCTGTTGAAAAAAAGGGTCTTATCTGGAGTTATGGCTTACTTTGCTAGAAAACTTGTCCTTATATATGAATGTTTGTTAGGCTACATTGTACCTCATAACTCCAGATAAACACTTTCTCCAATCAAAAAGTGTTCATATTTTTCTTATTTCACCACTAAAACTTACATGTACGTATGGTATGAAATGCCTCACTGAGGTGCTTTTTGTGGAGAAATAAGAAAACAAATGAATTCCCATTTTATATTGAACTACTACATAGTATTCTGAACTGATTGTAATTGGAAAAAAAATCTGTAACAGAAGATTTCCATTACAAATAAAAGATTTTTTGTTCTTTTAGTTACAAAATTATGCTTATACATCATTTGCAGACAAAAGCTCTGAAAAAGGGACTGTTTTAAGCAAGGATCTTGTGCAACAAATGAATTCAGCAATTCAGTTTTTTTAATCATCTGTCTGAATACAAGCCGAATTATAATTTCTACAGACTCAGTAAGCATTTTGGAAAAATATAACTTATGTGTATGTTTTGAGGCCCTTTTTATTAGCTCACCTGAGCACAAAGTGCTCATGGTGAGCTATTGTGGTCAGTCAATGTCTGTCGTCCGTCCTGCGTCGTGCGGCGTCAACAGTTGCTTTAAAAGCCTACTCCTCCTACACCCCTGGGCCAATTGACTTGATACTTGGTAGGAAGCATCGGGGTGACTTGTAGATAAAAAATAGCTAAAATTATTCCGATCGGAAATCCAAGATGGCCGCCATGGCCGCCATCTTGAAAATATATTTTTCGCATCTTCTCCTGAACCGAAAGGCCAATTGACTCCAAACTTGCTAGGAAGCATCAGGGTGACTTGTAGATCAATAATAGCTAAAATCTTGCCAATCGGAAATCCAAGATGGCCACCATGGCCGCCATCTTGAAAATCTATTTTTCGCTTCTTCTCCTGAACCGAAAGGCCAATTGACTCCAAACTTGCTAGGAAGTATCAGGGTGACTTGTAGATCAAAAAAAGCTAAAATCGTGCCGATAGGAAATCCAAGATGGCCGCCATGGCCACCATCTTGAAAATATATTTTTCACTTCTTCTCCTGAACCGAAAGACCAATTGACTCCAAACTTGCTAGGTAGCATCAGGGTGATTTGTAGATAAAGTACATGCAGCTAAAATCGTGCTGATCCGAAATCCAAGATGGCCGTCATGGCTTGTAGATCAAAAATAGCTAAAATCGTGTCATTCGGCAATCCAAGATGGCCGCCATGGCAGCCATCTTGAAAATCTATTTTTCGCTTCTACTCCTAAACCCAAAAGCCAATTGACTCCAAACTTGGTAGGAAGCATTGGGGTGACTTATAGATCAAAAATAGCGAAAATTGTGCCTATTGGAAATCCAAGATGGCTGCCAAGGCAGTCATCTTGAAAATCTATTTTTAACTTCTTCTCCTGAACCTAAAGGCAAATTGACTCCAAACTTGCTAGGAAGCATCTGGGTGACTTGTAGATCAAAAATAGCTAAAATCGTGCCTATCAGAAATCCAGGATGGGCGCCATGGCAGCCATCTTGAAAATCTATTTTTTGCTTCATCTCCTGAACCGAAAGACCAGTTGACTCGAAACTTGGTAGGAAGCATTAAGGTGACTTGTAGATCAAAAATAGCTAAAATCATGCCGATCGTAAATCCAAGATGGCCGCAATGGTAGACATCTTGAAAATCTATTTTGCACTTCTTCTCCTAAACCCAAAAGTAAATTAACTCGAAACTTAGTAGGAAGCATTTGGGTGACTTGTAGATCAAACATAGCTAAAATCGTTCTGATCCGAAATCCCAGATGGCCACCATGGCCACGATCTTCAAAAACTATATTTAGCTTCTTCTCCTGCACCGAAAGGCCAATTGACTCCAAACTTTGTAGGATACATTGGTGTGACTTGTAGATCAAAAATAGCTAAAATCGTGCCAATCGGATATCCAAGATGGCTGCCATGGCAGCCATCTTGAAAATCTATTTTTCGCTTCTTCTCCTGAACCGAAAGGCCAGTTGACTCGAAACTTGGTAGGAAGCATTGGGTTGACTCGTAGATCAAAAATAGCTAAAATCGTGCCGATTGTAAATCCAAGCTGGCCGCCATTTAGAGTTTGTTCAAATGATCACGCTCCATTGACTGGCATGCCATATATATTCTTCTTTAAAATTAAGAACTGCTTAAATGATGATCTTTTCAATAGTTGCGATGACAGGATTTGAAAAATGTTGCATAACATCTGCATATCTGCAGTGGCTATGTCACTCAGGTGAGCGACCCGTGGCCCTCTTGTTTGTGGCATGTTCAAGGGTCTGTCTATAGAGCTCTGTATAAAGAGTTCACTGAAACTTCACTGGGCCAGTTTAAAATGTGTAAGTACACATCCATATATATGCATTTTCGCTACTTCTGTTTGTTTGTTTGTTGTTTTTTTTCTATATTTAGGGCAGTAGACAAGAGAGGTTCCTGTGATGCTTTAGAGAGAGGACTTGTTAAGGAGGAATATTTGATGATAATTCTGGGATAATTTTCACAAATTCTCCATAAAAACAACATATGTTTTTATGGATGACTGAGAAAACTTAACCCATAATTATCACTAATACTCCTCCTTTACAAGTCCCCTGTTTGAATTTTAAAAATAATTACCCATATTGAAATGCATATATGTATGATTGCACCCCTGCCGTTAGTGTCAGATAACACAGTTAATAACAACAAACTGATTATAATCGATTATAATTGATAATCGTTCATTTGGAGATGGACTTCATAAGTCAATTTACTTTCTTCTGAATCCCATTGTATAATATTGTAATGTTGTAAACAAATGTCTTGTATATGTTCAAATATGTTAATATTATACACGAAATAAACATTTAAACTAATCGTTCATTTACTTTGGATCGATGGTTGATTATGAAAATCCACCGATTCCCATCACTATTATTGTAGTCATCCAGGTCAAGAATCATTCCTACTTGGAACATGAGTGCCTGGGAGGATCACAGTAAAACATACAATGTATATCAAACATTCATATGGTATTACTTTACTGTTGTGGACAAGTGTGAGTTAAGCGAGCTGCATTGTCCTGTGGCAGGTCTTGTTATGCTGCCCTCCAGCTTCGAAGAAGTTGGGAGAGCATATTGCTTTGGGCTTTTCCGTTTGTCCGTACATCATGCTTTTCATGTAAGCATAATATCTAAGGAACCACTTGAGTTAGGCTCATGAATTTTTGCAAGCGATTTGGAACTAATGTGTACATGTAGATGACCTGATCAAATCTTGGTGAAATTTGGATTACTTTTGTCAGAGTAATGCCTCTTTTCAAACTTTCACATTTTCTGTCAACAAGCATATACATTGTAGTTGGGGTGCATTCTATTTTACATTCTATTTGTTTTTTGTTTTCCAGAGAAAATAAGGTTTTATCTGAAACATCAGCCTAGCAGACAGTTCACATGAAATTTCAAGCCTTATTTTCTCTGAAAATAAATAGAAAATATTTAAAATGTTTACAGCGGTTGTGAATGGCATTTTAAAGGTTAAGTATAACTATCATCTTCTAGAGTGGCTGAAAGAATTAAATGTACATGTACTTTGAGCATAAGCCTGGGTATATATTTTTCAGAACAAAGATAGATTTGTAAATACTGTATCTACCCTAAGGCCATACCAAATAAATTGATAGCTTCTCATCCAAATTTTAGGAAAAAAAATGGGGCGAGGGGCGAGTGAGTGTATTTTATTTTTTTATTTTTTAAGTTTCATGGAAAACATTAATCAAAGCAAAACAAGGCAACAGACAGTACAGAGTGTGGAAAAGGCAGGAAACCTTTTGTTATTATTCTTCCTATAAAAAAATATGCTTTCTAATCAATAAATGCCAGATAAAAGCTCTCTTCAGCATTAGCATGGCTGTGTGCGAAAAGTTTCCACCCCAAAATTTTTTATTGGTCAGATTTTTTTAGGGGCGGGTGGGGATGAGAATCTAAAAATTATTTGGTATTGCCGAACTGTTGGAACACCTTAACTCCTGGACATACTCTAATAACATTTAAACAAATTATGAAAGTGCTGGATAAGTGGCAGACAGTTTAGACCCAGATCAGACACCAATCTCAATGACATCTGATCTGGACCTGCACTTTACTCAGTCCTGTCTGTCCCAATACATAGGTAAAATTAAAATACCTCAAACTATTTATCAGTTAACAAACTTCTGTGTTCCAGGTGCTGCAAATGTAGAATTTTCTGAACTACAGTCCCCGGTAAGAAAGAAACGAAAAGTACATGTAGAGCCTCCAGTTACTGACACGTCAACCACACAGAATAGTGACTCAGACACAGAATCTGTGAACAATATCACTCCTAGAGCAACTAGATCAAGAACATATGAATCTCCCCTACCAGAACAAAAACCAAAAGACAAAAATAAACATGAAGGAAAAGGAAAAAATAAGGAGAATGAAAAACAATCCCCTAATGGGAAAGCTGTTACTGTAGAAAAGACTACACTAAACAAAGGGGGGAAAATTTCTAAGAGTGGTAAAGCGGGAAAGGCTTCTAAGTTAAAAAGTAAGATAAACATTAATAATGTGAGTAGTGATGAAAGTGATCCTAAAATGATATCTATATGGACAGAAAAGAGACCAACTCCATCTATGGATTATAATGAATCAAATGCTAAATGTCCATTACCTGGATGTGATTCTAAAGGTAATGTATAATGGCAGTAGTTTAGTTCTAGACTAGGCCCTTTTTCAACCAAAATATGTTGTTATTTTTCTCATCTGTCCACAAAAACATATATTGTGGTACTCAGAAGCATCTCATTGAGGCATTTCTAATGAGTACCCATAGCATGTTTTCATGGAGGAAGATGGACAGTATTTATCTCAATTCTCCTTATCTGGAGCTACAGGATGTTAACCCTTGTCCTGCTGAATAAATTAAGATGCCACACCCACTTCTAATTTTTAGCCAATCAGTTTACTTGATCCGAATTGTTGCTATAAATACACATACATAATGGCAAACAGTGCAGATCCAGATCATTTGGCATCTTCAGAAGCCAACTGATCTGGCTCTACACTGTTTGCAAAGGCAGGGTATATCCGGGTTCAGCAGGACAAGGGTTAAAGTAGAAATGCAGAAGTTATTTTCTGTTTAGCTCACCTGAGCTTGAAGTGCTCATGGTGAGCTGTTGTGATCAGTCTATGTCTGTCTTGAGGTGTCAACAAATTGCAACACTTCCTATGAGTATATCCCTGGGCCAATTTCAGTCGAAGCACAGGATTGTTGCCTAGGAGATTCTCTGCCAAAATAGCTAAAATAGTTCAGCAGCTTCATTGAACAAGATAGCCTCCAGAGCTGAAAAAAGAAAAATCTGTTTTTGAAGTTCTACCTGAAAGGCCAATCGACTCAGAACTTGGTACATGTAGGAAGTATCATGGTGACCTGTAGATAAAAAAATTCTAAAATTTTTCCAATCAGAAATCCAAGATGGTCTCTATTTTGAAAATCTATTTTGAATTTCTTCTCCTGAATGGAAAGATCAATTGACCGAAACTTGGTAGGAAGTATCAGGGCGACTTATAGATAAAAAAAAAAAATAGCTAAATTCATTCCAATGGGAAATTCTGGATGGCTGCCATCTAGAAAATCTGTTTTGAACTTCTCTTGAACCAAAAGGCCAGTTGACCAGAAACTTGGTAGGAAGTATCTGGTCAACTTATAGATCAAGAATAGCTAAAATGGTTTTATCAGAAATCCAAGATGGCTGCCATGGCTGCCTATTTGAAAATTTATTTTGAACTTCTCCTGAACTGAAAGGTCAAATGGCTGGAAACTTGATAAGAAGTATTGGGGCGACTTTTAGATAAAAAATACATGTAGGATGTTTCCAATCAGAAATCTGAAATGGCCACCAAGGCTGCCATCTTGAAAGTCTGTTTCGAAATTCTTCTCATTTTAACTGAAAGGCCAATTGACTCAAAACTTCATTGGAAGTATTGAGGTGACTTGTAGATCAAAACTATCTGAAATAGTTCAGATTGGAAATCCAAGATTGCCACCAACTTGAAAATCTATTTTGAACTTCTTTTTCTGAACCAAAAGGCAAATTGACTCAAAACTTAATCTATAGGAAGAATCAAGGTGACTTATAGATCAAAAAGAGCTAAAATCATTCGAATCAGAAATCCAAGATGGGTGTCATCTTGAAAATATATTTTGAGCTTATTCTCCTGAATTGAAAGGCCAGTTAACTGAAAACTTGATAGGAATTATCGGGGTGGCTTGTAAATCAAAAATAGCTAAAATTGTTACGATCAGAAATCCAAGATGGCTGCCAGGGTCGTCATCTTGAAAATCTATTTTTAACTTCTTCACCCAAACTGAAAGACTAATATACTTGTGGTATTATTCAAGTGTTAAAGTAGTAGGGGAGGTACATGAAACTCTAAATGCTTTCTAACACTAATCAAAAACTGGTATGTGAGCTAAAATGTCAAAATATCTGCCTTAGTGAATGCAGTTGTCTTTTTCTGTACATTGTTTCTTACATGTTATTCTGTTATTCAAACTTTGTTTACCATTTTTGGCCACCATAAAATACAGGCATGTCTGGCCAAGGCCTTTACTACAAGGCATAAAAAAATGTGTTGCCCAGTTGTAAAGTTATAACCCATACTAACTTGGAAAAAATGAGACAAGGTCTAGCAGAATTTGAGAATGTATGATAAATTACTGCAAAGAAAGTGAATTTCTGTAACTGTTTATAATAATACTTGTTTAGGTAACGAGAAATGATTAGGGCCCAGTTGTTCAAAGCATTATTAGCTTAATGAGCTTGTTACTGGTCAAAATGTTAGGTTTTCTAGTAAGTACACTATATAATTCACAGGTATTTTTGCTGAAAAAATGTGAGTAGCTTTTGCAAAAGCTACTCGCATTTTTTCAGCAAAAATATTTGCGTATATGCCATATTTAATGATCAAAGTTTTAACGATATGTTTACTAACAACATCATTAGTTTTGAACAACTGGGCCCAGATCTTTGACTGATTATTGTGTTGTTTATTCCAGGTCATTTAACGGGGAAACATGATTCTCATAGAACTTTATCTGGGTGTCCTTTATATCATAACACGACAGCTGAGGAGTGTAAGGTAAGTGAACAACTTGGTACATGTTCTTTTATACAAAGGTTGGTCAGTTTTTTGTTTACTCTAATAGTTGTATGGACTTACTCACACTTTTCGAAGAAAATGTAAGGCCGACACTTTCCATATAGTAAATGCCTTCTCCTAATACTATCTATCTGTCAGTTTACTTCCTCTATTCCTACACCAAAAGAGGGATTTCAGGTTTGTACATGTAGTATACCTTTCATCTGCTTCCTTCATGCAGTACCACTGTGATTTTCGTCTTCGTTGCCTGCGGTCCAGGGCAGGGATTTAACCCTTAAACTGCCAATCACAACAATTGTCGTCTGTTTTGTCATCTGCTTGAGATTTTAAAAGCCATTTTTGCAAACAGTGTGGACCCAGATCAGACTGCTCCTCTAGGAGCAGTCTGATGAGGGTCCACACTGTTGCCTGTAGGCAAAAATAGGTTTGAAAAGTTTGCAATAATATTCAGTAGGCGACATAAACAGACGACATTTTCAGATGCAGGTTTTCTTGGCATTTTAAGGGTTAAATGTCAAATCTCTATGATTTTTGTCTGGAACTATTATCTCCGACACCAGCGGAGGGATTTCAACCAGATTTGCTGTATACCTTAATCAGTGTGATAATTGTGGCAATAATTTAGGATTATTTTTAGCTCGCCTGTACGAAGTACAAGGAGAGCTATTGTAGTCACCCCGGTCGTCCACGTTTGCGTTCCCGTTCCCGTCACACTGCGTTAAAGTTTTTCAAATGCTTATATCTCAACAGTCACTCCTCACAGAGGCATCAAATTTGGAACCTAGGTACCTTGGAGGGTCTTCTGAGATTCCAAGAGAATAAACCCCTGGGTTCATGCCCCTGGGTGGGGCTAGGGGTCAGAATCTAGGACACCTTTGTAATACTGTGTTAAAGTTTTTCAAATTCTTATATCTTGACTTTCACTCCTCATAGAGCATTCATATTTAGAATTTGGGTACCTGGACGAGTCTTCTGAGATTCCAAAAGAACATACCCCTGCGTTCATACCTCAGGGTGGGCCTTGGGGTGGGGCTAGGGGTCAAAATCTAGGACACATTTGTAAAATCTTATATGCCTACAGGTTATAGACACAACTGGTTATACATCAGCTAACTATGTGACATCGGTTTAAGTGTAAGAGAGTGAAGGTCATGGTGACCTACATTTTACGGTCCAGGTCACCTAGATTTCACGGTCCAGTGATTTTGCCTTGTATCTTGAATACTATTTGTTGGATAAATGTCACACCTGGGATATTACTTCCATGTGACCCAATGAATGACCACTTACTATATCTAGGTCATTGTGACCTATATTTCATGGTTCAGTGATTTTGCCTTATATCTTGAATACTATTTGTTGGTTAAATGTCACACCTGGGATATTACTTCCATGTGACCCAATGAATGACCACTTACTATATCTAGGTCATTGTGACCTATATTTCATGGTTCAGTGATTTTGCCTTATATCTTGAATACTATTTGTTGGATAAATGTCACACCTGGGATATTACTTCCATGTGACCCAATGAATGACCACTTACTATATCTAGGTCATTGTGACCTATATTTCATGGTTCAGTGATTTTGCCTTATATCTTGAATACTATTTGTTGGTTAAATGTCACACCTGGGATATTACTTCCATGTGACCCAGTGAATGACCACTTACTATATCTAGGTCATTGTGACCTATATTTCATGGTTCAGTGATTTTGCCTTATATCTTGAATACTATTTGTTGGATAAATGTCACACCTGGGATATTAGTTCCATGTGACCCGATCAAAATATATCTCTGTTGGTGTGACCTATATTTCATGGTTCAGTGATTTTGCCTTATATCTTGAATACTATTTGTTGGATAAATGTCACACCTGGGATATTAGTTCCATGTGACCCAATGAATGACCACTTACTATATCTAGGTCATTGTGACCTATATTTCATGGTTCAGTGATTTTGCCTTATATCTTGAATACTATTTGTTGGATAAATGTCACACCTAGGATATTAGTTCCTTGTGACCCGATTATTGACGTCAAAATATATCTCTGTTGGTGTGACCTATATTTCATGGTTCAGTGATTTTGCCTTATATCTTGAATACTATTTGTTGGATAAATGTCACACCTAGGATATTAGTTCCTTGTGACCCGATTATTGACGTCAAAATATATCTCTGTTGGTGTGACCTATATTTCATGGTTCAGTGATTTTGCCTTATATCTTGAATACTATTTGTTGGATAAATGTCACACCTGGGATATTAGTTCCATGTGACCCAATGAATGACCACTTACTATATCTAGGTCATTGTGACCTATATTTCATGCTTCAGTGATTTTGCCTTTTATTTTTATTACTATTTCATGGAGAATTGTCATACCTGGATTATTATATCTATGTGACAAAATGATTTACATACAAATACATCTAGGTCAGTGTGACCTATATTATATGGCTTAATGATAAAAATGTTACAGTATAAAATGTACCCAGCAGGCGAGCTCGCTGTCCTACGACAGCTCTTGTTGTTGTTTGTTTGCACTTAGACATACATTATCACTGGCAACAGAGATTGGGTCATTTAGATTGGAAAATAATTAATTGAATTACCATTACATTAAATTTCTCCATTACCATTATCATAATACCCTCTTTGAAGAAGCATTTAATTAAATTACCATTATTTTGGAAATATAATTACCATTGCACATTACTTTTGTCTACCATTATATGACTGGTCTTTTAGCCATAAATCAGTTATAATCATAATAATATTAGATGTTTTATTCAAGAAATAATTTTTCTCTACTGTGAATTATTGTCGAATAATGCATGATGTTGGAGGACAGATTGTGAAGTAGTCTGAGTGAATTAATATTTGCATTTGCTCAACAACACCATGCGTTATTCGACGATAATTCACAGCAGAGAAAAAATTATTTTGATTCTAACATGATACATAAAGAAAAATGGACATCATTGTAATGTTCTTCAAAGAACTATTTTGCAGCGGTCATCAATAGAAGTAAATCTTTACATCATCAAATGCGGCCTTTTGCACACACTACATTGATGACATGAAATATTGTAGTGGGTTCAAAGTAACATTTCCATAAGGCGCTATGAGAAAACTTTAACGTTATGTTAGGATTTATATTATAAATAAGATATAATAAGAATTTATAAATATACATTGTGTTCTTCTGAAATGAAGGCTGAACTGTTCCAACATTTGGCTTTAAATGTCTCAGCACTATCTGTCTGAACTTCATAATAATCAAAAATTGGATTTAAAGATTTTTAGCTCACCTGAGCGTCAACAATTTGCTTTAAGTCACAACTCCTCCTACATCATGGGCCAACTGATTTGAAACTTGGTAAGAAATATTGGAGTTACATTTGTACCACGACTTGTAGATCAAATATAGCTAAAACCATTTTGATGGGATATCCAAGATGGCCACCATGGTGACCATCTTGAAAATCAACTTTGCACCTTCTCCTGAACCAAAAGGCCAATTGACTCAAAACTTGGTAGGAAGTACTTAGCCACCTTGCAGATCAAAAATAGCTAAAATCGTTCCGATCGGAAATCCTAGATGGCTGCCACGGTCTCCATCTTGAAAATCTATTCTGCGCTTTTTCTCCTGACCCGAAAGGCCAATTGACTAGAAACATGGTACATATAGGAAGTATTAAAAATAGTTAATATAGTTCCAGTCAGTTAATATAGTTCCAGTTAGAAATCCAAGATGGCTGTCATCTTGAAAACCTATTTTTGGCTTCTTCTAAACCTAAAGGCTAATTGACTCAAAACTTGGTAGGAAGTATAGCGGTGACTTGTAGAAAAAAAAAATGCTAAAAAATCTGAAATACAAGACGGCTGCCACAGTGGCTTTCTTGAAAATCTATTTTGAACTTCTTCTCCTGAATTGAAATGCCAACTGACTCAAAACTTGGTAGTAAGTTTTGGGTGACTTGTAGATCAAAAATAGCTAAGATTGTTCCAGTCAGAAATCCAAGATGGCCACTACAGTTGCCATCTTGAAGAGCTGTTGGTCTTCTTCTCCTGAATGGAAAGGCCAGTTGACTTGAAACTTAATACATAAATGTAGGAAGTATCAGGATGATTTGTAGATTGAAAATAAGCTCTAAAATCCTTCTGATCGGAAATCCAACATGGTCGCATTAGCAGCCATGTTGAAAATCTATTTTTTCTCCTGAACCCAAAGTCAACTGACTGGAAACTCGATAGGAAGAGAAGCATCAGGGTGAATTGTGGATCTAAAATAGATAAAATCTTTCCGATCAGAAATCCAAGATGGATGCCATAGCTGCCATTTTGAAAATCTATCCAAAATTCTTCTCCTTAACCCAAAAGGCCAATTGACTCAAAATTTGGTAGGAAGTATCAGGGCCACTTGTAGATCAAAAAATAGCTAAAATCCTTCCAATCGATAATCCAATATGACTGCATTGGTAGCCTTGTTGAAAATCTGTTCTGATTTTATTCTCCTTAACTGAAAGGCCAATTGACTCGAAACTTCATTGGAAGTATCAAGATGACTTGTAGATCAAAAATAGCCAAAAACGTTCTGATTGGAAATCCAAGGTGGCCCCCATGGCCGCCATCTTGAAGTATTATATTGAGCTTCTTTTGAACCGAAAATCCAATTGACTTGAAACTTGTCTGGTAATCAGTTGAATGAAACAGGGTCATGTTGGGCCTCTTGTTAGTCCTTCATATATTTGTCAAATATATTCTGAACTCAGCTGCCAAAAAAATTTCACAGTTTTTTTTCTCTAAATCTGAGTTCATCATTACCCCAACCCTATTGTTAATTTAATAACTACCTCCTCTCCTGAACCGATATCCAAATGACTCAAAACTTGGTAGGAAGAATCTGGGTGACTTGTAGATAAAAAATGGCTGAAATTGTTTGATCTGAAATCCAAGATGGCGGCTATGGCAGCAATCTTGAAAATCTATTTTGACCTTCTCCTGAATGGAAAGGTCATTTGACTCGAAACTTGGTAGGAAGCATCAGGGTGACTTGCAGATCAAAAGTAGCTAAAATTTGTTTGATCAGACATCAAGATGGCTGCCATGGGCTCCATCTCAAAATCTATTTTGAACTTCTTCTCCTGAACTGAAATGCCAGTTGACTTGAAACTTGATAGGAAATATCAGGGTGACATTCAAATCAAAAGTAGCTAAAATAGTTCCGATCAGAAATACAAGATGGCCGCAACTACAGCCATCTTGAAAATCCATTTTGAACTTTTTCTTATGAACAGAAAGGCCAACTGACTTGAAACTTGTCGTCCATCTTGAAAATGTATTTTGAACCTTGTCCAGAACGGAAAGGCCAGTTGACTGGAAACTTAGTAGGGAGTATCAGGGCAACTTGGAAGTGAAAAAAACAGCTAAAATCATGATAAAAAATCCAGGATGGCCGCTGTTTTGAAAATCTTTTTAAACTTCTCCTGAACTGAAATGCCAATTGACTCAAAACTCGATAGGAAGTATCAGGAAGGCTTTTAGATAAAAAAATACGTAATGTGGGTAAAATTGTTCTGATTGGGAATCCAAGATGGCAGCATGAGTAGCTATTTTGAAGATCTATTTTGAACTTTTTCTCCTGAGCCAAAAGGCCAACTGACTCATAACTTGGTAGGAAATCTATTTCGATATTCTTCTTCTTAACTGAAAGGCCAATTGACTCGGAACTTAATTGGAAGTATCGAGGTGAAATGTTGATAAAAAATAGCTAAAATCCTTCTGATGGTAATCCAAGATGGCCACCATCTTAAAAATCTTGAAAATCTATTATATTGAAGTGAAAGGCCAATTGACTTGAAACTTGTCTGGTAATCAGGACCATCTTGGCCCTCTTGTATTATCTTCATTACACATTACTTTCTGTTACTTTGAAATTTGTAATGACTTACAATTAAATACCATTACACATTACTATTATCCCATCTCTGACTGGAAATAATAAAATTATAACAATAAAAACAAAAAAACAAAAACTGTTTGCAGAGAATGCCATTAGTTTGGGTAAGGCTTACTATACTTGCAGCAGGTGGTGAAGGGGTATATTTTTATTTTCCTCTGTTTCCCAGCTGTCATTCTCTTTTACTAATTCTCCTCTATCTCTTTTTTTCTCCACTGTCTCTACTCTCTTGTCTATCAGATTTCTCGGGGAGATTATTCAAAATAACCCACAATGGTTGAGGTGTTGTTAAAGAACTTAAACCTCAGTACAACCAACCAACTCACTCATCTGATCTGAAGCTGTGTATAGAACTGAATTGTTACAGGTATTTTCTGTTTCTTGTAGGATCGCTTTGAAGAGAGGCAGAAGACAGCTGAAGACAGACATCTTTTCCTTGCTTCACTTACTGACAGGAAAGGGCTAAGAAAACAGGTCAGTTCAAGTTGATTGCACTGTTGCAGTGAAAAAAAAATGGCAACACCTCCTTCTACATTGTACATGTGCAGATAAAAGCTAACATTTAAATAGCTTGGTTGCTGCTTTAGAGTTTCAGTATGTCCTTTTTAAGCTCACTTGAGCATGAAGTGCTCAAGGTGAGCTCTTGTGATCACCCTGTGTCCATTGTGCATCATCTGTTGTCAATAATTTCATTAAATGACATTTCTTAAGCTACTGAACTAATTTCCACCAAACATCACAGAAATGTTTCGCTCATAGCCCTGTACCAAAATGCTCAAATGGTTCTGCTTGACTGAACAAGACCCCCATCAGAGCTAAAAATAGAAAAATCTTTAAACAACACCTCCTTCTAGGCTAACTGCCCGATTACAAAATAATTCCACAGGAATGCTCCTCTTGTGCATGCCACTTTACCAAAAATTGCAAAAATGGTTCTTCTCGGCTTAACAAAATGGCCACCAGAGCTAAAAATAGAAAAATCTTAAAACAACATCTCCTAGGCCAGTGGCCCAATTTCAAAATAATTTCACAGAAGTGTTCCTCTTATGCTCCTTTACCAAAATTGCAAAAATGGTTCTGCTTTGCTTAAAAAAAATGGCCGCCAGAGCTAAAAATAGAAAAAAATCTTTAAACAGCTTAAAAAAAATGGCCACCAGAGCTAAAAATAGAAAAATCTTAAAACAACATCTCCTAGGCCAGTAGCTCAATTTCAAAATAACTTCACAGAAATGTTCCTCTTATGCTCCTATACCAAAATTGCTGAAATGGTTTCGTTTTTCTAAAGAAGTTGATGGCCAGAGCTAGAAATAGAAAAAAATCTTTTAAAGAACATCTCCTCCTAGACCAGTGACCCGATTTCAAAAACCGGAGTACCCAGAGAAGAACCACCTGACCTTCTGTGACCCAAGGGCTGGAACCCACAGTGGTGAGAGACTGAATTAATGTTTAAGAGTCCGGGCTCTTAACCACTAGCCTGTCATTAGATCTCTAAACCACTGTCATTAATTTTGCACATTTATGAAAAAAGGACCCAAAGCAAAACTAGATCAACCAACAGACAGAAATCAAAACTACAGCCAGAATAAAGATATCAAATGTTTGAGGCCCATCACATGAAAGGTACCTTCAGGCAATTGTACCAAGAACATTTTGCTAGCCTGTATACCCAAGCTGCATTATTAAGCTCTGTCACTGCTTGCATAAGGTATGTGTTCAAATAGCAAACAGAAAAGACTGTCAGCAGACTGGGAATTAGATAATAATTGCATGTCAGAAGGCACATTAAATTGTGCAGTTACTCTAGCCTAGCTTGCCTGATTTTCTTGCTGCAAAAGGTCACTAAGGTCAGCCAGGTGTTTGTCCTAATTGATTTTGACAGTGTAGATGCTGACACTTACATAATGCACTGGGAACCAGAGCTAAAAATAGAAAAAAACAACTTTAATCAACATCTCTCAAGCCAGTGACACCATCTCTTCCACAGGCTATCTTGAGCTCAGGTGAGTGATCCAGGGCTATCATGGCCCTCTTGTTTAACTTAAAAACTTTAGTTTTTTGTATTGATTCTGAATAGGACCTGTTGTCAGAGTGAAAAGTGTCTTTAAGCTGAAGTTAAAGAAGAATATCAACTATAGTGCAATATAGGTACAGGTAGTCTGAACAATATAAACCCTGAGAAGACAAGGCAGATTTGCAGGTCCATGTTCCCATTGTATTGTGAAAAAAGGTTAATCTTTTTGAACCTCCAATTTACAGTTTAAATGTCAGTGTTTTGCCAAGACCACATGTGCACTTCACCATTTAGTACTGGCATATAAAATTTAAAAACACCCTCTTATTTGGCTTTGATGAGACATTGTTCTTAGAAGTTTGTGCCTATATCTTAATGTTTTTATCATTAGTCCCGTATTTTTATGTCAACAGAATCCTAATGAAGAACAACGTGTAAAGCTAGAGAAAGTTATGAAGGATCGAAAAGATGTCCCAGACTTCACAGAAGAAATTCGTGAGCAGCATAAACGGCATCAAGAAAAGTTTGAGAAAGCAAGGGAGCCACTTTTGAATGGGCTAGCATCAAATTATGATCTCAAGTTGTTCAGAGAAGCTCAGGCTAGAGCTTGTGAAATTACTGTAAGTACTAGAAATGGTTACTACCAGTCCCTAATATACAGACATTTTAATGCCTTAACCTGATAGACACTGTGTCAAAATGTAGGGCTTTCATAGCATCAAGGAGTTGGGGCAAAGTAGATGGGGTATTGTCTCCGCCTGTTAACCACCTACAAATTTTTAAAAGTAGCAGGAGGACTAGGCCCAGTTTGACAAAGTACAAGGGGAAAATCCCCAGACACAGCCTCTTACTTAGACCCTGTCAGTATATTTGTCTCCCTTTAAAAAGGGGTCTATTCTTGGGAGCAAATACTTTCCTTTTAGATGAGACACTTTTCCAGAAAGGGATTTGTGTGCAGGATTGCAAACAGGAAGTCACAAAAGTTGCCGTCTTTGTAGAAAACGGTGGAAAATCTGTCAAGTTTGTCCATTTCCCATAATGCCTTGCCACACTTATTGTAATACTTGAACCATCATATTTGACTACCTTGTAAGGTGTCTAAAATGCACTGGAAGTGGGGCAAACAGTGTAGATCATTATCAGATTGCACAATATTTTTATTTATAATGCCACCGCCATTTAAAGAATGGTGGAAAGGGCATGTAATTTTACCCCTTTCCATCTGTCTCTGTCCGTGTCCTGCATTAGCAATTTGTGTTTAAGTTTTTCAGGCGGGGGCATCCTTGTCCTTTGGACACATTTCTGTTTTTTTTTAAAGATCTATAACTCCTGAATCCCTGGATGTCTTATTTTAATACTTGGATTGATGCTAGATACTGGCCAAAAGTTTTATCCAATGTTTGCCCTGTCCCCTCAGTGAATTTGATGTCAAGGCCATAGACTTAAAATATGGGTAAAGTGTTTGCTTTAAGTTTTCTAATGCTTCGTGTCTCCTAAAAGTATGCATTTATGAGGTTGGTCTTGATACTGGATCAAAATTTTATCCAGTACAACCCTTTCCTAGTAAGTGACCTGCAGATCAAGGTCACATTCTCAGTGAAATTTTATATTTAAAACTTTCTAGTTAATTTTGACTGAAGAATTGACAGACAAGTTGCCATAAATTCATAGCTCTTGATAAGGTGTGTTTTTCAACAAAAAAAGTACTGATATTTTTCTGATTTCTCCACAAAAAATATGTTGTGGTGCTCATTAGAAGCACCTCATTGAGGTTCTTCTAATGAGTACCCACAACATATTTTTGTGGACAACAACATTTTTTTTTTGTGGAGAAATAAGAGAACAGTATTATGTGGATACCCCCTCTTATATGGAGGTATGTAAATGTATTAAAGTATTTTTATTTAGTTCTGCCATGCTGCACATGACAGATGATAAATGGGCGATAGTTTTCATTTATGTACATTTCAAAAAAATTGTTCAAAACATTGTATGAGGATTTTTTTTTTGCTTCTAGCATTGTTTGGGTACAAAATGTATAAGCATAAAGTGATAATTGACTATCATTAAAATTTTGTGCTTTCAGGAACATGAAATGACACAGCACTACCAGCGATACGACAACCAAGAATATCGTATACGACAGCTTGAGATTGGTCGGTATGAGATGACGACGTGGTACTCTAGTCCCTATCCTGATGAGTATGCAAGATTACCAAAAATATACCTCTGTGAATTTTGTTTAAAATATATGAAGACAGCTACCATTCTACGGCGGCATGTGGTAAGCAATTGTATATTCTCTGACAAAATTAATCCTTTACTCTGAATTACTTTAAGGCCAAATAAAAAAATTATGTGAGTTTAGGGTAACATGTTTGAAAAAAGTAGGTAGGGATTCTTTTTTTTTTTCTTTCTTTCTTTTTTACATTTTTTATGAAGAATAATACCAAATTACCAAATATATTTAGACTATGCACATAATTCACATAAATTTGTATTAAATCTGTTTGACTATCCTTAGATATGTCTTAAAGTACTGATCGAATGGTAAAAAGTGTAGACCCTGATCAAACTGCTGTGTTAGGAGCAGTTTGATCTGGGTCTACGCTGTTTTCACAGCCTTCCTTGTTCGAGTATTAAGCATAAATATTCTAATATTCCATTACCACCCCCCCAACACCCCCCCCCCCCTTTTTTTTTTTTTTTGAGAAAACATGAAAAAAAATTAGGTAGGGTAGGGTTATCCTATTCAAAACACACATAGTTTTTTATTTGGCCTATTATGCCCCAAACTTCAAAGAAATCGACAGAACATATTGGTTCGGGTTGTGCATCTGTGCGTCTGTTTGTCTGGTCATCAAGAACAGTGCATGCCAGTGTTTTGTAATTTCATATATGGATTCTTCATGGAAAAATATTTGATGCACATTTTTTCTTTTGTATTGCCAAGCATATAATTGAGTGATAATGTTTTACAAACATGTTTCTAGTTATTTTAGCAACTTACTTATTATCCACACAGACAAAAAAAAAATCAAATGGAAATACCATTTTTGCCTGCCTGTATGATGAGGTACATGGAGAACTGTTGAAGTAACCGTTGTCCATGTTCTCATTTACGTTTATCCCACACTGTGTTAAAGTTTCATATGCAAGCTTTTCAAATGCTTATATCTTAGTAGTCGCTTGTCAAAAAAGCATTCATATTTGGTGTATGGATATCTGGGGTTGTTTTGGTTCTGTAGATACTGATTCAAGGCTCATGCCTTGGGGTTGGCTAGAGATCAACTTGAGGACACCTTTGTAAAGTCCTCTAATGTATTTCTGAAAAAAATATTTATTCTATAAAAAAAAAAAAAAAACAAACAAACAAACAAAACCCCGGACCACCAGTTATTTTGTGTGCTCTTGTTTTTGCAGGCAAAGTGTGTCTGGCGTCATCCGCCTGGTGATGAAATATACCGAAAGCAGAATATATCAGTGTTTGAAGTAGATGGAAAGAAAAATAAGGTATATAAACTTTATTTCTAGTTTTGATGCCCTTTCTGTCATGACAGTCCTTAACAGCCTCTCAGAGTTCATGTTACATTTATGTAGGACTTGCTCGACTTTCATAATACATATAAGATGAAGATAAGTTCCCAGCAGTTTAGAATTTTAATCTAAGGGGACTGGATATACAGTGGAACCTCGATAATTCAAAGTCGAAGGGACCAAACAGTTGTGTTTAAATTATTGAGACTTTGAATAATCGGGAGTTAAAATGCATACATATATTTCAGTTTGGACTTCAAAATGATTTTGAATTATTGAGAATTTTGTATTATTGGAGTTTGAAATATCAAGGTTCTACTGTAAATGGTAGATTTCCCTCCATTTTCATAAGGGAGCCAACTGTTGTGGATTCATGTTTGGTTTTCAACTTTAATCCCCTTCTGAAAAGGGGTCTGCTCTATAAGGAAATAATTTGCTTCCTTGGTATCAGAGTAAATTCTTCCCTTTTAGAGAAGATATCTTTCTATAGAGTTGGCACCCTCTGAAAGTGTATCTATTCCCTTTAAAGATACAGCACTCTGAGTTGAAATTTTAAAAGGAAACTGCTCTAGCATAAATGAGTATGAGCCACTGGTATGAGAATCTCTTAGAGTAAATTTTATTCTTTAAGAGTATCCCCATCTTTGATGAGTCATTAAATCTGAAGTCATTATCACTTTATGACGGGAGGCTGATACTTTCAGTTGCGTGTGATCTTGCTTGTGGGTATTTGCGTTTACCTTAAGATTTTTAATATTTTGAAGAAAATTCACACAAGAAACACTGGCCCCATTTGGGGAGGGGCAGAGAAATAGTAGCCTCTGCAGCAGAGCTGCTAGTATCTGATAGCAGGATTGAGTTTGTCATTCATCTAGGGTTGCTTAAACGTTCCACAAAGTTGGAGACAGTGTCTCAACATAACTACAAGACTGTTGACTGGGATGTTAAACCTCAAAACCTAACACAAGAAATCTACAAACATTAGAAAGAAATTATGATGTTTAGTGCTTAGTACATGTGGCCAGCTTAAAAGTGTTGAAATACTCGCTCAGGGCAAGCAATCATTTATTTTTTATTTGATTCGATATACTTACATAAACGTCATATGCTGTTGTTTTGACTATACATGTAAAGTGCATGATAATTTTGTGTTGATTGAGTAGCTGTTACCCAAACCAGTGAATAAATTGAGAAAATAAAGCAGTGGTGATGCTGAGGAGATAAAACAGGCATAAATTTAAAATTGGATTATTGCTCCCAGAGAAACAAAATGTATTTGCATTAAATCAAGTAACAATTAAAAGGGTCAAAAGGGATTTTACTTACAGATACACTTGCAATGTCCATTTTACTACAAGAAGGGCAGTTGTCAGTTTCTGGCAAAAGAATGTGCACACGTACTGGTTAACTTCTTAGAGGAAAAGTGTGGTTAGGTAAACTGACCAGCTCGACATGAACTAAAAAATGTTGACTGGGCTGTTAAAACTCCAAACCAACACACATTTTGCTTCATGTAAATGTGCCTAAAAACTGCTGAATGTCTGACAAATAATGTGGACACTGATCAGATGCTGCATTCTGATTTGTCTGATCTGGATGTACACTGTTTGCTCAGGACTGTCTGTCCCAATACCTAAAGGGTAAATGTAGTATATAGGTATTACTGTATGTTGACACATCGAGGGTTGAGCGCAAGACTGGCGTAAGTCAGATGGTTGTTTTTCCCCCAAACCTAATCTCCTCACCATGAAGGCGTTATGAAGATTACAACATTTCTTTCTGTAAACAATGAAAATTTAGGTGCCATTGCTCGTATGAGCAATGGCACCTAAATTTGCATTGTTTACAAAGGGGTCCAAGTTGCCCCTAAACAAGGGTTTTAAAAATATGTTTGAGTTACCATAGTCTTGCGCTCAACCCTCGACATGTTTAATTGTATTTTCTTCAGGTGTATTGTCAGAATCTTTGCTTGCTGGCCAAGCTGTTTCTGGATCATAAAACTCTGTATTTCGATGTTGAACCATTCTTGTTTTATGTGATGACAGAAAATGACTCACATGGTTGTCATTTGATAGGATATTTCTCTAAGGTGAGTGATACTGAGTGTTTGACAGTTGAAAATAGTTCTTAGACATTAAGAGGGAATTATACACTTTCAAGGTAGACAGCTCTTGTAAAAATGTTTTTACCTTCTTCTGAAAAGGCATCTACTCTGAAAAGGCATCTACTCTAAAAGGAAAGAATTTGCTCCCAGAGGGCAATTCTTTCCTTTTAGAGTATTTTCAGAAAGGGCTTGGTGCGCAAGAAGGCAAGCAGGAAGTCATAAAAGTTCTCTCCTTATGCAAAACGGCAGTCTTCCTAGTAGGTTCAGTCCCCTTAAATTCTGAAGAAGTGATAAGTTCAGGACCCAGTTGTTCAAAGCATCCTTAGCTTAACAAGCTCGTTAGTGGTAAAAATGTTAACTGTTCTAATAAGTACAATATCTAATTCACTGGTATTTTTGCTGAAAAAATGTGAGTAGTTTTTGCAAATGCAAAAGCTATTCACATTTTTTCAGCAAAAATCTTAGCATATCGAGGGTTGAGCGCAAGACTATGGTAACTCAAACATATTTTTGAAACCCTTGTTTAGGGGCAACTTGGACCCCTTTGTAAACAATGCAAATTTAGGTGCCATTGCTCATACGAGCAATGGCACCTAAATTTTCATTGTTTACAGAAAGAAATGTTGTAATCTTCATAACGCCTTCATGGTGAGGAGATTAGGTTTGGGGAAAAACAACCATCTGACTTACGCCAGTCTTGCGCTCAACCCTCGATATATGCCATATTTAATGATCAAAGTTTTAACGATACATTAACAAATGACATCGTTAGTTTTGAACAACTGGGCCCTGATGATTTGGTTTTGTTACTGTTGCACCAAAACATATCTTATGAGTACAATCTAGAATTACCTTGTTCAGGCAGTTCCAGTGATTACATCCAAGCTATGGTTTAAACATTTTGGTGCAAAAACAACAAAAAATATCTTCTAAATATGCAAAATACAGAGCTAGGAACTCGGGGTGTTTCTCGTACACACAATCTCTAGACCCAATAAAGTTGATAGCAAAAAATATTTCGTAATATTTTTTTCTTCAAAAAATCCAGTTTACGACATAAATTGCAAAGGCCAGACCCATTTTGGCCATAAAATTTATTTATGGTAAATATTTGAAAACAGAGCACAAAAACAGAAAAGACAAATGGTTCCTCATAAGTTTTTGTTAATCAAAAGTCAATTTTTAGCTCTACCAGAGGTAGAGCTTATCCCACAGGGGGGACTCTATGGCGCCCTTATGTCCATACATGACTGCCAAAAAAAAACTGACCAATGGTCTTGGAGGAGATGCGATAAGAACTGTTTACAGTTCTTATCGCATCTCCTCCAAGACCATTGGTCAGTTTTTTTTTAAACTTGTCTGGGATGTTCCCCTGGCGATCTAGTTGTGCACCCCCAAATTTGGTTCTGGTCCATCAACAAATATGGTCGCCATCAGCCATCTTGGATTTTTCTCATTATTGCATCTCGTCCCTAACCAGTGGAGGAATTTCATCAAAATTTTGCACATAGATTCCTCTCAACGCCTAGATGTGTCTCTGCGAAAATAATTCCGGTCTGATGACTAATATGGCCCGCAGACGGCCATATTAGAAATCGCATCTTCCCCTTTTCTTAACACTGTTATAGTCTCATTATCATATCTCCTCTGAGACCACTGGTCAGATTTTTACCAAGAATTTTGTTGAAACTTTGCATATGTATTCTTTTTAATCCCTTGATGCATCTCCCTCAAAAACAATTCCAGTCTGTCAACTAATATGACTGCCAGATGACCATCTTAGAAATCGTGGGGAAGGGCAAGTTAACTCAAAATATAGCTATATTTAGTATCAAATCAACCTCTTCACTTGCCTCACATATTTTAAATAAAAAATTTACAGTAGAGCTGCTGTCTCCTAGGAAATTCTGGTTCCATTTAGAATAAAATGTCTGGCAAAAACATCTTTCTGAAGGATGTTGAAAGTGGCCCTTAGTGTTTGCATCTGAGATATTAAAAGTAAATTATTCCACTTGATCAGCTTTAAACAACAATCATGAATGCAATGTTTGTTTCAGGAGAAGAATTCATTTTTAAACTACAATGTGTCCTGTATTCTCACACTTCCACAGTGTATGAGGAAAGGATATGGGAAGATGCTTATTGATTTTAGTAAGTGTGGATTCTTTTTGTTTATATTTGAGACATGACCAACAGAGGATTCCTTATTGCATATACCTTAGCCATAGATAAAAAAAGCAGCTTGATAAATACTTTTTTCTTATTTCTCTGCGAAAAGATAGGTTGTAGGTACTCATCAAATCTCCTTGCTGGGGAGATTGTGATGAATCTCCTTGCTGGGGAGAAACTGATAAATGTGTACTGGGGAGTTCTGATGAATCTCCTTGCTGTGGCAGTTCTGATGAATCTGTTTGCTAGGGCGACTCTCATGATTCTCTTTGCTTGGTCTTTCTGATGAGTCTCCTTGCTGTGGCAGTTCTGCAGAGTTGATTCTATGGTGCGAGATTCGGGATTTCCGCGCTTTTTAAGGCCTTGGCGTTAAATCTGCATCCCAATGCATAATGCATTCTGGCGAAATGTGGCACATTTCAGTTCATTCAATGCATATTTTGGTTTGTAAAAGTATCGATTTCCGGCTTTGTCATTCATTAAATATCGATGAAATTCAATCTTTTCCAGACCATTTACGATGCAAGAAAGCCAGTTGCTTGGATGATGTTTAGTACCAAGAACATTTATGTCATATTCTCGCAGAACTCTCATGAGAACTGTACCGAGAATACTTTATGTCATCCACTTGTTAGAATAATGGTGGACAAAAAGCAATATTTATAAACTTACTTTGCAGTCAAAAATAAATAAAGCTTATAGCTATTAGGGGCTGTACAAATATTCAGTGCTGTTTGAAAAGTAAAATTAGCATAGATTTATGCTAAGTGACTTAGTGAGTATATAACAAGAAAATATTGATGCAAAGCATCAGTACGCTGGGAAACTAATCTGTCATGCATTACTTAGCTCCCTATAGATCGTAGTATAGTGAAAAAATGTTATAATTTATGAAAGGTTGTAAATATATAAATTATCACAATACTCAATGATAAAAACATTATAGACATTATCAGAGCTTTGTAAAAAAAAAAAAATCAACTATGATCGTCTGTTTTCTAGCCCACATACATAATTACATGTCGCCATCCATAGCCTAGGCTGAACATACTATATCTGAAATCATCTATGTAGCAGTGTTTCGTTCTTTTCTCCACTCATAACATTTTCTTTAGGCACAAATCTTTCCATGCTTGTCAAATTAAACTGTATTATTAAACCAGCTTATAATCCGTTCGATTTGAGACTGCATATTTCCAAAAATATCTTTTGTTTCTTCTTCGTAGTACTACAAAAAAAAAAAAAAAAAAAAAAAAATTCAAATGTGTACGAATATTGACAGCAACAAGCTCATTTCAGGTTGAATGGTCAAATTGGGGCTTCTATGGGAAAACTGCTCATTTCTCTTTTAAATGAGCAAAACCCACATTGCTACAGTCATTCTACACAGTACTTCCCATTTTTATTTCACTATGTTACCAATAGCACAGTTCTCTGCTGCAAGAGTGTGACTGAATAGTAATAATAAAAAAAAAAAAGTGGGAGTGTGTGCGGGGGGTGGGGGGGGGGTTGGTGCATTTTCAGAGATGCGACGCAGGCATTGGCCCTATTTTGAAAATTCCTCGAAACAATTCTGAATTCTGGTAAATCTGTTTGCTTGGGAGATTCTGATGAATCTCCTTGCTGCGTCTTTCTGATGATTCTCCTTTAGTGGCAATTCTGGTGAATCCCTTTGCTGGGGAGATTCTGATGAATCTGAAAGCTTGGTCTTTCTGGTGTTCCTTTTTCCTTGCTGTGGAATTCTGGTGAATCTCTTGAGATTCAGATGAATCTCCTTGTTGTGTCTTGATGATTCTCCTTGTGGCAATTCTGGTAAATCTCTGCTGGGGAGATTCTGATGAATCTCCTTACTGGGTCTTTCTGATGATTTTCCATCTTTGGCAGTTCTAGTGAATCTCTTTGCTTATACAAACAGTGAACAACCAATACCCATTCAAACAGTGAACACCCAATATCTTACACAAACAGTGAACACTCAATACCTTACACAAAACAGTGAGCACTCAATATCTTGCACAAACAGTGAACACTTGGTACCTTACACAAACAGTGAAAACCCAGTACCCTATACAAACATTGAACACCCAATACCTTACACAAACAGAGAACACTCAATAACTTACACAAACAGTGAACACTCAGAATCTTGCACAAACAGTGCACAGTCAATACCTAATACAAACAGTGAAATCCCAGTACCCTATACAAATAGTGAACACCCAATACCTTATACAAGCAGTGAACACTCAATACCTTACACAAACAATGAAAACCCAGTACCCTATACAAACAGTGAATACCCAACACCTTACACAAACAGTGAACACTCAGTATCTTGCTCAAACAGTGAAAACCCAATACCTTACACAATCAGTGAACACTCAATACCTTGCACAAACAGCAAAAACTCAGTACCTTACACAAACAGTGAACACCCAATACCTAACACAAACAGTGAACACCCAATACCTTACACAAACAGTGGAAATCCAGTACCTTACACAGACAGTGAACACTCAGTACCTTGCACAAACAGTGAACATCCAATACCTTACACAAACAGTGAACACTCAGTACATTGCACAAACAGTGATAACCCAGTACCTTGCACAAACAGTGAACCACCAATACCTTACACAAACAGTGAACACCCAATACCTTACACAATGAACACTCAATATCTTGCACAAACAGTGAACACTTAGTACCTTACACAAACAGTGACACCCAATACCCTCTACAAACAGTGAATGCCCCATTCTTTTCACAAGCAGTAATCACTCAGTACCTTAAACAAACAGTGAACACTCAATACCAAATACAATGAACACTCAGTACCATACACAAACGGTGAACTCTCAATATCTTATATGGACAGTGAACACTCAATACCTTACACAAACATTGAACACCAAATACCCCATACAAACAATGAATATGCATGTTTTATGTGAATTGCTTACCTTACTTTATATGCTGCTGTTCTAACTGGCTCTTTATGATAAATGTGTGTTGCAGGTTATCTTTTGAGCACAGTGGAGAATAAAATAGGATCACCAGAACGACCTCTGTCTGACCTTGGGTTACTGAGTTACCGTAGTTACTGGAAGGAAGTGTTGTTGGGCTACCTGCATAAATATAATGGTAGAGAATTCTGTATAAAAGGTATGTCTTCTTGGGGATGAAACTTTTGTGAATTAAATAGTCGGGCTTACAACAACAATGTTACCACTGTTGTAATAAAGAATACTACTGTTAAAGACATAGCTAAAATGAAACCAAAAGTGGTACCCGTCACTAATGATTTCATTGCCATTATCTAGGAACTTTGCAAGAGAGATTAAAGGCATGTCATAAAGAGATGATTATGAGATCTCAGCATGGAGTGTAAAGAGGCCTTCTGAGGGGTAATAAATACTTTGAAGTGAATATTAGCTATGGATCAGATAAATAAGCCTGTACTAAAATCCTCTATTAGTCCTGTACCTGGCTATCATTTATTGACAGTATACTAGGTTTTATCAGTGATGAGACTAATGACCAAGACACATTTTATTTATATCTCTGTAAGAGGAAATCAATTTACAGTCGATTCTCGTTATCTCGAATTCCAAGGGACTCTCTGAAAGACTTAAGAAAACAATAAATTGAACAACCACATTTAACAAATTAATATGTAATTTGACTCCTGAAGTTAGAAATATATATAAAATAATGTGGAAAAGAGGAGCAATTTCTTTCAACCCCTGCCGAAGTCGGCAACATTCTTTCGTGGAGATTGATCATGAAATATTTTCTACGGTCATTCTCTCCCTTCCGCTGATTCAAGAAGGGCAGTTGTCAGTTTCTGGCGAAAGAATGTGCACAATACTGGTTAACCGCTTAGAGGACTAAGCCTGCCCAGTAAACGTGTGGTTAGGTAAACTGACCGCGCTCGACATGACCCCATTGGGTTGACTGGGCCGTAAAACCTCAACACAAACAAAAGGAGCAATTTCTCCTCTTTTCCACAATATTTAGTTGCCTGTCCTTAGATTTCCATGTTAAAACAGGGACCAGAATTTCACTTTGATATAGCGGTTGTTCGAGATAAGTGAGTTTGAGATAATGAGGGTCAACTGTATTTGTTAAAGTTTTTCAGACCGTCTTTGAAATGACAGTTAATGTTGAAATCAGACCCCAAAAAATTAAATCGTTAGGTGTTTGCACCAAACATGCGTGATTTTGACCTCAAACAAAATGATTCTATCAGTCAAGCTTCATCAGTGGTTCTTAATGTTTAAGAGCAAAGAAGAGAAGACTGGGTCAATAGTTGTATTAAAGCAAACAGATTTTAGGAAAGAATATCCTTTTATATGTAAGTGTACATATAATGAAAAAGCTACCAGCTGAATATTGCTCATAGTGTGCTTGCCCATCAGCAGAGGTTTAAAATAAAAAAAAAAAATAGTTTTAACTATGAGCAGAAGGTTTTTAGGAAACATATTCTGTTATGGTTCTTAGGACAGTCCTTTAGGTGAAGACAGCTGATTTTTTAACAATGAAAAATATTGGATTTGTCTTGTTTTTACAAAATCTTAACCCTTGTCATGCTGAATAAAATAAGATGCCACACCCACTTCTAATTTTCAGCCAATCAGATTACTTGATCCAGGTTGTTGATCCAAGTTCCAAAACGTTTGATATTTTTCTTACTTCTGCTCATCAACGCTGCTTGCCATTTAGTGAGTTGGTACTTTTTTAAAACATCATAGTCCAGTGGGCTGGCTCACATTTTAGCGTTGGTGAAGAGTTAAGATATGTGATTATTTAGGATAATTACGGTGTGTTTCTTGTGTTTCAGATGTAAGTCAAGAAACAGCGATCAATGCCAATGATATTGTGAGTACACTGCAGTCCCTTGGTATGTTGAAGTATTGGAAGGGAAAACATCTTGTATTGAAAAGACAGGTTTGTTGTACTTTACATCTACAGTTTGTTCTTAGTGTAGTCAAAAGAGATATCCAGAGAAAAAAAAAAAAAAATATTTCTCTAGGAAAATATATGTTTGGGATACCCTTAGCATATGTTTTAGTGGAGAATTAGGAAACATATCAACATTTTTTTGGTTGGAAAAAGCATCTTTTTGGAACTAAGTTATAATTAAAGCCTTTGAAACTTCACACCTTTAGTACAGAAGATGATCCTGTTGCAGATAACTTATCTTAACCCTTGAAGCATCATTTAGAAAATGCAGATGACATACTAAGATATATTTTTTTTTGTTCAAAGAAAACAAGGATTGATGTTTCTTGTAAGTCTTTTGCAGACAATTCATATGACCGTATTCTCTAACAATAGCAGTAAATGCTAAACTGAAAATTATTTTTGTTTTATGAGTAAATAAGGCTTGACATTTCATGTGAATCATCTGCAGGGCGTGACAATTAAGATTTTCAGTTGGTATTTTATGGGTAAATATTACTTCTGAATGCTGAACATAGTTAAATTGGATCACTTGCCTTCTGATGTCTACCTTTAAAGTGCCAATCTCAACAGCAGAATTCATTTTTTGTTTAAGAAAAAAAAATCAGGTTTGACAGTTTGACATTTCATGTTAAGTATCTGCAAATGCTTCACATGAAATTTCAAGCCATAGTTTCTCTGAGAAAAAAAAAAAACAACAAAAAAACAACAAACAAAAAAACAAGAAACAAAAAAAAAAATCAATTTTGAATTGTCATCTGCAACAAATTTGAATGGCACTAAAGTTGCACTGTGAGGGTAAAACCTTCAACAGAGTTTTGTGATAAAAACAGATTGCTTTATTCATTAATTTTCAAAATTCTTTTTAGTTATTTAGTCAATTAAACACATATATTTAAAGGGAAGTAATACACTTTCAAGGGAGACAACTGTCAAAATTATTTTTGCTCCCTATAGAAAAGGGGTTATATTTTACTTTTAGATAGACCCCTTTTCAGAAGGGGACTAGGGTACAGGAAAGCAACAAACAGGAAGTCACAAAAGTTGTCTTCCTGGTCAAAAGTGGCAGAATATCATCTTAAATGTGTCACTGTTTAGTGTCCTGTATTGTTTTAAAAGGTGTTTGCTATATTTTGGTAGGATTTGATTGATGAGTTCTTGGAGAAGAATGCAAAAAAGCCAACAGACCATCGGCGTATAGATCGATCCTGTCTTAAGTGGACACCTCATGCAAAGAGAACTGCACAAGTACCAAATCAAACCACGTGAAATCCATACAGCTGTAGCAGAGTTGGGAACCAGAATTATGTGCCTTCTGACTTGTCATCAGGGCCCAGTTGTTCAAAGCATCGTTAGTTTAACGAGCTCGTTAGTGATCAAAATGTTAACTGTTCTAGTAAGTACAATATCTAATTCACAACTATTTTTGCTGAAAAAATGTGAGTAGCTTTTGCAAATGCAAAAACTACTCACATTTTTTTCAGCAAAAATATTAGTGTATATGCCATATGTAAGGATCAAAGTTTTAACGATATGTTAAATAATATCCTTGTTAGTTTTGAACAACTGGGCCCAGATTGGACACAGATAAACCTTTGCAGACTTTTCTGGTGAATTATTCAGTTGCCTGTATGTGCAGTGTGAACTCTTAAGGCAAATAGATGCGTCTGGAGATTTTGCCACCATTTTCCAAAGAGAGACAACTTTTGAGTTACTCAGAGGAGTTTGCATCCCTTCTGTTTGAGGCACGTCTTATAAGTACCCATAACATATGGTAAATGTCCTAAAATTTTGAACACTTTATTCCATTTTTTTTTTTTTTCTTTTTTTTTCCCCCTAAATTTTGTGTGTGTGTGTGTTTTTTTTTAATGCAGTTGTTTCGTAAAATACATATTGGAATGGCAAACAGCAGTGCTCCAGCTAGCCCTATATAGAGGGGCAGGCCACCCCTCTTGCCCTCTCCAGTCGCCCCTCTGCCCTTCTGAAGCTGCCCTCTGCCTTATTTCAAATCCAGACATAAAACCCTACATTTTGCTGAAAATTTCATGAAAATCAGACAAAAAGTTAAAAAAAGTTATCCATGTGTAAAGGTCAGTTTTATGTGTATTCTAGTCTGAGGCATTTACTGTGGAATGGGATTATATTTTGTAACATGTCATGATACTTAGCATGTCACGACACATGGTGCCCTCATTCTTGTATGACTGCGCAGAAAGTGCCCTACCTGGCACCCCTCTACTCTAAAATCCTAGCTGGAGCATTGAACAGTGTAGACCCTGTTCAGACTGCAGGTTGCTCTGGGTCTGTACTGTTTGCATTTGCAATTTTGTCAGAAATTTTGATGTATGAAATTTTAGGACATTTAACATATGTTTTCATGGAGAAATAAAAAATATGTATTTCCTTACTTTTTGTTTGAAGAAAAAGGACTTCATCTTGAGCTATGGTACACTGTGAGATTTACAGGCCATCTGGATTTTTATTATTCAAATGTGTCATAAGGCATCCTGTGCTGGTTCCTGGCTAGTTGTATCATTGACTTGTAAAGCATATTGTGATATGAAGTGGATCTGTTGGAGATGTATGTGTTTGAGATTATCAACAAAATCATGGAAAAATTGTCATACAAACAGGGCTTCAGATATGAGGGGTTGCCAGAGGACTTGTTAAGGAATATTTTGGGATAATTCAGAGATAATTTTCTCCAGTTTGTCCATAAAAACAATTGTGGTGGTAGTCAGAAGTGCCTACGCGGTGCTTGTAATGAGTACTCTGTAAAATTTCTTATTTCTCCATAAAAACACATGTTGTGAGTTACTCACAACATGTGTTTTTATGGAGAAATAAGAAAACTTATCTAAGAATTTACATCAAATATTCCTTCTAAACAAGTCTTCTGGATCACCAAATAGTTCTTTATTTTCCTGTTTCTTCACGAAAACATACAGTACATGTCATCTCATCTTACAAGGATTGTCTTGCAGACATAATTTTGGTGTGCCACAAAATGTTTTCATGGAAAAATAAGCAAAGAGACATTCTAGTTTTGTTTCGATCGAAACAAAAACAAAAAATGCCTTTTGTCTGGTGAAGAGATGTCCAAAACAGTTCATCTGAGCCTGACCAGGCTTCACAAATACAGTGAACCCTCGTTAAAATGACAGCATTTGTTCCCAAAGATGTTGCCATTATAATGAATTCGCTGTTGTAAAGAATCCTTTATGGACAGAATGATATATAAAAAAGACTTGTTTTATTCTTATTTCCTTATAGAACATATGTTTTTGATATTTGTTAGAATCTCCTCAATCAGGAGATTCTAACAACTATCTAAAACATATGTTGCTTGAAGTTTTAATAAGATGTTCTTACATAATTTCTCATTAACTGTCACCTCTTGAGCGAAGGTTTTGTGACATTCAAATTGTCATTTTAACGACTTCTGTCCAGTGTCGGTATAAAGAGGGTTGACTGTACCGTATTAACTCTAAATATTGAGACACCCTGCTTGCTCTAAAGTTTGAACAAGTCTATTTTAGTACCTGCTACTACTAGTTTTTGTGTCTACCAACTGGTGAAGTGTATACCCAGATCACACTCTGCAGCATCTGAATTGCTGAATTTACAGAAGATTTTTTTTCTATGATTTTTTGGCGTTAGTCTAAGAGTACAGTGGTTGATCTGCGTCTGGGCTACTTGTAAATGTGAGAAGGTTACTATGATGTATGTGAGTTTTCTTTTTATATAGGGCAAGGTCAGTTATAAACTGACTCTACTCATAACTTTGTTGATTAAAATCCACAAAGTGGGACCAGCAGTTTGACTTGAGACAGGAGAAGGGCAGTGGTCAGTTTCTGGTGAAAGACTGTGCACAGATACTTGTTAACTGCTTTTAGGATAAAGCCGGTCTAGGAAAATGTGTGGTTAGGTTAATGACCGTGCTCGACATGACCCTAATGTGTTGACTGAGCCGTAAAACCTCTACACAAACAAAAACGAGACAGGAAAAAGTATCTTCGAACACAGGAAGAGAATGGATACACCTCCAAGGGAAATAACTCATGACAGGGATTGTTTGTTTCCCTTCTCATTAGAAGCTATTCTTAACCCTTGCCATGCTGAACAAATTAAGATTCCATACCCACTTCTAATTTTCAGCTAATTAGGTTATTTAATTTAGGGATACAAAGCCAAATAGTGTAGAACCAGATCAGTTGCCTTCTTCAGAAACCAGCTGATCTGGGTCTAAACTGTTTGCAAAGGCAGGGCATATCAGGGCTCAGCAGGCTCAGGGTTAAATGGAAGAATTTTGCTCTCCATGTTTGAAAGGTTTCAGATATTAGTCTGCAAAAGTTGTTCCATTATGTAAAATGGCAGAAAATCTTGCTGGTGTATCCACTCAACTTAACCCTATTTAAAGCAAAATTATAGCAGACAATATTCTCTTTTTTTTTTTTTTTTCATTATTATTTTTCAGAGAAAATAAACCTTTGCATTTCATATGAATTGTCTGCTAGGCAGAAATGTCAAGTCTTTATTGTCTCTGAAAAAAAAAAAAAAAAAAGAAATGGTGTCTGCTGTAGTTGTGATTGGCACTTTAACCCTTAAAGTGCCTAGAAAAACTGCATCTGAAAATGTCTGTTTATGTCGTCTGCTGAATATTCTTGCAGACTTTTCAAACCTATTTTTGCTTACAGGCAAAGAGTTCGGACCCTGATCAGACTGCTCCTAAAGGAGCAGTCTGATCTGGGTCCACACTGTTTGCAAAAAATGACTTATAAAATCACAAGCAGATGACAAAGCAGACGACAATAGTTGTGATTGGCGCTTTACGGGTTAATGGTTTGAAGATTTTTTTCCTGGCTCTTTGTTTATTTGGAGCAATGGAAACAAAATTTTAGCGATGAATTGTCTCAATGTTTTAATTTCTAAACAAAGAATTAAATTATGGAACCATTCAAGTATAAATTTCTAAATCTGTTAACACTTTAGCATGCTAGGTAAAAAATTCAGCAGACAGTATTTTGAAATTTTTTCTTCATTTTTTCCTAGAAAATAGGGTTTGGAAAGAGACAAATGTTAAGTCTTAACTCATATGTGTCAGCTGCTGAATTTGCCCAGAAAGTGCTAAAGGTTAAACAGTAATTACAGTTTATATAGTTAAAAAGTCATTCTTTATGCCCCCAACTTCAAAGAAGTTAGTGGGGCATTTTGCTTTGGGCTTGTCAGTTCCACCTTTACTTCGTCCACCTGTTAGTTGCAATTTTTAGCTCGCCTGTACGAAGTACAAGGAGAGCTATTGTAGTCACCCCGGTCGTCCACGTTTGCGTTTGCGTTTGCGTTCCCGTTCCCGTCACACTGCGTTAAAGTTTTTCAAATGCTTATATCTCAACAGTCACTCCTCACAGAGGCATCAAATTTGGAACCTAGGTACCTTGGAGGGTCTTCTGAGATTCCAAGAGAATAAACCCCTAGGTTCATGCCCCTGGGTGGGGCTAGGGGTCAGAATCTAGGACACCTTTGTAATACTGTGTTAAAGTTTTTCAAATTCTTATATCTTGACTTTCACTCCTCATAGAGCATTCATATTTAGAATTTGGGTACCTGGACAAGTCTTCTGAGATTCCAAAAGAACATACCCCTGGGTTCATACCTCAGGGTGGGCCTTGGGGTGGGGCTAGGGGTCAAAATCTAGGACACATTTGTAAAATCTTATATGCCTACAGGTTATAGACACAACTGGTTATACATCAGCTAACTATGTGACATCAGTTTAAGTGTAAGAGAGTGAAGGTCATGGTGACCTACATTTTACGGTCAAGGTCACCTAGATTTCACGGTCCAGTGATTTTGCCTTATATCTTGAATACTATTTGTTGGATAAATGTCACACCTGGGATATTACTTCCATGTGACCCAATGAATGACCACTTACTATATCTAGGTCATTGTGACCTATATTTCATGGTTCAGTGATTTTGCCTTATATCTTGAATACTTTTTGTTGGTTAAATGTCACACCTGGGATATTACTTCCATGTGACCCAATGAATGACCACTTACTATATCTAGGTCATTGTGACCTATATTTCATGGTTCAGTGATTTTGCCTTATATCTTGAATACTATTTGTTGGATAAATGTCACACCTGGGATATTAGTTCCATGTGACCCAATGAATGACCACTTACTATATCTAGGTCATTGTGACCTATATTTCATGGTTCAGTGATTTTTCCTTATATCTTGAATACTATTTGTTGGATAAATGTCACACCTGGGATATTAGTTCCATGTGACCCAATGAATGACCACTTACTATATCTAGGTCATTGTGACCTATATTTCATGGTTCAGTGATTTTGCCTTATATCTTGAATACTATTTGTTGGATAAATGTCACACCTGGGATATTAGTTCCATGTGACCCAATGAATGACCACTTACTATATCTAGGTCATTGTGACCTATATTTCATGGTTCAGTGATTTTGCCTTATAGCTTGAATACTATTTGTTGGATAAATGTCACACCTGGGATATTAGTTCCTTGTGACCCGATTATTGACGTCAAAATATATCTCTGTTGGTGTGACCTATATTTCATGGTTCAGTGATTTTGCCTTATATCTTGAATACTATTTGTTGGATAAATGTCACACCTGGGATATTACTTCCATGTGACCCAATGAATGACCACTTACTATATCTAGGTCATTGTGACCTATATTTCATGGTTCAGCGATTTTGCCTTATATCTTGAATACTATTTGTTGGATAAATGTCACACCTGGGATATTAGTTCCTTGTGACCCGATTATTGATGTCAAAATATATCTCTGTTGGTGTGACCTATATTTCATGGTTCAGTGATTTTGCCTTATATCTTGAATACTATTTGTTGGATAAATGTCACACCTGGGATATTACTTCCATGTGACCCATTGAATGACCACTTACTATATCTAGGTCATTGTGACCTATATTTCATGGTTCAGTGATTTTGCCTTATATCTTGAATACTATTTGTTGGATAAATGTCAAACCTGGGATATTAGTTCCTTGTGACCCGATTATTGACGTCAAAATATATCTCTGTTGGTGTGACCTATATTTCATGGTTCAGTGATTTTGCCTTATATCTTGAATATTTGTTGGATAAATGTCACACCTGGGATATTAGTTCCATGTGACCCAATGAATGACCACTTACTATATCTAGGTCATTGTGACCTATATTTCATGCTTCAGTGATTTTGCCTTTTATTTTTATTACTATTTCATGGAGAATTGTCATACCTGGATTATTATATCTAAGTGACAAAATGATTTACATACAAATACATCTAGGTCAGTGTGACCTATATTATATGGCTTAATGATAAAACTGTTACAATATAAAATGTACCCAGCAGGCGAGCTCGCTGTCCTCCGACAGCTCTTGTTAGTGCATAGCATAACTTTTGAACCGTCCATTCTAGGTTTTTGAAATTTCATATATAACCATGTTTTTTTTTGTTTTTTTATCAGGGTTATACCCCTTTCTTGAGTTATGCCCCTTTGAATAAATTGTAATGAAATCTTGTATTAAAGCAAGATATCTCAAAAACTATTTGAGCTATTATATTGAAACTTGACATGCTGATAGGGGATGATGAGTAATGACCTGTCAGATTAACTTTTGAAAACAATTCTGAATTTTTTTTCCTGCGTTATGGTCCTTAGAAAATTTCGGCATCTTAACCTTATAAGCAAGATATCTCAAAAACAGTTTAGCTGTTGCCTTGAAAGGAGAGGCTGATAGGGAATGATGAATAGATGATCTGAATAACTTCTCAAAAAAAAAAAAAAAAATCTTTAGCTATGACCCTTTGTAAATTTTGACATTTTAACTTTGTAAGCAAGATATCTCAAACTGTTTAAGCTGTTGCCTTGAAACTTGAAAAGCTGATAGGGGATCATGAGTAGATTACCTGATTAACTTTGGAAAAAATTCTGAAATTGTTTTCTTCAGTTTGGCCCTTTGAAAATTTCTGCATTTTAACCTCTCAAAAATGTGCATAATATAACTTCGGAACCATGCATGCTAGGTTATTTGAAATATCCTGTATGAAAAAATGTTGATTCATATATATATTTTTTTTTTTTCACTTTGGAAAAAATTGCAATGAAATCTGGTAAGCAAGATATCTCAAAAAAGCTATTTGAGCTATAATATTGAAACATAATATGCTGATAGGGGATGATCAGCAGATAACCCGATTAATTTTTTAAAAAAATCTGATATGATTTTCCTGAGTTATGGCCTTTTGAATTTCAGCATTTTAAAATTGTAAGCTAGATATCTTGAAAACTGTTTAAGCTATTGCCTTGAACATTGACAGGCTGATAGGAAACGATGAGTTAATAGATGACTAGATTAACTTCTCAAAAGAAATTCAATTTTTTATACCCCTTCCTTGTGTTATGCCACTTTGAAAAAAATGCAACAAAATCTTGTATTAAAGCAAGATATCTCAAGAACTATTTGAACTATTATATTGAAACTTGATAGGCTGATAGGGGATGATGAATGGATGACCTGATTAACTTCTCAAAAAAAGTTTTGAAAATTTTTTCGAGTTATGGTCCTTTGAAAATTTTAATGTTTTAACCTTGTAAGCAAGATGTCTTGAAAACTGCTTCAGCTATTGCCTTGAAACTTGATAGGCTGATACAGGATGATGAGTAGATGACCTGATTAACTTTTAAAAACATTCTTAAATGTTTTTCTTGAGTTATGGCCCTTTGAAAATTTCAGCATTTGAACCTTGTAAGCAAGATATCTCAAACACTATTAGGGGCAAGCAGTGTTAATTGGGTCAAGAAGATAGGGGCAGTGTTTCATAAACACAAGCTCTAGTTTCTTTTCCACTCAGTGTTATAGGAATGTTTGAAAGGTCTTGGCTCAAACTATTTTTATATGTTTTTGACCCATTGCTTTCGCTCAGACCCCCTCCACCTTCCACATAAAAGACCACTCACATACATATTAGATCCATAAGAAGACCAATGATAGTAAGAAACAAGTTTTCTGTTGGTATTTACTATGTAAAATAAAACATTATAGAATGATGCCTGGCTGGAATTTAAACTAGATATTACCTTGCTAGCATATATAGATATAATGCAAAGAAAATTTGTTTAAATTCAGGAAGTTGCTAAAGGGAAAAGAAGAAATTTTATCTAAGATGTTTTAGTAGTATGTAGTCGTTTTTCTCCATGCTAATTCTGGTAGTGGTGCTTTTCACAGGCAAATCCGATTTTGAATAAATTCTTTTAATAAAGTTTTATATAAAAAAAAAAATTATTATTATTATTATAAATAGGTAAAAGACGAAAAGAAAAGCAAGAAAAAACACAAATAAAAAAATGACAGCTTTAATCTTGACTTCAACTTTGATATTAGTTTAATTAAGAATTTTCCTTGTTGCAATTTTTTTATTGCGCCACAACTTTGTAATTGATAAGAGTCAGTGTTTGGAGTTTGGAGTATACCTTATTTAAAAAAAAAAAATATTTTATGTTTGTGTCCTGTCAATATTATTTTATTTGGTGGCTGAGAAAGATTAGTCAGTGTGGAATTGTAAGACTATATATGTCAGTTTCCACCTCCGAACCCATACCCGCACAACCAAGTTCCAGAATCTGGTGTTGTAAACACTACCTAGATAATTGTGTCTGTTGTGGAATTCTTGAAGTTTGGTGTTACTAAACTTGCAGTTTATTTAACCCTTAAAATGCCAAGAAATGCTGCATCTGAAAATGTCATCTGTTTATGTCATCTGCTGAATATTCTTGCAAACTTTTCAAACCTATTTTTGCATACAGGCAAACAGTGTGGACCCTGATCAGACTGCTCCTAGAGTTTGCAAAAATGACTTTTAAAATTGCAAGCAGATGACAATTGTTGTGATTGGCAGTTTAAGGATTAATGCTTAGCATACTGGGTAAAAAGACCAGCAGCTGACGCTTTGAAATATTTTTCCAATAAACTATGCTTTGTTGTTTCATGCAAATTGTCTCCTTAGGAACCAATTTGTATGAAATGTCAAATCCTATTTTCTGCGAAATATAAGAAAAATATCAATTTTCCATCTACTGAATTAGCCTGGCATGGTAAATGTAGTGAACCAGAGGCCCAGATCAGCCAATGCATGTTAGCCATTTGATCAGGCCTCTGTTAATATACACTGTTTCACTGACCGTTATTTCTCCACTGGCTGATCTGGGTCTCGCAATACTAGAAAATATATCTTCTTACATGCACCCAGCAAAGATTTAAATCAGCCTGCACATCCACACAGTCTCCAGTCTTTGCTGTCAGCCTGAAAAAGCCTCAGAATATTGGCTATGGAGAGAACTGCCAGAGAAGACTAGTTAGATTGCTGTAATATCTAGGCTGATCTGAGTCTTCATTAGGTACACAAGCTATGAGATATATTAGAAACTTGTTAAGGAGGTGTATTTGATAATTCTGGGGTAATTATTCTTATTCCACCATAAAAACATTTGTTGCCTAGCTGAGATGCTTCAAATGAGTACCCTCAACATACAGTCGAACCTCAATAGCTCGAACACCGATGGCTCGTTCACCATGGCTAATTCAAACTCGTTTTTGAGCCCCTACAAAATTCTTCCAATAGCTCAAGAAGACAAATATTTAGGGAGAATTTCCTATTTTATCATGAAATTGTATGTTGTATGTACTCATTAGAATTGCCTAATTGAGGCAGTTAGAATCACCTCATCAAGGCAATTTTAATGAGGTACATACAACATACAATTATTATGTAGAAAATTGAAAAGAGTTTACTAAATCATCGCCATTTGCTTCCAGACCAGGCGCCATGGTTAACCCTCAGTGGCTCGAACTACCCATGTCTCGAAAAAATTTCAATGGTCCCAAAGATGTTCGAGCCATTGAAGTTCGACTGTATATCTTATGGAGAAATTGAGAAAATTGTTGTAGAATTATCATCAAATAATCCTCCATAACCCATTGTAGTCTGGAGACATGTAATTGGCAAGGGTAATTGGCAAATAGTGCAGACCCAGATCAGACACTGTGTTCTGTGGTGTCTGATCTGGGTCTTCACTGTTTGCAAATAGTTCAACTGTTTTTCTCTAGGAAAATCTAAATCACATAGCCTGACTTGCCTAAAATTGAAATTAGAATCTTCCAATATATAGTGTGGGGGAGTTCATTCAGTCTACAATGGGTTAACAAGTACACTGGGTACATTTTCTCATGTTGTAGCTTGTATTTCTCAATACAATCTACTTACAGTTTAGCTTTATGAGTTGAAATAGCCAATTTGTGTGAAGAAGAAAAGTGTACAAGTGGTATGGTAAATGTCCTTTACTCCATACTTTTTTGGCTTATATTTTGCTTTTTACGCAGTTGTTAAAATGCTTAGTGGAATGACAAACAGTGTAGACCCTGATCAGACTGCTCCTCCAGGAGCAGTCTGATCTGGGTCTGCACTGTTTGCATATGTTCAGAGCAGGGCTCTGGAAATTTTGAAATCTGAATCGGTCCAGCCGATGACGTCATCAATGAGCCCATTTCCCCCCCAAAAAAATAAGTATATATCACCTGTCACGAAAACTAATGACAATTGGCAGTCCTATAACTCCTTTTAAATAATACACCTCAACCCCGTTATATGACGGAAGTCCGGGTATAACGAGCATGTTCAAAGCTGGCGTCATCAATAAATACAGTCAGGTATGTAAAAAGAAAGAAAAAAAAAAACGGTTTTGTTGTTATTTCCACCGCAGGGTTTTCCTAAACTATTTGTAAACAACTGATTCCCGTCTTGTATAAGCGCGAAGACGGCGGGAAACAGGAGAGACGGAACGAAACGACTTTCATGGACCCAAATAGGTCTAATAAAAAAGGCCTGTGCCACGGGCGGTTTTGCAGTTTTCAATGTTTCAAGATTTGACCAGACTGCTTAAATTTTAAGCACTGACCAATCTTGTCTAGCGCAAGTGGTGCATTACTCATTTTTACCGTGAAATCTACCTTGAATTATACTCGTGTGTTACGGCAATCAACAACAACAACAACAAAAAAAAAAAAAAAAAAAAAAAATCAATTATACCCAGATCAGACGCCATTGTATGCGACATCTGATCAGGAGGTACACGGTTTGGGAATTAATTTATCAGATCTGGGACCGACAAACCGTGTTAATCAAAACAAAAAGGAAGAGGAAGAAAACGGGTGGGGTCAAGCGGTGCATTCTTTTATTACTCTCAGTATAGCGACCTTTGATCTTTTGGACACACCGACTGCACCTGATGTTTTGCAGTCTCAGTGTATTCACACGAGTCGCACAAACGGATTAATTATCAGACTACCGTTACTGATGATTCGTGTTAATCGCTTGTTTACCGCACAAAGGTCAGTGAAGTGTTGATTTTTTGACAATGTTTGGATAATGACGTAATTAATTTGTGCTGCGGTAGGTTGCCGTTATTCAGCTGTCTCTCCAATATACATGTCAAATGACTGTTTAGAGCCTTTTAACTACCATAATATCGCATTTAAAAGGTGCGCGGACGTTGTCAGTTTGTGAAGACTTGACCGTTTGTGATTTTTTAAACATCATTGATTCGTGAAAATTGGTTGGTTGGGGAAAAATGGGGTTCAAGGCACAAACCTGTTGGACCGATTTATTAGCGTTTTGGGGTGTTTGAAATCGGTCCAGAATTCTTAATTTCGGTCCAGACCGGCTATTTTTCCGGTTTTCCCGAGCCTTGGTTCAGAGACTTTGGTGTTCGAAATTTTAGGACATTTACTGTACTGCTTTTGTCTTCTTTGAAATTAGCAGGCTGTGATTTAGTGGAAAATATTTCTTTGTCTCAATTTGTGGAAAAAACACATACTAATGAACTTTAAAATACATGTGTGTCTTGATTTTTGTTAAACTTACACTTTAAGGTCTTTTGGGCAAGTGCAAATTTAGATATTCCACAAACACACAGCATATGTGAACATCAAAAATCTAGATGGACCTGACATCTGCATAGTCTAGTCAAGGTCTTTGAACAATGCTTTCTGGAAAGCCAAGAATCTAAGTCTTCCTACCAGCAAGTACCCTGATCAGATTGCCTGGACACAGGCTTATCTGAGTCCTTGCTCATGGTATCAGTTATGACAAGTGGTGTATGTGATGTTAATATAATGTTGGGAACCTGATAAAATATCTGCAGGTTAATGATGAAGAATCCTTGGTGATATACAGAGTTATGCTAATTAGCAAAAGAATATGTTATGCATTTATTGCTGTTCCATGTGTATGCTCTGTTCTGTTTTGTTTTAGACATCCATGTTAAACTAGGTATACCGTATTCGACCTAATTACCGCACTGTGTGCTCAGGTTTTTCAAAATTACAGAGAACACTCATTTGTGGTAAAATATGTATCTACCTACTAAGGATACACTATAAAAAAGATCAAAAAAGAACTTATTTGATGATGACTATGCCATTTTTTCTGATTTTCTTTATAAAGGCATATGTTGTGGGTACTCATTTGAATTGCATCGACTTATGAGTACCCACAACATAAGCCTTTATAAAGAAGTAAACATAAGGTATACTGACTGCCATCTGAAGACTACGAAATTTCTTGACTGTGCGCTTATAGGGGTATGTGCGGTAATTAGATTGAATACGGTATATTCTTATGACAAGTCTGTATTAATGCCATAGCTCCAGATAAAATGCATTTTTCAAACAAAATGTACATACCGTATTGGATCTAATTACCGCACATACCCCTATAAGCGCACACATGAAATTCCGTAGTCTTCAGATTACAGCCAGTGTACATTTTATTTACTTTTTTATAAAGGCATATGTTGTGGGTACTCATTTGAATTGCATCGACTTGTCGATGCAATTCAAATGAGTACCCACAACATATGCCTTTATAAAGAAAATCAGAAAAAAAATCGCATAATCATCATCAAATAAGTCCTTTTCTGATCTTTTTATAGTGTATCCTTAATAGGTATAGGTACATATTTTATAACATCTGAGTGTTCCCAGTAATTTTGAAAAACCTAAGCGCACAGTGCGGTAATTAGGTCGAATACGGTATATGGATGTTGTTTCTTATGTCTCCACAAAAGCATATGTTGTGGGTACTTATTAGATGCACCTCTTTGAGGCACTTCTAACAAGTACCCACAATATATGTTTTCTTAGAGAAATTAGAAAAACAGTTTTCTGGATAATCCTGGATAATCCTCTCATCTCGAGCTATATTATGTAGGACAAAATAAAGTAAAGCATGAGAAAAAGGACTTTATGCCATTTAGAAACAGCAAAGGCCCAGTTCAGCCTGTGAATCCACGTTTGATAAGTGCTTGCTTTGTCAGTATGATTTATTTCTCACAAAATATGCTATTTCTGGAAATACAGAGGTCTTGAAAATATCACCAACAATTTCTACTGCTCAAAATACTTGAAATAAAGCTGGTTTGAAAACAAGTTGTAAATGTAACTTCCAGTTAAGCATCTGCATGGCGAGTGGCTAGTGCATCTGACCTTGGATTGCAAGGTACCTGGTTCGAATCCCCCTATAGTTAGAACAGATCAGGACTGTAGGGTGCTTCATTCAAGATTTTAGGGTATTCTGAAGTATCTGTTAACCTTTGTCATGCTGAATAGATTAAGATGCCACGCCTACTTCCAATTTCCAGCCAATCAGATAACTAGATCCAAGTTGTTGATATAAATTCACATACTGAATGACAAACAGTGCAGATCCAGATCAGTTGGCTTCTTTAAGGTCTACTCTGTTTGCAAAAACAGGGTATATCCGGGCTCAGCAGGACAAGAGTTAACTGCAGGCTCTGAAGGCAATTATCCAATTGAGAATGCACAGGATGATCTGGGCCTCCATTGCACATGTGATAAAGGCCCTTTTCTCTCATTGTGCTTCAAATAAGAACAGAAAATCACTGGAAACAGACAAAGATTGTTATCTGTAGGAAGTCAGTTTTTTTCCTGTACATGAACATTGAAAGCTTGGCCCAGTCTGGGAGCCCTTTGCAGTCTGGGCAGGGTTTGTGTTGTTTGCATGCACACTGTAAACCCATAGAATATATACTCGGAGGCAGAATGTATACACCAATAGCTGATCAGTTGTGACTCTAGTACGGTGCATTAATTTAAGTTAGCCACAAATCACTTTAAGCAGGCAGCCTGTAGTAGTCCCCAGTGGCACAACTTCTGTCTATCACTGAGGACCTTGTCGTCATTTAAATGAACTGCAATTGTGTTTTTTTTAGAACACTGATAATTCAGACACTGATTAACAGCAAAACTGCTTTGTTTGATACGGTGCAAATGGCAACAGTGCAAAATGGATATGTATTTGGAGGCACTGAATCAACACGATTGCAATCTCAACCCACCGTAAGGCCACTTGGGGCAGAGTGAAAAATAATGTTGCTATAGCACACCCTTACCATGCGGGGAAATCATGTAGTAAGTTTGGTTAAATTCCGCCCAGTGGTGTAGGAGGAAATAGCCTGACGTACAGACTGACTGATGGAGGCATTTACAATATCCCCATCTCTAAAGCGGATAAAAAAATAATAATTATAATATCTTATTATTCTGACACTGAATTCTTGAGAATGTTTTGCATTCCCAAAAAAACAAAACAACAACAACTAGAATGCACCATTGCAGATCCCCACACTCTGTGCTGTTGTTTCTAATAGCATGATGGATGGATGAACTTGCTCTCGCACACCCCCACCATGAAAGGAAGTCGCGTAGCAAAGGTTAAATTCCGCCCAGATGTTTGGGAGGAGATAGCGTGACAGACAGATGGACGCCGGGCAGAAAGATAATGTTGCTGTGGCACACCCTTACCATGAGGGGAAATGTAGTGATTTTGGTTAAATTCTACCCAGTTGTTTAGGAACAGATAGGGTGACAGACGGTTGCCAGACAGACGGAAAAATAATGCTGCTCTTGCATACCCTTACCATGAAGGGAAGTCCTGTAGCAAGTTTGGTTAAATTCTGCCCAGTGGTTTAGAAGGAGATAGCGTGTCAGTTGGATGCTGGACAGATGGAAATATAATGTTGCTCAGCTCTTGCACAACCTTACCATGAGGGGAAGTCAAGTAGCAAGTATACTTAAATTCTGCCCAGTGGTTTAGGAGGAGATAGTGTAACGGAGGGACAGTCAGACGGACAGAGGCGTTCACAATATCCCCATCGCTTTTTCAAAAAAAGAGTGTGGACAAAAACAATATATTTACTGTTTGCAAACACAGTCTGCAGTGCATTGTCCATAACATCACTGACCTTGACAAAGATTGTGTACCTGCAAAAATCGAACAGAGTTTCTACTGTTTACATTAGTGATAATATCGAGGGTTGAGCGCAAGACTATAGTAACTCAAACATATTTTTGAAACCCTTGTTTAGGGGCAACTTGGACCCCTTTGTAAACAATGCAAATTTAGGTGCCATTGCTCATACGAGCAATGGCACCTAAATTTTTATTGTTTACAGAAAGAAATGTTGTAATCTTCATAACGCCTTCATGGTGAGGAGATTAGGTTTGGGGAAAAACAACCATCTGACTTACGCTAGTCTTGCGCTCAACCCTCGATATGATATGGCTTATTTCAACAGTTTTATTATGATAGTAGAATGGAGCCTTTGTCTGAGAATCTTGGTTATTGAAAAAAGTATTTGTTTTATTTTATAAATATGCCAATGATTAAGCAAGAGCTTTCTTAGGGCTTTAATGCATAGCATGCAGGGTAAAAATTTCAGCAGACAATATTTTGAAATATTTTAATTATTTTTTCCACGTTTGACGTTCCATGAACATTGTCTCCTTTTAGACAATTTGCATGAAATGTCAAACCCTTTTTCAAGGAAATAAAGTATTTAATTTATCATTGCTGAATTTGCCCATAGCATGTTAATTTTCACATATTTGGACATGCATGTCTGAGCAAAAGGTGTAGACCCAGATCATGTTGATCCAGGTGTGCAGTGTTTGTTATTTCAGCTAGGACTTCTAAAAAATGTGACCAGGTGGTCAAATTTTAGGATTTTTAGTTTAAGGAGTAACATTGTGTTAATAAGGGTAGTTACAGTCCTTCCAGTTTGCATTTATGAACTACAATATGACAAAATGTACCTTCACATGTGTGCTTAACAAATACTCAAATAACGCTGTGCTTCCTAACAGTCTTGGCCTAGTTGTTCAAAGCTAACGACATCGTTAGTTAACGATTCGTTAAAATTTACATCGAGTGATACGCAAATGTGCTGAAATTTTTTACTGAAAAAATGTCAGTAGCTTTTGCAGCTACTCACATTTTTTCAGCAAAAAATATCAGAATATTGTATATTGAATCCGCTAAAACAGTTAACAAAATGACCCTTTACGAGCTCGTTAAGCTAATGACGCTTTGAACAACTGGGCCCTGATGAGAGTCTTTGTTGTCTGCAAGAAGACCACAGGGGTTGACATGTCATTAAACCCCCAACACAGTCAAGTCCATAGGAAAAAAAATTGCTTCCTTGGCGATCCAAAATGCATCCAGTGAAGATTCTGATGAGACTGTGAATGCGCAGGCTGATCTGGATCTTCGAAGGTATGTTTTCTGATGTTGCGGCTTACGTGTCCTAATATACTTCTTGCTAGTCCCTGTACAATATACATGTAACATGTTTGTTCTTAATTCATTTTAAATTTCTTATTTATTTGTTACTGCATTGTTATCCGTTTAGCTTTTAATATCAGATGAATTTGCTTTGAACTATAATGTATTCTGGGACATAAGTAAACGGCAAAGAGCCTGTCAGCCCATAGGACTTGTTAAGGAGGATTATTTGATGATTTGTCATTTCTACCAATGGCGCAGGTCAAGTAATACTGTAAAACATATATTTGGTGATCACTTTTTTTTGGTGCTATTGACAGTCTTGACAAAAATCCACCAATATTCAATTTTTAATAAATTCCTGCAGAGCTGCATACACCTGGGCCCAGTTGTTCAAAGCGTCGTTAGCTTAATGAGCTCGTTAAGGGTCATTTCGTTAACTGTTTTAGTGGGTACAATATACAATATTCTAAAATTTTTTGCTGAAAAAATGTGAGTAGCTTTTGCATTGCAAAAGCTACTCACATTTTTTCAGCAAAAAATTTCAGCATATTTGCATATCACTTGATTTAAATTTTAACGAATCGTTAACTAACGACATGGTTAGCTTTGAACAACTGGGCCCTGATAGTGTGAAGCTGCTAAAACTGCACCAATCATAGCTCTAGATAAGGCACTTATAATCAGTACCCACAACATATGAGCCAGCACATGACAACAAAATGGCATGTGCGACCAGAGAAGACGGATCAGCCTGGGTATCTGCCCAGTCTGATCAGTCTTCATTGTCTGCATGAAGAAAGCTTGGGTCCTTAGCTACCCATTGAGTGCACAGCAAAGACTGATCAGACTGGGCAGAAGCCCAGGCTGGTCTGAGTCTTCGCAGGGCAGACATGCCATTTTGTTGGTTTTGTCATGCCCTGACTCATATGATTTCATGGAGAAATAAGAAAAATAGTATGCAGATACCCCCACTTATCTGGAGCTATGACTAATACACCTATCCTTTCAAATAGCCAACTTTGGATGTGGCAAATTTTAAGTGTCTTGCATTATTTACACGTTTTCAAGCATGTTTGCGCAAACTTTAAATCAAAATTCCATCTCATTTGATTTCTTCTCAGTGTATGTATTTGACATGTTCTTTTTTTTACAGAGTTTACGTCTGACTTGTTCATTTTTTTTGAGCTCACCTGTGAACAAAGAGCTTAAATGGAGCTATTGTGATCGGTCAATGTCTGTCATCCGTCACCAAGAGGTTGCTTTAAAAGACTACTGCTACATTCCTGAGCCAACTGACTCGAAACTTGGTAGGAAGTATTAGGGTGACTTGTACATCAAATACAGTTGACTCTCGTTATCTCGACCTCGCTTATCTCGAATAACTGCTTATCTCGAAGTGAAAATCTGGTCCCTGCTTAACATGAAAATCTAACAACAGGTAACAAAATATTGTGGAAAAGAGGAGAAATTGCTCCTCAGGAGCAATTTCTCTTTTCCACAATATTTTCAATATATCTCTAAAATCAGGAGTCAAATTATATACACATTTGTTATATGTGGTTCTTCGATTTATTTTTTCCTAAATTCTTGCAAATCTGATATGTCGAGGTAGGGATATCTCGAAGTATTTCAGAGAGTCCCTTAGAATTCGAGGTAAAGAGAGTCGACTGTATAACTAAAAATCGTTGTGATCAGAAATACTGAAAATCTATTTTGAACTTCTTCTCCTGAACCCAAAGGCCGATTGACTTGAATCTTGGTAGGAAGTATTAGGGTGACTTATCAAAAATAGTTAAAATCCTTCCGATTGGAAATCCAAAATGGATTCCATGGCAGCCATCTTGAAAATCTACTTTGAAGGCCAATTGACTAGGAACTTGATAGGAAGTATCTGGTGACTTTTTGATAAAAAATAGCTAAAATCGGTCCAATGGGAAATCCAAGATGGCGGCCATCTTGAAAATCTATTTTGAACTTCTCCTGAACCAAAAGGCAGATTGACTTGAAACTTGGAAGGAAGTATCCGGGTGACTTGCAGATCAAAAATACTCAATCTTTCAGATAGGAAATCCAAAATGGCTATGGCAGCCATCTTGAAAATCTATTTTTAACTTCTCCTGAACTGAAAGGCCATTCAACTCAAAACTAGGTAGGAATAATCAGAGTGACTTGTAGATCAAGAACAGCTAAAATCCTTCTGATTGGAAATCCCAGATGGCCGTCAAGGCCACCATCTTGTTTGAACTTCTTCTCCTGAACTGAAAGGCCAGTTGACTCTAAACGTGATAGGAAGTATCAGGGTGACCTGTAGATCCAAAAATAGCTAAAATTTTTCCAATTGGAAATCCAAGATGGCTGCCATGACCCCCATTTTGAAAATCCATTTTGAACTGAAACAAAAGGCCAATAGACTCGAAACTTGGGGTGAGTTGCATAAAGAAAGATCTTTCATGTAGCGCTCTGTAGCGATTTGTCCTTGCTATGCAACGGTCTGTTTGTTTGGAGCGCTTTTTAAAATGTCTGCCAAAATGACACGATTTTCAAACTAGGAATTTCTCGTAATGCTTCAACGATTGGCTTTGTGTTCTATTGTCATTTCTGCACAATGCACGTCGTCTGAGGACAATAAAATAAATAAGAAACATTTCATCTCTTAAAACGGACACTGACTACGTCGGGCGCCGTCATTTTGTTTTGTCTCGTTGCTATGCAACAGTCTGTTTCAGATAGCGAGTCAGCTCCAAACTCAGTTACAAAGAAGTGCTTTTTGGTAACGTACCATTGCATTGCGAAACGCTACAAAGCGCTCTCTAAAATAGTCTGATCGGAAATCCGAAGTGGCTGCCATCTTGAAAATCTATTTTGAACTTCTCCTAAACAGAAAGTCTAATATTGACTCGAAACTTGGTAAAATAGTATCGAGGCTACCTGAAGATGGAAAATAGCTAAATTAGTTCGGATCAGAAATCCAAGATGGCCCCCCATCTTAAAAATCTATATTGAACTTCTTCTCCTGAATGGAAGGGCCAGTTGACTCTAAACTTTGTAGGAAGTATCAGAACAACTAGATCAAAAATACTAAAATCGTGTTGATAGTAATCCAAGATGGCCACCATGGCCACCATCTTGAAAATCTATTTTGAACCACTCCTCCTGAACTGAAAGGCCACTTGTCTTGAAACTCATTAATAACTCAGTAATAAGTATCTGGGTGACTTGTAAATGAAAAATTGCTAAAATCGTAAGGATAAAAAATTTAAGATGGCTGCCATATTATAAATTTATTTTGAACTTTTTCTCCAGAACAAAAGGCCAATTGACTGGAATTAGTAGGAAGTATCAGGGTGACTTGTAAATCAAAAATAGCTTAAATATTGATCAGAATTCCAAATCACAGCTGTCCTCTAACTCCTCTTGAAAATGTATTTTGAACTGCTTCTCCTGAACTGAAAAGCCAAATGAATCAAAACTTATCTGGTACTCAGGTGAGCAATACAGGCCAAGAGCCATCTTGGCCCTCTTGTTTCATATTTAGATCATATAATATTTATTTATTGTTTGTACCTTTGATATTATCCTTTGCCACTCTATGGGCTAAAAACAGCAGAAAACAAACTGATGATGATTTCCTAGTAAACAGTCTGACACTTCATGCAAATTATCTGAAATGTCAAACGTATTTTCTTGAGAAAATAAGAAAAATATTTTACAAATGTTATCTGCTGAAATTTTTACCCAGCATGCTAAGCATGAGATGTTAAAATGTGTGCTGTACCTCAACATTTTTCTACATGTGGAAACAACCATTTTTCAAGAAAAAAATGGCAAACTTTTGTGTCTGCTGGTTTTATATAACAGCATGCTAAAGGTTAAAACAGGAGAGATGTGATGTTTTATGCAGGTGACCAAGGCCTAGACCTGTGCCATCTGATCAGGACATTCGTGCACATTAGAATATGTAAAAGGAGCAGGTTCATAAAGGTCCAGAAGTTGGCCCGGAAAAAAATTAAAATTGTCTCATTTTCTTTATACTTAGTAACTACCGTATTTACCCTAAGTATTCGGACACCTCAACTCCTTACCATATATGTTCTAACATTTGAACCAGTACAATTCACTACCCGATGGTGTGTCTAAGAATTGCTGGATGAGTGGCAAACAGTGTAGACCAGATGAGACGCCGTGTTCTGCGGCGTCTCATCTGGGTCTATACTGTTTGCTCAGGCCTGTCTGTCCGAATACATATGGTAAATACGGTACTGTTATTCTACCTTCATAAACAAGATTACTTTGTGTACTATATTGTCTATACCAGTGGTATATGTATTGAAATGGGGGATAGGGCAGTCTGATTTGGCTAGTTTTGCTGCTTTGTTGCATATTTTTGATGAAGAATTTAAACATGGGCACATCAGCCTTATAATAAAGTATTTTGTGGCAAGCAGATTTTGCCATAAAAAGTCTGTATATAGGAAAGATTTTGTATGGGGACTGTGTCCTGTGTTTATTTATTTATTTATTTATTTCATCCAAAATATACAAAAAAAAAAAAAAAAAAAAAAAAAAAGCCCAGAAAAGGCAAAATCATTCAAAATTAGACTAAGAAGTTATTTTTGACTCCTTGCAATATCTACCATTCTTACCTAAATTAGTTGCTTTAAAGAGAAATACAATGCATAAAGTAATCCTGATTGTGAAAGTAGAGTAACAGTTGTTGATACTTGGAAAAAGCAAAATTTTCAGCTAAGAAATTTTGGCAAACTTACTCGGTCCAGTTTATGAGCTTGGTGAGGAAAGGCAAGATTGGACTCTGTAAGCTGACCTGGACCTTTACCATTAGAGGCTCAATGGCTGTTTTTGCACAGATTTTTGAAAACGAAATTCTTGTATGTCCGTTTACTGAAACTACAATCCAGTATTGATACTTCTTACTAACTCACAATTTTGGCATCTTATTCTCTCAGTACTATTTATAATAAATCTTTGAGGATGAGAAAATAAAAAAATGCATGCACGATTTTATTCCTTGAAAAAGCCTCAGGACAGGTCTGGACCCCCAGCATATGTGTACAGTATGATTCAGACCCTGGCTCTTCAGACAACATACCTATATAATTTTGACCTCCTTAAACCCCACTTTTATATAGTAAAACAGGTTTACAGGGGTATACATTATTTTTCTTATTTCTGCTCAAAAACATAGATTGTGGGTACTCGTTAGAACTGACTCAGCAAGGCAGTTCTACCGAGTACAGACAGTCTATGTTTTGAGCAGAAATATGAAAAATATCAGAATTTCTGTCTGAAAACTTTCAGTTTTGGTGGTGAAATTTTCAGTATATTTGAATAGGCGTTTTTGTAATGTGGTCTTTGTACTTTGTAGAATAAAGGTGCTTGCCAGAGTGCGAATGCACAGGTTGACCTTGACCTTTGCTACTAGCATATGGACGGCTTAAGATTTCTCTATTTGAGAAGTGTCTAGGGTGGTTGGGTGGTAAGCATTTCTGACTTTGGATCGCAGGTCCCAGATTTGAATCCCGCTTGTGGCGGAATTCAGCTCATGACAAGGTACTTCATTGCCTTTCATTGTCACCCTTCCATATGACTCAAATATTGAAAAGAACGTAAAACACCCAATCATCATCATCATCATCATCATTCTCTCATTTGCGAATAAACTCCTCAATACATGTATATTTAATGTTTTCTTATATAATGATGGAGACCTGCTGTTATAATAGCAACATTGTCATTGTGAAAATAGAGAAACTTAATTGTGAGGAGTCAAAGAGGGCTAACATTTGCTAAAGACCTAGAAACTGGTCAAGTGGTTAGCTCTCAGTTGATTTAGCACAAGATAATGTTGCTGTTCCTACAGTGTACCTACCCCATATCATAGCTCCAGATAATGAGGGTAAATACAAAATATTTTTCTTATTTCTTCATGAAAGCGTATGTTGTGGTACTCATTAGAAGTGCCTTGCTGAGGTGCTTCTAATGAGTAGCCACAACATGCTTTTGTAGAGAAAAAAGGAAAATATTAGTACTTTTTGGTTGAGAAAAAAAGCCTGTCTGGAGCTATGCCATATGAGCCACACCCTGTGAAAATCTGTCTTCAAGGTATATGTTGACAGTGAAGGCCCAGAGAAGCCTGTGCCCTCAAGGTATATGTGGACAGTGAAGGCCCAGATCAGCCTGTGCATTCAGGCTGTTGTTCAGGGCCTATGCTGCCCATGTATAGATTCATTGGACACTGTAGAATATGTAAATGGACACTGCAGCAAAGGCAGATGTGCAAGCTGATATGCTCCCATACACCCTGAAGACATTTTTCCATACTAAGTGGTTCATATAACATTTATTAACCCTTGTCCTGCTGAATAAATTAAGATGCCACGACCACTTCTAATTTTCAGCCAATCAGATTACTTGATCCGAATTGTTGCTATATATTCACATACTTAATGGCAAACAGTGCAGATCCAGATCAGTTGGCTTCTTCAGAAGCCAACTGATCTTGATCTACACTGTTTGCAAAGGCAGGTTATATCCGGGTTCAGCAGGACAAGGGTTAAGCTGTGCTGTGAGAATATGGATCTGCAGGGAATATGCAAACATTGAAGGTCTAGATCAGCCACAGATTACTCATTCTAATAATTTGGGCCTTTGCTGTCTGTCTGCACACCATATTTATCCTAAATATTTGAACAGAGAGGCAAACTGCTTCTAAAGAAGCTGTTTGATCCAGGTCTATACTGTTTGGTGTTCCATAGCAACATTTTAGACTCCTCATCAGGTAGTCAAATATAATTATTCAAAAGTTAGATTAAGTACATGTATGGTAAAGAGTTAAGGGGGCTTGATATACTAGGTACAATTTCTATGAGAGAGATAACTTTTTGACTTCCTGTTTGTGTTCCTGCACACCAAGCCCTTTCTGGAAAGGGGTCTATCTAAAAGGAAAGACTTTGCTCCAAAGAATTCTTCCCTTTCAAAGTAGACCTGTTTTTCAAAAGGCAGGCAAAACAATTTCTACAGAATCGCCTGCCCTTAAGGTGTCCAAGGCCCAGTTGTTCAAAGTGTCGTTAGCTTAATGAGCTTGTTAAGGGTCATTTTGTTAACTGTTTTAGTGGATTCAATATACAATATTCTGATATTTTTTGCTGAAAAAATGTGAGTAGCTTTTGCACTGCAAAAGCTACTCACATTTTTTCAGCAAAAAATTTCAGCATATTTGCGTATCACTCGATGTTAATTTTAACGAATCATTAACTAACGACATCGTTAGCTTTGAACAACTGGGCCCAGATCGTTAGCTTTGAACAACTGGGCCCAGATAATTACAATATGCTCTGAAGCCCCATTATCTCACAGTGTAGCTGAGACGAGTTTCTGGTGCTTTTACAATATCATATGTAATTTAAGTATTTCTAGTTGTATATATTTTTAATGTACAAGTGAAATGTTATGATTAATTGATGGAATAAATGTTAAAGACATTATTTCCTCTTAATGTGTTTAGTTTTCTGACAGTGCATGTTAAAAATGGTATTCCATATTTACTCTAAGTGTTGGGTCATGCAGGCCTAGGCAAACAGTGTGGACTTGGAAACAAAAAGTGAAGAGGCAGAATGTAGCATCTGATTAGGGATTTAATTGTTTGTCACTAAAACTCATCGAAAACCATTTTTCATACTTTGATCACTTCTATCTATGTAGCTGAGTAATCCTGGCCCTGCTGAACCCAGATATATCCTGTCTTTGCAAACAGTGTAGATCCAGATCGGTTGGTTTCTGTAGAAGCCAGCTGATCTGGATCTGCACTGTTTGTAGTGAATTTGTATCAACAAACAGGATCAAGTAATCTGATAAGCTGAAAATTAGAAGTGGGTATGGCATCTTAATTTATTCGGCATGGCAAGGATTGAGCTGTCCTATGGCACAGAGTTAGTTCCATGTCTTGGGCAAGCATTTCAAAGAGGAGACCAACTCTTCTTTCACTGCATGTGTCCTTTCCTAAAGGGTACCCAGTCACTGCTTGGTGAACCAAGAGAATTCATCAGTTGTTGGCAGAAGCCAGGCTCACATCTCCAACCTTCAGCACCAAGTTCTAAGTACTTGACTGTGCTACCTCGATTGTACAGATCAATAAAATTTAGGTAAACCAGGCAAAAAGTTAACATAGTGAATCAATAACCTTTACCATTCTCTGGGCATATTCAGCAGACAAATTGGTACTTTTCCCCCCCTAGAAAATAGGCTTTGACGTTTGAAATGTCAGTCTATTTTCTAGAAATAAAAATAAGAAAAATATTTCAAAATGTCATCTGCTGAAATTTTTACCTAGCATGCAGTCAGCCCTTATTTGCTCGACTGTAGGTAGGATTTATCCCACAGGGACGCTGTCCGGCATTCAGCCAGCCATACGTCCATCCGTAAACAATTTCTTATCGTATCTCCAAGACCACTGGTCAGATTTTTTCAATACTTGTCTGGGATGTTTTTCCTGATGGTCTAGTTGTGCTGGCCCAAATTTGATTCCGGTCAGTTGACAATTATGGCAGCCATCTTAGAAATGCAACTTTTCCTTTATTCAACACTGTTACAATCTCATCACATCTCCTCCGAGACCACTGGTCAGATTGTTTTGAAACTTGTCTGGGATGTTCCCCCAATGGTCTAGTTGTTCACGCCCCAAATTTGGTTCTGGGCTGTCAACAAATATGTACGCCATCTGCCATCTTGGATTTTTCTCATCGCATCTCCTTAACCCATTATAGTCGGAAGACCCATAAAAAGGTAATTGGCAAACAGTGTAGACCCAGATCAGATGCCACAGAAAGCGGCGTCTGATCAGGGTCTCCACTGTTTGCAAATAGTTTAGCTATTTTTCTCTAGGAATATGTAAATCTCATAGCCGGACGTAACTAAAATTGAAATTGGACTTCCAATATATAGTGTGGGAGAGTCTATTCAGTATACATTGGGTTAAGCAGTGGAGGAATTTCATCAAAGTTTTGCTTATGGATTCCTATCAACCCATAGATGTGTCTCCACAAAAATCATTCCAGTCCATTGACAAATATAGCCGATAGACTGCCATCTTAGAAATCATGACTTCCCTTTCACTTAACACTGTTACAGTCTCGTTATCCCATTTCCTCCGAGACCACTGATCAGACTATTTAGAAACTTCTGGGATGTTCCACTGATAGTCTAATTGTGCACGCCCAAATTTATTTCGGTCCATCAACAAATATGGCCACTGTTGGCCATCATGGATTTTGTTCGTTATCACATCTTTTCCGTAACCAGTGGAGAAATTTCATCAAAATTTTGCATATGGAATCCTCTCAACCACTAGATGTGTTTCCCTGAAAATGAGTTCAGTCCCTTGATTAATACGGCCTCCAGACGGCCGTCTTAGAAATGCAACTACCCCTTTACTTAACACTGTTATAATCTCGTTATCACGTCTCCTCCGAGACCACTGGTCAAATTTCTTTGAAGCTTATCAGGGATGTTCCCCTGATGGTCTAGTTGTGCACGCCCAAATTTGGACCCAGTCCATTAACAAATATGGCCGCCATTGGCCATCTTGGATTTTTCTTATAGCATCTCCTCCGTAACCAGTGGAGGAGCAGAATTTTGCATATATGGATTCCACTTAACCCCTAGATGTGTCTCTGCAATTCCAGTCCATCGATTTGTATGGCCACAAATCAACCATCTTAGAAATTGTATCTCCTTAACCAGTGAAAGAATTTTGTCGAAACTGCATATGGATTCTTCATAAACCCTTGATGTGTCTCACTGAAAACGATTCCAGTCTGTCAACTAATATGGTAGCCAGACAGCTATCTTAGAAACTGCTACTTCCCTTTTACTTAATATCGCAAGCTACCCTACCCTGCTCCCACCCTGCCCCCACCCCTACCCACCCTACCCTACCCCTTTTGGTAGGGTAGGATGAGGTAGCAGAAGGGAAGGTAGGCTAGGCAAGAATAGGGCATTGCATCACAGGAGGGCAAGTCAACTCAAAATATAGCTATATTTAGTATCAAATCAACCTCTTCTTATCATTTGCCTCACCTTTAAATAAAAAAAAAATATGGTAGTGTAACTGTTTCCTAGGAAACTCTGATAGTGTTCACACAATTGCAGCAGATGACAATTTGATTTTATATTTTTGTATTTTTTTCAAGAAAATAAGATTACATTTCATATGAATCTTCTATGTAGCAGATGGTTCACATGAAATGCCAAGTCTTTTTTTCTCTGAAAAATAAAAAAAAAAAAACAAAAAAAAAAAACATAGAATGTTGTCTGCTGCAATTTTGCTTAGCACTCTTAGGGTTAAACTATCAACATTGTAGCAGACAGCACTCTAATTTTTTTTCCAAGGAAATAAAAACATAGAATGTCATCTGCTGCTGATGTGACATTAGGGGTTAAAACAGTACCCTATCAGGAAGGCTGGCTAATCACAGTTGAAAAGATAATCGATTATCAGTTGTGCCATTGTGATTGATAATCGATTAGTAATAAGTGAAGATTTGGTCATAATTTTACCTCTCTGTCTGAGTATGACTCTTACCATATGATATACTTCACTATGTATTTGGTCAGACAGGCTTGAGCAAATAGTGTAGACCCAGATGAGATGCCCCAAAATGTGGCATCTCATCAGGCAATTTTTAGACACAACATTTGGTGGTAAATGGTACTTGTTAAAATTTTAGATAAAGTATAGTAAGAAGTTGAGGTGTCTGAATACTAAGGGTAAATAGGGTCAAGTAACAGACACAGAAATCAAATGATTGATTAGTAGCAAATCTGTATCGATAATATTTTTTGTGCAATTTATTGATCAATTAATCGATTATCCGATTAATTGTGCCAGCCTTACCTCTCAGCACCTTATCCCTTCCATAGATTGCCTCCATTTTCAGTCTGTCTTTTTGTAGTTGGTGGCTGTGAGTGATGAACAGAGGTGTTGACTTGTGATCTCTAACTTCACACAAAGTTCACACCTTGTACAGAACTGATTCTTGTTGAGGCCACTTGCAGAGTATGAGACAAAGGTACCCATTTGGTCTTAGTGTTTCCGGCTGTATGTCTGTCCATTTGTATGTGTGTATGTCTGTGGACACTTAAGTCATCAATTCTTACATTGATCTCTACTCTTGTACATGTGAACCCTTCAAACTCCATTAGTACATGAATCCCATCACCCATGGTCACCCTTGAAACTGAGACCATGAACAACTTCTGTGAAATCAACTCATTGTCAGGTTTTAGGGATCTTACTCTAATTGCCACTACCATTTATGCAAGCCCCCTAAAAATCCATCACTATGCATACTACCACCCCAGGTCACCTCCCAAGAAACTGAAAACTGTGACCTAATTGTGCTAAAATTGACATCTGGTCAGGTTTTCAAAATCGAGCTTGTATCTCCACTCCCATACATCAATTAGGGTGAATCCATGTGACCAAATGACTAGGTACACAGAGTTTGTTACTATTTTTAGCTCAGCATAAGGTAGGATTTTTTAGAATATCTATTCGTACCAAATGAAATTTGTTCAACTAAAGCGCAGAGTACGTGGAAAATCAAGCTCTTTCTCGTGGTGTAAGCGTTATTCTATGATCTGGTCTAATTCTGGAGAACATTTGAAGTCTGTTTTTACTGTCAATCTGGGCTACGGGGACAATGTACATGATTTTTGACGAAAAACATTCTCGGAATGTTCTCGAGAGTCGGACAAGATCGCAGAATAGCGCTTACACGACCAGAAAGAGCTTGTTTTCCCATGTACTTTGCGCTTTATTTGAACAAATTCCATCTGGTATAAATCGAAATATTCTGAAAAATCCTACCTGATGCAGAGCTAAAAAAAGTAACAAACTTTGTGCACTTAGTCATTTGGTCATGTGAATTCCCCACACTGTACATGCCAGCTACTGAAACTTTATCACTGTGAATCCTATTACCCAAGGTCATCTCCAGTGAGATCAGGTTAAGGTGACCTGCATTTGCTAAAATCAATCTCAGGTCAGATTTATTGGATTGTGTTGATATCTCCACTCCCAGACATTATGACCCATCAAATTCCATTACTGCCTTATCCCAGCCCACCTGCCATGAAACTAGGTCACCATGACCTGCTTTTGCAAAAATCGACCTATGGTTTTGCAAAAATCGATCTATGGTCAGGTTTTAGAGGCTGGACTGGTAGCTTCACCCTCATACATGTATGTCTGCTGCAACCCAGAAAGTCTGGCAACCAGAAGTTGATTGTTTAAAAGTAGCTCAACATGACCTAGTTTGGTGCAGATGACCTGGGGTGGTGGGATGTATGAAGTTTTAGAGGCCTGGTTCCTATATAAGCTGAGTCTAACACTGGAAAGAAGACATGTTGTTGAGATTTGAAAAACAGCAGGTCATAGTGACCTGGTTTCGTGACGTCCTGATTGGGATAAGTTCACAAACTGTTGACCAGAGCACATATGTACAGAAGCCCAGTTATGAGTATAACCTGGAAAATTTGAACAAGTGTCAGTGTTAATAAGTTATGTGAAAGATTACATGGGGTGGTGGGATGCACCACTGATAGCATTTTTAATAGGGGTCTTACGTATATTGTTTAAAGTGGAGATAACAGCCAAACCCAGAAAACCAGACCAAGGGGCAGTTTTCACAGGAGTAGGCCAAAGAGTTTCACGGAAGGTGATTTGAGGATGGTGTAATGCACATAGTCGTGAAGTTTGAGAGGTGGTGTATGTGTGTGGTGGGGGAGAGGGGGAGTGATTATTTGAATGGTTATGTGGTCCGATTCCTGCACTGTCTTTGCTGCCATAAGATGTGTTACTTCAGCTTTATCAAGACATGCTTTCAACCCCTAGGTGATCTATCATAAAACTTGGTTACTATGACCTACTTTCTCATAATGGACCTCCTGTTCTGCCTTTTAGTATGTGTTCTGCCAATGAGTATGTGTTCTGCCCATTCTAGCATTCCACGGGTTCCCAGTTGTAGTAGCCACCCTAAGTTTCTTTGGTGTCCCCCATATTCTGGCCTTTCATACTGCTGGCAAAGCACTGATGGAATCATCTAGTTCTTAAACGAATTTCTAGATCTTAGCAAATGGTGTCAGATGCCAACACAAGAAAACCATCTCTTCACTTATCACCCTTTTAGACAAAGTAAACAATATAAACAGCTGGAAATATTTTTGTCTGGAACAGTAGAGGTAAGCCAAGGATCTATTCCATTTCATTTGAATATGATTGCTGTGGTGCAGTGGTAAAGCCTCGGTTTCAAGATTCTGAGTCAGCCAGTTGACGGGTTCAACCCCAGCAAGCACCAAGTGTTGTGTCCTTGAGCAAGACACTTTATCTACATTGCTTAGTACTGGTTGCTATCCAGGAGGACCTGTGCATTATACTCAGAAAATGTTTAAGATGTTCAAGGATCTGCTACCAGTTCTCTCTTCATGCCACTTCTCTTTCAAAACACATGGCCGTGTGTACAGCTCTTGTGTGCGGAGCTCAATGCTCCATGCCAGCGAGACTTGGCCATTGACAAAGCCGAACCTCCAGCATCTGCAGCGAAATGACAGGGCAATGATCAGTCAGATCTGCAATGTCAGGCCGCAAGACATTGTCACCACCAGGTCCAATGAGCTACTTGTGCGGCTTGGCATTGAGGAGCTGGACCTCATTCTGAAGGAGAGAAGACTCCGATGGTATGGACATGTGGAATGCTCCAATGGTGCAGTCAAGACGGCCTTTGACATACAGGTTGATGGAAAGTGTGGGCCTGGGAGGCCCAAACATCATGGAAGCAGCTGACAGAGAGGGATTGCAGAGAGTGGAAGCTCTCGGCTATCAACCCTCATGATAGATGTACATGGAAATCTGGTGTGAGATCTGCCATGCGTGCAGCAAGCCAGCTATCTGGAAGGGGGCCCACTGATGTGGCCCCTGAACCTGCACGTTAATCAAAAATCTGATGATGATGAGGGTGTTATATAAAACTTTTTTTTTCCGAGCAAAGTTTTCTCAGTCAAGCAACAAGGAAGTGCCACGAATTTTCTTTAGCAGAGAAACCTTGCCAGTGTGAACAAGTATAAATGTCATTGATGTTAAACCCTTTGTCACCCCTTCCATCCAACAGACTATTTGTGCGTTTGCTTTAGAAAGCTAAAGCTTGGTTTTAAAAGTGCAAACCTGAGACAAGCCTTTGGGAAAGTCAATACTTGTTTTGACCAGTCGTTGACGTGTCGTTGTTCTATAAATAGATATGAAACACGTGAACCAACAAAAACATTACTGACCTTCACCTGATCTATATTTAGTTAACATTACATCATTATTGGTAGAATCCCAATTTTATGGAGGTCTTCTCAAAGAAATGAGCGAAACTGAAGCAGCTGGTTTAAATGACAGTATTTATATCTATTGGCGTAAATATTAAGTATTTTTGATGGTAACTGCAAGAATGAAGACCGCATTAAATGTTTCTATATAATCATATTCTCCAAACGTTGTAGTCAACGATAGGCGTGGTTAACCAAAATCTTTGCATTTGATTGGTTGCTATCTAGGACAAAATGTCGATGACGTCAACCTCATGTGACAGCAATTCCCGCAATTTCTCTACAACCAAAACAAAACTCCATGTTGGATTTTTCACAACATGATGTAAACAGAAAATTTAACAAAGTTTGCTTTCTTATTCTGCGGTAAAATAGTGGATACTGATAAAAAAGAAGAACTTAAAGGTATAGTTGACTGTCTTTTGGAAGGATTAGCGAGGTAAGCAACCGATTTTTACCGTATCCGTGTTTTCTGCTGCAAACCTGTTGATGTTTTGCTTTATCAGCTGTTGCGCAACCTTTGGTTGAAATTTTGACCCCATGTTACTCATAAAAAGACGTGACTAAATGAGTTCTGATGCATGATGTGTCTCCATGTTTTCTCGACGCTCGAATGATCCCACTTTCATCTTTTATATAAACTATTCTAACAGTTATTATAACATTTTTGCCAAAAATATATGCCTGAATTAAATTTGTCCTTGAATACCAAACATTTATATTGCTGAAGAATTATTGGTTGGGGTAATCTTATAACTGAAACAAAGAAAAGTAAAGTGAGTCATAAATATATGGTTAGTCTTTGTATAGATCTTAGTTTCAGAATTGATTTTGATGTTGTACTTAATGAACCTTACATCAACACTAAAGATCAATCACAAAATTATGACAATACTCTGAAATTGGCATCTGGATTATTTTTATTATTAAGTGTGACCCAACCTTCCATTTATAACAAAGAACAATATAATTTCCCCTTTCTTACCTACCTTCTATTTATACTGAGTGCTTCCTTTCAAAGAAATGTAGGATCCTTGATATTAATATCTGGGATAGGTCACAAAGTATTTGACTTTACCTAGTTTGATTCAAAGGAATAGGTATTTGGAGTATTTGGACTAGCTGCTTTGTTTTACTGTGGGATTTTAATGATATGTGTTTGACAACAGGAACAGTTACAGACTTGCTTCACTGTATATCCAGGTAAGCCTTCAGATTAAAAATGTTTTAACAAAATAGAGAGTGGTCTATGAAACAATAAAGACCAAACAAAAGCTCAGATAGTGCCAAGGCATCATCTTGATATACCTACAGCCACAGATGACTGAAAAATGATTTTGACCCTGGTGAATCAAGATAAACACACACACACACACACTCACACACACACACACACACACACACACACACACACACACACACACACACACACAAAACAAGCTGAGCAGGTTATTGAAATGTTTGCTAGTGTGACTCAGGGTTGTAAGATCAGATAATGCTGAACCATGTTCTTCCAGACTTGTTTAAAATGTGTTAATAAATCAAGCCTGGTTCTTTCAGTCTCTACCTCCACCTGTCCAATCATCACTCCTACCCCATTGATCTGAATTGTTTACACACACACAAAACAAGCTGAGCAGGTTATTGAAATGTTTGCTAGTGTGACACAGGGTTGTAAGATCAGATAATGCTGAACCATGTTCTTCCAGAGTTGTTTAAAATGTGTTAATAAATCAAGCCTGGTTCTTTCAGTCTCTACCTCCGCCTGTCCAATCATCACTCCTACCCCATTGATCTGAATTGTTTACAGTGATATATTTATTATCAGATGAAATTTTTTAATGGAATATTAAGATTTATATTTGACCAGCAGTAAATCGTGGGTAGTCGAGAACAGATGACATTACGTTATGTGGATTTTCACATATGAAATTAAGGAGGACAATTTTGTCATATTTTATGTCATAATTATCTGAAACCCTTTAGCTATATTTACTGGCATTGAGCACCTCTCTTTTCAAATATACTCAAAGGCAATAAAAGTATACGTTTTCAAGTTTTGAGTACCGGCTGGTGTTGTTCTTTTTTCGTTAAAATGTTTTCATGGTCATTTTTGTCAAACGTTTGTGTTTGAAAATCACAAAGATAATTCTTTCGCAGTCATAAATTATGGAGTTATGAGCCCTTAATTAAAAACAGAATTTCCAGTCATAACTCACTTTGTATAAAACAAATATCATTTTACTTTTCATAAATGTCTTGCACAAATGTCTGTGAGTAAAACCAGAACATTATTGAATTCTAAATTCCCATCAAATGACATCAAGTTGAATTTGAATTTCTTCCCATCTCAAATTATCTCCCTTTGAATGAAAAATATAGGGAATTTACGGAGTCTATATCTGAAGTGGCGTTTGTCATTTTCACTTGAATTTTTCGAAAAAGTGTTGCTTGGCTTAGCCTCCTTGTACCACATACAGATGAAATCTCCTAAAATTTAACAGAACAATGTCAATTATTGTCCCATAGAAATTCAGTACTTTCCATCAGAAGAGGAACGAAGATGTCAAAAATGTCATATCCTTGGTATAGAAATTTGACAGTGTACTCAGTTATGCATTTGAAGTTGAAACATGTTCTTACAGCATTTTTATCCTGCTATCGACTGAATGCAATGCAAATGCATGTAAGTAAGTTTCTTTGTCCAAAATGCACTTTTAAAAGGAAGCTACCCATACGCAAATGTTGATTTAGATCCGTATTCGTTTCTGTAAATGTCATTTCCTTGCTCTTTGATAGAATTTCCTGGAAATTGTTGAAAATTTATGCGTTAATGATTGTTCTTAACTATGATGTCAACGATTGAGGTACATATGTAAAAATCCAGTAACAAATAAAAAAATTAGTTATCTGTATACTTATTTTTGCCTCTCAGTATAGTTGATAGAGTTGCCTTGATAAGGTGATTCCTGTGCATACCCAGAAGAGGTGGAGCCAAACGAACAGCTAGAGTTAGGGTGTTACTGTCCAGCTTGCTTCAGTGCAAGAAATGGGTGCCTGTTTGGTGATAGTGCATCTGTGTCTGTCTGTTCATCTGTCTGTATGTATGTCTGTGAACACCAAAGAAATAAATAAATTGTTTTGTCTCCACTCTCCTACCAGTATGTGTGCATCCAACAGTCCAGATAAGGCATTTTTTTCTGATGGAAAATCAATATTTTTCTTATTTCTGCATGAAAACATAGGCTATGGGTACTCATTAGAAACACATCATGAGGTCTGGATTTTTAAGTCAGGCTCATATCTCCACTCCCACACTTGTCCAACATCACCACTGTTTGCATCCCCACACCCCAGGTCACTTCCGACAAAACTTGCATGTCACCATGACTAAAAGGTTTTTGAGATCAGATACAAATGTCTGCTCCCATACATGCAACCCCCCCCCCCCCACCCCCCCCAGACATCACCACTGTGCATTCCTCCGCCCCATAAAACTAAGTCATCATGACCTACTTCTGACCTGTGGTCTGGATTTAGGGATTAGGATTCATATCTCTGCTCCTATTGTGTCAGCTCCCTCAGGCTTCACCAGCCTATGCATCCAGCTAAATTACCCCAGATTACTACCACACCCCATGACCTAATTTTAAACATCCCCACTTTTCCCCCCTCCAACCCCCCATACCCACACACCCCTCTAAGTCAACTCCCTAAGAACTAGCTCACCATGATCTACTTTTGTAAAAATATTACCCCAGATCTGGTTCGAAACATACCCGGTATGCCTCAATATCTGCTGCAAAAGTATATATCACCGATCTGCCTTTGCTGAAATGTACATTTGTGTAACACCAGGTTTTGGTACACATATGTGCTGGAAATGGTAGCCGTGCATCCTGTATTTAAAGAGACCAGAAATACTGTCATAAGTACCATTAGGTATGCATGTACCTTTATCAAAAATTTCCATAGCTCCAGATACAGGAATATTTCAGTGGAGAAGAGCTAATTAGTTTTCTTATTTCTCCATGATGACATATTTGTGGGTATTCCTTAGAAGTGTGCCTCACTGAGGTGCTTCTAATGAGTACCCGCAGAATATATTCATATATGGAGAAATAAGAAAAATATTATATGGATACTCCTTATCTATGAAGTTCCCTGTTGATAACATCCCTAGAGCGGTATAATGTTTTCGTCATTCTGTTTATAAATGTCTATCTGTCCATCTATCCTTGTGCCAGAAGTTTGTCTTAAGTTTGTTTGCTTTGCTCATATTTCTGAAAGTCTCTCATTTGAAGTTGTTGATACAAAGCATGATGAAAAGCATGGTAGCTCAGTGGTGATCACACTGGCCTCTAGAGCTAAAGGTACCGGGATCAATCCCAAGCTTAGGCAAGGGAAACACGCTTTCATTTGTGTCATTTGCAGGCATGACATGTAAACAGTGTGCTGTCCTTCAGATGGGGACAGTAACTGGAGGCCCCCTGTGCAGGAAAAGTCACACCCTGTGCAGGCTAAAGAAAAGTACAGTAATTGGAAATGGTTACTTCTAGGCCTTCATCCTGCAACCTGGAGTGAACAATTTACGCCTGCTTAGAATGTCCGAGAAGGCATATGGCAGTATATAGAGAAAGAGAAAGAAAGAAAGTTCAGCTAACCTACACACTTTTACTGGGCAGGCTTAATCCTCTAAGTACTTGTGCAAATTCTTTGGCCAGAAAATATTTTCGAGGGGACATAACATAATAAAATCTTACAATTCAGTGGAGAAAAAATGCTAAGGTTCACAGCTCCAGACACTTTGGGGTGGGGGTAAACAAAATATATGTTATGTTTACTCATTAGAGGTGCCTCACCAAGACACTTCTAATGAGTACCCACAACTTATGTTTTCGTGAAGAAGTAAGAAAAATATCAATACTTTTCTACTGGCTGAGAAAGCGCTTTATCTAGAGCGATGAATGTTTGAGGAAGTAAAAACGATGACAAAAAAGAAAAAAAAAAGTGCACTCCTAACTATAGTGATATTGAACTCATTTTAGGAATGAGGATGAAGTCAGTCACCTAACTTACCCTGTTATTGACCTGCCTTTCTTTGATAATACCTGTGATATATCAGTTTTAAAGATAATGCAAAACAGTATGCAAATTTGACTTGTTATTTTAAACTGTGGTTTTTGCAGCTTATATATAATAAGTTTTTTACCTGACACCAGATAAATTCTAATGAGTACCAGCAGAGATTAAGGAGGAGTATTTGGTGAAACAGACAACTGTGCAAACAGTGTAGACCAGATGAGATATGTTTGGTGTTAGACTGAAACCCCTATTTGCATCAGTGGACATGTCCAAACTCAAGGATGGAAGTGTCTACTCCTGACACTCTGGGATAAAAGGGTGAATGACTTGATATCTGTGTACCTGTATGCAGACTTACAATGATGGGATGCAAATTCTGGCTCATGTAAAGGATGGTATGTTTCACAAGGAAACTGAAATTGAGGCAAAAATTTATTTATTAATAGTGTGTAAAGTAAAGGTTAGTCAAAAACTTACTGCTTTTGTCCAAAAATTGGATATTCAGATAGTTTTCTTATTTCTCCATGAAAACATATATTAGTAGGTACTCATTGAAAGTCGCTCAGCGAGGCTTTTCAAATAATTTAAGTACATAAAACATGGTTTTATTATTACAAAATAAGAAAATCAATAATTTTCAGTTGGAAAAAAAAAAAAAAGAAAGTGCCTCATCTGGAGCTCTGGGCCAGCTAATAAGAAAGCTCATTAATGGGGTAATTTTGTATGCTTTTTTGTGGTCTGTGGTTTGTTATGGTTTTTTTTTTGTGTGTTTTTTTTTTTAAATTAACTTTTTCAAAAAACCTTTCAGGAATACCATCAGAGTGTCATGCAGTTTGGATAATAAGATCAGGCCTACATTTTGTAGATTATTATTTTTCAGAGAAAATAAGGTTTGACATTTCATGTGAATTGGCAGCTAGGCAGACAATTTACATAAAATGTGAAGCCTTGTTTTCTTTGAGAAAAAAATCAAATAAAATCAAAGTATGGCCTGCTGCAGTTTTGATTAGTGCTATGAGGGCTTAATAAATTAAGATGCCACACCCACTTCCAATTTCCAGCCAATCAGATTACTTAATCCAGATTGTTGATATAAATTCACATACTTAATGGCAAACAGTGCAGATCCAGATCAGTTGGCTTCTTGCTCTGGATCTACACTGTTTGCAAAGGCAGGGCATATCTGAGTTCAGAAGGATGAGGGTTAACATTCAAACTCATTAACTGATTACCAAGCTTATTCTAAAATTTGCAAAAGGTCCATTGATCATCAGTTTTACCTGTTGATGTATCTAAAAGCTGCTGACACTGGTCAGCTACAGCATTCTGTGTCATATCATTCATATCAACAAATAAGCTGCATTTTTATTATTTTCAAAAAAAAACCTGATATCTTTCTTATAAACAAATGTTGAGGGTTTTTCAATACCTTGTATTTCAATACCCTTGTCATGCTGGATAAATTAAGATGCCACACCCACTACTAATTTTCAGCCAATCAGATTGCTTGATCCCGTTTGTTGCTATAAATTCACATATTTAATGGCAAACTGTGCAGATCCAGATCAGTTGGCTTCTGAACCAACTGATCTGGATCTACCCTGTTTGCAAAGGAAGGGCATATCTGGGTTCAGCATGGCAAGGGTTAAGTTGTCTTAAAAACTTCTGGATGAGTGGCAAACAGTGTAGACCATGATTGGATGGTTCTATGGCATCTGATGTGTGTCTACACTATATGCTGAGGCCAGTGTCTGTCCTAATGGGTTAAATATGGTACCTTATTGTATTGAAATTAAATCATTTAATTACCTGTGAATAGCCTTTATTTGGAACACTGATGTTGTGTAACCTTGGCTCTCATCCTAAAAGATCTGATAATTTCCTTACTTCTCTAAAAAGACATATGTAGGCGCCGGCCTTGGTGGCTCAGTTGGATGCGCCGTCCAACTGGAGACCAGGAAGTCGCGGGTTCAACCCCCGCCGAGGTCGGCAACATTCTTATCTCGGAGATTGGTCATGAAATATTTTCTACGGTCATTCTGTCCCTTCCGCTGATTCAAGAAGGGCAATTGTCAGTTTCTGGCGAAAGAATGTGCACAATACTGGTTAACCGCTTAGAGGACTAAGCCTGCCCAGTAAACATGTGGTTAGGTAAACTGACCGCGCTCGACATGACCCCATTGGGTTGACTGGGCCGTAAAACCTCAACACAACCAAACAAGACATATGTAGGGGGTACTCATTAGAAGTGCCTCAGTGAGGCACTTCTAATGTTTTTGTGCTGAAGTCAGAAAATGTCATGTGGATACCTCATCTTATCGGGCGCTATGTGGAATAGTGGTGGGACTCAGTTTACTATCAGATCACCTTCTGAGGATTAAAATTAGCAGAACAATTTACTCTCAGATTACCTTCTGAGGATAAAATTAGCAGAACACAGATACGGCACAAATGTTTCAACCAGAAAGATTTATAGTTGACTTATTTCTCCAATAAAAGTACATGATGTGGGTACTCATTGGGGAGGTGCTTCTCAGATTTTTGGTGGGAAAAAAAAAAAAATATGTATCTGAATACTCTACTGTATAATCCAACCAAAGTGATCTGTCACTTTGAGCTTATGATTGTAATATTATATAAGTACTGTCCTCGGAGGATAAGTTGACAGTGACATCACTGATTGTTAGCTCACCTGAGCAAAAGCATTATGATCACCCTCTGTCCGTTGTCGTCTGTCATCAAGAATTAGTTTGTTAACACTCTAGAGGTCACAGTTTTTAAATAATCATCATAAATATTGCTCAAAATGTTCATCATCATGATTTCTACATGTAGGTCAAGTTTGAAACTGGGTCACTTGATGTCAGAAACTAGGTCACCAGGCAAAATCAAAGGAAAACCTTGTTGACGCTCTAGAGGTCACACTCAAAATGTTTGTCTTGATGATTTCTAAGTGATGTATATTTCACTGTCCAGTGACTTTCTTTTTTCCATTTAGGTCAGTTTCTCAGTAATTATTGGTCCTACAGAGTAATATTTGGTACTTGTGAAGTGTTTGTGTTTAGGTCAGTTTCTCAGTAACTGTTGCTCCTACAGCCAGTGATACTTTGTACATGCTTACATCTTAGCATGGCCTCTTGAGTGCAGTCATCCATATTTGACCTTGATCTTTATTTCACAGTCCATTAGACATGCTACATTGTCTTACTTGTTAATATAATCATTTTGAATTTTGATCAGAATGTTTGCCTTGATCAGTTCTAGGTCAGGTTCTCAAAGTGCTATGATACTAAGGTAAGCATTACAGAGCCATCATGGCCCTCTTGTTTATATGTTAGACCAAGTCCATTTTAATAAATAAGTAAACACCACCCGAATAGCTATCTTCAATAAATATTGTTAGCAGTGGTAACCGTAAATCTGCAATAGCCCAGTTTTCCTAGATTACAAATCTGGACATTATGCTGTTATGGGTTCAAATTTTGCAATAATCAATTAAGGAACAGATATAATTAAAATAGTTAAAAAAAGACACTTTTAGATGTAACCCATATGAAAATACCCGCTTGGAATCTGGGTGGAAATGACACGTACTTCTATAGTATAATCCTGGCGTATTCCGTTTGGAGGTTTAATATTTTAAAGTACAGACGGAGTTTTATTTTTAGTAACAGATCAAAGGAAATTGACCTATTCCGGGCATAAAATGGGTGGTAATATTTAAATTAGTCCGCTCCATATGCAAGTTGAGGGTTTGGCGTCCAGGCGTATTCCTGGTGTACAAATGAAAGGTCTTTCAGATATTCCGGGTATGTTTTAAAATCCAGGCATTATCCAGGCGTAATAATGGTGTAGTCCGCCTCATGTACTGAAAAAAATCCAGGCGTAATAATGGAATGGTCCGCCTCATGTATTTGTCCTGGCGGAATTTTTACATAAAATCCAAGCGTACCAGAAGTCTGCCTCCAGTCAAACTGAATATAAGAAAAATTCCCTGCCACAATTTTATTTTGTAAATTATTTGTCAGGGAAAATTAGAAAATCATCTGCTTGGTAACTGATTAACCTATAATGTCAAGCCTTCTTTTCCTTGAAAAATGTAAGAAAAAATATCTGATACTTGATGACATATGCAAATGTCATGACTGGCAATTTAAGGATTTTGGTACTCAATTCTACAGAAAAAATATCATATTGTCATATGCTGATGCTGTAGTCTGATCAGGGACATACAAAAAGTAATATTTTAGACACAGTCATGTCTTTTAACTTGCCAGTGCAGAAGTGATAACTAATGAACTTACCCCTGACTTTGAAAATGACTTTCTTTCCATTTCATTCTGCATTTTTTTTTTTCCACCTCGAAGGTTTGGCATGTTAAGTCTCTGTGAGTTTTACAAATAACACTTGGTGAAAAGTCCTTTGAGAAGTAAGTACACAAACATTTTTCCTTTGTTAATATACCAGCAACATTAAATAGAAAGATAATTGTCCAAAGTAAATATTCATAGAAATGCCACATGGAGCAAAAACGTGCAACTGGCGATTCCTTTGAGGTGTCAGGTTACATATAGGTCAATGGGTCAATGAAGAAACTTTAAGTATTAATAATCCAGGCGGGTTCTTACTCCAGGCAGACTTGGAACAAAGTAACAGTGTTTTTGAAAGTTTGTTGTAATAATCTAGGCGGATTTTTATTCCTGGCGGACTTCGAAACAAATACGCTTGCATCAATGCTTTAGAGTATGTTCCTCACTAAGGAGGGTGCAAAGGCCAAAGAAATCAATCGGCGCATGGCTGATATATATAGTAATATTAGCCCAAAGTATTCCACAGTGGCAAAGTGGTCAGCAGAATTTAAACATGGGCGAGACTCCTTAGAAGATGACCCAAGGCCAGGTTGCCCTGCTGATGTCATCAGCCAGGAGATGATCGACCGTGTTGAGAGACTTGTGCTAAACAATCGCCGAATCAAAGTTGCCAAACTTGCTTCAGAATGTGGTATTTCTAATGGAAGTGTTGACACTATAATCCATGAACATTTAGGCATGTCAAAAGTATCTGCCAGGTGGGTACCCAGAAACCTGAACATGCAAGATCGTCAGCAAAGGGTGGAGTCAAGTCAAGAACTTCTGGAAGAGTACAATGCCAATCCAGAAGACTTTAACACTTGTCTTGTAACAGGAGATGAAATTTGGCTTCACCACTGGGACCCAGATACTAAAAAAAGAGTCCATGCAATGGGAGCGCCCTGGCTCACCCCCACCTAAGAAATTTCGTACCCAATCGTCAGCCAGCAAGGTAATGGCCACGGTGCTTTGGGACTCCAAAGGGATTATATTGATAGATTACAAGCCTGCTGGTACTTCAATTACAGGAGAATACTATGCTAATGTCATTAAACAATTAAGGGTTGCTATTAAAGAAAAAACGAAGGGGAAAGCTAGCTGCTGGTGTCCTTCTTTTGCATGATAATATGCCCCTGTGCACAAGTCCAGAGTTGCACAAGTGGCTATTCATGAGTGCAAGTTCGAGCAGTTAAATCACCCGCCATACAGTCCAGACCTGGCCCCAAGTGATTATTATCTGTTTCGAAATTTGAAGTCCCACTTGCATGGAACTAGATTTCGGGACGATGATGAGCTCAAGGCTTCTACAGAGGCTTGATTTGAGGACTTAATAGACGACTTTTATTTCAAAGGCATAGACTGCTTAAAAGAAAAGTGGGCCAAATGCATTGAAGTAAAGGGGGATTATATTGAAAAATAATGTTGAAACCATCTTCCAATCTGTGAGTTAAACCCCGAGTTCTATGAACTTATTGAACTCCCCTCGTATATGGAGACAAGAAGTTAGAATGCTGGAAGCATATCCTTTGTGTAAAAATGTCAAAAATTAATGCCTAATAATATGTATTTTAAAATAATATAGTAACATACAAAAAAAAAAAAAAAGCTGAGGTTGATACTGCTAGGATCTGTGCATAAAACAATCGTCTAACCGTTCGTCCAGAGCGTTCTGCTCTACCATCTGTGCTATTGCAACATACTAAACTAACACACAGTTCAGCAATAAGTTTATACTATATAAAATTATTTGTAACATTTTCCCAATAATTCATGCAAAACCTGTTTTACCCAGGTAGAGTGGTGGCTGCCATGACGTCACTGTCAAATTATCCTCCGAGCAATATACAGTTTACTGCATAAACTTCGTGTTTGTTACCTGTATAGATTAGCGAATACCTGTCCCACGTGAAATGCAGGATTCTCTGATTGCCATGCCTATAAATTGCACAGTGGACCTATCCTGGGCCCAGTTGTTCGAAACTAACCATGTTGTTTGTTAACATATTGTTAAAACTTTGATCATTAAATATGGCATATACGCTGATATTTTTGCTGAAAAAATGTGAGTAGCTTTTGCATTTGCAAGGGCTACTCGCATTTTTTTTTTAGCAAAGTACCTGTGAATTAGATACTGTACTTACTAGAACACTTAACATATTGATCACTAACAAGTTTGTTAAGCTAACAATGCTTTGAACAACTGGGTCCTGGTAAATAAAAAATATAAAGCTCAAGGCGACATTTCAGTCTGGTCTGTCTATTTGTGACCTAAATGTTGGGACACATCAGCAGCTGACGAAACATAATTTGGACTTAAACATTTGAACAAGTGGGTTTTGTGCCTAAATAGTACTGAATGAATGGCAAACAGTGTAGACCCTTTTAATACTGTTTGCTCAGGCCTGTCTGTGCCAATACATAGTTATTATAGTATGAACAGCTGGTTATTTCATTTGCAAAATAGCAAGCTCTAATTTCAGTGAAAAAAAAAATCAGGGCCCAGTTGTTCAAAGCTAACGACGTCGTTAATTAACGATTCGTTAAAATTTACATCGAGTGATATGCAAATATTCTGAAATTTTTTGCTGAAAAAATGTGAGTAGCTTTTGCAGTGCAAAAGCTACTCACATTTTTTCAGCAAAACATATCAGAATATTGTGTATTGGATCAGCTAAAACAGTTAACGAAATGACCCTTAACAATGTCGTTCAGCTAACGACGCTTTGAACAACTGGGCCCAGAAAAAAAAATGTCATCACTTTACAGTATGTAAGGCATTTACCACCGGAGCTTGCATTTTTGCCTGAATGTCTTCAATGAACTTTTTCATCACGGATGTTGGAATGGTCCATTATATATCCAAAGGGGTGGTCTCTAGATATCGCCTATTATAATTGTTTCCGTTATGACAAACAGTGTAGAACCTGATCAAATGTGAAATTATGATGCATCTTATCAGGAGCTACACTGTTTCCTAGTGATCATTTTTGGGAATGCTAGTCATTAATGGGCCAGATAACAAAATACTTAATAATTTTTCTTATTTTTCCAAAAAGAAGTATGTTTTTGGCATAGCCACAACGTGTTTTTGCAGAGAAAAAACCAAAAGAAAACATCTTCATTGTCTAGAGCTATGGGCAGAGTGTAATTTTTCAACAAGAAAATATTGATAGTTTTCTTATTTCTCCACAAAAACATGTTGTGGGTACTCATTAGAAGTGCCCTGGCAAATCTATGTTGTGGGTACTCATTAGAAGCGCCTCGGTGAGGCGCACCTCGGTGAGTCGCTTCTTATGAGTACCCACAACATAAGTTTATCTGGAGAAAGAAAAATATTTATCTGGATACTCCTCAAATCTGGAAAAAACAACTAATTGACTAGCCCTGTCAAATTATCTGGAGCTGGGAGCTACCTCACTTAGCCTTTAGCATGCTCTGGCTAAATTAGCAGATGACAAGTTGATGAGTATATCTTATTTTTCCCAGAAAACTGGGTCTGTCATTTAGAGCCCATTTGCATGAAATGTCAAACCCTGTTTCCTAGTGGAAAAAAAAAAGAACTTTGTCTTCTGGGAAAAACAAGAACCTGTTTCAAAATGTTATCCAATGAAGGTTTTGCCCAGTGTCTTAAGCATTGGTTAAGCAACTCAAGGGTGAAATTAAATAACAACTGGGAAGGAGTCCAGGGTGAGGATGATGTGAGATGGTGCACTCCCTGTGTTCTGACTGACAGGGTCCAATTTCCAGGGTGGCATTGTGTTTTTAAAGAAGAACTGTTAGAAGGAGTTAAGAACTTGGGAGTCTATGTAGGATGGGTTATGTCTGTGAACAAAGGAGAAGGATAATAAATTTCACATAGATTGTTTCTGGATTTGGACCCAAGGAGTCCAAGACAGCCATCTGAACTTTGAAGGTCTGGATGGGGTTTATCAATTAGTGATTAATGGCCTTATTTTTTAATGATAAGTGATTATAAAGGCCTTTATTATATTTAGTGATGAGGTTTTTTTGGGGCATAAAATTTAATGATTAAGCCCAAAACATTAAAAAAATATGTTATACTGTTTTTTGTGAAATTATTATAATAACTAATTAAAGGGCTAAAATTTTAATGATTAGCGATTTTTAGTCCTCCTACAATTTTCAAGGTAATTGTTTGAAACTTGCACCATTTAGTAAGGATTTAGACTGAGCATGTGCATTAAGGTCACAGAACTCTGATTATCATTGGTAGAGTTGCCTAACCTTGATTTACATGTAGTTAGAAAATTTGTTATATACACATGGCATAATAGGGTTTGTGTCTCTACAACCTCCTATAGTTTTCAGGATAATGATTTGAAACTTGCACCAAAATAAAAATATATGTTGGCCATGTGCATTAAAGTCACTGAATGATCAATTTTTTATTGCTATAATTACATATAGTTACATACCCTTGATTTTCTTAGAAATATGGTTTAGTAGGGTTCTTGTGTCTGCAACTTCTAAGTTTTCAAGATAATGATTTGAAACTTGCAACAAAGTAAGAATATAGGCTTGGCATATGCATAAATGTCACAGAACTCTGATCAGATTTTTATTGCTTGTGTTACCCCTGGTATTGCTTAGAAATGTTGTCATATACACATGGCATTTGTTCAGAACAATAAATCTACAAAGCCAAAAATGGCAGTAGCAGGAGCATTCATCCTCTTTAGAGATCATCCAGTTTGTTTGTTTTCTTTTTCAGAAAAAATATGGCTTGACATGTGATGATTTTACATGAATTGTTTGCCTAGCAGACAGTTCACATCAAATGCCTTTAGTCTTACTTTCTCTGATAAATAACAAAATCAGTTTAGAATGTTGTCTGCTACTAATTTGCTTAGCACTTAACCCATAGTAGTCTGGTGACCCCTAAAAGGGTAATTGGCAAAAAGTGCAGACCCAGATCAGATGCCACAGAATGCGGCCTCTGATCAGGGTCTCCACTGTTTGCAAATAGCTCAACCATATCTAAATCTCAATGCTCGAAATACCTAAAATTGAAATTGGACTCTTCCAATATTTATAGTGTGGGGGAGTTAATTCAGTCTAAAATGGGTTAACCCTTGTCCTGCTGAATAAATTAAGATGCCACACCTACTTCTAATTTTCAGCCAATCAGATTACCTGATCCCAATAATTGCAATAAATTCACATACTTAATGGCAAACAGTGCAGATCCAGATCAGTTGGCTTCTGAAGAAGCCAACTGATCTGGATCTACACTATTTGCAAAGGCAGGGTATATCTGGGTTCAGCAGGACAAGGGTTAAAAGGTTAACTCAAAAGCTCCAGGTAAGAGGAGTATCCAGATAAATATTTTTCTTATTTTACATTAACACAATTTTTATTTGAGTTGGAGTTTTATGACTCAGTCAACATTGTTAACCCTTGTCATGCTGAATAAATTAAGATGCCACGCCCACTTCCAATTTTCAGCCAATCATATTACTTGATCCAGATTGTTGATATAAATTCACATGCTTAATGGCAAACAGTGCAGGTCCAGATCAGTTGGCTTCTTCAGAAGCCAACTGATCTGGATCTACACTGTTTGCAAAGGCAGGACATATCCGGGTTCAGCAAGACTAGGGTTAAGGTCACGTCAAGCTGGTCAGTTAACCTACTTATACTTTTCCTGACCAGGCTTAGTTCTTTAAATAGGCAACCAGTACTTATGGGCATACGTTCCCCAATAACTGACAGCTTTCCTTCTAGATGTGTTGGGGAAAGACAGTAGAAATGATTTCATGATCAATCTCTGTGTAAGTTATTAGGCTCAGCTGGGATTTCAGCTCCGGGCGACCACTTGATCTTTGGAGTTCAGCTCTACAAAAAAAAACAAAAAAAAACAAAAAAAAACATACATTATGGGTACTCATTAGAAGCACCTCACTGAAGAGCTTTTAATGAGTACCTACAATATACGTTTTAGTGGAGAAATAAGAAAGATTTGATCTGATAACCCCTTCTATCTAGAGCTATGCTAATATTTAAATTCAGCAGGGTTAGCTCTCATATGATCAAGAGTAAAAGTGCAGTCAAAGTGCAGCTGCACTTTAATCTTTTATAAATAGTTCAGTGTCATGGGTGGGTTAAAATTTGTGACAACATTCTCAAGACCTATTTTAAAAGGGGCCGTTTCCTAAATGTTTCCCAGAAAACTGGACGGTATTTTATTCATGGTATTGATAGAGCAGTTTGATTTTCTGGAAAGAACAATAAACATATTTTATGCTGTAATCTGCTAGTATGAACATTCAGCAGGTTACAGTTTGAAGATTTTTGTTTGTGTTGAGGTTTTACAGCCAAGTCAACCCTATGGGGTCATGTCAGGGGCAGTCAGTTTACCTAATCACACTTTTACTGGGCAGGCTTAACCCTCTAGGCAGTTTAACCAGTATTGTGCACATTCTTTCGCTAGAAACTGACAACTGCCCTTCTTGAATCAGTGGAAGGGAGAGAATGACCGTAGAAAGTATTTCATGATCAATCTCCACGAAAGAATGTTGCCGACCTGGCAGGGGTTGAACCCGCAACCTCCTGATTTTCAGTCGGTCACGCATCCAACTGAGCCACCAAGGCCAGCTTCAGTTTGAGGAGGGTTGTACAATTAGAAATGTAAGATTCTGATGAGTGACCCTATTTACCGTAAGTATTTGGACAGACAGGCCTGAGCAAACAGTGTAGACCCAGATCAGATGCCACAGAATGCGGTATCTGATCAGGGTCTACTCTGTTTGCTACTCATCCAGCAACTGATTAGACACAGCAATAGATAACCAAATGGACTTGTTCCAGTTTCGGGACAAGTATGGTAAAAAGTTATGGTGTCCAATTACTCATGATATTTACAATAAGTACCATAATAACCCTAAGTATTGGGACAGGTAGGCCTTTGCAAACAGTGCAGAATGCGGCGTCTCATCAGGGTCTGCACTATTTGCCATACATACAGCAATATTTTAGACACATCAAGAGGTAGTAGAATGGACTATTTCAAATATTAGGACAAGTATGGTAAGGAGTTAAGGTGTCCGAATACTTAGAGTAAATATGGTACATTGTTTCCAGACACCTTAATGCTTAACATGCTGGATCAAATTTTCAGCAGACGACATTTTGAAATATTTTTCTTCTTTTTCCCAGCAAATAGGCTTTGACATGGAGACAATAAATTTGCATGAAATGTCAAATCCTATTTTCTGGAATAAATTAGAAAAATATCACCAGTTTGTCATCTGCTGAATTTGCCCGTAGCTTGCCTAGTGTTAATTAGCTCCTTACCATACTTATCCGTTTAGCAACCTGGGCCCAGTTGTTCAAAGCATCGTTAGCTTAACAAGCTCGTTAAGGGTCATTTCGTTAATTGTTTTAGTGGATTCAATACACAGTATTCTGATATTTTTGGCTGAAAAAATGTGAGTAGCTTTTGCACTGCAGAAGCTACTCAAATTTTTTCAGCAAAAAATTTCAGCATATTTACATATCACTCGAAGTAAATTTTAACGAATCGTTAACTAACGATGTCGTTAGCTTTGAACAACTGGGCCCTGTTGAGTTGTCTAAAAATTGATGGATGAGTGGCAAATAATATAGGACCTTACCAGATCAATGATATATTCTGTGTGGCAATCTGATCTGGTTCTGCACTGTTTGCACAGGCATGTCTTCCTGAATAATTATGGTAAATATGGTAAGTAATGCTTTTTTATACGCCCGTTTGAAAAACGGGACGTATTATGTTACGGGGTATGGCGTCCGTCCGTCCGTAAACTTTTTCGTTTCTGGCTAACTCCTCCTACAGTTTACATCCGATCAAGCTGAAACTTGGTATATAGTTAGACCATGATGTGGCGCAGCGCATATTGTTTCGGGGTTACAGTCCACCAAATATTTGCAGAGTTATGCCCCTAAGAAAATGTCTGTAATGTTTTCATTTCCAGTTAACTCCTCCTACATTTTACATCTGATCAAGCTGAAACTTCATATATAGTTAGACCATGATGTGGAGCAGCGCATATTATTTCGAGGTTACAGTCCACCAAATATTAGCTGAGTTATGCCAATTTGAAAATTTCAATAGACTTTTCGTTTCCGGCTAACTCCTCTTACAGTTTACATCTGATCAAGCTGAAACTTGGTATAAAGTTAGACCATGATGTGGCGTAGCGCATATTGTTTTGGGGTTACAGTCCACCAAATGTTTGCAGAGTTATGCCCCTTAGAAAATTTCTGTAAACTTTTCATTTCTGGTTAATTTTACATCCGATCAAGCTGAAACTTCATGTATAGTTAGACCATGATGTGGAGCAGCGCATATTATTTCGAGGTTACAGTCCACCAAATATTAGCAGAGTTATGCCTCTTTGAAAATTTCAGTAGACTTTTCGTTTCCGGCTAACGCCTCCTACAGTTTACATCCGATCAAGCTGAAACTTCATGTATAGTTAGACCATGATGTGGAGCAGCGCATATTATTTCGAGGTTACAGTCCACCAAATATTAGCAGAGTTATACTTCTTTGAAAATTTTGATTAATTTTTAGTTTATGGCTAAATCCTCCTACAGTTTACATCCAATCAAGCTGAAACTTCATGTACAGTTAGACCATGATGTGGAGCAGCCCGTATTGTTTTGAGGTTACAGTCCACCAAATATTAGCAGAGTTAAACCCCTTCGAAAATGTCTATTAATTTTTTGTTTCCGGCTAAATCCTCCTACAGTTTACATCCGATCAAGCTGAAACTTGATTTGTAGTAAGACCATGATGTGGAGCAGCACATATTGTTTCAAGGTTACAGTCCACCAAATATTAGCAGAGTTAAACCCCTTTGAAAATTTCTATTAATTTTTTGTTTCCGGCTAAATCCTCCTACAGTTTACATCCGATCAAGCTGAAACTTCATAAATACTTACATGATGATGTGGAGCAGCACATATTATTTTTAGGTTATAGTGCACCAGATATTTGCAGATTTATGCCCCTTTGAAAGCTTTTGTAAACTTTTCACAGCATATTGTTTAGAGGTAATAGTGTGCCAAAGGCTCATATGAGCTTATAATATAGCTATGCTTCTGTGGTGTGTCCTCGGTCAGAAAGCACTTCTTCCTAGAAGCAGCAAACTTCTCCCTTAATTTCTTGGCCTGCTTGGACCCTTAGGTTACAGTTCACCAAATATCAGCAGAGATTATGCCCCAATGAATTTTTAAAAAAAATTTTTTTTTTTTGTAATTCCACTTACAGTTTATATCCGGAGCACTGAATTATACAGGAGCCAGTTAATGTGCTGCATCTTATTACTTGCCATGGGCGTATAATGCCCCGCTTGGCGGAGCTCTTGTTGTACCTTTATACTGCTCTTACCTGGAGAGCTTATTGATATAATATTATCCCAACTGGTAGTCAGAAAAAGAAAAAAAGAAACATCTAACACATATACTATATTATTTCATATCGAGACACATTGTCAGCAATGTTTTACCTTCCAATGTTTGACAGTTAAAACTTTCAATTAAACCAGCATCAGGTCCCAGTCTGAACAAACCAGAGATCAGTAAGTAAAATTAATGTAAAAATTAACCCTTGTCCTGCTGAATAAATTAAGATGCCACACCCACTTCTAATTTTCAGCCAATCAGATTACTTGATCCAGGTTGTTCATGCAAATTCAAATACTGAATGGCAAACAGTGCAGATCCAGATCAATTGGCTTCTTTAGAAGCCAACTGATCTGGATCTACACTGTTTACAAAAACAGGACATATCAGGGGTCAGCAGGACAAGGGTTAATTAAGTTCACAGGAAATTTATATTGTTTATTTACTTAGTAAAATCCTAATTTCTTGATCAGGGTTTGCACTAGGATTTCTTTTTCTTTCACCACCATTTTCGCCAATTTGATTTTTTTGTGCCATTTTCTTTAACTTTGAGCCAGATTTTGAGCCAAATTTTGGCCATTTTTCGCCAAAGAATTATCTTGTCAGGAAAAAGATGTTCATTTACTGATTCCTTTAATTGCAGCAATAAATTCAAGAGTCAGTATAATGTGAAATGTGTGGGGGACTTGAAATTAATTCTTGCACTGATTTTTAAAACTTTTGCTGTAATTAATTAATTACAATGTCATGAATTAATAATAAGTCTTTGTTTTGCATATCGAATGTTGGACACAAAAATGGAACACTTTACATGGAAACGAAAGTTCTGAAAAGTGCTGTATAAGCCAATAAATATAATGTTATTAATGTATTATACTGTAAGAGAATAACGTAACAATATTCATTTGTACCCTGATAAATGCGGGGTAAGTTTCTAACACAACAGGTTTTACTGTTTTAAGGGAGCTAACTGCAACTGACTTAAAAGGGAGTTTACTGCAATTGCTTTACGAGTCTGGTCTATGCGAAATGGAATGGGGAACAGCATTTTTTTATGAATCGCGCCAATAAAAAAGAGGGGGCATGCTTATACAATAAGCGGTTAACCAGTACATTGAACACCCTTCCGCAAGAAACTTGTAACTGCCAGTCTTGAAGCAGTGGAAGGTGCGAATGACCGTAGCAAATTTATGTGTTTCATAATAAATCGATACAATCTGTGGGGATCTAATGCGCGATCCGGACCATCGGAGACTAATGTGTCCGTCTCCGAGGCATTATTCGTGTTTTTTTGTGTGTTTTTTTTTCGGGACGAGGTCCGTTGATCGCCAAATAAAATTAAGGCCCATAAGAAGGTACCGAAACATGCTTGATTAAAGTCGGCACTGTCAAAGTGTACTTACCGCTTTAATAAGCCGAACAGATTAATGACAATAATTATTTCTCATGTAATCAATTTGTTTTCCATCTTTGTGTTTGACATAGGGTTCCACATGATTACATTCTGGGTAAATTTCCGTGACGTAGGCGATGCGACTCTGACATTAATTCCTGATTGGTAGTTTCGGCAGAGCGTCATGAATATTTAGGACAAAAGGCGTGGAAAGTGGATGGTGCTACTGTCAAACTGCACATCACGGCACGTGACCTTATATCGCTTTCATCAAATTCAGGTTAATTTGATCAGCTACCGTTTTCTGATTGATAATTGAGTTGCTAATTGGCGAATTATACAATCAAGGAAGGTGCGATAGACACGCGCGACAATTATATGACTCAGTAGCGGGTAATTCAGGTGATATTTTTTTCGCCACTTGTTTTCTCCAATTTATGATTTTTTGTGCCAAATTTTATTTTTCTGCGCAAATGGCGACAATGGCGATTGGTAACGCGAACCCTGCTTGATTCAGGGGTGTAGTCAGAAGATATTTTTTTTATATACCTGGGGTCATTCCAGTGAATGTGAACAAATTAAGATGTACATGTTTTAGTGCAAGAAATACCATATTAACCCTAAGTATTTGGACACCTCAGCTTCTGTTCTAGAATTTGAACTAGTACAATTTGCTACTCGATGCTGTGCCTAACAAATTGCTGGATGAGTGGCAAACAGAATAGGCCCTGATGAGATGCCACATTCTGTGGCGTCTCATCTGGGTCTTCATTATTTACTCAGGTCTATCTGTCCATATACATAGGGTAAATACGGTAACAACAATAAATATTGTGACATTTACCACCTTATCTGGATCTATGCAGTATAAATACCATGTTTTAACCCTTGTCCTGCTGAAACTGGATATACCCTGCCTTTGCAAACAGTGTAGTTCCAGATCAGTTGGCTTCTGAAGAAGCCAACTGATCTGGATCTGCACTGTTTGCCATTAAGTATGTGAATTTATAACAACAATCCTGATCAAGTTATCTGATTGGCTGAAAATTAGGTGGGCGTGGCATCTTAATTTATTCAGCAGGACAAGGGTTAAATACTGTTGAAACTTTGGTATGCCAATCAGATTCTGAAGAATCCAAAAAATCTTTGTGAAATAAACAATCTTTTTCCTTGTAAATATGTTAACCCTTGTCATGCTGAATAAATTACTGGATCCAAGAGTTTGATACTAATATACATAATGACAAACAGTGCAGATCCAGAGAAGTGCAGAAGCCAACTGATCTGGATCTACACTGTTTGCAAATACAGGGCTTATCCAGGTTCAGCAGGACCAGGGTTAAGAATTTACCAAAGGGGATCGGATCAAGCGTTAGGTAATAATTCTAGGATAATTTTTCTACAAAAACTTGTGTGAGGCACTTCTAATGGGTACCAACAAGATGTTTTCATAGAGAAAAGGAGAAAATTATCAAAGAATTATCATCGACAATATCCTTCAAACAAGTCCTCTGTAAATTTAAGCTTTTCCCAGCTAGCATTCTACGTAAATCTACATCGGGCCGTCATCGGCCCGTCAGCTACCCAGACGGGCCGATGACAGCCCGATATAGATTTACGTAGAATGCTGACTGGGTTATTCCATAAATTACAGAAGGTAACATCAATTTCTCCTATGAACTACATGTAGCTGGCTTAGCAATGGAGCCTTGTTACGAAACTGTACTTATTCAGACAATATTTTCTCCAATATTATTATTCTTCTGAAAATATTACATCCTGAGATGGTATACAATAAATATGTATATTAACCCTTCTCTTGCTGAACATGACATGCCCTATCTTAGCAAACAGTGTAGATCCAGATCAGAAGCCAACTGATCTGGAGCTGCACTGTTTGTCATTAAATATGTGAATTTCTATCAAAAACCCAGATCAAGTAATCTGATTGGCTGGAAATTAGAAGTGGGCATGGCGTCTTAATTTATTCAGCAAGGCAAGGGTTAAGGGTAAGTTATGAAAATATTATATAATCTTGTAGGTACTCAGTAGAAGTTACTGTACAGTCCATACATGTAAGTCCAGATAAGGGTTTTTTTTTTACCAAAAAGTACTGATATTTTTGTGCCTTGCCAAACATCTTTTAATGTCAGTTTCTCAGTGACAACATGTGTTTTCATGGAGAAATCAGAAAAGGATTTACCTGATAGCCCTTCTTATCTGGAACTGTGAGAATCTCCATGGGTTGCTACTACTCCAGATAAGAAGTTGTATCTGGAAAATATTTTATTTCTCAATGAGTTGATGTGGGTCAACTCATTGGAAGTGCTTCTAATGACAACAACATTCCTTTTCATAGAGAAATGAGATAAATGTACACCTGATAGCTCTTCTTATCTGGAGCTGTGAGTACCTGGATTGCTTCTACCAGTACCCACTATTAACCCTTGTCCTGCTGAATAACGTAAGATGCCACGCCAACTTCTAATTTTCAGCCAATCAGATTGCTTAACCCGGACTGTTGCTATAAAATCACTTACTTAATGGCAAATGGTGCAGGTCCAGATCAGTTGGCTTCTTCAGAAGCCAACTGATCTGGATCTACGCTGTTTGCGAAGGCAGGGTGTATCCAGGTTCAGAGGACAAGGGTTAATGTATTCATAGAGAAATAAAAGTAATCTGGATATACATGAATTCATAAAGTATTGATAATATAAAATCAGCAATCCTCCCATTCCCACCATATAATATTATTTGTCCTGGGAAATATATGTTGTGGGTATTCATTAGAAGCGCTTCATTGAGGCGCTTCTAATGAGTACCCACAACATATGTTTTCATGGAGAAATAAGAAAATTATCAATTTTTTTTTTTTTGGTGAAAAAAGTGCCTTATCAAGAGCTACAGCACAATTATACAACTAATCATTCAATATTAAAATAGTGCATCCATGGCTTTTGTGCACTAAAGCTATATTCATTATACAACTGTACATCAAGTATAGCAGAAATAATTGTACATGTAGTATATATAGTCTACATGTATTGACAGCCTGACAGCTGTAGGCCAGGAGGTTATTATTATACCATAACACAAATCAGCTGATGACCCACTGACCTAGTTCAGCTGTACTGGGAATTTCCACTTTCTTTGTTTACATTTGCTGTCTGTTCTCTTTTATGAACCCAAGTTCTCAATATTGTGTTATTTGTGTTTTTTTGTTTTTTAAGTAACAGATGCTTGATATTAAATTATGTTATTTTAAACTTAGCAGACAGCATTTAAAATACTTTACTGTTTTGAATCTGTAACTAAGGGTTGGCATATTGCATACTTGAATTGTCAAGACCTGTTTTGGGATTTGTTTTAATTCAGCATGTAAAGAGTAAAGAAAGTATTTATGATACAAAACTACATGTGACTGTTTTGTATCTGCTGAAATACTTCACAAAATGACTCAAGGATCTGATCAATTTCGTAATAAATTTCTAACCATCATAACAGAAAAAACTTAAACCTTGATGCCCTGCGGTGACAAATTTAACAGATTACAAATAACTGTATTTTTTTCTTTTCTTTCTCTGAAAACGGGATGCTGTTTCATGCAGATTATCTTCTAAGGAGACAATTCACATAAAATGTCAAGTCCTGTTTTTATGGGAAAAATAAGAAAATACAAGTGTCATAAGCTTATACTTAAATTTAGCTGAATATTGCAGTTAGGCAGGGAACCAGTTAATCCTTAAAGTACCAAGCAAAATTTGTAGCAGACGACATTCAAATTTTGTTTTATTTTTTCAGAGAAAGTAAGTTTTGATGTTTCATCTGAATTGTCTGCCAAGCGGATGATTGCATGAAATGTTAAGACTTATTTGCTTTGAAAAAAAAGAGAAAATATTATCTTCCTGCAGTAGCAATAATACCTTATTATATTTACCCTAAGTACATGTATTCAGACACCTCAGTTCCTTACCATACTTGTTCTAAAATTTTAACGAGAACAATTTACTACCAGATATTGTGTCTAAAACTTGCTGGATGAGTGGCAAACAGTGTAGACCCTAATGAGATGCAGCAGAATGTGGTATCTCATCTGGGTCTACACTGCGTAGGCTTGTCTGTCTGAATACATACAGTAAATACCGTAAGTATTATTCAAACACCTTAAACACTTACTATACTTGTCTTAAACTTTCGCTGGCTGTCAGTGTGGCCATCACGAAAACATACCTACATGTGTATATAATTTTGACCCCTTTAAACCCCACTTTTGTATAGTAAAACTGGGATTTACAGGGGTAGACATTATTTTTCTTATTTCTGCTCAAAAACATAGATTGTGGGTACTCGTTAGAACCACCTCGCCGAAGTGGTTCTAACGTGTACCCACAATCTAGGTTTTGAACAGAAATATGAAAAATATCTGAATTTTTTATAAAATATTTTTCCTTTTTTGGTTGTAAAATTTTCAATATAGTTGAACAGGCGTGTTTCCGCAATGTAAAAATTCTGATTAATTGGCAAACAGTATACATTCTGCAGCATCTGATCTGGGTCTACATTATTTGCTCAGGCCTGTACCCAGTGTGCTTAGTGTTTAAACTAGAATTTGTGAACTGTGTCAAAAATGCAGCAGTAGGAAAAGAATGAAGAAAAAAAACAAAAAACAAACAAAACAGAGCAGCCAAGAAAATGAAAATGAAAACAATTAACATTGTAAGATTAAAAGATATATGGTTAGTTCTAAAATTTTGTACACTAAAGTATCTGACAAAATGACATATGTTAACAGTGCAGACCCAGATCAGACTGTTCTTTCAGGAGCAGTCTATTAAGGGTTTACACTGTTTGCTAATCCACTAAGTACAGTATTTTAGGAAACAACTGCATAAAAAAGCCAAATGTAGGCCAAAAAACATATGGAATAAAATATTTCAAATTTTAGGTCTTTTACTTTATGTGTCACATTAAAAAAAAAAATCCTATTGTATGTATGTAACTTGGGATAGTTTGTTTAAATATTTTTCTTATTTTTCCCAGAAAACAGGATTTGACATTTCATGCAACTAAGGAGACAATTTGCATGAAATATCAAATCCTTAGGAGACAATTTGCATGAAATGTCAAATCCTGTTTTCTGGGGAAAAATAAGAAAAATATCATCAATCTGTCATCTGCTGAAAATGCCCATAGAGTGGTAAAGGTTAAAAATGTGCACAAAAACATGTCTTCTGTGCCCACATGAGCAATGTTTCAGTTAAAAAAAAATAAAAATCCTCTTGAATTTCTTCTGAATGTTCCCTTGTTATTTGAAGCTATGGGTCACACAAGAGCTATTATATGGGAAATTTTACCTATTTGTCAAAAATAAACAGGTTTGTCATCACTAAAAATATGTTTCAATTAACTAGTCATACCTAAGTTGGTTGAAATGTATGTTCTAAAAAAAAGTGTAATTGTAGTATGTTCTGAAAAAAAAGTTGTATCTATCGGGTTCATGTATCTAAAATGTCAATTATTTGCTTATATAATAAAACCATTTCATAGCTCCAGATAAGAAGGGGTGTTGGTTAAATATTTTTTTCTTATTTCTCCATGAAAACATGGCTACTAATTAGAAGTGCCTTGATGAAGTGCTGCTAATGAGTATCAAAACACATTTTCGTGAAGAAACAAGAATAATAATAATAAAAAAAAAAAAAAATGATGGAAAAAAAAAAAAAAATTGCCTCATCAGGAGCTATGCTTTAATCTTATTGGGTATTCCCTGCATCAGCTCCAGTGCTAAAAGTTTGTCTGTTCATCATTTCACAGGATAATATCACTGCTTAAGGTAAGACAAGTACATTTGGTGATACAGTGATTTAGGTTAATTCTAATATTAGACACCACAGTCTCTTTATAACAGGTTACCAAAGTAAAAACTATGTAAGCTAACCTGCTGTATTGTATGTATCCAAACAAAAATGTATAGATTATATAGAAAAATGACCATTTATGGTCATTTTTCTATATAATCCATACATTTTTGTTTGGATACAACACTTTTCTGGTCCACTTTTAAACTGTCTTATATCCAAAGCCTTATTATAATGAAACCACTTATAAAGAGGTTCCAATGTGTTTCCACCAAATCATGTGTGCTACTTATTACCGGCTATAGAATAGTTGTAACATTAACCCTTGTCCTGCTGAATAAATTAAGATGCCACACCCACTTCTAATTTTCAGCCAATCAGATTACTTGATCCAGATTGTTGATATTAATTTACATACTGAATGGCAAACAGTTCAGATCCAGATCAGTTGGCTTCTTCAGAAGCCAACTGATCTGGATCTACACTGTTTGCAAAGACAGGGTATATCCGGGTTCAGCATGACAATTAAGGGTTAATACTCTGAGCATTAATAACCCACAAAATATTCTATGGTATACAAAATAACAAGTAATAAACATAGTTCTAGAAAGAGCTGTATCCAGACATTTTTTTTATTGCTCCATGGAAACGTGTAAAAGAAGTGCCTTGATCACCACAAAAATGTCTCGCCACAAAAAATGTGTTGCACTCATTAAATGTGCCTCAGAAAGGAGCTTCTAATGATTACAACACATGCTTTCCTCGAGAAATAAGGAAAAATATCAGTCCTGTTTGGTTGAAATCTTACTGAGCTATGAAAAAAGTGAAAATTACTTATTGATCTTGAAACTTGAATTATACTGTATTTACCCTAAATATTTTGACAGGCTTGGCCAGATAGTGTTGACCCATATCAAAGCATAGCTCCAGATAAGCCTTTTTTTTTTTTTTTTTTCAACTGAAAAGTAATAATATTTTTCTTATTCCTCCATGAAAACATGTTGTGGTACTCATTAGAAGTACCTCATTGAGTACAACATACATGTATGTTTTCAAGGCAAATTAAAAAAAGATATGTGGATACCCCCTCTTATCTGGAGTTATGTGAAAGTGATTCTAAAAGAGCAGTTTAATCAGGGTCAGCCTTCTAATGAGTACCTACAACATCTGTTTTCATGGAGAAATAAGAAAAGTAATTTTCTGGATACTTCTTTTTCTAGACAGATGACAGGAGGAGTATTTGTGGTAATTTTGGGATTATTTTCTCCTGAATTAGTTTTCCATAAAAACTTATGTTTAAGGTATACTCATTAGAAGTGCCTCAGCAATGCACTTCTAATGAGTACCCACAACATAAGTTTTTATGGTGAAAAACTTTTTCCAGAATTGTCACCAGTATTCTTAAGTCCTCCACTGGCGCTATTAATGGTAATATGCATTCAATGTTTTTCAGAGCCAGTACGGTGACAACCAGTGCAAGTGATAGTGAAGTGACATTTGTTACTTTTACACAGAGTTTTCCCCATGTAAGCTCATCAGTTCAGAGTAATTTTGAGTCAGCTACGCCGTTTAGTAAAGATCAACCACCTGTCACCACCGAGAATCAGCTTTCTGGTACTAACCTTAGTGGAACACACATGACTGTGGGAAATCGACAGGTCACAAATAGGGTATGGAAATGTACAGTTATGAAATCCATCACATTCTTTCATCATTTTTCATTATTTGATCCCAAAGTAACTGAATTAGACCAGTGCTAAACAGTTATATGTATTTACCCAAAATATTCAGTCCTTACCATAGTTGTGCCAAATTTTTCATAGAATCCATTTTACTAGCTTGCTAAGCATTATGCCATAGTGCTAGATAAAGAAATGTATTTGGATAGTTTGGTTATTTCTCTTATTTATACAGTGTAATCTCAATGGTTCGAACGCAGATGGCTCGTTTACTGTAAATGACTCTAACTAGTTTTTGAGTCTGTAGGAAATTTTTTCCGATAGCTCATGAAAACAAATATTTAAGAATAATTTATCCAGAAAATGTATGTTGTGTGTGCTCATTAGAATTGCCTCATTGAGGCAATGCTAATGAGTACAAACAACATATCATTATTTTATCGAAGTTGGAAAAGACAATCCTAAATTATCCCCATTTGCCTTCTGACCTGGCGCTATAATTAACCCTCAGTGGCTTGAACTACCCATGTCTCTAACAAATTTCCATGGTCCCAAAGATGTTCCGAGCCATTGAAGTTCGACTATTACATATATTTCTGTAAGTTTGATCCCCCACCTCAGCATGTGCATGTCCATGGAACATTTAAGTGACTGCTAGGTTTGAAATTTCCAAGAGGAAGGAAACTCTATGTAATATTGTATAAACATAGCGGAACAGTGCCTTGATTTGGGGTTCGTTTTTGTACAATAATAGGCGACTTTTCCATGAACTAATGCATATTTATGAAGTTCAAAGATTGCCCTTGCATCTTATATTCAAGTTATCATCCATGCTTCTATATACCCGTGGATGCGATTGGATTGAAAATTAATTGGTTATTTTTAGAGGGGAAATTCTCATGCTAAAAATTACAGGAAAAGAGATGATAGATCTATTCTTTGACTACACAGTAGCATTAAAAAATGAATTATAGACACAAGTGCACATGCCTCACATAGAGCGTAAACATACCTACCCTCTCCATTAGTTTCTGTAGGGTGCACCGGGAAACAGTGATCATATTGATAAATTTTCACAGCAGATAAAGGCAGAAAGATTAATGACCCTGCATTTTTCAAAACTGCACAAATTTTTATACCCCGCCATCCGTCCGTCTGTCATATGTCCGTCCATATTTTCATTTCTGGAGAATAAATTGAGTAAATGTCAGTGGATTCTCACTTAACTTGGTATATGCATTGATATTGTGAGGATCTGGTTTGGGATTGCTTATGGAGAAATTTTGTTAATTTTTGACCTACTTATCTGCCCAAAGTATATCCATATTTTTTTTCAATAACTTGAGTAAACAACCAGGATTTTCAACAAACTTGATAATGAGGAGGTCTGGTTTGGGATTGCTAATGGGCAAGTTTCGTCAGTTTTTTGCCAGAGTTATCTGCCCATGACACCATAATGGCAGGATATATTCATTTCACATTTTTATTTGTTTCTGTAAGGATTTTCAAAATTCAAATGGCTATGTCTTTCTAACAACCTCTAGTATATTGTCATATGAAAATCTTTATGATATTTCAATGCTTTAAAAAAAAAAATGTGTGACCTTCCTTAAACTTTCCAAAAAAGTATGGGAATAAAAAAAATACTGCTGAATTGAAAGTGATTTGTCCATTTATGAAACTTCCTGGCAGTAAATATTTTATTGTATATGAATTTTAATTTATTTATAAATGGTAATTACAACTAAGTTCTGTGAATACAACCAGGAAGTATTTTTTTATATTTTTTTTTGTTTATTTGCTTGATTGGTCATATCTATATAAATATATGTATGTACATCCTGATAGCTTAATTTCTGAGCCCAGTTGTTCAAAACTTAAAAAAGTTGTTACCTGACATGACATTGAAATTTCTATCTTGAAATATGGCAAATACATTGATATTTTTTGCTGAGAAATGTGAGTAGCTTTTTTTTTTTTTGCAGCAAAAATGTCAATGTGTTTGAAAATACCTTAGCTACAACAGTTAACAAGTTTGTCATTAACAAGCTAACAATGGTTTAAACAACTGGGCCCAGGTGTCTTTGCCCTTTTAGTGTCAGGTAGACAGATAAAGATTTTTTTCAAATTAGATTTGCACTTACAAAAGCATATGTTATTGGTGCCATAGGTCTAGATAAGAGAGAGTATCAGGTAAATATTTCTCCACAAAAATATATATGTGATGTGGATACTCATTAGAAATGCAACAGAGTTGTTAAAAGAGCCCAGTCAGCATTCTACGTAAATCTATATCGGGCCATCATCGGCCCGTCAGGGTAGCTGACGGGCCGATGACAGCCCGATGTAGATTTACGTAGAATGCTAGCTGGGAGGAGTGTTTAGTGATATTTCTGTGATATTGTTTTCTTATTTTTCATAAAAACATAATGTTGTGGGTACTCATTAGAAGTGCCTCACTGTGGTGCTTCTAATGACTACCAACAACATGTTTTTGTGAGAAAATTACACTAGAGTTATCATCAAATACTTCTTACTAACTTCTCTGCCACAACATATGTTTTCATGGGGCTAAAGAGATAGAGGATATTTACTCTTTTGCTGTGAATACCATAAATATTGTCATCGAATGTAATGAAAACATCAGTATTTTCACGAGTGCGAAGCACGATTGAAAATTTGAATGTTTTCATTACCTGAGATAAAAAAATTTTATGGTACATGTATTCACTGAAAAAGAGTAAATTTTCTTTTTATTTTATTGTTTACACGCCAATGCATGTTTCTGACGTCATAAATAACGTCACCAAACAAAACATGAACATCATGGCGTCGACGCTCAGTGCTTAACATGTGAAACGCTGGAGAGATGACCAAAAAAAAAAAAAATTGGCAAATCGAAATAATTTTGATACCAAAATGTTCCTTACATTCTAACTAAGAAAATGCATACCAGCACTTGATACTTTAGTTAAGAAACAAAGAAGTTAGAGGTGTTCACAAATCTGAAGTGGAGGTAAGATCCACATCTGAAACAATGAAGAAAACCGAAGTCGCCCAAATCGAGGAGTGAAAATATAAATCGTATCAGTCACTTTAGTGAAATGATATGATATCATTTCACTAGTGATTGATACCTCTTTTATTTTCATCAGATATACATTGATTTCACCGCTAACAATAAAATAAAACACAATATCAACTTTTTGGTTGAAAAAAGACTCTTATCTGGTGCAATTACTTAACCCTTGTCCTGCTGAACCCGGATAAACCCTGCCTTTGCAAACAATGTAGATCCAGATCAGTTGGCTTCTTCAGAAGCCAACTGATCTGGATCTACACTGTTTGCCATTAAGTATATGAATTTGTATCAACAATCTGAATCAAGCAATCTGACTGGCTGACAATTAGAAGTGGCCGGGTGTGGCATCTTAATTTATTCAGCATAGAGGTTTTTACATTCCTGGTCATTTCATATGAAATTTATGAAACAAGCCTTCAGCAAGTTTCATAAGTTTCACAAGAAATGACCAGGAATTTAAGATTCTGTTAAACTTTTAAACTGTATTTTATGGCCATAGAAGTTGAACCGTTTTTCAACAGAAAACATAACGTTGTCATAGATGGCGTGATGATGCTACATGTACATGCAAGTAACCATGTGTCATGTAGCATGTGGTCACTTCATTTTTATGACATGATGTTATCCACTGAATAATAGTGACATCATATGATAAAAGTATTTATATAGATGCTCCACTTATGTAGAGCTGCCCTGCATCATTTGAGAAAAAGTCGGTGAAAGAAAAAGTATATATGTATTTAAGACACTTTTAATGACATGACTGGGAAATAGCTACATTATTGCAAACATGCTAGAACTTTTCCAGTCAGGGGAGTGAATAGTTAATAATTTCTTAACTGCATTTAATGTTTTTTGGGGTTTTTTTGTTTTTTATAAACAAGAGAACTCAGAGGTGCTTTAATGAATTTCTTTGTGGTATTAAATGTTAGTTCTGTAAACAAACAGTAAAAATGATGATACCTTAATTTAAATCTCTCCTTCACAAATGAGTCAAAGCAAAGTATAGTACATGTCCTAAAAATTTGAACACTTTATTCCATACTTTTTTGGCCTAAATTTTGCTTTTTATGAGGCTGTTACTTAAAATACTTAGTAGAATGGCAAACAGTGTAGACTCAGATCAGACTGCTCCTTCAGGAGCAGTCTGATCTGGGTCTGCACTGTTTGTGTATGCCATTTTGTTAGACACTTTGGTGTTCAAAATTTTAGTACATTTACCGTAATAAATTTTTTGAAGGGAGGCACTTTAATAGCATCCCTTTGCAAATCAGTTACTCAGTTTAATAGCATCCCTTTACAAATCAGTTACTCTTCTTCTTGCTTGTCTTCAAGGCTTTAACTCTTCCGCGCTAGTAGTAACTTTTGTCATCTGCTGATAAACTTTGCAAACAGTTTGGACCCAGATCAGATGTGGCAAAACATTGGGCCTGATCTTGATCCAAACTGTTTGACACTCTGATAGTATTCTTGAAAGATTTTTTTTGAAAAAGTAAATTTAAAAAAAAATTCACAGACAATAAAAAAAGCATGCAAAATTACCCAGCATGCAAAGAGTTAAACTATGATAAACAGTTCTGTTTTTAGTTTTAGAAGATTTAGGGGACTGATACATACATTGTATGATAGATTTTTAGCCATATTTGTAAGTGAGATATTTTTGTGACTCTGTTTACTTTTTCTGTACATCAGACCCCTTCTGAAAAAGTGTCTATACAGAAAGGAAACAATTTGCTTCCAAAGGGAGCAAAATTATTTCCATTTAGAGTTTGCTCCCTTTTCAGAAGAGGTATAAAAAATTACATGGTTGCCTCCCCTGAAAGTGTATCCATTCCCCTCAACCTATTTTAGTCGGGAAACTCCCAAAAGGGTAATTGGCAAAGAGTGCAGACCCAGATCAGATACCACAAAACAAGGCAACTGATCAGGGTTTACACTGTTTGCATAAAATAAGGAATTTCTTTTAAACATAGTTATTTGAATTAAATACAGGAATTTCTTTAAAACATAGTAATGATAAAAACTAACCTTGCTATTCGATATAGACTGGTCCAAAGAGTTGCGGTAGAAGAGTCCACTTGACATTAATTGGTTAACTATTTCTTATTTTTCTTTTTTCAGCCTGGGTTAACATATTTCTTATTTTTCTTTTTTCAGCCTGGTGTTCCAGGAAAAATGGAAAGCAGATTCTTATCCAGTAACGATATCTTCCCCTGTATTCAAACCTGTGGTGATCAGCAATATACACCAGACGTGCTTGATTCTATATATGCTTCTAGTCCAAACTCCTTATTCATGTATGATCAGGAGAAAATAGACATGCAGTGCAGTACGATAAGTGACACACAGAATGTTGTGTGTCCAGGATCAAACAGTCTCCCTCCATTATCAGATGATTTTGAACTAAAGTCTCAATATGAAATATCACAGGACATCAGCATGTCATCCTTGCCATCAGGGGATGTAAGTCTCCTAACCTCTACTCCGCTGATTGCAGACAGTGGAGGAGGGGATGTGTGGGGTGATATGGCAAAAGTTGACCAAGATATGATGATAAATCGAGCAAAATCTGAGGACGGCCCAGATCCAACTTTGGCTGAGCTGAACTTAACTAACAGCAATCTTGACTTGCTGGAGGATATTAACTCCTACATAAATACAGATATGTGTAGCTTCTATATTGATTCAAGGACGGATCAGTCTTTCGGAAAAGAGGCACCAGTTTATACAAAAATGGAACCAGTTTATACAAAAATGGAACCAGTATATACAAAAATGGGAAATTTTAACACTCAAGCACATTATGATCAAAATATTGTGACAGATCTTGCCGCTAAGTCTAAAAAGCAAACTTCTGTGACATCTGAACATCAGTTTGGTGTGCCAGTGGTTATCAAAACAGAGCCACATGACTATGATGCAAGTTGCCAAAGGACTTACGCAACATTGTCAAAGAGAACATCAACCCCCGGTGTTGAGTCTTCCCTTCAGGTTTTGTCCCAGCTGTATTCTCAGCGGAAGCGTCCGCTGGACGATGACAAGAAGTCCGCCTTACAGAAACTGCTGCAGAGTACACCTCATCAGTTACCGGCTTCTGCCACTGAAGTCAAAAGTGAAGAACCTCTCAAGAGTCCATGTGATAATAGGGTTCGACACCCAAGTGGGGGTAGGGTTCGGAAGAGGTCTGGCACTCAGGCAGGACTAGAGAGCATGGATGCGAAATGGGAGGAAATTAAGCAGTTCATTCATAACCCTCCACAAACAGATGTGCAACAAAACTTCCCTACACAAATCAAAAAGGAGCGGAAACGATATGGTAAGTACCACATTTATCCTCAATATTCAGACATGTAAAATTTGAACAAGTACAGTTGTTCGAAACTAACGTTGCCGTTAACATATCGTTAAAACTTTGATCTTCAAATATGACATATACGCTTACATTTTTGCTGAAAAAATGTGAGTAGCTTTTGCAAAAGCTACTCATATTTTTCAGCAAGGATAACTGTGAATTAGATGTTGTACTTTCTAGAACAGTTAACATTTTGACCATAAAGAGCTTGTTAAGCTAACAGTGCTTTGAACAACTGGGTCCATATCACTCACTACCTGCATGTTGTTGTGTCTATAAATGCTAGATGAGTGGGAAATAGACCACAAAATTTCAGCAGACAACATTTTGAAATATTTCATTTTTTCCAGAAAACACACTGACATTTCATGCAAATTGTCTCAAACATTTTACATGAAATGTCTAATCCTATTTTCTGTAAAAACGAGAAAAATTTTGTCCATTTTTAGCTCGCCTGTACGAAGTACAAGGAGAGCTATTGTAGTCACCCCAGTCGCAACGTTTGCGTTTGCGTTTGCGTTTGCGTTTGCGTTCCCGTTCCCGTCACACTGTGTTAAGTTTTTCAAATGCTTATATCTCAACAGTCACTCCTCACAGAGGCATCAAATTTGGAACTTAGGTACCTTGGAGGGTCTTCTGAGATTCCAAGAGAATAAACCCCTGGGTTCATGCCCCTGGGTGGGGCTAGGGGTCAGAATCTAGGACACCTTTGTAATACTGTGTTAAAGTTTTTCAAATTCTTATATCTTGACTTTCACTCCTCATAGAGCATTCATATTTAGAATTTGGGTACCTGGACGAGTCTTCTGAGATTCCAAAAGAACATACCCCTGGGTTCATACCTCAGGGTGGGCCTTGGGGTGGGGCTAGGGGTCAAAATCTAGGACACATTTGTAAAATCTTATATGCCTACAGGTTATAGACACAACTGGTTATACATCAGCTAACTATGTGACATCAGTTTAAGTGTAAGAGAGTGAAGGTCATGGTGACCTACATTTTACGGTCCAGGTCACCTAGATTTCACGGTCCAGTGATTTTGCCTTATATCTTGAATACTATTTGTTGGATAAATGTCACACCTGGGATATTACTTCCATGTGACCCAATGAATGACCACTTACTATATCTAGGTCATTGTGACCTATATTTCATGGTTCAGTGATTTTGCCTTATGTCTTGAATACTTTTTGTTGGTTAAATGTCACACCTGGGATATTACCTCCATGTGACCCAATGAATGACCACTTACTATATCTAGGTCATTGTGACCTATATTTCATGGTTCAGTGATTTTGCCTTATATCTTGAATACTATTTGTTGGATAAATGTCACACCTGGGATATTAGTTCCATGTGACCCAACGAATGACCACTTACTATATCTAGGTCATTGTGATCTATATTTCATGGTTCAGTGATTTTGCCTTATATCTTGAATACTATTTGTTGGATAAATGTCACACCTGGGATATTAGTTCCATGTGACCCAATGAATGACCACTTACTATATCTAGGTCATTGTGACCTATATTTCATGGTTCAGTGATTTTGCCTTATATCTTGAATACTATTTGTTGGATAAATGTCACACCTGGGATATTAGTTCCATGTGACCCAATGAATGACCACTTACTATATCTAGGTCATTGTGACCTATATTTCATGGTTCAGTGATTTTGCCTTATAGCTTGAATACTATTTGTTGGATAAATGTCACACCTGGGATATTAGTTCCTTGTGACCCGATTATTGACGTGAAAATATATCTCTGTTGGTGTGACCTATATTTCATGGTTCAGTGATTTTGCCTTATATCTTGAATATTTGTTGGATAAATGTCACACCTGGGATATTAGTTCCATGTGACCCAATGAATGACCACTTACTATATCTAGGTCATTGTGACCTATATTTCATGGTTCAGTGATTTTGCCTTATATCTTGAATACTATTTGTTGGATAAATGTCACACCTGGGATATTAGTTCCATGTGACCCAATGAATGACCACTTACTATATCTAGGTCATTGTGACCTATATTTCATGGTTCAGTGATTTTGCCTTATATCTTGAATACTATTTGTTGGATAAATGTCACACCTGGGATATTAGTTCCATGTGACCCAATGAATGACCACTTACTATATCTAGGTCATTGTGACCTATATTTCATGGTTCAGTGATTTTGCCTTATATCTTGAATACTATTTGTTGGATAAATGTCACACCTGGGATATTAGTTCCATGTGACCCAATGAATGACCACTTACTATATCTAGGTCATTGTGACCTATATTTCATGGTTCAGTGATTTTGCCTTATAGCTTGAATACTATTTGTTGGATAAATGTCACACCTGGGATATTAGTTCCTTGTGACCCGATTATTGACGTCAAAATATATCTCTGTTGGTGTGACCTATATTTCATGGTTCAGTGATTTTGCCTTATATCTTGAATACTATTTGTTGGATAAATGTCACACCTGGGATATTACTTCCATGTGACCCAATGAATGACCACTTACTATATCTAGGTCATTGTGACCTATATTTCATGGTTCAGTGATTTTGCCTTATATCTTGAATACTATTTGTTGGATAAATGTCACACCTGGGATATTAGTTCCTTGTGACCCGATTATTGACGTCAAAATATATCTCTGTTGGTGTGACCTATATTTCATGGTTCAGTGATTTTGCCTTATATCTTGAATACTATTTGTTGGATAAATGTCACACCTGGGATATTAGTTCCTTGTGACCCGATTATTGACGTCAAAATATATCTCTGTTGGTGTGACCTATATTTCATGGTTCAGTGATTTTGCCTTATATCTTGAATACTATTTGTTGGATAAATGTCACACCTGGGATATTACTTCCATGTGACCCAATGAATGACCACTTACTATATCTAGGTCATTGTGACCTATATTTCATGGTTCAGTGATTTTGCCTTATATCTTGAATACTATTTGTTGGATAAATGTCACACCTGGGATATTAGTTCCTTGTGACCCGATTATTGACGTCAAAATATATCTCTGTTGGTGTGACCTATATTTCATGGTTCAGTGATTTTGCCTTATATCACGAATACTATTTGTTGGATAAATGTCACACCTGGGATATAAGTTCCTTGTGACCCGATTATTGACATCAAAATATATCTCTGTTGGTGTGACCTATATTTCATGGTTCAGTGATTTTGCCTTATATCTTGAATATTTGTTGGATAAATGTCACACCTGGGATATTAGTTCCATGTGACCCAATGAATGACCACTTACTATATCTAGGTCATTGTGACCTATATTTCATGCTTCAGTGATTTTGCCTTTTATTTTTATTACTATTTCATGGAGAATTGTCATACCTGGATTATTATATCTAAGTGACAAAATGATTTACATACAAATACATCTAGGTCAGTGTGACCTATATTATATGGCTTAATGATAAAAATGTTACAATATAAAATGTACCCAGCAGGCGAGCTCGCTGTCCTCCGACAGCTCTTGTTGTTCTTTAAGTTAACCCAGGGAATATTTAACACATCTTATTCTGACATGGAAAATTTTGCCTTCCTTCTCTTTGCGAGCTTAAAAGGAAAGTTGGTAGATTTTCCATCACTTCCATCAAGGGAGATGACTTTTGTGACATCCAATTGCTTTCATGTACACCAATTCTCTACTGAAAAGGGGTCTGCTATAAAAGGAAAGAATTTACAAGGGGAGCAAATTCTTACATTTTATAGTAGACCCCTTTTCAGAAAGGAGGTAAAACAGTTCTGTTGATAATTGTCTCCCTTGAAAAGAGTATACCTCTTAAGGTACATGAATATTTAATCACAGTATTACCTATACTTACTGGATCAGTGGCTCAGTTGGCAGAGCATCTGCTTTGTGTCTGGGAGATTGTGACTTTGATCCCAGTAACAGGCTGGTCCTTCCCTTAGTCGTTCTCCTTCACCCCCCCCCCCCCCCCCCACACACACACACACATACACCAGGAATTTATTCAGCATAAGGGTGAACTAATTATATGTATGCAGTTTTGATTTACCATCATATTTGATGCATATATAATCAGTTGAGCTTGCTGCTAGAAAAAAAAAAATTAAAAAATTTGGCGTGGTGAGGGTGGTAGTCAGGAGCGGGCTGTGTCATACCAAAGTCTTTAAAAATGATAGCTACTTTTTCACTTGGCACTCAGCATGAAAAAGATAGAGCTAGAAATCAGAACTGGTCAACCTAGTCTTGGTATAATGTGACTGGGTTGAATGTTATTTCATGCTTCAAATTAAGGCATTATACAGTCGACTCTCGTTATCTCGAAATCGCTTATCTCGAATAACCGCTTATCTCGAAGTGAAAATCTGGTCCCTGTTTTAATACAGAGATCTACCAACAGGCAACAAAATATTGTGGAAAAGAGGAGAAATCGCTCCTTAGGAGCAATTTCTCCTTTTTCACAATATTTTCATTATATCTCTAACTTAGGAGTCAAATTACATATTCATTCTGCTAATGGTGGTTGTTCAATTAATTGTTTTCCTCAGTTCCGTAAATCTGTTATGTCGAAGTACGGATATCTCGAAGTGTTTCATAGAGTCCCTTGGAGTTCGAGATAACGAGAGTCGACTGTATTTCAGTGAGGCAGCACTCTAAAAGTGAGCATTAAGCTCTCTGCCACAGCCAGATACCATCACAACATGACTGAAAGAGTGTTAAAAAATGATGTTAAACCAAATAGAAAACTTGTTCAAATTTTAGGACAAATATGGTAAGGAGTTAAGATGTCCCAATATTTAAGGTTGATATTGGTATGTGTTGTCAAACATATCATATTGGTACTCATTGGAATCTCCTTGCTGGAACAATTTCATTTAATTTAAGAAGCTGTATGTTTCGGTGCAGAAGAAACAAACATTTATCGAATTAACACCTAGCGTGTTATGGGCTAATTCAGCAGATGACAAATTGATTATATTTTTCTTATTTTTCCCAGAGAATAGGATTTGACATTTTATGTAAATTGTCGGGAAAAATGTTTCATCAAAATGTCTTCTGCTGATATTTTTACCAGCATACTAAGTCAGTTAATAGCTATACATAGCCAATATTACTCTGCAGATACATAATAACTAGTCAGACTTTAACCCTGGTCCTGCTGAACCAGGATATGGCCTGCCTTTGTAAACAGTGTAGATCCAGATCAATTGGCTTCTGAAGAAGCAAACTGATCTGGGTCTGCACCGTTTGTCACTAAGTATTTGAAGTTATATCAACAATCTGGATCAAGTAATCTGATCAGCTGTCAGTTAAAAGTAGGCCTGGCAATTTAATTTATTCAGCATGACAAGGGTTAAATGAAATTTGTCTTTTGTCTTGAATCATATTTGCTTTACCTCCAGTACACTCTATTAAAACCAGGAAGAAACAAAAACAACAAAAATGAAAACATATAATTTCCTTTTTTAGATTCTACAAGTTCTGTGATGACCTTGACCTCAAATGAAGATGTGGAGTCTTATCAAGATGATTCAGACAGTGACAGAGATGATGATTTTTCTGATTCTGGTAAGTAGATAATATAACTGGCATTAAAGGGGAACGCAACCTTAAAAGTTATTGTGCTTTAAAGAAAAGAACTTTACAAACAATGAATTTTGACACAAATCTGATCAAAATCGGTGAAAAATTAAGTAAGTTATAGACAATTGAATATTTTAACATCGATGGAATGGGTGCCGCCATTTTAAATATTTAATGAGGTTTCATAAAAATTGAAATTTGTTTCATAAAGGGAGGTATTCTCATAAAGTTGGTTTATTTTGGGGGAAATGATTGCTTGTCAAAAATAAGCAGCAAAATTATTCTTAAAACCCCTTTATAATTTGGTTTGCATATTTAATTTGGGCTGTGTGACATCACAAAGCCTACAGTATGGCGGCATCCATGACAGCCATTTTAAATATATTCAAACCACCATAACTTCCTTATTTCTAGGCCAATTTTGAAAATTCTTGCATCAAAATAAATGGCTTGTTAAGCACTTTACTCCAAGATACTTACACTTTAAGAATTTTTCTTTATACAACCAAATAAGCCTTTCTTTTCCTATAAAAAGTATTGATATTTTTCTTTTTTCTCCAAAACAAATATGGGGTGGGTACTCATTAGAAGCACCTTGCTGAGGGCTTCTTATGAGTACTGACAGCGTATGTTTTCTTTGGAGAAATAAGAAAAATATTTGTCATGATATTTCTCTTATCAGGAACCATGCACATATATAGACATGATAAATTGCAACTAGGTTATGTGACATATAATGTCATTGAAGTAAATAATCTCTCAGGTGAATGTTATTTAAGGATTACAATACATCAATTAAAACATAGTACATCAATTTATTGCTTGAAACAGTGAGATTTAAAATAAAAGTACATTCCTATTTACAGTAAGTATTCGAACAAACAGGTTAGAGCAAACAGAGTAGATAAAGATCAGATGCCACAAAATGTGTCATCTGATCAGGATCTACTCAGTCATATATCTAGCCATTTTAAACACATTAACCCTTGTCCTGCTGAACCCGGATATACCCCGTTTTGCAAACAGTGTAGATCCAGATCAGTTGGCTTCTGAAGAAGCCAACTGATCTGGATCTGCACTGTTTGCCATCAAGTATGCAAATTTATAGCAACAATCTGGATCAAGTAACCTGATTGGCTGAAAATTAGAAGTGGGCGTGGCATCTTTATTTATTCAGCAGGACAAGGGTTAACAGATATTTAAATATGGACTTTTTCAGATCATAGGCAAAGTGTGGTAAGGAGATAAGAAGTCAAAATAAGAGTAAATCGAGGGTTGAGCGCAAGACTATGGTAACTCAAACATATTTTAGAAACCCTTGTTTAGGGGCAACTTGGACTCCTTTGTAAACAATGCAAATTTAGGTGCCATTGCTCATATGAGCAATGGCACCTAAATTTTCATTGTTTACAGAAAGAAATGTTGTAATCTTCATAACGCCTTCATGGGGAGGAGATTAGGTTTGGGGAAAAACAACCATCTGACTTACGCTAGTCTTGCGCTCAACCCTCGAAATATGGTATGCAATATAGGGAAACTTTAGATGAAAATAATATAGCAAGAATGTAGTGGTAAATGGTTTCTGGCAAAAGAATGTGCACAATACTGGTTAACCGCTTAGAGGACTAAGCCTGCCCAGTAAACTTGTGGTTAGGTAAACTGACCGCACTCGACATGACCCCATTGGGTTGACTGGGCCATAAAACCTCAACACAAACAAACAAACAAAATGTTTAGATGAGAGGGGTAAACAAATATTTTTTCTTCCATTTTCTTTTTTTTTTTCAGATTATGAGGGCAGCCAGGACCTTGGTTGTCTTGATCCGTCCGAGAGTTTAGTCACAAAGGGCAAAGAGAAACAGTATTTCTGGCAATACAATGTACAGTCAAAAGGCCCTAAAGGGACAAGGGTTCACTTTGATATGGAAGAGGACCCGCATGTGTTAAATGACTTTGAAGATCCAGTGTTTGATCCAAAGAAGACAAACCTTGCTGGAGTTGGTGTAACAATAAAGCATGGCGGCAAGGCAAGGAAAGGTGATGGGAATGACATTGTGCCAAATCCTCGTAAACTCTGTCAGATTGGTCTGAAGTTACGTAAAATTTCAAAACAGATAAATGACTTTACACCAGTAAGTGAACTTCCCTCTCATGCTAGGAGTAAAACAAGAAAAGAGAAGAATAAGCTTGCTTCTAGGTAAGTACTGACAAGTTTCCAGATAACAGAAGACATAGCTCCAGATTAGAGGGGGTAGCCACACAATATTTTTCCTGTCTTTTTTCCATGAAAATGTGTGTTGTGAATACTCCTCAACAATACATTTTTGTAGAGAAATTTTATAAGAAAAATATCTACTTCTGAATGAAAACAAGTGCCTTATCTGGAGCTGTGAGAAAACAATTGCCCCTCTCCAAATAGAAAATAGACTTTGCAATCTGTTCCTGTTAGACTCAGATTGGCCTGCATATCTGCAGTCTGATCTGAGTTTTCACAGGTTGCTAATATGATATATGGACTTTAAACATTTTGTTAGAAAACTATGTTAGCTAGACTTTTGTTGTTAGTTTTCTTATGCCCCCACTATGAAGGAGGTTGTATAGTTCTAATGTTCATCATACGCACTGATTTGAAACTTGCAGCAAAGTAAGAAAAATAGGCAGAGCATGTGCATAAAGGTTACAAAACTCTGATCAAATTTTTATTGCTAGAGTTACATACCCTTGATTTATTTAGAAATTTGGCCTTATACACTTGACATAGTAGTGTTCATGTCTCTGCAACTTCTACAGTTTTCAAGATGATTTGAAACTTGCAGCAAAGTAAGAAGAATGTAAGTTTGGCATGTGCATAAGGGTCACAGAACTCTGATCAATTTTTTATTGCTAGACTTACATACCCTTGATTTATTTAGACATTCAGTTTTATAGTTCTTTTACCCTTAAAGTCAAGGAGGAAATAGTGTCACTTACAAATCACAGATACATGGACATGGACACATGGATGCATGAACAGATGGGGATGACATGGTCCCGGATATGTTTTTATGCCCCCCCCCCCCCTCTGGTTTTCAGTGGGGGGTTGGGGGATGCATATAGTATCAACGCTGTCCATACGTATGTCCGAATCGTCCGTACCTTCCATACGTAATGAAAATGGTTTCTGTTTGATATCTTTTGAAAAGATTAGTGTATTAGATTCAAATTTTATACACAGCTATATAATCATAAAATGTAGGTCAAGTTCGATTTAGGGTAAAATCCACCAATTATTATACCCTGGCATACGAAGTATGTCAAGGGGTATATAGTTTTCGTCTTTTCATCCGTTCGTCTGTTCATCCATGTGTGTGTCCGTATGAATGTTAACATTTTGCGTCAAAGTTTTGCGTGAAGTTTTTTCCTTTTGCATATATTTTTGATTAGTGTTACTACTAGATGATTACAGAATAGCTGACGTCATTCTGCTGATGCTGCTAACTCAAGGTCAAGGGCATGGACTTAGAAAATAGTGTGATGTTTACGTCAAAGTTTTACGTGAAGTTTTTGTCTTTTGCTTGTATTTCTAAAAGCTTTGACTTAAGGTTATTAATGTGTGATTTGTACTACTGCTGGATGATTACAGAATAGCTGACATCATCCTGCTGCTACATCTACTGACCAAAGATCAATAGCTGACACCATCCTGCTGCTACAGCTACTGACCAAAGGTCAAGGTTGTGAACTTAGAAAAATTGTGTGATGTTTACGTCATAGTTTTATGTGAATTATTGTGATTATGCATTGTATCTTTGCTATTACTTAGTTTATTTGTATGAAACGTTGAACATGAGTTCAGTTCAGCATGATGGGACATGGGAGTCACTTTGACCTACTTTTCACGGTCCTGTGATTTTGCCTTTAATCTTTACTTCTACTTGATGCATTTGCATGACACTTTGGCTATAAGTTCAGTTCAACATGAAAAATAACTTGATAAAACAGGTGGGTCACTGACCTATTTTTCATGGTCCAGTGGTTTTGCCTTATATCTTTACTGCTACATGATGAATTTGCATGAAAGTTTGGATATAAGATCAGTTCAACATGAAAAATAACCTGATAAGACATTTGGATCACTGTGACCTACTTTTTTATGGTCCAATGATTTTGCCTTGTTTCTCAAGTATATGTAGGTCAGTGACCTATATTTTATGGCCCAGCAAATTTGCTTCATATCTTGAAGACTATTTACTCCAGGAAAGTTGTACTTGGGATGATAGAACAGTGTCACTCAGAGACTGATATTGTAAACTATATCTTTCCTTCATTGTCATTAACGTTAAAATATTTTATAATTAAGAAATGGCACTGGCAGGGGGTATTCATGACCCTCTGGGAACTTGTCTAATTATGGGAGTTATGGCCCTTTTTCAACTTTGAAAAATGGTTTCCGTTCGATATCTTTTGAAAAGATTAGTGTATTGGATTCATATTTTATACTGGGTATATAATTATAAAAAATAGGTCAAGTACGATTTAGGGTAAGAGCCACCAATTATTTTGGGAGTTAGGCCCTTTTTCAACATTGAAAAATAGTTTCCATTTGATGTCTTTTGGAAACATTAGTGTATTGGATTCATATTTAATGCACTGGTATATTATCATAAAATAGAGGTCAAGTTTGCTTTAGGGTAAAATCCACCCATTATTATGGGAGTTATGGCCCTTTTTCATCTTTGAAAAATGTTTTCCTTTCAATATTTTTTGAAAAAGATTGGTGTATTGGATTCATATTTTATACACAGGTATATAATCATAAAATATAGGTCAAGTTCGATTTAAGGTAAAACCCGCCAATTATTATGAGAGTTAGGCCGTTTTTCAACTTCAATTTTTGCAAAATACCTGGGTGCGGGTGAGGATGGCCCCTTGGCGGGGGCATCTGTATCATATTGATGCATTTCTAGTTGTTTTTTTTTGGTTTTTTTTTGTTGTTTTTTTTCCAAAAACAAACACTGCAGTGCAAATAATAATGACTTTTGGCTTCGCACTAAACACTAGCATTTAATGCACTGACCCAAGTTAGCTGCACATTCACACAGTGAGCCAGGATCTTTCCCTGTTTTAATTCTAGAAAGTACAAAAGACTTAAGGGGAATGGTACAGTTGGTAGATTTTCTGCCATTTATGACAGACTGTCTTGGTAACTTTTGTGACTTCCTGTTTGCTTTCCCTTCTGAAAAGGGGTCTACTTTGAACAGAAAGAAAGCCAGAAGCTTCATTATGGCCATAATTAATGTGTAAATCTCAAACTTACACTTCCAGGGCATGTCGACTGAAGAAAAAAGCTCAACATGAGGCCCACAAGGTGAAGCTACATGGGCTGGAACTGGAACATAGGATGTTGTTGAAAGTGATTGGTATGATAAGGGGAGAACTTGTTGAAAGAATCCAGAGTGAAGACCGAGAAAACATGCCACTGCTATCAGAGAGGCTGGATCAACTCATTAAAGAACATTTAGGTATGTGTGTTGGTTTGGGTATTTGTTGCAGTAAGAACAAATGATAAAGAAAATATATAGACATTGCTGTATATATCATTCCAGCAAACTGTCAGTGGCTTGTTTTAATCATAGCTTTAGATAAGATGCTCTTTTCTTTAAGCCAAAAGGTTGTGTGTTTTTTTCTCCACAAAAATGTGCTTAGTCATATGTCTAGATAAGAGGGGGTATCAGGTTAATATTTTTCTTATTTCTTCACGAAAACATATGTTGTGGGTACTCATTAGAAGTGCCTCGGCGAGTCGCTTCTAATGAGTACCCAGAACAGGGCTCTGGAAATTCTGAAATCTGAATCTGTCCAGCCGATGATGATGAAGTCATCAATGAGCCCATTTCCAAAAAAAAAATTTAATATTGCCTGTCATGAAAACAAATGACAATTGGCAGTCCTATAACTCCTTTTAAATAATACACCTCAACTCTGTTATATGACGGAAGTCTGGGATAAGGAGCATGATCAAAGCTGGCATCATCAATAAATACAGTCAGTTATGTAAAACGAAAGAAAGAAGAAGAAAAAAAAGGGGGACGATTTTGTTGTTATTTCCACCTAGATAACTATTTATAAACAACTGATTCCCATCTTGTGTAAGCGCGAAGACGGCGTGAAACAGGAGAGACGGAACGAAACGACTTTCATAGACCTAATTAGTTCTAATAAAAAAAAGGCCTGCGCCACAGACTTTTTGCAGTTTTCAATGTTTCAAGATCTGACCAGACTGCTTAAATTTTAAGCACTGACCAGTTTGTCTAGCGCAAGTGGTGCATTATTTTTACCGTGAAATCTATCTTGAATTATACTTGCATGTTACAGCTGTCAACAAAAAAAAAAAAAAGGAAACAAACCATAAGACCCAGATCAGACACCGTTATATGCGACATCTGATCAGGACGTACACGGTTTGGGAATTAATTTATCAAATCTGGGACCGACAAACCATGTTTATCAAAACAAAAAAGATGAGGAAGAAAACGGGTGTGTTCAAGCAGTGCATTCTTTTATCACCCTCAGTTAAAGTGACCTTTGATCTTTTGGACATGCCGACTGCACCTGATGTTTTGCAGACAGCGTATTCACACATGTCACACAAATGGATTAATTATCAGACTACCGTTACTGATGATTCGTGTTAATCGCTTGTTTACCACACAAAGAACAGTGAAGTGTTGATTTTTTGACAATGTTTGGATAATGACGTAATTAATTTGTGCTGCGGTAGGTTGCCGTTATTCATCTGTCTCTCCAATATACATGTACTTGTCAAATGACCGTTTAGAGCCTTTTAACTACCATAATATCGCATTTAAAAGGTGCGCGGACATTGTCAGTTTGGGAAGACTTGACCGTTTGTGATTTTGTAAACATCATTGATTCGTGAAAATTGGTTGGTTGGGGAAAAAATGGGGTTCAAGGCCCAAACCTGTTGGACCGAATTATTAACATTTTGGGGTATTTGAAACCGGTCCAGAATTTTTATTTTCGGTCCAGACCGGCTATTTTCCGGTTTTCCGGAGCCCTGACCCACAACATATGTTTTCTTGGAGAAATTAGAAAAATATCAATACTTTTGGATTGAAAAAAGTGCCTTAACTAAAGCTATGGTCAGCCTTCTCATTAAAAGTGCCTGACTGATGTGCTTCTAATGAGAATCCACAAATATTTTCACAAAGAAATAAAACATTATTTAGCGGGATACTCCTTTTATCTGGAGCTATGTGTAATCAAACTAAATTCAGATTCAGTTTGAAAGTGACATTCATGTGTCAATTCTGATGAGTTATAGACCCTGATAAATGTTAAACATTTCCATCTATTAGTTTAAGTGCAATAACAACTTTCTTTCACCCAATTTAAACAATCTCCATATAGTGACTTAAAAGTGAGAAAAAGACATTTAATTTGAAATGCACTGCAATATGTAATTCTGATACAAGTTACACAATATGTGCAATTTGCAGGAAGTATCTTGGAAGCAGTGCCTTGCACTCTGCAAGGCTGAGTAAAACTTTTGGAAATTACATTTTTTCTTATTTTTCACAGAAAATAAGTTTTGACATTTCAGCAAATTGTATCCTTTGGAGATTGTCTACATGCAATGTAAGACCATATTTTCTGAAAAAAAAAAAAAAAAAAGAATAAGAAAAATACCAATTTGTCATGCAGATTTTGTTTATGAACATAGAGTGCTAAAGGTTAATGACATTTTAGTTTCAACAGATACCAAAGGACTGATTTCACACAATACTCTCAAGTACTTTTATTTTCTTCCCTTTTAAAGGGTTTTAACTCAGCTTCAAATGTATGGGTTCTTTTAATCCTTGTCCTGCTGAACCGGGATATGTCCAGCCTTTTGTATCAACAACCTGGATCAGGTAATCTTATTGGCCAAAAATTAGAAGTGGGTGTGGCATCCGAATTTATTCAGCTTGACAAGGGTAATTGCAACCCAAGTGGAGTACCACAAGCTGTTTACAATTTTGCACTGCTGGAGTTACTATCATAGCTCATGATAAAAAGGAATTTTTTTTTTGTTGTTGTTATTTTTGTATGTTTTAGCACCAGAACCTGTCTTGCAGCCCAATTGTGGGTATTCATTGGAATAGCCTAGGTGAGGCAGTTCCAGTGAGTACCCATACAGTGTAAAAAATGAGAAAAATTGTCCTTAACCCTTGTCCTGCAGAATAAATTAAGATGCCATGCCCATTTCTAATTTTCAGCCAATCAGATCATTTGATCCAGATTGTTGATATGGATTCACATACTTAATGGCAAACAGTGCAGATCCAGATCAGTTGGCTTCTTCAGAAGCCAACTGATCTGGATCTACACTGTTTGCAAAGGCAGGACATATCCAAGTTCAGCAGGACTAGGATTAATAAACAGGATTTGTATCATCTTTTATCCAGACCTATGAGACTGCACTGCTTCTGGCACATTGACAAAGCTTGTATAACCTGAGCTGGTGGTCACTAATTACTGACAGATAACAAGTATACAGCTGTCAGTAGCTTTACTACTGTTGTTTTTGTGCCTAGTCTGAGTGGCTCAATTGGTAGTGTTCCATCCCTTTTTTTCAGCTAGAAAGTACTGATAAATATTTTGGCCAAGGCAAAGCATTTCCTACAAGATTGTATGTGCACCCATTGAAGACTCAGATCAGCCTTTACATCTACACAGTCTGATCAGTCATTGCAGGGCACACTGTGGGGAACCAAGTATCCAAAGCATCCTACAATCAGTGCCCTAGATAAGGTTTTAAGCAATTCGGTATTTTGGTCTATTTTTACCCGCCCATTTCTCATTGAATTGGGTATCAGGATTTTTCTTTTGGGTACCCTGTTATATTAATGGGAGCAAAATTTGCTGATAATTGGGTATTTATTACCTCATAGATTTAATTTGAATTGCTTGTTTCAAAATTTTAATTGGGTAAGTACCCAAAAAAGCAGCTTATCTAAGATGCTGCTACAATAGCAAAGACTCTGATCAGACTATACAAATACCAGGGATGGGAAACTTCAGGATTGAAAACTTCGATTTTAGGCATGAAATTTCATTTTTACACTTGTTCACAAGACCATTCTTTTGTGTCAAAAGTAGTTATTTGGGTTAATATATGCCTGAAATAACTTTAAAAACTAATTTTTAAAGTAATTACTAGTTGCATAACTCCAGATAGGAGGGAGTTTTCACATAATGATTTACCTGTTTCTCAATAAAAACATATGTTGTGGGTACTCATTAGAAGGGCCTCGGGGTGTGAGTACTTATTAGAAGTGCCTCCCTGAGGCGCTTCTAATGGGTACCCACAACACATTTTTGTTGAGAAATAAGAAAAATATTACTAGTTTTGGACAGAATTTTTAGATTTCAGGATTGATTATTAACAGCTATTCTCACCCCTGAAATAGGTAGGCTGATCTAATTTGATACACCAGTTTCTGATAAAAATGCAGGGGTCTTCACTATTTACCGTTCCATTAAGTAATTTAAGAAAAACTACATAAAAATCAAAATTTAGACAATAAAAGTGTGGAATAAAGTGTTCAATTTTTTAGGAGATTTACAGTAACTGAAAGATTGTTGAAAGTGATGTTAAAAATATTTCATGATCAATTCTTTCGTGGAGATTGATCATGAAATATTTTCTACGGTCATTCTCTCCCTTCTGCTGATTCAAGAAGGGCAGTTGTCAGTTTCTGGCAAGAGAATGTGCACAATACTGGTTAACCGCTTAGAGGACTAAGCCTGCCCAGTAAACATGTGGTTAGGTAAACTGACCGCGCTCGACATGACCCCATTGGGTTGACTGGACCGTAAAACCTCAACACAAACAAAACCTCAATTCAAACACACAAATTTGTTACATTTGTAGATATGATGATAGCTGGGCATACCAGTGACTATGTTAACAAAGTGATCCGGGCAGTAGAAGCTGGTGACAACACTGGAGGTATAGAGATCAGAGCTTCAAGATCCTACCCACAGGAGCTGCACAACTGATTGACTGCTCTCATATCCACAGGAACTGGTCAGAGATGCAAACACTGAAGATGAAGGTCGACTTCAGAAGTAGACAGACCCATGAAAGATCCCAGGGAAGCAGTTTTCTCAGTGTAGATACATGAACTTTTCAGCTTTTTTTTTGTTCTAGAGAAGGTACACCCTTCTAACCAAAACTTTTGATGATCTTCTTATGGCTCCACAGAAAATGAATGTTGTGGGTGGATGCTCATTAGAAGTGCCTCACCAAGGTGCTTCTAACGACATAGCTCCAGATAAGAGGGGGTATCCACATAATATTTTTCTTATTTCTCCATGAAAATATATGTTGTGGGTACTCATTAGAAGTGCCTCTCTGAGGCACTTCTAATGAGTACCCACAACATATGTTTTCATGGAGAAATAAGAAAAAATATCTGCATTGTTTGGTTGGTGCTTTATTTAGAGCTGTGGATGAATACCAACAGCATAGGTTTTTTTCTCCACTGAGATGCTTTTAACGAGTACCAACAACTTTTTTTGTGGAGAAATAAGAAAATTCTTTATCTGGATAACCCTATCTTCTAGAGCTATGTTGATTAGAGTTGTGGCCAGATATGAGGGGGTATCCATATAATATTTTTCAATCGAAAAAATATGCCTTATCTGGTACTATGGTACATGCTCTATAGTGGTAATATTCTGAAATACCAGTATTTTGATGGTGTCTTATGAGGTGGAAACAGAGCATATGAGGCCTGGTTATGGTTGGTAGATTGTATTTGCCTTGTCATTCACATGACTTAGTTCAGTACAAACCTATTGTAATAACTCTAAGTAATGGGAGAGATAGACCTTTGAAAACAGTGTAGACCCAGATCAGATGCAGCAGAATACGACATTAGGATCTACACAGTTTGCCATACATACATACAGCAATATTTTAGACACATCAACATGTAGTAGAATGGACAATTTCAAATTTTAGGACAAGTATGGTAAGTAGATAAGGTGTCCCAATATTTAGGGTAAATACAGTAATTCCCACACCTCATCATAGTCACACACAGCTGTACAAAACCACTGAGAGCTTGTATATTAATATGGTAAAAGACATAAAAGGGTTAATATGAATTATGAAACATACAAGAGAGCTGATAAATGTAAATATGTAAATGCATGTACATGAAACCTCTGCATAACTCAAGAGGGCGCTATCAGAAAAATATTATTTCTTTTATGAGTTATTGAAAGCATATGTTGTAGGTACTCATTAGAAATACCTCACTGAAGACAAATATCAACATTTTTTTATTCACTGAAAAATGCACCTTGAGTTGTGCTCATTATGTACATTTCAGTAAATTTTGCTAAGCATGAACATGTGATCATAGCTAGTATATTTAAATTTGTTTTCTCAAAATGTTGCTATTTTGTTAACAGTTTCTGCTCCATTTTGCATTTTCATTGTTTTGAATAACACCATAAGGACTGAATAGAAATGTCAATATTTGGGAAGTTTTTTTTTTTTCAATACTTCAAACTGTGATATATGATAACAAATCTATATATTAACAACAAATGAAGATTTACCCCAATTTCCCTCATATAAGATAACAGACTGACTCTTGTTTTGTCATCAGTAGCTAAAAAAGAAATAATGAGGAAAAATTAGACAGATGTAGACCCTTGTCCTGCTAAATCTGGATATACCTTGCCTTTGCAAACAGTGTAGATCCAGATCAGTTCTGAAGAAGCCAACTGATCTGGATCTGCACTGTTTGCCATAAAGTATATGAATTTATAGCAACAATACTGATCAAGTAATCTGATTGACTGAAAATTAGAAGTGGGCATGACATCTTAATTTATTCAGCAGGATAAGGGTTAATTATATACCTGCCTTGACTGCTTAAGTAGATTAGAATACCTATATCTCCAGATAAGAGGGGAAATCCAAAATATTTTTTTCTAATTTCTCTTCAAAAATATATGTTCATAGGTCTAGATAAGAGTGGGTATCAGGTAAATATTTGACTTATTTCTCAATGAAAACATATGTTATGGTTACTCATTAGAAGCACCTCGGTGAGGCACTTCTAATGATTACCCACAACATATGTTTTCATTGAGAATTAGGAAAAATACAGATATTTTTTGGTTGGAAAAAGCACCTTATCAAGAACTATGATGTTGTGGATATTCATTACAAGCACCTCACTGAGGCACTTCTAATGAGTACCCTCAACATGTTTACTTTGAGAAGTAAGAAAAAATCTCATTACTTTTAGGCTGAAAATAGTGTCTTGTCTGGAGCTATGATACCACACTAGAATACAGGATGTAAAAAGTCTTATTTCGCCTTAAAAACATATATAATGGATATTCGGTGCCTCGGTGATGGATATTCGGTACCTCAGTGAGGCACTTCTAATGAATACCTACAGTATATGCCTTCATGGAGAAATAAGAAAATATTAATATTTTTAGGTTGAGGCACTTCTGTCGGTTTGTTACCAAGCTCAATATTGACAAGTGACTGTTTCATTTTAATTCTCTTACCGTGTTTCCCTAAGTATTTGAAGTAAAAAATATATTTTTCTGCAACTACCTCTCTTATCTAGAGGCCTAAGCAAGCAGTGTAGACTCCAGAACAGATGCTGCAGTATGTTGTGTCTGATCAGGGTCTGCCCTGTGTTCCTTTGCCACTCATCCAGCAGTTGTTAGACTCATCAGCAGTTGGACTCAGCATTACGAAAACACGCCTATTCAAATATATAGCAAATTTCATCTCCAAAAACTTGAAAATTTTCAGGTAAAAACTCTCATGTTTTTCATATTTCTGCTCAAAACATAGATTGTGGGTACTCGTTAGAACCTGTTTTCAAGCAAAAATAAGAAAAATAATGTATACCCCTGTAAACCCCACTTTTACTATATTAAAGTGGGGTTTAAGGGGGTCAACATTATATAGGCATGTTTTCGTGATGAATTAGACAAAGTGTACAAATATCAAGGATAAATTCATTTTTTCCAAATCTTTAACATTTACCGCAGTCTGGGCTAATTCATCAGATGACAAATTCATATTTTTCTTAAAATTTCCTAGAAAACAGGATTTGACAGTTCATGCAAATTGTCTCCATTGGAGACAATTTGCATAAAATGTCAAAACCTGTTCTCATGGAAAAAATAAGAAGAAATATTTCTATATGTTGTCTGCTGAACATTTTTCCCAGAGTGCTAAGTGTTAAATTGTACATATAATCAGACTGTGATATCTTAAGCAACTGTTGCCTCTCAGATTTGTAAATAATTCTCATATTTTTCATATTCATGAATGTGTGAGCAGGGAACCAGGCACTTCTGTTACTGCATTTACCCGATATACCGCGACACTTTCCATACCATACTTGTCCTAAAATTTGAACAAGTCTATTTTACTTTCTGCTGATGTGCCTGATAAAATACTGGATGAGAGGCAAATAGTATAGACCCAGATCAGACTCTTAGCCCTTGTCCCACTGAACCTGGATATACCCTGCTTTTGCAAACAGTGTAGATCCAGATCAGTTGGCTTCTTCAGAAGCCAGCTGATCTGGCTCTGCACTGTTGGTCATTTAGTCTGTGAATTTATATCAACAACCTGGATCAAGTAATCTGATTGGCTGACACTTAGAAGTGGGCGTGGCTTCTTAATTTATTCAGCATGACAAGATTTAACACTTAGCACTTGATAAGATGCTATTTTCAATCCAAAAGTATTGATTTTTTCTCCACGAAAACAAAAGACGTGGGTACTCATTAGAAGCCCGCCCTGGATGAGGCTCTTCTAATGGGAATGCCAAAACATACGTTTTCGTGAAGAAATATGAAAAATATTTACCCGATACCCACTCTTATCTACACCTATGGTAACAAGCTGCATGTGATCTGGGTCTACAGGCCCATCTGTCCCAATGCATAGGGTTATTATGGTATGTCGTAGCACAGTCCTAGACACAATGCTTTTTCAATCGAGACATGTTATTTTTCTTATATATCCACTTGTGCATATGTTGTGGGTACTTACCAGTCTCAGCTTTTCTGTAAATCTGTTGAGTAATATATTTACCCAAAATATTCAGATAACATATTATCATACTTGTCATAGAATTTGAACATCTGAACAGTGTAGATCCTAAGTAGATGTTACATTCTATGTCACCTGATCTTGGTCTACATTTGTTTGCTCAGGCTTGTCTGTCTGAACACCTAGATAAAATATGCATAGCTCCAGATAAGAGGGGTACCAGTACCATTTTTGTTTATTTTTTACAAAAATGTATGTTAGCCCTTTTCCTGCTGAGCCTGGATATATCCAGCCTTAGCAAACAGGGTAGATCCAGATCAGTTGGCTTCTGAAGAAGCCAACTGATCTGGATCTGCACTGTTTGCCATTCAGTATTTGAATTTGTATCAACAACCTGCATCAAGTAATCTGATTGGCCGGCAGTTAAAAGTGGGCGTGGCATCTTAATTTATTTAGCATGACAAGATTAGGGTACTCATTAGAAGTTCCTTGGAGGTGCTTCTGATGAGTACCCACAACATATGATTTCATGGAGAAATGAATGAACAAAAAGTACCAATATTTTTCTTACATATTTTGCCACAAAAATATGCTGTGCTACTCATTACAAGTGCCTTGCCAAGGCTCTTTTTTAATGAGTAACCACAACATACGTATTCATGGAGAAATGAATACCCACAACATTATGTATTTTTAGTGAAATAAGGAAAATATCAGTACTTTTTTGATGGAAAAAAGTGCCTTATTTAGAGCTTTCTCTACTCAGCTTACTAAGTAATTCTGATGAGGAGACCCCCTACATATATTTTAACTTACAAAAGATTAATAGATAAAAAAATTGATTGATATTTATCAGAGAAAGTAAGTAGACATATCTTGTTCTTTGGAGATAGCTAACATAAAATAGTGTCCTATTTTCTCTGCAAGGAGCTTCAATATTTTGAATACTTACAAGATAGGTGTTGGCTCGGACCTAATAATGTATATTGGGTCCAAGGTTTTGATATAAAACTTTGCAGATTACTTCCTCTAAGGTGGAGTATTTATTGACAATTCTGGGATATTTTTTCTTCTATTGGTATAAAACGATTTGTAGTGGATACTCATTAGAGGTGTTCTTGCTAAAAATATGTTTGTATTGGGAAATAAAGAAGATTATCCCAGAATTAACCCTTGTCCTGCTAAACCCAGATATATCCTGCCTTTGCATACAGTGTAGATCCAGATCAGTTGGCTTCTTCAGATGCCAACTGATCTGGATCTGCACTGTTTGCCATTATGTATATGAATTTATAGCTTCAATCTGGATCAAGTGATCTGACGGCTGAAAATCAGAAGTGGGAGTGGCATCTTAATTTATTCAGCAGGACAAGGGTTAACAAATACTCCCCCTTAACAAGACCTTTGCCCAACTGCAGCTTTGTCTTCCTTGTATAATGCAGATTTTACTGTGACAGTTTAAATCATTTAATAACATAAATTAATGCTGGCAAAGCCATTGAAATGACCATGCTGTGTTCCATGATTTTTCATTATCAGTAAAATTAGTTTATTTTATTTCTTCGAAGGTATTCTTTTCTCCAACAGACTTTATTGTTTATAGGTAACATGTTCAACACAATGTGACTTGTTGGGATCTGCTGTCAGATAGAAAAGTTTTCTGTAATTTTTAAAGCATTTTTACATAAACATTCTTTTTTAACCCTTAAAGCGCCAGTCACAACTATTGTCGTCTGCTTTGTCATCTGCGTGTGATTTTAAAAGTCATTTTTGCAAACAGTGTGGACCCAGATCAGACTGCTCCTTTAGGAGCAGTCTGATCAGGGACCACACTGTTTGCCTGTATGCAAGAGTAGGCTTGAAAAGTCTGCAAGAATATTCAGCAGACGACATAAACAGACGACATTTTCAGATGCAGTTTTTCTTGGCACTTTAAGGGTTAATTTAAAACTATTTATTTTGATCATAAATTATTCAGTTTTTTTGTGTAATAAACAGTATATGTGTTCTATTTGATAGTTTTGTCAAAATAAAAAGATCAAATATTGCAGTGATGAAGATAATTACATAGCTCCAGATAGTAGATAGTTTTCTTAGTATCTATGAAAACACAGGTGGTACTCACTAGAAGCATCTCACCTAGGTGCTTCTAATGAATAACCACAACATACCATAATAACCCTAAGAATCGGGACAAATAGGCATTTGCAAACAGTGTAGACCCAGATCAGACACCGCAGAACATGGTGTCTGATCGGTCTACACTGTTTGTCAAACACATAGCAATATTTTAGACACATCAACAGGTAGTAGAATGGATTACACTACAACCTCTTTATAACACAGTTTGTTATAACATGGTTTAGGATATAACACGGTTCAAAGATGGATCCCAAAAATGTATAGATCATATTGAAAAATGACCATAAATGGTCATTTTTCAATATAATCTATACATTTTTGTTCGGATATAACACGGTTGTTTAACTAACACAGTTTATGCTATGGACCTCAACAATAGTGTTATAAAGAGGTTGTGGTGTATTTCAAATTTTAGGACAAGTATGGTAAGTAGATAAGGTGTCCCAATACTTAAGGTAATTACGGTACTCTTTTATTGGGACTTAGAAAAAATATTTATGTGGATACCCCTTTTATCTTGTGGGTAGCTTTGGATAAGAAGGGGTATCCATTTAATATTTTCTCAGTTCTCCATGAAAACAAATGTTGTGGCTACTCATTAGAAGTGGCTGTGTTTGGTGCTTCTAATGAGTACCCACAATGTATGTTTTCATGGAGAAAAAAGAACAGAATCAGTATTTTTTGGTTGAAAAAGTCATTTTTTAGCTTGCTGAATCATTGAATTAGCTTGAATATTTTAACAGAATTGTCTAATTGGTGACATATTGCTAGATAAGAGTGGGTATCTGGTAAATATTTTTCTTATTTCTCCACATAAACCTGTTGTTTGTACTCATTAAAAGTACCTCACCAAGGCATTTTGGCACCCACAACATATGTTTTCATGGAGAAATAAGAAAATATCAATACTTTTGGACTGAAAAAAAGCATCATATCAAGCATTATGTGTTGACCTAGCCCCAACCATTTTGTCATTCAGCAAGAATGTTTTTGATGCACAATCAGGTATTCAAATGGAAATCTTCAAATTTTAGGATATATTTAGCAGGGGAGTTGTTGAGTATTTGATGATAATTTTGGGATAATTTTCTCCAGTTGGCTATTAAGACCTATGTTGTATTAGAAGCTCCTCATTATAGCACTTTAAGCCTTGTCTCATGTTGAATAAATTCAGATGCCATGCCCACGTTTAATTTTCAGCCAATCAATTTACTTGATCTGGGTTGTTCATAAAAATTCAAAGACTGAATGGCAAACAGTGCAGATCCAGATCAGTTGGCTTCTTCAGAGGCCAACTGATCTGGAACTACACTGTTTGCAAAGGCAGGGTATATCCAGGTTCAGCAGGACTAGGGTTAATGAGTACCCACAACATGGGGTTCTATAAAGAAACAAGAAAAATCCTCAGGTACTCTTCCTTAATTCCTCTGCTGATATAGTAAGGATTTAGACTGTAGGAATATACGGATAATTATGCTATTATAACTTGAGTTTAAAATTTGAAGTTTACCAGGAGAAAGTTAAAAAAAAAAATACTCCAGTGCTCCAGACCTTTGGAATATATATGAAGGACATTTGATTTCTTTTTTTTTTGTTTTGTTTTGTTTGTTTTTTTTGAACTGTAAATTTCAGTTTGTTCATATGAATTAAATGTTTTATATCTGTCATAATCACGATAATAATGTTCCTAGTTGTATTGTTTTGGATATTTGCAGTTTGCTTTTGTTAGATCTAACCCTTAAAATGCCAAGCGAAATTGGAGCAGACAACATTTTATTTTATTTTTCTGAGAAAATAAGGCTTCACATTGCTATCTAGACAAGGTCACATGAAAAGCATTATTTTCTGGGTAAAATAAAACAAATGTTCAAAATATGTTCTGCTGCACTTATGATTGACACTTAAGTGTTAAGAGATGTTATATGAATTGTAGTTCTGCAGGGCCCCAGGATAGGTTGTATTTTTAAATTGAAAGTAATGATACTGTATATACCCTAAGTATTCGGACACCCTAACTCCTTACCATACATAACAAAAACACGCCTATTCAAATATATAGAAATTTTCACCTCCAAAAACAGAAAATTTCCAGATTAAAAAACTCAGATATTTTTCATATTTCTGCTAAGAGCATAGATTGTGGGTATTAGTTAGAACTGCCTCAGTGAGGCAGTTCTAATGAGTACCCACAATCTATGTTCTGAGAAAAATAATATATACCCCTGTAAACCCCAGTTTCACTATATAAAAGTGGGGTTTAAGGAGATCAAAATTATATAGGTATGGTTTCATGATGCTTGTTCTAAAATTTGAAAAAGTAAAACTTACTACCCGTTGTTGTGTCTAACAAATTATTGGACAGTGTCAAACAGAGAAAACTGATGAGATGCGGCATTCTGCAGCATCTCATCTGAGTCTACACTGTTTGCTCTTGCCTGTCTGTCCAAATACTTACACTAAATACCGTACACCTAGCACCAAATAAGAAGAGTAGCCGCAAAATATTTTTCTTATTTCTCCATGAAAACATATTTTGTTGATACTCATTAGAATTGTTTGCTGATGCACTTCTAATGTGTACCCACAACATATGTTTTTGAGGAGAAATAAGAAAACTATCAATACTTTTCAGATGAAAAAGAGAAAACACTTTATCTGGAGCAATGGTTACATTTTAGTTTTTCATGGAAACATATCTTCAGGGTTATCCTAGTATCATCTCAGTGAGAAAATTCTAATGAAATATATACAGTTATTGTCCTAAAATCTTGTATACCAGCTTTTATGACAAAAAATGGCATGTGCAGACATTGCAAATCCAGAGCAGATGGCCTCTGAAGGAAAAGTCTGATCAGGGTCTGCACTGTTTGCTATTTTATCATGTATTTTGTGGAACAAATCCTTAAAAGCAAAATTGAGGCAAAAAAAAGTATAGAACAAAATGTTCTAGATTAATTTTAGGACATTTACTGTATGGCTTGGAAAAATGAACATTTTTGTCAGATTTGAATACCATTTACCTGGGGCACTTAATTTGTTGTTGTTTCCCTTTGTTTAGTGCCATAAGTTGTGTCTAATCAGGTGGGACTGTTCAACATAAACCTGTACCAGTCAGTATAACCACAGACTCTTCTCAGTTCTACTCAGTCCACCCACAGACACATCAGCTCTGCAGACTGTGGCAGGGTACAGTGTAGGACATGTTCAGACTGCATAGGTACATTATGTACAAATTTATGTTGCAAGTCATAACTGTTATAAGAGCATTTTCTAACGTGTTAGCGGTATTAAACCGAATTGTGTTATTTCTTCAATGAACCATAACTTCAGATAAGAGGAGGTATCAGGTAAATATTTTTACCCCCCCCCCCCCCCACCCCCACAAAAAAAAAAAATAACAACAAAAAACGTGGTTAGTGGCTTTTTGTCAGAACAAGAAAGCTCTTGTTAGACTGCCCAGATGGAACATCTGATCTGAGGCCATGTTGTTCACATGTGGGTCAGGTCAAGCAAAAAAGTGCCTTTTGAACATGCACAAAATGCACACATTCAGATCATCCTGCACATACCCAAAGTTTCATCTGGGCCTTTGCTCTCCATTCTGTAGTATCAAATAATTCTGTAAGTGGAAAGTGAAAAAGCCCTGATCAGGCTGCGTGGATGGGCAGGCTGATCTGCTCCTATGCTGTCTGCATATGCCCAATGTTTTCGCAGATGATGTTTTTTTTTTTTTTATATCTTTGTTTTTGTTTGTTTTTTTTGTTTTTTTAAGAAAATGTGAAGTGTTGTCTTATTTATCTGAGAAATAAGAAAAAAATCACAAGTTTATAGTTCTGTTGTCATGATAAATGTTCTTCGAGTTAAGCTCCCTTTTTATACTCTGCCACAGGATAGTGGTGGGGTATTATAGTTTCAGGTTGGTCATTCATCTGTCTGTCCATCCCTCCGTCCATCCATCTGTCTGTCATACGTCCATCCATATTTTCAATAACTTAAGTAAATTTTAATGGATTTTCGCCAAACTTGGTATGTGCATTGATATTGTGGAGATCTGATTTGAGATTGCTAATGGACAAATTTTGTCAATTTTTGATGGAGCTATCTGCCTGAGACATGCCCTTATTTTTGTTTCCAGATGATAAATTGAGTAAATATCGGTGGATTTTCACCAGACTTGGTATGTGCATTGATATTGTGGAGGTCTGATTTGGGATTGCTAATGGACAAATTTCTTCAATTTTTGACAGTTATCTGCCTGACATGCCCTTATTTTTGTTTCCAGACGATAAATTGAGTAAATATCAGTGGATTTTCACCAAACTTGGTACGCGTATGTGCATTGATATTGTGGAGATCTGGTTTGGGATTGCTAATGGGCAAATTTCGTCAGTTTTTGATGGAGTTATCTGCCCGAGACATGCCCGTATTTTTGTTTCTGGGCTATAACTTGAGTAAATGTTGATGGATTTTCACTAAACTGGCAGGGTATTATGTTTGCGGTACTTTTATTTGTGTGTGAAATGGCAAATATAAAAATCCCTGAGCTCAATATAAGACACTTTTTTTCAGCCAGAAAGTATTGATATTTTTCTAAATTCTACATTAAAACAATACAGCCTCATATACAGCCTCACAAATTACCTAGCTGTATATGAAGAAACTTAAATAAAACTAGGTCTCTGATTTTCCTTCTTTTGTGTGCTCTTTTGTTTCCAAAGGAAACCTTTTAGATTTCTATTTGTGATTTTTGTTCTTTTGTGTGTTTCTAAAGGCAACCTTTTAGATTTTTATTTGTAGTACATTAAATGACTTAAAATTTTCTTATTCCAAAGTTTCTGACAAAATGGTTTATGCAGACAGTGCAAACTCAGTACTGGTAAAAAAACAAATTTAGGCCAAACAGTATGGAATAAAGTATGCAAAAGTGTAGGACTCTAACCATACATGTTAGAAGTGCTTTGGCAAGACATACATTTGTATGAATAAATAAAAAAAGTATTTATCTGAATACCCTTCTTCTCTGAGCTCCATGTAACAAAAACTGCTGTTTCAGCTAATTTAACTTTTCGCAGTTAACATAGATTAAATTCCCCCAAAATGTGGCTCAAAAAACCTCAAAATTTATCTGTGGTTTCAGATAAATTGTTATTTTGTAGATAAAAAGGAGCCATTCCATGAGAAAAGTTGTTTTAAGATAAATAGCTATACCTTCAAGGGAGATCACTCTAAGCAGAAACTTCTGAAATGGAACTATTCTAAAGGGGAATTTATACACTTTCAGGGGAGGCAGCTGTCAGGTGTTTTGCCTTCCTTCTTTAAAAGGAAAGAATTGACTCACTTTGGGAGTAAATTCTTTCCTTTTGGAGTAGACCCCTTTTCAGAAGGGGAATCGTATGCAGGAAAGCAAACAAGAAATCACAAAGGTTATCTCCCTTATATAATGCCAGTAATGGAATAAAGTGTTTTGAGTCCCTTTAAAGGAAAGCATTTGCTTGTGTGTGTGTGTTTTGAAGGGAAGATGGATTTGGTAAACCCTTGTCTGCTAGTATGAGTTCTCTTTGAAGAAACCTGTATGAGGACTGACAAGTCCCAATTAAACTTGCCCATCCCCACAGTTTGTGTATTCTGTAGGATTTAATGATTCTATAAGCAGACTGCATAGAGTCTGATCAGACTCCATGGCTGTGAAGGCTGATCTTGGCCTTCACTGTTCATATGCCATAAAATATCTTTCTCACAATATGACCCAAATACACATTGACCTCTTTATAACATGTTGTGTTATAACATGGTTTTGGATATAACACGGTTCAAAGATGAATCCCAAAAATGTATAGATTATATTGAAAAAATGACCATAAATGGTCATTTTTCAATATAATCTATACATTTTTGTTTGGATATAACAGGGTTGTTCAACTAACAAGGTCTATGCTATGGACCCCAACAATAGTGTTATAAAGAGGTTGTGGTGTATATTGTTAGATATTGTTAGTTCTCCAATAAACTTGTTTTTGAATCGTATTAGAATCATCACATTAAGATAATTCTTCTGTGATTCCCGAATATATGCACTATACAATTGGAAAATAGGCATATGCAGATAGCCATTGCTCAGGTCAGCCTGTGCATGTGCGGTCTGATCAGCGCCTTTGCTGTCTGCTTACAGAATCATTGGATACCATAATAACCCTAAATGTTGGGTCAGACAGGCCTGAGCAAGCAGTATAGACCCAGATCAGACTCCATAGAATACAGCGTCTGATCTGGGTCTACATTGTTTGCCACTCATCCAGCACTATTTTAGACACGTCAACAGGTAGTAAAATAGACTTTTTCAGATTTTAGGACAAGTATGGTAAGAAGTTAAGGTGTCCCAATACTTAGGTTAAATATGGTATTGTAGAATATACACCCCAATCTCTTTATAACACTGTTGTTGGGGTCCATAGCATAAACCGTGTTAGTTAAACAACCGTGTTATATCCAAACAAAAATATATAGATTATATTGAAAAATGACCATTTATGGTCATTTTTCAATATAATCTGTACATTTTTGGGTCCATCTTTGAACCTTGTTATATCCAAACAAAAATGTATAGATTATATTGAAAAATGACCATTTATGGTCATTTTTCAATATAATCTATACATTTTTGGGCTTCATCTTTGAACCGTGTTATATCCAGAACTGTGTTATAATGAATCGTGTTATAAAGTGGTTGTAGTGTATCATTATAAAGCAAATGCCCTTATCAGATTAGTTGGCTTGGCTGGCTCATCTAGACCTTTACTGTTCACATGTCCTGAAGATACCTTTTCTCATGGTAGGTCCCAAGTAGTAAAAAAATGCATAGTTCTAGATAAGAGTGGTATCGGGTTAATATTTTTCCTATTTCTCCTCAAAAACATGTTTTGGGTACTCATTAGAAGCACCTCGGTGACAATATATGATTATGTGGAGAAATAAGAAAACAATACTTTTAGTTGAAAATATCTTATCTGGAGCTTTGAAAACTGTTCTGAAGCTCTGGGCCCAGTTGTTCAAAACTAACGATGTGGTTAGTTAATGTATTGTCAAAACTTTGATCATTAAATAGGGCATATGTGCTATTATTTTTGCTGAAAAAATGTGAGTAGCTTTTGCATTTGCAAAAGCTACTCACATTTTTTCAGCAAAAATATCTGTGAATTAATTATTGTACTTACTAGAACAGTTAATATTTTGACTACTAATGAGCTCGTTAAGCTAACAATGCTTTGAACAACTGAGCCCTGTTTAGCATTTTGTAAATGTATAGATTATGTTCCATATTAGCTTTTAGTTGTTATTTGTAAATTAGTGATGTAAATATTTGTGAATAAAGTAAAATATGCTGGTCATATTAACTTGAATTTTTATTGCATATTGTTGTTTATTTGATGGATAATTTGTTGTAGATAATGTTAAATGATCTCTGGTCAAGGCTGTGTGTTAGGAAAGGTAGGTTTGGCTAATATGTGCTATTTTTGCTCTCCAGTTTCAATCATTTTCGACAGGAATAAGGTTGAGATTTTCTGTTAACATTTCTGACATTTATGTGAAAAAAAAATGAATAGTTAAAAATCAGAATATTTAGAATGGCCTTTGTTAGAACTGCTAACAGATTCTGCTTTCAAAATATCATATTCTATAAGGACTTGATGTACATGGTAGATTTTCTGCCTTTATTTCAAGGGAGACAGCTTTTGTGACTTTCTGTTTTGTTTCCCTATGCACAAAGCCCTTTTTGAAAAGGTGCCTACTCTAAAAGGAAAGAATTTGATTCTTTTTCAGGAAGGAACTAAAACAGTTTTAAAGGGTTGCCTCCTTTGTATCGATTCTTCTTAACCCTTGTCCTGCTGAATAAATTAAGATGCCATGCCCACTTCTAATTTTCAGCCAGTCAGATTACTTGATCAGCATTGTTGATATAAATTCACATACTTAATGGCAAACAGCAGATCCAGGTCAGTTGGCTTCTCAGTTGGCTTCTTCAAAAGCCAGTCAGATTACTTGATCAGCATTGTTGATATAAATTCACATACTTAATGGCAAACAGCAGATCCAGGTCAGTTGGCTTCTTCAAAAGCCAACTGATCTGGATCTACACTGTTTGCAAGGCAGGGTATATCCGGGTTCAGCAGGACAAGGGTTAAGCTTTACACTGGGCAAATCAGTCAGATTTTTCATCAGTGGCAACCTTGCTGATTTCTGCCACTCCCATCCCCACCCTCAGTGTATGGTATTTGACCTTTAGATAAATCAGATTAGCCTAAGATAAATGAGACTCGCGTGACTACCTGTTCTCTGTGATAAAATCAGCAGTTCACTATTTCCGATAGGTGTAAGTATGAATCCCTCTTAGTGTTGGAATCTTTTCATCACGAAAACATGCCTATATAATTTTGACCCCCTTAAACCCCAGTTTTATATAGTAAAATTGGGGTTTACAGGGGTATACATTATTTTTCTTATTTCTGCTCAAAAACATAGATTGTGGGTACTAGTTAGAACTGCCTCGCCGAGGCAGTTCTAACAAGTACCCACAGTCTATGTTTTGAGCAGAAATATGAACAATATCGCCATTTTTGTCTGGAAATTTTCATTTTTTTGGTGGTAAAATTTTCAGTATATTTGAATAGAGTTGTTTTCATAATGATGACTAAACATTTGGATAGTTTGGCTCCTTACCCTACTTACCCTAAAATATGAACAAGTCGTATGAGTCTTATGACAACTGATGAGGTACAAGTATGTGACATAATGGCAAAAAGTGTAGACCCTAATGGAGCTTTTCTCTTTAGGTCTAGACTGTTTTCCCAGGCCTGTCCTTCTGAGTATTTACTGAAAATATGGCACGAGGTGCCCCCTTTATCACCTTATCCTAAAATGATTGAAAGGCTGTTGGTGGTTTGTGAAAACACTAAAAATATTGGCATTTCTGAACACATAGCCTTGTGAATTGTGATAAAGAAATGATCTGTCTGGGTTGTTGTACATGTATATAGCAAATTCTATCAGTATTTTGACATTTTTTTTTTTTTCTCATTTTAATGTATCAAACATGGTTCAGTTTTTATCGATAATACATTTTTAAGAATTATAAGTTAAAATAATAGTTGTGTTACTACATAATGAGCCATTCACAACAGCAAAATACGTTATTTTAAAGTTTTTTTCAGAGAATATAAGGCTTGATGTTTCACATGTAACTGATGATTCATGTGAAATGTCATGATTATATTCTCTGACAAAATTTAGAACATCATCTGCTACAATTTTGAATGATGTGTTGGGGGTAAATCTCCACACTAGTATTGGCAGACATTCTGAAATGAGCCAAGTTCTGATAACATGGGTCTTGAGACAAGTACACAGCAGTTCCAGCTAAACATGTGCATGCCTTAGTCTGATAAAGACCTTTCCATCTGTCCGTGAATTCTAAGTAGACATTGGGGAGTATCATGATAAATATGTTCTTTTTTTACTTCTGCATTGAAACAAATTTTGTGGGTACTCATTAGAAAATGTGGGTACTGAGGCACCTCTGATGAGTACCCATATGATTTCATGGAAAATTAACCTTAACAATTCTCTGGGCTAATTCAGCAGATGACAAATTGATAACATTTTTTTATTTCTCCCAGAAAACAGGATTTTACATTTCATAAAAGGTCAAATCCTGCTTTCTGGGAAAAATAAAAATATTTCAAAATATCATCTGCTGAAAGTTTAACCTAGAGTGCTAAGTGTTAAGAAAAATACAAACAATTTTTAGTTAGAATAAAAAAAAATAAAAAAAATCAAAAACACCACCTTATGTAGAACTATGGATTCTGTAAATAGGCAAACTAACCCCAGATAAGATAATGAGCAGTCTGTCAGCATTTGCCATAAAAAAAAAAACAAAAAAAAAACAAAAAAAAAAACAGTTTTCTTAAGCCTTCATTACTTTGTTTTACAGCAAGGTTCTTGCCTCAGTTGAAGAGTTATTTTGAAACCTGAAATATTTAGCTATTGTCTCATGAGGAATTTGTAGAAGAAGTGATATAACTCTGTTTTGTGTTTTTGCATGGCTTCTAGCACCTTTACAGTGTCTTATCCAGATCTATTTTGGCTGATAACTTCTGTTATCCTTGAAGAATTCTGAAACCTAATACCCCATCACACGGAGGTTGGCTATTATGTTTTTATGCTACATCACGAAAACATACCTATATAATATTGACCCCCTTAAACCCCACTTTTATATAGTAAAACTGGGGTTTACAGGGTACACATCATTTTTCTTATTTCTGCTCAAAAACATAGATTGTGGGTACTCGTTAGAACTGCCTTGCCGAGGCAGTTCTAACGAGTACCCCAATCTATGTTTTGAGCAGAAATGTGAAAAATATTGAAATTTTTTATCTGAAAGTTTTTCTTTTTTGGTTGTAAGATTTTCAGTATATTTGAATAGGCGTGTTTTTGTAATGAGACATCCATGTGTCCATCATACATGTGCATTTGTGTATCATTTTCATGTGATAACGTGTGTTTTTGTTCAGGGTTCCATTGAAATTTTATATGTGCATTGATAGTGGGAAAATCTTTACTGAGATTGTTTATGGGCAGATTTCAGTTGTGGTTATTACAGTTATGGCCCCTGAGAAAGGTTAAAACTGGGTTTTCATGGCATGACTTGAGTGTCTTTTACCAGATTGGAATTAGATTCATATATTGGCTTAATGACCAATGAATATAAGTTAATAATGAAAATGGAATTAATTTATTTATTTGCAGACTTTTGGCCCCTGATAATGTGAACAATTAGTATCAATGCCATAAGTTTAGTGTTTTTCATCCATTTCAGAAAATTCATATGATGGCTTATAAGTGTGTAAATACAGGATCAGTATGAAAAGGACATGTAAGTGTCACTTCTGACATGAGTTGTAACCCCTGGTTGATGTTAAAAAAAAAATGGATTCCTTTGGTTAATAGACTTGTTGTTTCCAACAATTTTTGAGTGTTTTGGTATCATGCTATGCAATGCTTATATTTCACAAGGAATTTGGCTAAAAAAGGTCAAACTCTAGTATGTATTATTGCACACTTGAGGCTTCTTTGAAACTTGTCCCATGTAGTAACATTTTGACAGTTTTTATAATTTAGAAAATTGGAAAATGCAGTTTCATTAGCTTCTATCAATGCTAGAAAGAGGAACTTTCACCTTGGGTGCTTGACTTTAAATATGCACTGCAGCATCACTGTGCACTTCTTTGACAACAATATTTTTTTCTTTTGTAAACAGCTTTGTTGTAGAGTTGACTGACTGATAGTGCAATTCTTTGATGATAAGCTGTGTTTACAAGTGACTGACATATATTAAATGGCTGGGGTTGGGCTGGTGTGTACTGTGGATACAATTGTAATACTGTATCCCACCTTATCAGTTGTCTCATGGCTGGTGTTTCATTTCAATATATATATATATATATATATATATATATATATTTTGAGTAGCTGATTGCAAGTAAAAGGGTAATTATAGTGCAATAGTAATAAACTGCTGTTACAGGTGAGAATTATCAGATAACATATTAAACTTAACCTTTGTTATGCTGAATTAAGATGCCACACCCACTTCTAACTGTCAGCCAATCAGATTGTTTGATCCAGGTTGTTGATACAAATTCACATAATCAATTACAAACAGTGTAGATCCAGATCAGTTGGCTTTTTCAGAAGCCAACTGATCTGGATCTACAATGTTTGCAAAGGCAGGGTTTATCCGGGTTCAGCATAACAAGGGTTAAGCACTGTCTGGGCAAATTCAGGTGATGCAAAAATTGGTGAAATGTTTTTTCATAGTCTTCCCAGAACAAGAGGAGATAATTTGCATGAAATGTCAAATCCTGTGTTTTAGGAAAATAAGAAGACTCATTTTATCATTTGCTGAAAATTGTACCTTGCAGGCTAAGCATTAAAATAACATTTGTTTGTTTCCTGCTGATTGACACCTGTAGGTTGTTACTATATTTTCCCTAAATATTCAGACATCTTAACTCCATACCATACTGGTCCTTACCATGCTTGTCCTAAAATAGAACACAACCATTGGACTACCTGCTGATATGTCTAAAAGCAGCTGGATGATTGGCAGATAGTGTAGACTCTGATCAGACACCATATTCTACAGCATCTGATCTGGATGTACACTGTTAGCTCAGGCAGTCCTGTCTTTATATTTAGGGTAAATATTGTGAAAATTTCCAGTTTGATAGTGTGGAGGTATACATCTGTAACATCACATTTGGTAATAGTTATGTTGCAGGAAAAAATCATATTTGAATTTTTTTTTTCTGAAATGTGCATTAAGCTTCTGAGAATGGTTGCCAGTCTGTCATACATCTATCTAATCAATATGAAACTGAATTTCCAGTTTGCACACTTTCAATTTGTGCTTCAATTCTGCTTGTACAAAATGAAAATGAATATTCACGTAGCTGGTTTCATTTTCTCATTCATTTACTTGCAGCTTCCATTGGTAAATTCCACTGTGAAATACTGTTATAACCCTAATTATTGAGACAGACTGGCACAAGCAAACAGTGAAGACTCAGATCAGATGCCACATACTGTGGCACACTCATCCAGCAATTTTTAAACACATCAATGGGTAGTTAGTTGAGCTGTTTAAAGTTTAAGAAATATATGTATATGAAAAGGAGATAAGTTTCTTAATGTTAAGGATAAATACAGTACCAAATACTAATACAGCCTAGCCTGTTAGGATCATGCATATTTACACTAATTTAACTTTCGAGTGATCCAAAAATATTGCCTGTTAATAGAGGGTTGCTTAACCCTTGTCCTGCTGAAACTGGATATACCTTACCTTTGCAAACATTACTAGTGTAGATCCAGATCAGTTGGCTTCTGAAGAAGCCAACTGATTTGGATCTACACTGTTTATCATTAAGTATCTGAATTCGTATGAACAACTTGGATTGAGTAATCTGATTGGCTGAAAATTAGAAGTGGGTGTGGCAGTTTAATTTATTCAGCATGACAAGGGTTAACCCTGCTCCTGCTGAACCTGGATATACCCTGCGTTTGCAGACAGTGTATCTACACTGTTTGTCATTTAGTATGTTAATTTATATCAAAATCTGGATCAAGTAATCTGATTGGCTGAAAATTTGAAGTGGCCGGGCATCAGAATTTATTCAGCATGATAAGGGTTAACAATAGCCTTCAACCCTGAATGCTTCCATCATGGATGAGTTCATTGTCTCAAAAATGTGGTGTTAGACAAAAATTTCTGCTTTTTTTTGAAGGATCTAAAATACTAAGGAGACCTATCTGCAGAAGTTGTCTTTGAAAATAGTAGCAAATTCTCAGACTGTATCCATTGTACTTTAAGCTAAGTAAGGAATTTGGAGCCATTTCAGCAAAATTCAGGAAAGCATCTCAGTCATATAATAGTGTACAAAGCAGATTGTTGTGTTTTGTTCTTCATATTTAAGGGAAATTGTGACACATCAGGGAAGACAACTTGGTCAAAATCATTGCTGCAACCCTTCTGAAAAGAGTTCTACTCTAAAAACAAAAAGAATTTGTTTGGGAGCAAATTCTTTTCTTTTAGAGAAGACACTTTTCAGAAGATGCTAGGTAAATAGGAAAGCAAACTCCCTTTTAAAAATGGCTGGAAACCTTCCAAGTATATCCAGTCTTCTTAAAGGAATCTCCATAAATACTCATTTTCCAGACTCTCAATCTGCATTAATTTTTGATCAGCTCTTGTAGGAAGAAAAGAAAATGCATTAATTAATGCTTTGCATGCTGGTTGAATATTTCAGCTGACAACATTTTGAAATAATTTGTCTTGTTTTCCCCAGAAAATGGGACTTGGCATTTCATGCAAATTGTCTGCTTAAGAGATGATTTGCATGAAATGTTCAGTCCTGTTTTCTGGGTAAAAATAAGAAAAATATCAAGAAAAATACCAATTTGTCATCTGCTGAATCTGCCCATAGCACTGTATTAATTAATGATGTGCATGATGGGTTAAAACTTCAGCTAACATTATTTTGAAACATTTTTCTATTTTACCCCATTAAATAGGATTTGACATTTCATGCAAATTGTCTCCTTAGGAAATGAAATGTATGGTACAGCATGGTTTTGAAAAGTCTATCTATAGGCAGGAATTGTGATATTCAAATGTCAGTTTGTATTGTTGAAATGTACAGCCCGTTTCATTATTATTATTGAATTAAATTTTGTAGTGGTGTTGACTGTTTAACTTTATAGTATAGTAATATGCATGTAAAGTAGGTACAGCAGTAACAAGTCTCTTTTCTCCTAAAATGCCTTACATTTGAGCTGTATCATGATGAAAGGAGCCCTTAGAGCACACATAGTGTATTTACTATAAATGATGGCACCTTACTATGGTACTTGTTCTTAACCCTTGTCATGCTGAATAAATGAAGATGCCACGCGCACTTCTAACTTTCAGCCAATCAGATCACTTGATCTGAATTGTTGCTATAAATTCACATGCTTAATGGCAAACAGTACAGATCCAGATCAGTTGGCTTCTTCAGAAGCCAACTGATCTGGATCTACACTGTTTGCAAAGGCAGGGTATATCCGGGTTCAGCAGGACAAGGGTAAAATTTGAACAAGCCTATTAATCTACCTGTTGATGTGTCTAAAAACTGCTTGATGCCGAAGACCCATTTTTACATGGTGCAACCAGTGTACCATATTTACCCAAAGTATTCAGACACAGGCCTGAGGAAACAGTGTAGACTCATATCCGATGCTGCAGAATGCAATGTCTAATAAGGGTTTACTCTGCTTGCCAATCATTCAGGAGTTGTAGCACATCAAGATGTAGTACATGGTAAGGAGATACTTCATTCAAATATTTAGGGTAAATACAATGTTTGGGAACAGTAGAAGTCCTGATCAGACTGCAGATTTGACGGCTGATCTGGGTATGTGCAGTTCAGCTAATTTTCGCCTGATGTGGCTTGTTTTCAGATTTCCATATTTACTCAGTTATATGACAACCACCATAACTCATGATGATGAGCCAAAAACTCATCATGAAAACATGCCTATATAATTTTGACCCCCTTAAACCCCACTTTTATATAGTAAAACTGGGGTTTACAGGGGTATACATTATTTTTCTTATTTCTCCTCAAAAACATAGATTATGGGTACTCGTTAGAATCGCCTCAGCAAGGCGGTTCTAACGAGTACCCACAATCTATGTTATGAGCAGAAATATGAAAAATATCAGAATTTTTATCCGAAAACTTAGTTTTTGGTGGTGAAATTTTTAATTTATTTGAATAGGTGTGTTTTTGTAATGTGCTGGATGAGTAACAGACAGTTTAGACCCTGATTAGACACTGCATATTGATCAGGGTCTTCACTATCTGTCCCAGTAATAAGGGTAAATATGGTATATCATTCGTTCAGTTTACAGTGTCTTTCATTAAGGTTTTCCAGATATTTTTCTGATATTTAATATACATGTACAAGATTATGCGATATGCATTTTTAAACTATTGTAAATATTGATTGAGTTAAAGATCATTTCTGTAAAAAGATTCAGGTGTAGAGAAGATAATAATGTCTCCTACCGTAAAGCAATAAAAATAACCAGCATAAATGTGTTTGTGTTGCTTTTGCTCCTTGAATGGTTGTTGATTGATGGTAATTTTGTCACCTCACATAGGGCTCTTAGGGCCGCTCTTTTCTAGTTTCATTGCTAGTTTCATTGGGTGGGTATTTTGTTATACACTAACAAAACAGAACAGAACTTTATCACCCCCAGATTGCTAAATACGAGACTTTTTTTTTTTTTTAAATACATGTAATATTAAATGGCCAATAACTTGACTTACACCATATTTTACTTACATCACATTTTTTCTAGTGCGTTTATGGTTCAACAGGTAGATATATACCTTTATAATATTGCACGTGTGCATAAACCGGTAATATGTGATGGAAAAGAATAAAATTGGCGTTGAAGTTGAGAGCATTGTAAAATGCCTGATAAAACGGAATATGACATTTTATGCAATCAAGAAGGAGCTTCTAGAACTCGGACATACGACATCTGTTGTAACATTAAAAAAAGTATGAAAAATCCTTCCCGAAAGGTTCCTCAAAACCAGAAAAACGCAAAGGCCAAGACACGTAAAAATGCCACTGCCAGGACGCCATAAAAAAATGGCTGCCATGAGCGTTAAAGTGAACCTACCGACACAACGTGAGATGGCTAAAAGGTTTGGGGTCTCAGCTTCAACAATATGTAGAATAAGACGTAAAATCTTGAAAACACACTTCAGGAAAAAGGTGTAAAGTGCACAAACTGACTATGGTGCAAGTCAAAAAAAACGTCGTCAGTGTTTACTCGAACTAGCTGTACCAGATGTTGAACGGTGAAAAATGGTAAAACGTGACGTCTTTTTCTTGGCGGCAGTTCTATGGAAGAAGACGTGTCTGTTACGTCAGACACCCACTTCTGGATCGCGACAAAATCAAGTTTGTTAAACGTGACAGTTTTGCTTCAGTATTCATGGCTTGGGCGGCGATATGCTCCCGTGGCAAGGCTAAGCTTCGTATTATTGATAAAGTGTTAAGATGGATTCTAATTATGTTCCACATGTTCTGGCCTCTTTTCTCAATAAGGATGTGCCCTGGCTATTTCCAGGGGACTCCTCAAGGGACATGGTCTTCCACCAGGATAGTGCTTTCTCCCATATGGCCAAAATCACCCATTACTTCCCAGTAAGCATTCTTTATAAATCTACAGCGGGCCGTTATCGGCCCGTCAGGGTAGCTGACGGGCCGATAACAGCCCACTGTAGATTTATAAAATGCTAGCTGGGTTTCTAGGTCGTCGAAATGTTACCTACATACGCCCAGAGGAACGGATTCCTAAAAGCCCAGACACGGCCCGATGGATTTCAGTGTAGGGGAGCATATAAAAAGGCAATTTGCAAACATGAAGGATCAGATCTCTTCTTGGTTTGAAACGTGCATTTGTGGACGAGGGGGTCAAATTGCGGCAGCTGTTGATCAACCGCATTCTCTTGAGCTGGGCTATGCGATGTAAACTCATTTACAGATGTCATGGTCTACAAATTGATCATTTATTAAAATGAAGTGCATTCTCTGTATAAATTATGGCCAAACTAAATTTGTTCAAAAACCATGAAACTTGTCTCGTACGTATACACCATATGGGATACTAAATGCAGATCAATGCAATACACGTGCAACAAATACATGGTACATGCACACTGTTCACAAGAAAATGGCGTGGAATTGTGTTTTCACATTGTTTCTTGGAACTGCCTCATGAGAAAACGTACCTTCGGATATGTGCATCATGTCTGATTAGAGTGTTTGTTGTCCGCATGAAGAAACTGCATCCAAGGTTATCCAAAATGTACCCAGTGAAGATTCTGATCAGATTGCATGAACGCAAAACGTGTCTGTAAATATATGGCTATGAATAACAAATAGCCACCCCACGCCCAAAATATGTTAAAATGTGTCTACGTTATTCCCACTTCTAATGATTTATGTTTTTGGCGTGCCAGATCGCAGTTTAACAATCTAAGACATAAAAAACAAAATTATCTCGTCAAATTATGTACCAAAATGGCCTAAGAACCCGGGGAAAAAGGAGTCCGATCAGTTTATAAGGCCCGTTCCTGTAAATTACGCAACTCTGAATTATCCAGCTTGCTAATGCCTGGCTAGTATCTCATATGGTATACAAGTACGACACATGTTTCATGTTTTTTTCGAACAAGCACAAGCTATAAATACATGGTGCATGCATAATTTTCACAAGAAAATGGCGTGGTATTGTTTTCACATTGTTTCTTAGAGCCGCCACATGAGAAAACGTACCTTCGGACATGTACATCATGTCTGATTAGAGTGTTTGCTGTCCGTATGAAGAAACTGCAAGGTTATCCAATATGCACTCAGAGAAGATTCTGATCAGATTGCATGAATGCGCAGTCTGGTCTGAATCTTTGCTGGCGCACATGTCCTACGGTACGTTTACTGATGTTGCGTCTCATATATTTAGTGTAAACAAGGACGTTCGTTCGTTCGTCTGTTATTACTGACAATGACCAATCCTAATCAACTGTGTAATGTGTTATTATTTGTGTGTTCTAAGATGGTTGATGAGACCAATCTTAGCTCTAAACTGCCTGTTGCAGATAGAACAAGAGAGGTCTGAGGAAGAAAGCTCTGTTGGTGATGCCTTAGCTCTGGCTTTCCGCTGTGCACGTTTCTGCTCGGCTTCGCCGATTCTTTTTGCTTCGTATTCACCAGCACCCCTTCTTATGAGGCCTCGCCATTTTGTTCGATCCTGTGCAATCTGTTCCCACGACTCAGTTGGTACGTTGAAGTTTTTAAGGGAGGCTTTGAGGGTGTCCTTGTATCGCTTCTTCTGACCACCATGGGAGCGTTTTCCAACTTGTAGTTCTCCATAGAGTATTTTCTTTGGCAAACGTTCATCAGGCATTCTGGTAACATGGCTTGTCCATCTTTTAACTGTGCCAATTTCAGAAGAGTATGTATACTCTGCATTCCTGCCCTTTTCAGGACTTCTGTGTTTGGAATCCTGTCTTGCCACTTGATCTTTAGAAGTTTTCTAAGACAGCTTGTATGGAAGTGGTTCAGTCTTTTGGCATGCCGTTGATAAACTGTCCAAGTTTCGCATGCGTATAATAGTGTTGGCAGCACCACCGATCTGTATACTTTCAGCTTTGTGTCAAGTCTGTTTACACTTCGGTCCCAAATACTTACAGGTAGCCGGTCAAATGCTGTACTAGCTTTGGCAATCCTAGCATTGACTTCATCATCAATGTGCATAATTCTAGATAATGTGCTTCCAAGGTAGGTGAACTTGTCTACCACTTGCAGTCGTTGACCTTTCACTGTGATTGTAGGCTCCTTGTAAGGCTTTCCAGGTGCTGGCTGATATACTACCTCAGTCATTTTGATGCTGATTGTGAGATCATAGCTGTCACATGAATCAGATACTTGTTCCATACCTTTTTGCATTTCTCTTCTGTTGCAGCATCCTTTGCCATGGCATCAGCAAAGAGGAAATCTAGCACCTCTGCCTGCACATTGGATTTAGCTTGCAACCGTCTTAGGTTGAAAAGTTTGCCATCAAAGCGATACCTAATAGGTATACCATTGTCACTATCCTGGAAAGCATCTGTAAGCATGGCAGAAAACATCATGCTGAACAGTGTTGAAGCTAGTACACAGCCTTGCTTAACTCCATTTGTCACAGGGAATGGATCAGAAAACTCGCCATTATTTTGGATCCTTGCAAGCATACAATCGTGGAACTGCCGTTCCATTGCTATGAATTTGGCAGGACAGCCAAACTTTTCCATAATTTTCCAAAGTTCCTCAAGACTAACTGTGTCAAATGCTTTGTAAGGTCGACAAAGGTCATGTAGGGGTCCACATTCTGTTCCTGGCATTTTTCTTGAAGCTGTCGTGCTGTAGAGATCATATCTATGTTCCTTTATCTTTCCTGAATCCACACTGGCTTTCTGGTAGAAGCCCTGACTGTTCAAGGTGTTCATTCAATCGATTCAGTAGGACCATAGCAAGGATCTTCCCAGAATTGACAATAAAGAGATGCCTTAATGATTGACACAGACGAGGACTCCCTTTCCTTTTGAATAGGTGGATAGTTGTTGCCTCCTTGAATTCTTGAGAAATGGCTTCTTTTCTCCACATAATGAGAAATAACTGTCAGTTTCTCTGCAACTGGAGTACCTCTTGCTTTGTAGATCTATGCAGGTATTGCATCTGATCCTGGAGCCTTGCCAGATGACAGGAGTTTTATTGCTTTCACTGTTTCAGAGATGGTTGGGAGCTCATCAAGCAGCGGATTACATTCCACCTTTTAGTCTGTTGATAGCTTCATCATTGACAGACAATGGCCGATTAAGGACACCATCAAAGTGTTCAGCCCATCTTTTCAAGATTTCTAGATTTCTAGCTGGTTTTCTTTATCATTCTCATCAAACCAGTATTGGTGTTTGCGAGATACTGGTCCTGTGGGAATCAATTGCTGAAGAGTGAACGGTGTCTCTGTAGGCTGTCTAGCTCTCCTCTACATCTTCTGAACTGTATTCCAGTGCATCTAAACGGCTGCAGAGATCGTTGATGAATGCTTGCCTCTTGCAGTCTTGTTTCAGCTCGGAGACATCCAATTTCTTTGGCTTCTTCTTGCCTTGTGGTCGTCGTACAGGCTGAATGCGCAGGTTCAGTATGCTGACAACAAGCCTGTGATCTGTCCACCAGTCTGCACCACACATAGTCTTTGTCACTCTGACATCCTGTCAGTCCTTCCTTCGCACTATGACATAGTCAATGAGATGCCACTGTTTTGAGCGAGGGTGCATCCATGATGTCTTTCTGCGAATTGGTAGACGGAAGACTGTGTTGGAGTAATTCATGCTCTGCACACTTCCTTAAAAGGAGGTGTCCATTGCTGTTGCACTTCCCTACACCTTCAGATCCAATCACTCCGTCCCAGGTTTGGTGGTTCGTGCCCACTCTGGCATTGAAGTCCCCGATGAAGATGAGGTTGTCTGTCCGGGGTGCTGCAGAAGTGACAGAATCCAGATCATTATAGAACGTCTTTAACCTCATCTGGGTTGGTCATTGTGGGTGCATAGTCACTTACAATTGTTTCATGCCTCTTGCCAGATAAGGGAAGTCTCAGCGTCATCAAGCGATCATTTATGCATTTTGGCTTGCTGACGAGGTGTGACTTGATGGCGAATCCTACTCCTGCTTCACGCCGTTCTTCTTTCTTGCGTCCGCTCCAGAAGAAAGTGTAACCAGCACCAACTAGTTTTAAAGCCCTTCCTCTGCAAGGCGAGTCTCACTCAGAGCTGCAATCTGGACTTTGTATCGGTCGTCCTCTACCAACTAGAGCTCTTCTTCGCTTGGATCTGTCAGAACCAGAACTGTCTATCAGGGTGCGCATTTTCCAAGGCCGATGTTAAAGGTATTGCCGTCATCTTTTTTTCTTGTTCGACCGCTAAGTGGGAGTCCCGTTGATCGCGGTTAACCAGCCAGGAGGTTTGAAGCAGGCAATTGTTTAGGGCACCTTTTCTAGCCCCTTCCCCATGCTACGGGTGTGAGCAGTGCGATCCTAAAAAGGTCTGCTCAATCGCTGAGTTCGGCTGCCGAATTCCCCACACCGCTCTTAAGGAAAGCGACCATATAGAACCAAGCCGCCTGTGTGCAGGTCCGCAACTACAGCTTCGAGTGTTTCCTCACCTGCTGCTTCGCCTCTCGCCCATCGCCACAGGGCTTTTTATGACGCATATGTGTACTTGCTGTGAATGTGTGTTGCTGATTAAGATGTCATGCGCTGTGAATTGGATTATAGTGAGGGAGAGGCGCGCAGTCAACTTCCCTCTCTCGTCCTTGACCTAGCTGGATCCAGAGGCAAGACAGTGTCAGGACATCTGGAGCTTAGCCCGGATGCAGTGGATGACCATGACTTCTGATGTGCCTTTTCATGCTCCCCATGCTCCACAACATGCTGCTGCATCGCCGTTGGGCCGTTGAATTATATTAATGATTTCCTCCGCCCCAGCTGCCGAAGCAGACTTTAAATAACTGGAACAGGCAAATCCAGATATGACGTTTTTGTTTGGAGTTTCCAACTCCTAGATGGATTGCCGAACAGGGCTTGAGAGCTCCATCTACCCTAGATATTGCTACACAGATTCGGTTAACAGATATATAGAAACAGTAACGTGAATTTCTTATGACGACCTCATATGGGATGGTTAATGGGTTGATTTGAGTAATTATTTACATTGCATCGACATGCTTGTGCAAAAGCCATAATTCTGGGTTATAGCACTTTTACTGTTATACTTTATAACGTATAAAATGGGGTAAATATTGAATAGTGACTAATCTTATCATTAATATTGACTTGTGCAGTGTAAACTGCTGACAAAAATAATAGACAGAATGAATTAAGCTTTAAGAACAGAAATCCTGTGAAAGTTATAATGTATACCCTGATTTTATCACCATATATTATAGGGTAACGTTGGGGTTCAGATGACATAGACTTCTTTACCTTATGACGAGTTATTGCTCTGACAAATATTAAGAACTATCTCTTCAAAAGGTGTCAAAGTCATCATGAATGATCGAACATCTAGATGGGCATATGTATTAACAGGAGTTGCACAAGTGTCCATTCTTGATCCTCTTCTCTTTCTGATCTACATAAATGACATTTTTAAAGTATCAACACATCCATTCGGTTGTTTGCAGATGATACAAGTTTATATATAATATTTGAAAGATACAACAACTTTAACACTAAATCTTGATCAAATTAAATATCTGAATAGGCTAGTTGTTCTCAATCCCGCAAAAACGATTTCCGAGCTTATCTCAAGGAAAAAAGACGAACCAGACATGCATCCACCCCTTTTAATGAAAAACGCATTACGAAAACACGCCTTTCAAATATATAGAACATTTAACCTCCAAAAACTGAAAAAAATTCAGATAAACAATTCTGATATTTTTCATATTTCTGCTCAAAACATAAATTGTGGGTACTCGTTAGAACCGCCTCACCGATCTTTATTTTTGAGGAGGAATAAGAAAAATATTGTATACCCCGGTAAACCCCAGTTTTATTATAAAATGGGGTTAAAGGGGGTCAAAATTATATAGGCGTGTTTTCGTGATAGCTACTATATCAGAATCACCCAATATAAACATTGGGTCTAACTTTCTCTACCGAGTGTAAACGGAACGCTCACGTTGAAAGTGTTTAGGATACGTGATAATGAGAAAATAACTTGAGACAATATGACTCTTAAAGTGAGAAAACGTACCTCCGCGCATTCCGATCAGTCTCCTTGTCCGTATAAAGAAACTTTGCATCCTTGGCTATCAAAAGTGCGCCCTGTGAAGATTCTGATCAGACTGTGCGAATGCGCAGGCTGGTCTAAATCTTCGCTGGGCACACATGGCCAAAGGTACGTTTACTGATGTTGCGGCTAATAAAATCTACGGTATTCTGACCACAAATATACCTTACAACAATTTATTCTTCAACTCGTTCTTATCTAAATTCTAATGTAATACCAACCTGCATAACAGCCAGACGAAATGACCTCCAAATTATTATAACGCTGGAAGTAGACTAGGGCAAATGCTTCGGACAAGAATGCGTGTAGTTCTTTAAATTCAGATTTGTGCAGTAAAATATTGTTGACTTTCCGGCTTCAGATCACAATTGCGCCCTGTGCTTTATTGCATCTCAGTGACTTTGTCTTGATCTGATTGTATCATGATCAGTACTGCGTTCATTTATTTATTTTATTTTGGTAATATGTGTTTTCACTGTGATGTTTCGGACCACTATGCGGACAGAACATATTTGTAATTTGGAGCGGCATTAGTGTTAACCCTGCTGAACCCGGATATGCCCTGCCTTTGCAAACAGTGTAGATCCAGATCAGCTGGCTTCTTCAGAAGCCAACTGATCTGGATCTGCACTGTTTGCCATTAAGTATGTGACTCTGTATCAACAACCTGAATGAAGCAATCTGATTGGCTGAAAATTAAATGTGGGCCGAACGTCTTAATTTATTCAGCATGACAAGGGTTAAAGATGAGGTTTTGCTCGAATAACACCGGTTTAAGAGCCAATAGTTTTCCTAATGACCGTAAATTCCAATGCGGTTCTTTTGTTGCAGTTCTTCTTTATTTGTGCATCTGTAAGTCAGTGCCTAGGCTCCCATTTCGAGAACCTAATGAATGCTAAATAGTACCTATAAGACCAAACTGGCAACGAAATTTTCACAAAATCTTTCTACAGTTCGAATGTCCAGTTTTTCGTCCGCCATTTTAAGTAAGAAAAACAACCATACATGTAGCTGCATTGCCTAACGAATTTTTAGCCTGGGACAGCAAAAGTTGGGTTCATGTTTATCATTTATAATATTACTACATAGAATATATTTTTTGTCGATTATTATGTAACAATACAATAAAATAGTAAGGAAGGCAATGATCAGGAATCGATACAACTATTCCACACCTCCCATCAGAGACATCAAAGGGAAAGAAACACAAACACGAAATAACTGGACCCTAATGGACACATCACTAGCAGAAAGCCAAACGGACAGTTACTTTCCCACAAAGTGGCCAAATGGCTATCCAAAAGATGTAAGCGACACACACATTCAAAGACGAACTATTACAAAAATAAACCATGACAGAAGAACCGCCTTGGAACGGTCAGTGAAAATTTCACTGGGGGCGGGGAGGGGATGGGATGTGGGGTGCAGGTGCTAAAATCGACTTTACGTGGCCACAATCCTCGTCCTTACTTCTGCCGCGGTTTAGACACATAATTTGTTTAGTCCGCATGAAGGCTTCCTAACTCATCAGTGCTACATCTCCGAGAATACAAAAAATCAATAAATTACAGAGATGAAACAACGATGAGGACTCGACAGCACGAAACAACTGAAATGCTAGAGCAAAAGAAAACCAACAGTAAGACTCCGGTGAGCCCGACCAAAGATAGAGCATAAAGTACCAACCAAAATTACCCAAAATTAAATTTCAAGTAAGCCTTTACGCTGGAACCACCATAGAATCTGAGGCCTAACCCGCCGGCGTGCAGTTATAGAGGGAAGCAAAGTTATTAACCGTGATTGGGTTAACAACCATGCATGCAGTCAGTCGTATAACATCTATGTTGTACCCAATATTTTTATATCGAAGAATGAAGTCATTGCAAGCATATATTTTTCTGAAACCTGTTTGGCTTTTAGCCACGAACTATTAAGAAACATATATCACAGCATGCAACATTAGACATATTATGTCTACATCTAAAAATAAGGGACACATCACAGCAAGAAGCATACATATACATGTACACACAATTTACAATAAATTTCAACACATAAATAGAAAATATGAGAAAAAATAAAAGACCATTCAATAAACATTGTAATAGATACTACTGGCAGGGCGTGTTAAAGACTCATTGTAGGAATGTCCCAAAAATACAACATTTGCGCGAAACCTAAAAGTTAAAGAAAAGCGTAATAAGACCAGCGCTTACCAAACTGCCTAGTTGTCAACCCAATCAATGTTGATGGCTATGCTTCACTCTTTAATTGCACGACGGCGGTATGGGCCTCTGACTCAATGACGGTCTCTTCGTAAAACTTTAACCAGTGAGTTGGGGCTTGACGATATGTCTTTGGCTTGGCCCGCCGTGGTTCAATTATTGGTTTTCATTTACTCTGGCATACAGTAGAATTAGCCATGAGTATTCGTCTTTGTTCATTATAGTGATTAATTTGATCTTTATGTTTTCGCTTCGATGCATTGACTGAGTAGGGAGCCTTTATGCGAACCGAATTGTTATATGTTTCTGTATTAAGAGTAGCATCGGGACCCAGGGTGAATTTAGTTAGCTGTAAAAGTGCTTTAACCCCCCCCCCCCCCCCCAACCCCCCTCCCCCCGCCTCCCCGGTAGTTTTTTCTACTGAACGTTCTAAGGCGTTGGTCTTGGTGTTGTTCTTACTCTTTGTAGCTCTTTCTGTTTTTTTTTTTTTTCTGTATGTGTTGTAATGCTAGCATTGTGATCACCATCTTCAACAGTTGCCCACGTTACTTTCTGTTTTACTAGTTGTTTTGTGATGCTAGCATTTTGGTCACCTTCAACAGCTGCCCATTTTGCTTTCTGTTTACTTGTTGTGATTAAGAGTGGCATCGGGACCCAGGGTGAAGTTGGCTAGCTGTAAAAGTGCTTTAAACCACCCTTTCCCCCCCCCCCCCCCCCCGGTGGTTTGCTCTACTGACCGTTCTGAGGCGGTGGTCCCGGTGTTAGTCTTACCCTTTGTTGCTTTGTGGTTTATTCTACGAGGCGATTTGTTGTATGTCTTTCCGTGTGTCATTTTGTTCTTGTGTTTTTCAGTCCTTTTAGTATTGCAATTACCTCGCTTGGGGAAGAGAGAGCTAATCTTAGTGCTTTTCGTACGTTTGTTCGATTTGTGCTTGTTTGGATTTGTCGGTTTCCTCTTCCTCTTGGGGTCTGGGAAGGGCTGCGGTTTGTGATTGTGGCACTCCCTGGACTTTTCTCTTACATTGTTTTTTATTGAAGTGAAATGTAACAAAGGAAGTAAACGGGTTAAAGCAAAGAAATACTTGCAAAAACAGAAACAAAAACGATTTAAACAGAACGTGAAGAACATTTACAAATGACCTCGAGCTTGGAGCAGCCTCCCGAACTGGGGAAAGGACTCGGCCTTTCTCAAATCAATAATATAACTTAATATTACATATAATTTTGTATTTTTATTAGTCTTTCTTCACTAAATTCCCGGCATGAAGTATTTTTACTAGTCTTTCTTCTCTAAAATCCCGGCATGAAGGTATTTAAATTGTTTGATCAAAGATCGCGAAAAACAACTACATGTAGTGGCAATCTGGAAAAGTAAATATAGGAATATTCATTTCAGTGGCAATTAAGCAGTCATCGCTTTACTCATGTTGTTCCGAAATTTTTAGAGAAATAAAATATCTTAATGTTGGCAATACAACGAAGATAATTAATTTAATTATTATATCTCTTTTTGCATATTATGCGTCTTTAGGCTTATTCTTGGGCTAATGTATTGAAACTTAAATCAATGTCATTCCATTACGATGGTTCATAAGGTCCACACCGGGCAAACATTTGCAGCTTTTGAGTGTGCAATCTGGCACTATCAAATTTCGAAGAACATGCAGATGCGCGGACAGCAAAAAATAATAATAATGAGGTTAAATATTATGAGACGCAAAAGCACGAACAGCAAAGAAGACGTTTAATGAGAAATACTATGAGATCTCCTATCATTGTATACATGGCGGCAAGAATTTTAGTTCGGATGGAACTCACTGGAAAAAAAGACAAATGAGCTAATACAGAAAAAGACAATTTTGATCTTGACTGAATACGATGACACATATAAAACATTTACTCTCTAGCGTAATACTAGAAATTACACCCTCCCCAAACCCTACCCCCTTGATTGAGGTAACAAATATGGATACTAGATCGATTGCTGCCTTGTGTTTACTAATTAATTCAGAAGGTAGAGAGTCCCAATCACAAACAATGTTTGGAATAAAACTGTATTTTAAAGTGTTAGTCCTATCATAAATTCTGTTGAAATGTTCACTATGCATGTTCTTTGTAGTACAAAGAGGTCGTTGAAGATCTTCATGAGGTAGAATTGCCTTTGAGTTGAGGCCTTCACAAAATAGGATTCTGTTTTGCTTTCTCCCTTCTTTTAATGATGTTAAGTCCAATTCTTGTAGTATTTTGGTAATAAAACCTGTTTGTAATTATGATTGGAAGTAATAAATCCAGCAGACCTTTTTGAACATTTTCTAGCTTATCTAGTAAACACATTTGATGTGGTTTTAGTTCTCGAGGGCACATGGATACATTTCTTTTAAGCAGTCCCAAAGTTTTATATGCTTTGTTACAGATTTCGTTCCCATGTTTACTCCAGTTTTAGTCATTTGTGATGTTCACTCCAAAATATTTAATAGATGTTATGAATTTAAGACTTACCCCATCCAAGGTATATTTATATTTAATGTTATTTTTCTTTCTTGAAAGAGTAATCATGTTGCATTTAACAGGTTGGAAGCGCATATCCCATGAAATGGCACATTTACCAAGTTTATTAATATCCGATTGTATATAGATCTAAACAGCCTTCCAGATTATTAATTTACCTATAGCAATCACGGTCATCAGCAAATAGTCTTATATCGGAAGAAATGCCACTTGAAATATCATTTATAAAATCTAGAATTGGTCCCAACACGTACCCAGAGGGATTCCAGAATATACTACTGAAGATTCGGAACTTGAACCATTGGCTACAAAACGTTACTTACGGTTTACTAAAATGCGTCTGCCCACTATAAAATGTATATAGAGATTCCATATGTATGTAATTTTGTTTTTATTAATTCATATTACTCTGTCGAATGCCTTCTCGAAGTCCAATATGAATATATCGTTTAGAGTTTGTTAGTGGTCAAAATGTTAACTGTTCTAGTAAGTACAAATATCTTATTCACAGGTATTTTTGCTGAAAAATGGGAGTAGCTACTCACAATTTTTTTTCAGCAAAAATATTAGCGTTTATACCATATTTAATGATCAAAGTTTTACTGATACGTTAACTAACGACATCGTTAGTTTTGAACTGGGCCATGATTGTTCAAGGCTTCAGCTTTAGTTTGATCTGTTTCTGCTGTTATGTCACTTTTAGTTTTCAAAGGTTCACAAGGTCCACACCGGGCACCGCCCGGACAAATGAGCTACTATATAAAGTTATAAATATTTTGTACAGTATCAGTGCAACATGTATTTGGAATTTATTGGCTATATTTCACCTACTATTACTATATGAAATGGGAGACTATAATATACTACCGGACGTGCAGCCATTTTTACGGAACTTGGCTAGTCGTCAGGTATCGGACGTGCGGAAGCGTTGTGCACACTTTTCTCAACTAATTGATAAGCTGACGGTTTCAACCCTAATGTAATACTACCTGATGCACTCCGACGACTGTCTCGACATACCTATAGCTGTTACGGGATCACTAAATACCAGATCAAATCAATTGATCAACTTACTTTACAGAAAGAGGTGCGACATGCTCTCTAGTTAGTCATCATCATCACCATCATCATCATCATCGTCATCATCATTACTATTATTGTTACCTCGTTATTATTATTATTATTATTATTAATTTTATTATTATATTTGCTAAATAATTACCAACATGCTATGTTTCCATCTACTCTTCACATGTTGTTACGCTGCTATATAACTTTCAGGAGATGATTTACATAAGCTCTAAGCTTTTTATCAAGTCCTGTACCATATAATATTATGCTATGTATATGTGAAAAATGCTGAATAAAATATTGTTTAAACCAGATAAATTACTTGTCGGCCATGTTTTAGCCGCCTAATGTATTAAGTTAAAAGAAGCGGCGCAATCGGGCCAAGCCTGTTCGCCACCGCCCGGACAAATGAGCTACTATATAAAGTTATAAATATTTTGTACAGTATCAGTGCAACATGTATTTGGAATTTACTGGCTATATTCCACCTACTATTACTATATGAAATGGGAGACTATAATATACTACCGGACGTGCAGCCATTTTTACGGAATTTGGCTAGTCGTCAGGTATCGGACGTGCGGACGCGATGTGCACACTTTTCTCAACTAACTGATCAGCTGACGGTTAACCGGCTGTTTGTTACAAAATAGTGTACCAGCTGAAACCAATATGGCTGACCAAGCAGTGTGGTTCTTTTCGTCATGGTTAACAGATAAATTACTTCTCGGCCATGTTTTAGCCATCTAACGTATTAACTTAAAAAAGCGGCGCAATCGGGCCAAGCCTGTTCGCCACCCGTGACTCGGCAGTCCGGCTGCGAGAAAAAAGTGCATCCGTTCTCTGTAGTACTTGACGAACCGCCTTGGAGTCTGCTCGTCCGGTACTGGACATTTAAACAGCCACAAAAGGACAAAAATGGCAAAGCAGAGTTGGCAGCCCTTTCTCCAAACAATGGCAACTCTGTTACCCAAACTTAACTCGTACATCTTACATAATACACATAATCTTTTTTGAAAGTACACGAATTTATCATCAAATCTAAGAGATTCTTGTAGGAATTATTGGGGTTGCTTTTCAACATCATCAGCAATACGTGCATGTTCCTGTTTTTTTTTTTTTTTTTTTTTTTTTTTTTGAAAAATGGTGAAGTGGTTTGGGGATGATTAACACAGGAATATGTGTCCGTTTTCTTTCTTTATTTCTTTCTTCACAATGGATCTTCATCGTCTACTTTGTATTGCTTTAATCAGTGTTGTGTGTTACTACTTAACCAAATAACAGTATACATGTAAGTGTAGTTTGAACCGCACGATAATTGTAAAATTCTGTGCTATAAAAAATATTTCACTGTTCATAAGTGCTGGAAACTAGTTAGTAACAAGAGAGGATTTATACAAGCTTATAGCGTATTATTATATCCAAAACCTTATCACGAATGAAGAGACTGTAAAATGTGTGATTTGACCGATATTGTTTAAATAAAACTCGTTCCGATGAGCTGTCCTGGACGACCGTAAGGCTGCCATCGCCCTTACCGGTATGTAATGCAATATATATTCTTACTATGATTGGACTAGGAAGACCGACTGATTTTTGCCGTCGGCTTATAATAACTATTTGCCCAATTTTACTTGCAATCAATCAATCAATCAATAAATTCAAAACGATATGACCCCTCAGGACAATGAACACACGCACAAATAAAATAGCATAAGTGTCGAACTTTCTTGGTCAGTATAGCTAGTTTCAACCAATTAGTCCACAGCACTAAATCTCACATATATTTTTTTTTAAAAAATCCGGGATGGGTTAAATGATCATAAGGGAAAAGAAATATATAACCTACACTATAGTTAAGTGGGGCACACTAAAACGAATATTACGATGCTTTTGGTAATTATTTATTAGTCTCTCTTAAATCAAGTTTTATCAAACCCAGGGTGGCTGTATACCGAGGAAAACACGCCATGCTCCGAATGCAGCTACTCTTCAACATGACAGCTATAGCTTTAAAACTGCAGCTATTCATAGGCTTGCCCCGAATGCAGCTAACTGAGTAGTTACATTCAAAGGTTTCGATCCCACCTTTTGTGTATGCATGTCACGTATGTGTAGTGACTGTATGTCCTAAAATTAAATGTATTTAAATCAAAAGTAAATGTGAATAGTATAACAATGCTCTTGATATCATATGCAGTTTAATTATTACACATGGAATGGTTTGGTTGACAGCACAGGTAGTGAAATTGATATTAACCCCGTCTTAAGTATTTATTTATAACATTTGTAGAAAAATTAACAATGCTCAAATTACAGGAATTTATTTGTCTTCTTTTCATGTAAAATAAATAAATAGTAGAGTAAAATGTCCGGAAAGAGCCTTGATAAGAGAACTTAACCTACTGTGCTTTCGACATCTTTCAGAAAGTCTTTTTTGTGTTTGGCGCTTTACATAGGAGAAGTAAATTTGCTAATTTTTGTCATGATTTAATGCAAAGTAGTTGCGGTCATGGTGCCTAAGCCATAATCCAAACTCATAAATCCATAAACGAATGACGAATCAGAATGTTCAGACCAACAGACATGGGCCCCAGAATAAAGGATGTAATCAGGCGTCCGCGGATAGTAAGCATTACTTGGTAAGCAAGCTTCGCCCACCATGCCCATTGGCCTGAACGAAGAAAATATTGGTAGAAGCGTATGTCCGGGATTTGGGAAGTCTACACTTATGGCGCGTCACTGGCAAAAACATCAGAATCAATTCTGAAAACTGCCACATTATAGTAACCATTTGTCGTAACTACCTATGCACAAAAAGTTTAATTCTAGTCATTGTATTTTTTTTAAAAAATCATATATTTTCACTTTTTCCCATAGTAAAAATGAATGCAAATTATGCAGATATAATTCTGAAAGTTTAACAATATTGTTGTGAAACATCAATAATTTCAATACAGCAAGGAAAAAAATCTTAGACAAAACCTCCAAAAAATCACTTTACTATAGACATTGCATAGGTCAGACTAGGTTTTGGTCGTAAATTTAATTTTACTGTAAATATTTGAGAACAAAACACATAAACAAAATAGACAAATGGTTTCAGATAAGATATGGTCAATCAGAACTAAATATTTTCATTTAAAATAAAACGCCAAGCAAAAAGTCTTTCCAAGACATGTTGAAAGGACAGTAAAAATGACACCAAAAGAACAAGAAAACAAAGTACGACAGTCAACACACGTTATCAGAGCGACGAGAAGCAAAGCAGTTTTTTTTTCTTACTGCCAGAAAAGAAACACCAACCACAATAACATGACCACAAACAGGACAACGCATGAAACAAAAAAGCAGCGTAGCAAGCAGACGCGAGGTCCCACAAAGAATTAACAACACTTGAACCACTGCCTTAGAACGCGGTCAGTTGTAAACACTAATGGTGTATAAATCGATGTACTGTTGTGTTCTGTCAATTTTCCTCGTCTCTTCTTCGTTTGGTGCCTCGGGATGGCTGCATTTCGTGTTTTGGACGCTCCTGGTAATTTCATAGAATAGATTGTATTTTCATATCCTTTGGTATCATTCTGGTTACTTTGAAAATCTAATACTGCTTATTCCGAAAACTACATTGTTGCCTAAGAGACTCAATAAACCCGAGTTTCTGATTTTCGTTCTTCTTCTTCTTTTCTTTTTTTTTTTGTTTCCAAAGGCAACCTTTAAGATTTTAATTCATTTATGTTTGTGACAATGTTGTAAGTTAATCACAGCTTTCTTCAAAATCGTCTTATTTTACCCCAAACGTAATCAGATCATCCTCTTGCAATATCAAACCAAAGTACCAAATATCAAAACCCCAGCTAAGATACTTTTTTGAGATACCTTGCCATCGAACTGTTTGAACTTCAGTGAAAGCAAATCCGCAATTAAATGTCCACCAGAAAAATATACGGATCAGCTAATTTCTCGTAAGCAATTCGTATATGAAAATGCTATGACTCTAGCATTAGACTCTTTACTAGTTAATAACCATACCAAACCATGATGAACGGACGATAGATCGGACAGACGTAAGGATGGATAAGGCAATACCTCAAAGTATCGAGTTATTGTAGCACCATACCAAACTGCTTTGGGCTATGTCTCATGATTCCTTAATATAAGACCACAGACAGATCCCAATTCCGGGTCACGGAGCATTCAAACTAGATAGAAATGAGCCCATTGCCTTACGTCGAATATGAAATAATACCTCAAGACATTTTTCTGACAAAACTATTTTTAAATATCCATTCACGGGAAAATAGAGAGTAATGTCAGATACATTTTAACAGTACTAAATTGACAAAAGAAGAGTGCGTCTGCATTTTAATTGAAGATAACTATACTGTCCATTTAGTACTGAGATAATGAAAATATAATCTACAGAACATGTGATTACTAAAATTATTAAGAAAAAAAAGTCAGAACTACTATGTTTACAATAAACGTCAAAAAGATTTCCTTTGGAAACAAAGAACATATTAAAGATTAGAAAATGGGAGTATCGGTTCTATTGAGACTCTTCAAAAGCAGTAATGAAATTTGCAACACTGCTTATGAACAGAACTCCATTTTCAAAGATACCACAATGGCCCCAATGATCCCAAAGGAAATGCATTTCCTCTAGCTCTCTGGAATCACAATTTTGCAGAAACTATTCAAGTGAAAATAACAGCGGAAGTAGACAACCTGTTTTTGGCTCCAAAACACAAAATGTTTGACCTGTCATAACACACATACCGTTCCTGATTTTGATTTCCCTTCTTTTGCGCATACTTACCTTTGAATAAACTTCAAGCCGACAATAAAAAATTAGCATGGCTTCTGGTGCCTCAGGAGTTAACTTTGTAAACTCATTTATGCAGCAGAAACACGCGTCGGTATTTTGAACAAGTTAATACCAGAATTTAGAATAACGCATCTGATATTCATTCAAATTCAAATTTGCTGGATTCAAATAAGGAATAAATAAGGAAAACAACTGAAAGTAACTTTTATGCTAAGTGTCTTTCTTACTTTCAGGATAACCTGTCAGACAAATTGACCTGTATTAGGCAAAGATACGGAAAGGGTGACGTAACTATAAATGTCCGTCAAAAAATACAGCTCAGCAAATCTGTGTTTCCAGTTATTTTCTAAACAAGAAATTCTTATGGACTAATATATAATTAATAAAAATAAAATTCCGCTAAGGCTGAAAGCGAGTATGAGAAATATTGCAATTTATTTAATTATTCCTTAAGAACAGAGTCAGTCAAACCGAATCTGCTACTTTTGTTTTGATTTGTTCTGTTGTTTCAACGGATATCTACTTTGGAATATTTTATACTAAATTATTGAAGAAAAACGGGTACTCCCTAACTGGCGGTCACATGGGGCGGATTTACAAAAATCGGTCAGAAGTTGCAAAAAAGTTCTTGAAAAAACACTCGTCAGTGTTTCGCTTTATTGAACGCAGCCCTACACCGGTTGATTGTATTTTCTGGCATCTGTTTTCATAGATCTTGAGACAGTAATTATAGCTTGTAATAGTAATCTACGACCATGATGTAATATAAGTGATACAAGCGTCTACTTTCGTTCTGATCCTAGCTTTTGTGTGTATATCATGTGTATTTCTTGGAATAAGATATGTTTCAATCAAAACATAAAACAAATGTCTAAAAATGTTGTCTACTTTTATTAATAGTCAGCAGGTTAAAGTTTAAGCGTCAATCTTCGGAGTCTCTCGTACATGCATGCATGAACGTTAGGCTCTGTCTGTTTTACTGTACGGTTTAATAAACAAAACAGTTTCCTACATTATAAACAACCATAGAAAGAAAGGTTTCATTTACTTAGAACTACCAGTTCACTACTTTATAAACTGAAAGGAAAAAGAAACGCAGGGTAAATTTTATTTCTAAATTTCATTCAAGTTTGAAAAAGTTTGTTAAATATTTTACTATGATTACAAAACGGTACATGTATGAAACAAAAGTTCCAAATTTCATTGGTTTGTGATCAACAAGTCTCGAGTTATTGAAGTTTATTGGTAGCTACCCCCCAAATCTTGAAATCAAAATCAAACTGAAAATCAATATCGGGTGTGCCCCCTCTTGCTGCCGTTGCTGCCCTAATTCTCCTTTGGATAGATTTAACCAAAGCATTGACAGTTCGCATCGGGATGTTATTCCATTCATCGATCAACGCATTCCTTAGTTGTGCGAGAGTTGCGGGGGGATTTCGGCGCTTCCTAACCCTTCTGTCCAGCTCATCCCACATGTGCTCTATTGGGGTCAAATCTGGACTGTTCGGTGGCCATACTAGTGGTGCGATGTTATTGTTTGCCAAGAAATCCTGACAAACTCGGGCAACATGTGGTCGGGCATTGTCCTGCTGCAGAATCAGATTACGTTGTTGCACAAGCGGGACTGCAACAGGACGCAAGATCTCATCCCTATACCTTACTGCGGTCATACTGCCCGCAACAATAAACAACTGTAATTTTATCCCGTGAGCAATGCCTCCCCAGACCATAACGGAGCCACCCCCAAACCGATCCCGTTCGACAACACAGGCGTCGGCAAAGCGTTCTCCGCGACGTCGGTACACACGACGTCGACCATCTGCGCGATGGCGAACCTAGACTCGTCCGTAAAAAGAACTCGTCTCCACTGCCTCATCGGAAATAGCCTGGGCGCATGCGTACGCCATACGACGCAACCTACGTGCCTGGGTCAGACCAACGTATGGACGGCGAGCTCGAAGACCAATCTCACGCAATCGACTTCCAACAGTTTTCGGAGAAATTTGTCGATTATGCGTACCTACTGTATTAAGGGCAGTTTCGGTAGCAGTGAGATGACGATTCCGCAAATGTGCCAGACGGATTGTCCTGTCTTGACGTCGCGACGTCACGCGTGGACGCCCAGACCGCGGTCGGTCTGCTAAATGCCCTGTCTCCCTTAAACGTCTAACAAGACGTTCAATTGTTGAGACGTTAACCCCAAAATGATTGGCAACTTGCTGTTGCCTCTGACCCTGCATCAGCAACGCAATTGCCCTACCCCTCTGAACATCAGTCAGTCGTACCATGATTGAAAAAAAATTCAAAGTAGCGTAAAAATGAAAAGAAAAATCGGTAAAAGAATCGAAGAGCGTTGTGTATCGTTGAAGTGTACCAAATGGTGTGAGGAAATCTTGTGCTGAAGGTTTAAACATGCTTGTTTTGCACGAAATTTTGGCTTTCCGTATTGTCCGTGCAATGCACTGTGTAGTGCACGGTTGAATGATTTCACACACTGGGTAGATAGCACATCGACCAAAGACTCGTATACCCGCGGTTCACATTCACAGGACAATTTGTAAAAGTGTATGGCTATAGTAAACACCGTAAAAATGATTAAAATAAGAAGGAAAAAAACTCTACCCTGCGTTTCTTTTTCCTTTCAGTATATTAGGGGCTCAAACGTTATGAAGACGTTCATGTGTCATCTCCTAAGAAATTAACTCTGATCCTCTGAATGATGCTTGTTGTTCTGTATTCGTATTTGGTACTCTGATATGTACCCTCATATTTCGGGCAATGTGGTTTCCATTCTAAAGACGACTTGAAGTTATATGAAATTCTCTGAAATGAAATAAAATATTATTAGCAATACCCAATTTGCAACTTATCAGCAGCTTTTAGACATCAAAGGGTGGTAAAATGGACTTGTTCTTGCGTCCGTGTTTTATATGTGGCGTTTTGTTTTGTTTTTCATTGTTTTGTTTCTCATCACTCCCTTTTAGTGCCTCAAGAATATTCGTGAGTGTGGCATTCCCTGGGTATCTTCACTTATATTTATGTTCAAATTTTAGGACAATATGGTAGTAAGTTTTACTGTCACAATATTTAGGGTAAATACTGGTCTCTTGATCCGGACATGTCTGCATCGAGTTCCGCTTAAGCCGATATTAGGAGGCGTATGCAGCCCTGCGAAATGCACTAGTGTTATATGAAGAATCTCAAATAAACCGAGATTCCGATTTTCATGTTTTCAACTGATCTTTTATTCCCAAGGATAAGTTTTATAGATTTATGACCCTCCGAAGGTCACGTGTTTCATATGAGGCGAATTATATTCGCTGTGGCAGATAAAACCATTATATACCCTAAATATTTCGTTACTTTTACGCATTACGTAATATGTTTGGCACATCGTGGTCCTGTTTGTAGTTTTCTTGTGTTCTGGCTCAGATCTTTATTGAGTCCTTTGCTTGTTTCATCACAGTGATTGTGATTATAAGTTTCAGCGTGATGTTTCAAGATCAGATAGAGGACCCATATGCGGACGGAACATATGTTTGTAACTCGGAGCTGCATCAGAATTTAGGGTGAGACTTCGCGCAGTTAAAACTGGTTTAAGCCTTTCTCCCCCACCCGCATCCCCAGTAGTTTTTTTTCTTCTACTGACTCTTCCAAGACGGTTCCTGAGTTGCAGTTCATCTTTATTTTGCGTCTGTGGTTTCATAAGTGAAATTTGTTTCGTCATTATTTATGTCTAGCACTACTTCTTTTGGTGCATCAGAAAGGCTGTGCGTCATGATAATGGCATTTCCTGGGTATCCATTTATATTTTGAGTGGAGGCTTAAACTCGTTTTACTAGATCGAAGCCTCACCCTTAATTCTAATGCAGCTCAAAATTACAAACTTATATTCGATCCATCACAGTAAAAAACAAATAATCCTAAAACTGCAAAGAAAATAGTAGATGGCTAGATGGCATTCTGAACGAAAGAAAAGAAAACAAGAAGTTGGACATCAAACGGGCGGACTTCATGAGCAGCACATAAGGCCTCTTCTAAATGTTTCAAAAGGTACTGGATTTTCATGAAATTTTCCCCAAACATTTTAGATTTTAAAACAGTTTTATCTGAGGTTTACAATAAATTTGATGAGCATTTTCCCCCATGTAAGAAAATAAAACCCTAGCAGAAACGAATATGTGTTAATTGAATTACAACAGTGTTTACTTGCCTGTATGCCAGATAACTGTTTAGTCCTGTACACCTGATAAACCGCTAGAACCAGAACTGGGAGCAGTGGAAGGGAAGCTAATATCCAACCCAATCCTTGAGCAGATGCTGGATAGTTGTAGTTACCATAGCTTGGAGGCGTATACGTTATCAATGTGAATATAAGGCACATCTAAAAGAAAAGAAAACAAAACAAAAAGAAAAGAAAAGTGAACGGTTTTATGATGATACCAGCCTACTGCGCAAAGAAAAAATAAAACCAGCCTGTCCTTGGCACCTTTTTTTATTCTAACTGTAACTTTTATCTGATTGCATTATGCATGATCTAACCAAAATGCCAAAGTACGAAGTCTAGTTACAGATATCAAAGCATGCGCAGTTTGCATATAACTGAAGACTGCTTATAGTATACAGTTTAACCTTATGTATTCGGACACCTTAACTCCTTACCATACAGGATGGATAAAAAATAATGTAGACCCTGATTAGACTCGCATTATAGGTATACACCGTTTGCCTGAATGTCTGAATACTTAAAACAGCAATGACATGGCTAAATTGTTGGTTTCAAGAAAAAATTGTTTCCGACTTCTTATGTTTTTGTACATCCCCTCCTAACTGAATAAAATAGGCTTCCCGTTGTAGTTTGCTGACGTTTGGTGTCATTGGTAGGTTATGTTCTGTGACTGTGGCTTTTCCTGGACATCATCTTTACTGTAAAGCATGTTCTTCAAAATTCTCTAACTGCCATTTACGGAACCCTTTGCCAAAGGAAACTTAAGAAAGGCATGTTAACACCCTAACACAGGCAGATCATATGTTATTGGCAGATGTCTTGTAGGAATATTGTTGGCTGGCCTTTCGAAAACAATTAGATTCTAAAGGAAATGACCCTTAAAAGCAACGAACAAATTCACAAAACTAAAAACAGCCGACGTTCTCTGGCCCAGACTAGCTTGTTTCGACCAGTTAGGGCTCATCAGTGATCATCACATAAACTCACAAAGGGCGTGAATGTATAAATCAACCTATAGTCATGTATGGGGAGATGTTTTACGGCCGCCACACGACACTAACATCGACTGTTGTTAAGATAAATAGATTCTAAAAAGGAATGCCCATTAGTGCAATGAATATACTCACGAATATAAAGATACCCAGGAAATACCAATTTCAAGAAGCACAGCCTTCACGAGGCACCTCGAGAAGAAGAGTGAGGAACATACAATTACAAAACAAACGCAATGCCGATGGTTTGTTGAAATAGCTGTTCATCAACACCACAAATGTTGTCTTTCAGAAATCCCAGTATACTAATCATACAAACATCAGAGCATTTTGTTTCACAATCAGAGGTTTTTCACGAAGCATGATTTCAAAGGGTCCATAGCAATAAATTTGTATCTGTATGTCCTATTTTATACCAAAGACATAATTAGTTATTAGAGACCTCAGAGGTTAGATAAAGTTCTTTCATGTGTAATCGTTGTATAAAGTGTAGGAAATCAAACGTTTTATTGTTTTAATCTTTGGTACATGTACTTTTGAAAAGTTCATCAATTTAAGATTAGGCAGAGATTCTTTAAAATTATTTCAGCAGACAACCAATAGTACGTGGTACCAGCCTTGTGGCCGGCCTCGGTTGCTCAGTTGGATGCCCGTCCGACTGGTGATCAGGAGGTTGCGAGTTTGACCCTCGCCGGATCGGCAACATTCTTTCTTGGAGATTGGTCGTGAAATATTTTCTGTGGTCATTCTCTCCCTTCCGCTGATTCAAGAAGGGCGGTTGTCAGTTTCTGGCGAAAGAATGTGCACAATACTGGTTAATCGCTTAGAGGACTAAGCCTGTCCAGTAAACGTGGTTAGGTAAATTGACCGCGGTCGACATGACCCCGTTGGGTTGACTGGGCCGTAAAACCGCAACACAAACAAAACCAGCCTTGTGACTGTTTATAAGATCGCTATCACAAATGAATGCATGCAACAATGGTACTTGGTAACTTGTCAGATGATAAAAAAACAGAACACGGTAACAAATGGAAATTCAACAAAATGATTGTACGTACCAATAATACTGCAGGCGTGAGAAAACACCAACATATTCGCAAAAACACTGGTACACCCCGGCCTAACATGAGCTCAATATCTCTGCTAAATTTTTCAGCTCCTGGGAACAAAGTTATAAACGCTAATGGTTTAAGACCAGATTTGGGAAAAGTAAAATCAAATAATAACGTAAACATTTTACCACAAACACCAAATTTACATGTACGAACTGCCATCCTGCCTGCACATTCCCCACTCAGTAACAGAAGGGGTACTCAATAGATTTTAACAAGTCGGAACCTTAAAGGAAATATAAATGAAAATACCTAGAAAATGCCACATTCTAAAAGTACCAAAGGAAAGAAAAATAATAAACAAACAATGGCAAAACAAACGCCACATATGAAACCACCGACACACAAACAAGGAGTAATACAAAAAAGGTAAGAGAAAAGTCCAGGGAGTGCCACAATCCCAAACCGCAGCCCTTCCCAGACCCCAAGAGGAAGAGGAAATCGACAAATCTAAACAAGCACAAACAGAACAAACGTACGAAAAGCACTAAGATTAGCTCTCTCTTCCCCAAGCGAGGTAATCGCAATACTAAAAGGACTGAAACCCACAAGAACAAAATGACACTCGGAAAGACATACACCAAATCGCCTCGTAGAATAAACCACAAAGCAACAAAGAGTAAAAAAAAAGGTAAGAGAAAAGTCCAGGGAGTGCCACAATCACAAACCGCAGCCCTTCCCAGACCCCAAGAGGAAGAGGAAACCGACAAATCTAAACAAATCTAAACAAGCACAAACCGAACAAACATACGAAAAGCACTAAGATTAGCTCTCTCTTCCCCAAGCGAGGTAACGCAATACTAAAAGGACTGAAAAACACAAGAACAAAATGACACACGGAAAGACATACAACAAATCGCTTCGTAGAATAAACCACAAAGTAACAAAGAGTAAGACTAACACCGGGACCACCGCCTTAGAACGGTCGGTAGAGCAAACCACCGGGGGACTAACACAGGGACCACCGCCTTAGAACGGCCGGTAGAGCAAACCACCGGGGGTTTAAAACACTTTTACAGCTAACTAACCACCCTGGGTCCCGATGCTACCCTTAATACAGAAATACATAAAAATTCGGTTCGCATAAAGGCTCCCAACTCAGGCAATGCATCGAAGCGAAAACATAAAAATCAAATTAATCATAATAATAAACAAAGGCGAATACTCATGGCTAATTCTACTGTATGCCAGAGTAAATGAAAACCAATAACTGAACCACGGCGGGCCAAGCCAAAGACATATCGTCAAGCCCCAACTCACCGGTTAAAGTTTTACGAAGAGGCCGTCATTGAGTCAGAGGCCTGAACCGCCGTCGTGCAATTAAAGAGTGAAGCATAGCCATCAACAATGATTGGGTTGACAACTAGGCATGCAGTCTGCCGCATAATATCCAGGCTATAGCCAATTCTTTTATAACGGTTAATAAGTTTTCTGAATTGCTCCGAAAAGTTAGATTTACCTACAATTTTTCTAAATCTGTACACTAAGTCACCGTAAAATTCGGGTTCCGATATACCTTGTTGCAGAAGTGTAAAGACGCAAATTACAAATGCATAGGCAATACTTTTTCAACTAAATAAAATGCACGAATTGGGAATGTTCTGTCCAACATAATGCCTGTAATCTAATCAGCGTCTCCGTTAATCTCAAACAGAATGCTAAAGAAGACTGGATATACCTAGTAGATTTTCCGTTATAATTTTTCCGAGACAAATGTTGTGACTTCCTTCTTGGCTATTCTACACACCAAGCCATTTATGAAAAGGGTCCACCATAAAAGGAGAAAATTCTTTTCATTTAGAGTAGACCTTTTGGGATAAGACGAAATCAATTTTGAAAAAATACTTGACCTGAACGTCACCATTCTCCTTATGGTCCACACATTATGCTGTTGATCTGTGTAGCCTAAGATCAGACAGCGCTGTTCGTATATCATAAAGTCGTTTACAATTATTAAGTAATCTGCAATGTTTACGTGTTGTAATTGCAAACAGTGAAACAAAAATAAGTAAAGATACTCAGGCAATGCCACAATCACGAAGAACAGCCTTCCCAAGGCACCAAAAGAAGGAGAGATGATGGAGAAATAATGACAAAGCAACCCCACATATGAAACCAGCGACGTGCAAACGAAGACGAACCTTTCCAGGGTGAAAACTGTATAACTGCACGTACTAGCCCGGTTGTCTTTGAAAAACTGTGTAATAATCAGATATATGGGGCTTCACTTAGGGGTGGACAAAGGAAAGATACTTTATCTCTCCGTTTATAATTTCCGTAAAACAGTATTCATTGGCAACGCTAAGAAATTTGAAAACTAATAATTTCAGTGAAATAAAACTGAATGTATTGTTTTTTTTGTTTTTTTTTTTCTGATTTAAATGTATGTGTTGCATGAAAGTGCACTGTTGAGAAGCCACCTATAACCCAAATAAAAACTGGTGGTCCCGACCCGATTGTGCATTTTTACAATCGGTTAAATCATTACAAAAACACACCTATTCAAATTTATTGGAAATTTCACCACCAAAAACTGAAAGTTTTCATATAAAAATTCTGACATTTTTCATATTTCTGCTCAAAACATAGATTGGGTACTCGATGGAATCGCCTCTGCGAGACGGTTCTAAAGAGTATCCACAATCTATGTTTGAGCAGAAATAAGAAAAATAATTTATACCCCTGTAAACCCCAGTTTTACTATATTAAAGTGGGGTTTAAGGGGGTCAAATTATATAGGTATCTTTTCCTGATGGATTTGCTGTTTGCGCAATAAATTATTAGCAGCAACAATACAAACCTCTTTTTGGTGCCTTTCGAAAAGGCATGCTTATTTGCCTATTGTTTTCATCGCCACGATATCAACATGAACTGATACACTTTCAGGAGAGACAAGTCCTTCAAATCTGTTTGGCATTTGTCATTCCTTTTGAAAGCATAAAATACGTCACATTAAATAAAACATCAGACTTGGTTGATCCGAGTCTGCTTATAAAGAGTAATGTAACGTGCAATACTGTGCATGCCTCCTGGTCCAAGATTTCAAATAAAGCCAAACAAGCTAAACAATCACAAAGGAAGTAGTAGTTGCGGTCATGGTACCAAAGCCGTAATCCAAACTCATAAATCCATAAACGAATGACGTATCAGGAACAGATATGTACTACACAAAATTGACGTTTACGGCAGCATCGCAGCATTTAACATCATTTGTACTTGCGATAAATAGATTCTGCAACGAGGGATCCGTAAGAAGCAAGAAACACATCGAATGAACGAAAATACCAGTTTCGGTCTTATACAGTCACGTGCAACACAGTTCATAGGTTGAGCGATATTCGAATTTCAAATAAATCCAAATCGGCTCAATGAATAACAACCAGAAATGTGTTTATAAACCTCTATACCCCCAACTATATGCTTGTGTCTACAAAATGCCAAGGCTGAAAATGGAATTAACTCTCAGAAAATTAATCCGATTTTTCAAGTTAATAAGGTGATCTCCTCATCTATCCCAATAAGCGCTCCAAGTTTCAAGGCCTTAGTTTAAACAGTAATCATCATATTTTACAGACAATAAAAGCAAACGGACAAACGCACGAATAAACCTTGAACGGCACAAAAGCAAAATGCCCCCTCTAAATTCTTCAACATTGGGGGCATAATAATACATAGAATAACAAATAAATGCAACAAAACGAAAAGAACGAAGAGGAACTGCAACAGAAATACAGCCCATTACGAAAACACGCCTATTCAAATATATAGAAAATTTCACCACAAAAAACTGAGAGTTTTCAGATAAAAATTCTGATATTTTTCACATTTCGGCTCAAAACATAAATTGTGGGTATTCGTTAGAACCACCTCACCGAGGCGATTCTAACGAGTACTCACAATCGTTGTTTTTGAGCAGAAATGAGAAAAATAACGTATAACCCTATAAACCCCAGTTTTACTATATAAAAGTGAGGCCAGCTAACAAAATTGCGTTTTTTAAACGTTTTGAAAACGTTACTGAAAACGTACAATAACGTTATTATAAGACGTTTAAATTACGTTAAAAAGGCAATGTTTTTTACGTCATAATAACGTTTTTTTTTGGAATGTTATAAAAACGTCCTGATAACGTTTTGATAACGTTATTTTAAAGTATGCTTGAAATGTTCTGATAACGATTTTGTAAGACGTTTATATTACGTTAAAATGGCAATGTCTCGCACCTCTAAATGAAACCCCTACATATGCAGTGATGTGCTATGCACCGTACATATCGCGATATGCCATGTGTTGCTTCAAACCTCATCTGAGATCCGAGACCAATGACAAATTTTACGTGTCTTTTTTTTTTCTTAAACTTCATAACCATGTGATTATGACATGTGCCAGTGCTACAGGCTCAAATAATATTCCACAAATTAAGTCCACATATGAAATGTAGCTGACAAGAAATAAATAAATATATAACTTAAATGTAAGACGAGATAGAACTTCATACATTATAATCTGTAACAAATTCGAAAATTTACTGAAAGAAAACACACGAAAACTGATTACAATAGCATGAAGCGCAGCTCGTCACAATACTAATTACCAGCACATGTAGTAAGCTCAAATTACAGGCTATATAAGAACGTAATAAAATAATAAAAAAGATGGTAATCTATTCATCTACAACAATAATTGTGTTATTTACCTGAGTTGACTGGCGTTCGGCTTGAGAAACAATAATCAGGCACTAAATTATGACAACAACACTTTTTATATGGAGGTGTAGTTTCGTATTCAAGAACTGTTCAGGAGGTCAAATATATATAGGCATGTTTTAGTGATGCTTGGAACGGATGATAGTTGGTGTGTGGCTTAAGCTCAGTAAATCTGTGAAAATAAGCTCCATTTGACCCGAGTGTACAAGTGGGCAAGCTGAAATATTGTTTCAACATCTGAATCTGTTATTTTGAAAATTTTGTTATGTTACCTGAATCACCGCCCAATCCCCATAACAATGAAAATGCTAACATTTTTATAAATATCTATATAAAGTTGTTAAATGGTGCAAGATTATATAAACTGTCTAATGCTGGGACTTTAACTAATACAAGAAAGTAAGAAGCCAGCGGTAAATTACAAAATGATATTTTAGCCCATACATATCTGAGCCGCAATGTAAGAAAAAGTACAATCGGAAAATGTGCGATGAACCTGCGCGTTCTCGAAGTCTGCTCAGAATCTTCTCTGGGCGTATTTTGGCTGGCCAAGGATGCAAAGTTTCTTAGTGCAAACAATGAAGACTCTGATCAAATTGTGCGGATGCACAGGCTGATTTGAGGCTTCGAGGGGCGCACATGTCAGAAGGTACATTTTCTCACGTTGCGGCTCATTTGTTTGAGTACTTACCATAAATCCAGCCAAAGATTATGCACTCAATAAACCCAAATATTGGTACAGCGAGTATTGCAATATACCAATCAACCAGTTGGAACAAATATATGCCACCCTGGAAAAGAAACAAAAGGTGAAAAAATGCATCTAAATTAACAGTATCACCCTGCATATATAATTATATGATCTTAAACGAGTAGGTGTTTGTTTAGGCGTAAAAAAATTAGCTGTGTTTCCGCTAATATGATGAAAAAACATTTCGTCGGTAGGTAGGAGAAACGTTTTTTTGTTTTGATTTTTTTTTTTAGTTTTTTTTTTTTTTTTTTTTTGATTTTTTTTTTTTTTTTTTTTTTTTTATTATTATTATTTTTCTATTTTTTTAATCTCCCGAAAAAAACCGAGTCGGCCTATAATTTTATGAAAATACAATTATTTTGTTGAGGGTCGGTGCTTTACTTTTTTATTTTGCATTTTTACGGAGGAAAATAGCAGAGTCGGGTGTTTGAAACAGGGTCGGTCGGGTTAGTGGAAACACAGGTACTTTTTACGCCTTATGTTTATTCAATGAATTTATTCATTTAAATCTTATATGAGACTTCGCTAGTCCACTGAATGTATTTAATATCAGTATTAAACCATAACTCAAAGGGATAGTGTAATTAGAATTATCTACTTTACCTAATACAATGTGTAATGTTACATAAATATGCGTTATATGTCAAAGCAAATATATTTAGTGCGTGTCACGGTTATCATTGTTCCTTACTCTTTGTAGTACGTTCTCTCATCTGTACGTCATACTTTAATTTCAGACTCTCCTTGTGCAAGGAAACCTTATGACCATTTAAAAGGGCTACGGAAATTACTCTTACGTAGAAGTTTTAATTCGCAAGACTTACTTTCATTGTGGTACTTTTTGTTAGATGTTCTGCAGTGTTTCACTTACAAATGTTTTTATTCTTTAAAAACGAATTACGTATGCAAGTTAAACTCTATTCAGTTAAGTTTGAGTAACAGAGTTGCCACCTTTTTGAGAAAGGGCTGCCAACTCTGCTTGCAATCTGTTCTTTTTGTGGTTGTTTTCCACTGAGTTTTAGAACTTGATGTAGAACTGATTGTATCAGTTTCTGAGTTCACTTATTTACTTTTCTCATTTAAACACTTCTTGATTCATGAATTTTTGTCCTAGTGTAGATCATGTCTGTCCTCTACAACCATGAGCAAACTATTAAACTCTTTCAAACCAACAGACGTGCAATAATAATTAAGTGTGTGATGATAGATCAATTTAAGCATGCAGCAATAGGCTACGGCCCTAGAAGGGTAATATCTGTTCAAGCAATAGGCTTTAGAAAAAATAATGAATAATACACGACATTCAGGATGTGCCGCAATGACATATCACAGTCAACCTCTGATAGCGAGAAGAAGAGTAAACGAAACCGAGAACAAATAACCAAATGATAAGTCAAGTGACCAGCTCCTCCCCATGCCCTAAGTGAGACGTGCACAAAGCCCGACAAGACAGAACATACATAAGAACAAGGCATCAAACAGAAACGGAACAAAAACAACCCCGCAGCCATAGCCCACGATGTAACATAAATAATAAACAATATCAGAACCACCACCACCTTATCTCTAACGGTTAGCGGTTTAAACAATCATCAAGGTTTACACTGTCTTGGCAGGTCCTAATCTTCACTCTGTTCGAAATAAAATTAAATAACATAAACTTCATGCACAAACACGACATATCAATAGCACCGATCAACAAAATTAACTGGCAGCAAAGTGGACAGCGGTAGCTATAGTGCCAGCTTTTGTACCAGAAAACATGATACAAGTCAGGACGTCTTCAGACTAGATCCTATGTAATAACAAAGTCTCCAACCCGAAGTGCAGCATGCGACTGTCACAAACGGACAAAGAGGAAAGTGTGCATATAGCGACACTGCTGTATCGTTTTAACTCTACCCTACTGAAATGGAAAAAAAGTACATCAGGATGTGGCGTGATTGTTTGTCAAGGTGTAAGTTGAACTGATGCATTTTCAAGGGAGACAACTTTTTCAAAATTGTTTTGTCTCACTTTTAAATGGGGTCAACTCTAAAAGGAAAGAAGTAGCCCCCCCATCCCCCACCCCACTCCGTCCCCCTAAAGTAGCATTTTTTCCTTTTTGTAACTCATTCATTCCTGTTAGAGTAAATCTCTGTTTAGAAGGGGTATGTTGTACAGGAATCCTATCAAGAAATCACAAACATCTCGCTTATACAAAATGGTGGAAAATCTACCAATCTACCAAAGTAATTCAGTCACTTAAGACATTTATAGATCGAAATAATAATGTGAAGCATGATATATGGTGGCGAATATATATAATGTTACAATCAATGACAGAGGCAGAGACGGACATAGACGCTTTCGTGTTTGATTGGTCAGTATTTGTTCCTCATCTCTCTCTCATATGTTTGGTGTCTCCGGTAGGCTATGCTTCGCAATTATGGAATACCCGGGTACCTTCCCTTATATTTTCGCGAACTGGCTGAGCTTTTTGACTTAGATATGGAATTACAAACACCTCGACTCCTATGTAGGATTACTTTGAGATAATGTGTATTATAATACCTGAAAACAGAACGCGAGTCCAAATAAAAATCCAACCATGCATACTAGGCCAGTAACAAACATTCGACGTTTACGCAATCTTGGAAATGAATCCAGAATTGCAGCCAGTACAGCTTCTGATGATGTAAACTGAAAAAAAAAAATGAAACAGTAAATGTTGTTTAGTAATCATCGTAAAAATGAGTATAGACATAATAAATACAGGGATATGGATCCTAAAACAAATAAATAAAAAGTTCAATTATTCATTTTTAGATTGTTATATAACACGTTTTGCTATTATGTAGAAATAGAAAATGATAGCAAATAAGTGTAGGTAACATTAGACCGAAAAAAATGTTTATTTATAATTAGAGAGCAAACTAATAATGTTTTGAGAATGTGCTGCGATAAAGGCTGCAGGGTTTTCTATATTTTTAAACCTTGTAACTTCAAATTATTACATGTCAATATTTTTAATATTATCCTGTATCATTTAAAACAATATTAGAGTGCAACAGAACAACACGACAAAATAACCAAGCGAGCCTATGACATTTATGCAACGTCGCATGACGTTTCATCAACTTAATGCGACGTTGTATAAACGCCATTTGTCCAATGGGAAAGCTTTTTTTTTTCGTTTTCGTTATTTTATAACGTATGCACTATCCGTCGTACTTTGTTTTTTCTTTCTCTTGGTGTCATTGGTAGGCTACATTCTGTGTATGTGGCACTTCCTGGACATACTCTTTTCTACTCTTATTATTAATAACTAAGTAGGGTTTACTTGAATAGTGTGAATAATGTCATGTAGAAGTGTATTATCAAAGGAATAATATTACGAGCAAAATTGAACCTTTTTGTCCTACAACATACCCTAGAAAGGGAAAGCATACTGCCATTACTAGTAAATGTGACTTGTTACACTGGTAACACAAGCTGGGGAATAGAAAATAATGACAAGTTTAGACAACCACACAACCAGATAAAATTTCCAAACTGACATATATGTTTTATTAGTTATCCATTCGCATAGCACTTGAAAAGTGAAGACAAAAAGTACAGCGAAATGACTTTATTCCTTTAAAAAATGATAATGTTTGACATAGAAATAGCTAAAATTGCTAAAACATAATATCCTACAAAGGAGAAATTTATTAAGTCTGAAGCGTTTAAACGTGTATAGAATTGGAGAATTTGCTATATGAATCAATGTTTCAAAGACTTAAGTCAAAAACTCCTAATATTTCTACAAGCAAGCGCTAAAAGTTTTGAAACATCTTGGTACATTTTGCAATTTCAATTGCACAAGACATATTAGAAAAAATATACAACTGCCTTATTAGATAACACAATAACGCTTTCCTCAAAACAGGCTGTACACACAACTAACATTGAACAGGAGTATATCATACGGAACTATGTCAAACGTCAACATAGTGTTGAGTGATGGAGGATAAATGGCTTACCTGAGAATCTAAGCCGACAGTTAGTAACATCACAAAGAATAACACAGACCAAAACTGTGGTAATGGTAGTCGGGCAAGTGCTTGGGGGTATGCCACAAAACCTAATCCAGGTCCTGCAAAATATTAACCAATATTTGAGCTACGCTCGTAGCTAATGGAAAAACATACGTGTTAAGACTACAGCATGTTTACTGGGTATCCGGTGTTTGCAAATGCATATTTTTAAGAATGCTGATAGTACAAATCCATTACCCTAACTAACTCGCATAACTGTTCAGTTTGGTCTTTCTCTGTTGAGACTCCTGAGAATTTAAGTGTGGTGTTGGATACAGGTATGTATGCTATGTTTGTCCCTGAGGATTGCGAGCACATCATTTGAACTGAAAAAGCTTTTTCATAAAATCCGGTCCTCTTATTTTTGTACATACACTGGAAGGGACCGAAAGACTCAATAAAAAACAAATCCGATATACAGTGCAAATCCGATATATACAACCACTATGGCAACGTCACTTTGCATTTTGCAGGACATCTTGAAACTCGAGTTCCGATTAAGCAGATGCCAGGGAGCGTACGCAACACAACAACCTATATTGTTACCATAAGAAGCGTTTCAAAGTCACGGAGACTTTAATATTTGTTCCTTTATGTGTCGGTGTTTCTTATTTGACTTCACTGCCGCAAGCCTACCTGTACTTCAGTACTTCATCATAGTGATATAAATATATATTACATTTACCGCATAATAACGGAACAATGTAATAAAATCTGTTTTGGGTGTAGTCGCGGGTTTTTCGAGATCTCTTTTATGTAAAATATAGAATTAGTGATTATCTTAAAATATCGTTTATTGATATTTTGGCCTACTAGTTAAAAGTTAACTATCAGACCGACTGCCTCCAACTTCAGATTCTCCATTATGAAAACACGCCTATTCAAATATACAGAAAATTTTACCTCCAAAATCAGAAAATTTTCAGATAAAAAACTCTGATATTTTTCATATTTCTACTCAAAACATAGATTGTTGGTACTCGTTAGAACCGCCTCAATGAGGCGGTTCTAACGAGTACCTACAATCTATGTTTTTGAACAGAAATAAGAAAAAATAATGTATACCCCTGTAAACCCCAGTTTTACTATATAAAAGTGGGGTTTAAAGGGGTCAAATTTATATAGGCATATTTTCGTGATGCTATGATTTGGCAGCGTCTAGTTAGACTCCGTTTCTTTCTGATGGGCGGTCGTATAATCAAAAATGTTTACAAAGTTATTTCTGAGGTTTTAAATAACTACACAGAAACACTGCGGTAATTTGGAATCACGGTTAATCACCTGATTCAACACTTTATATGATAGAACACTGGAATCGATCGAGAGTTCAGATATTATAGGATAGTTTATGGAGTAATGGATTATCATGTCTTATTTACCTTGAGTATTCGGACAGACAGATCTGTGCAAACAGTGAAGACCCACACTAGATGTCACAAAACATCTCTGTCTCACTCTCTCTCTCTCTCTCTCTCTTCGTCCGACCATCCGTCTTAATTACGCTTAGATACGTACCAGATTTGACGACTTCATCTATCGGAACCCCGAGATCATGAGCAATGAATCCCAGGATAGTAAATACAACAAGTCCACTGAAAATGCTGGTCCCCTCGCCAATGAATGACACTAGAAATGCATCTCTACAATAAAAAAGTAACATACGTACCCTGATTATTGGGACAGACAGGCTTGTGCAAACAATGTAGACCCTCATCAGTCGCCGTGTTTCTTGACATCTAATCTGGGTCTACACTGTCGCCCAGTCAAATATCTGGGTCTAAATTGTTTGTCATACGTTGTTTTAGATGACGGGAATGATCTGCACTAGCTACAAACATAACAATTACCAAACACGAACTTTAGGGCCCACCTGCAAGAGCAGCCGAAGGCATGAGGATAACATCTTTAAAAGGCAATACAAATATAGTCCGTTATAGGGCACTATACACTAGCTGCAGTGAAGTCAAATAAAAATCTATAGAACCCGATAATATTTCTATCTTCTATTTGTCAGTTTGCAATTTGAGGCAAGAGCACCGCAAAGATAGCTCTTGTTTATCCAAAGTTTACGAACAAGCTTACATGCCCAGTCTTGAAGACCGCTTCAAAATGAAATCTGCATTTTTTAATTTTTTTACCGCATACATTATACAAACGGAGTCAGATACGTAATGTCTGTTAATCTAAAATAATAAGCAGATTTATACACAATTTAGTCTTTCTTTCATTATGTTTTTGTCACGTGGATCATGCCAGTGGCTATGAGTCGATGGGAGATGTGCAGTGCTTGCCAAAGTCTGCACGCACTTAAACATTTTAATATCAAAGTTTGGTGTTCATATTGCCACAAAGAAAGATAAGATAAAAAATATGCACATTATAAATATATACATCTGGGCCCAGTTGTTCAAAACTAACGATGTCGTTAGTTAACGATTCGTTAAAATTTACATCGAGTGATACGCAAATATGCTGAATTTTTTTGCTGAAAAAATGTGAGTAGCTTTTGCAGTGCAAAAGCTACTCACATTTTTTCAGCAATAAATATCAGAATATTGTGTATTGAATCTGCTAAAATAGTTAACGAAATGACTCTTAACGAGCTCGTTAAGCTAACGACGCTTTGAACAATTGGGCCCTGGTATATTAAATGCGGTACAGCTACGTTTAAAGATTGAAAATCCAATCGCTTTAAAATAGTTTGTCTTTGCGAACTCCGATTCTCATATTTACCTGAGACAATTGTTGTTAAATTTGTTGTAACTTGCCATGGTTATAAGGGGTCCCCATCCAGGACCGAGAGAGAAGAACACTTGTAACGCTGCTTCCACCCACACCTGTCGGACAGTAAAACGGAAGAGTCTATGAACTCGTTTTTTGCATAGAATCCAAAACAGACAGAAGGCAGAGTGACTCGACAGTTCTAAGTAAACATTTAAGCAACTTCATACAATCGCACTCTAGATATATCAAGTTCTATGAGAGGATTATATATTTGTTCGGTCCTCCGTGGTTAAACTAGCGGTTTTCTGTAGCCCTGGCTGCTAGTGTCCGAGGTGTTTGCCACGAGCCCTCATCCATGCCTTATCAGTCTGAAAGCGATTTATTCATTTTACACGTTTTCTCTTAGAAGTTTCACTGATTGACTTGACGAGCCGAACAATCATGTTGTATTTATTACAACATTTAAACCTAGGATGAAGATTTCGAGGGTTGAGCGCAAGACTATGGTAACTCAAACATATTTTTGAAACCCTTGTTTAGGGGCAACTTGGACCCCTTTGTAAACAATGCAAATTTAGGTGCCATTGCTCGTACGAGCAATGGCACCTAAATTTTCATTGTTTACAGAAAGAAATGTCGTAATCTTCATAATGCCTTCATGGTGAGGAGATTAGGTTTGGGGAAAAACAACCATCTGAGTTACGCTAGTCTTGCGCTCAACCCTCGATTTGGTACCAATAAAATCGATTTAACACCACCCTACCCCGTTAGTTTTTCCTACTGACAGTTCAAAGGCAGTGATTTTAGTATTGCTTGTTCTTCATGTGGCCCTGTGGTTACTCGCTGTTATGTCTTAATTGTTGTGTTTGGTGGATCCTGTCTAGCATTGTGATCACCTTGTTGGGGATAAGGAAGCTGATTACGGTAAAACCTGTGTAAGACAGCCACCTTTGAAATTGACTTTAGTGGTTAATGTGGAACGGTGGTTGTCTTGTAAAGGTACATGTCATGTATTTTGTTTGTTTGTGGCACGTGTACTGTCTGTTATGCTTTGTTTGCTCGGTGGCACTGGTAGGCTATGTTCTGTGGTTGTGACTCTTCATTGATATTTTCTTTATTGTTTTTAAATGAGCTGACATTCCCTATCCGCTAGAAAATTTCACTTAAGCATGAGATTGATAAATCCTTTTACCTCCGAGTTTCTGACATGGACTCTTCCATCTCTGAGTTTGAACACATCCATTGTTGCAAATAGAGGTTTAAGTCAAAACTCAATTACATAATGGTAAATAATGTAGATTCTGATGATCTGAGCTGTTTGCAAGTTTGCAAAGGTGTGTGTATTGTTCTGCAGGGATGAAAGGATTAATCATTATGAACAAGCAGTATACAGCTCTATTGAATAATGGAGAACTTAACCAAACACAAGTTCTTCTAAGACGAGAAATAATTCATAATTTGGTTAGAATAAGTGCCTTTATTTACAATCTCCAGTCTGTATGAATAATGGAGTCAGTCTCTCTGTATTTACCTGTATTCTCATCATCTTCTTAAGGTCTGGTCTGAGGTAGTAGATGATTCCATCAGCAGCCCCAGGTAGGGTTGCTCCTCTTATCAGGAGAACAGTCAGCAATATATATGGCGCTAGCGCAGTCACATACACCACCTAGAAAAATCAGTGTAATAGAATTGCGTGAAGGAATTTTAATACTTTTATTGAAAAACACAACGTTTGTAGCCAATACAAAGAGTAAATCAATTAACACGAATATTCTCATCAACACGGTTAGGGCGTTCATTGAATCATTAGGTTTATTCGCCAGTTGACATCACCGCCATAAGAAGGCAGCGTAAATAATACGTACTGAAAATGAAATGTATTGTCAACAGTAAATGTATTGAACATTTCAAAAGTTGAAAACGTACTGTCGACACTAGATCTTGCCAACGACTGCAATATGATAGTGTCGAAGCTTACCAAAGACAAAATTTTCCAACTCTGTTTTACATTGCTCTGTCTTTGGCAGAGTTACCTGGCGATGCGCCGTATTAAGGGAAACAGAAACGCCGCCAAGGGAAATAACTATAACATGGTATCATTGCTTCCCTTCTTATTGAAAGTTATTTTAAAGAAAAGAAATTTCCACTGGGAGGCAATTCTTACCTTAAAGACAAGCTCCTAGTTTTTAAAAGGTTTCAAATACTAGGGAGTAAACTTTCTGTCTGCAAAAGTTGTCTCCCTTTGCAGAATGGCGTCAAAATCATTTAGGCGTACACAGAGCACGCTTTCATTATGGAGCGTCTGGTCTCATCTACGGGTAACTGGCGGTTAATAATGCTTCTTTCCAATCCCGTCATATTTCACAGCACAAGGCCAAATTAACAATTTAAGGGGGATGTATACGCGTTCAAAAGAGGCAGCTCTGTCAAAAAATGCCTCTCTTTTGAATATGTATATATTCTGAAGATGAATGAGAATGCTCCCCTTAAGACCACCGGCGTTCTTTTTAGAATAAATCTTTTTTGAAGGGGCTTGGTGTGGAGGAAAGCAAACATGAAGTAACAAAATATGTTTCCCTTGTAAACAAGTGCAAAAAAATCTATCATGTATATCCCATAGGCGTAGCGCTCCTTACAAACACGACGCATGTGCGTAACATGCGTGAAAAATATTTACAATAAAGTGACATTAACATAAACTGTTTTACTGTTTTACCACAGGGTATATCCTTTAAGAGAAGCCCCTATTTTGGAAGCTATTTTAGGCATATCTTTTAAGATTTTTCATGGGTGTGCGTAAAATAATTCTGTTCTGGCTACGCCACTGTATCCAGTATTCTTAAGATTTATGGATGTCAGCACTATTTCCGAAGAAAGAAAAAGAAAGTTATATAGTATTGTTTCAAGCAGTACCGGACATAATCAGTTATATTGTTCAGAAAAGTATGATGGACAGAGGATGACTGTATACGATTGAATTCTATAGTCTGTAACGGATGCGAACAACGAACTGATACACAGAAATGAAACACGACAGATTCATTTTTTTATTATGGACCAGATAAGCCAAATTTGGCAAGCCTAATTAAATACCTTCAGTAGTGGTCTATCAATGAAATATATTCTTAAGAGATGGGTCCCTTGGTAATTTATATATTTGTCAACATGAACTATTTATTACAACGGCAACTCGCAAGACAACCGGGATAAAGTTTATACAGCAACATACTTTTCCTATGCTTCTCACGCCTTTCATTATACAGAAAAACACAATAACCCAAGCTCCTAAGAGGGAGAGAGAAAGGTGCCAGGACAAACCACCCATTACATCTAGACCGGGAGAGATCTGTAACACATTGTACCTAGAAAAAAATAAATATAGATTAATGTCCAGTGTGTCAGTGCTTCCGTGGCATAATATATTGTGATAGAACGCACTTCCGTTCCGAGTAAAATTAGCACGTTAACTCTTTCTCTGTCATAAAAAGTCGATAATAATAGCTTTTGCAAACAGCGTAGATCCAGATGAGACGGCTCAATGAGCCGTCTCATCGGGATCTACGCTGTTTGACATTCAGTCCTTCAGCTTTACATATAAACGTCTTGCCAAAGATTAGTTTGTTAACATAAAAAAGCAGACGACAAATGTCGTCTGAAATTTGGCGCCGAAAGAGTTCGACAATATATAGCTCTTTAAAAGCTTGGATCTCTGCAAACAGCGTAGGCCCAGATCAGAAGACGGCGTCTGATCAGGGTCAGCACTGTTCAGATTTAGATTATGTGTGTTATTGATCATGGTCTGTAGGATTTGCCATTGCAGACGGATCATATGAAAAGACAAAACATTCCTAAAATGTCAGTGAAGATAACCAGGAAATGCCACCGCCCTCCCGAGGCAACAGAAGAAGGAGAGATGAGAAACAAATAAGGACAAAACAAACGCCACATATGAAACCATAAACAAAGAAGAACTGCAACAGAAGAACCGACTTGGAACGGTCAGAAGAAAAACTCCTCGAGGGGTTTGGGGGCGCTTAAACTAGTTTTACTCGTGCGAAACCGCGCCCTTAATTCCATCTCGAAAACTCACCTATATAATTTTGACCCCCTTATACCTCACTTTTATATAGTAAACCTGGGGTTTACAGGGTTATACATTATTTTTCTTATTTCTGCTCAAAAACATAGATTGGGGTGCACGTTAGAACCGCCTCGGTGAGGCGGTTCTAACGAGTACCCACAATCTATGTTTTGAGCAGAAATATGAAAAATATCTGATTATTATCTGAAAAATTTCAGTTTTTGGTGGTGAAATTTTCAATATATTTGAATACGTGTGTTTTCGTAATGCTGAAGCAGTTCTAAATTAATAATATATGTTTAGTCCGCATAAGGGTTCTTTATCTCATCTGTGAAACATCACAATGAAACACATATAATTAAAACACTGTGATGAAACAAAGCAAAGGGCTTAGTGGCGATCTGAAGCCAGAACACAAGAAAACCACAAACAGGACCACGATGAGCCCAACCACAGACATTGATAGTCGGGTGCCGACCATCTGAAACAGATTTAGTCTCAGGACCGATCCACCGTCTTGAAATAAAAAACGAAGCAAGGCTATCAACCTATCTTTTCGTAGCGAATAACAATATTTTTAAATTGTACTGAAAAATCAGTTTTGCCAAGAATCTTTCAGATCTTATAGAACAGGTCATCATTAAATTCAGGTTCGGGCAGACCTTCTTGCAGAAGTCTTTTCAAACGAACATTACATATGGACATTAATTCAGAATGACAGCGATAAAAACTTAGAAAATATTGTAATAACGGTACCTATGCTAAAGAAGTTCAGCTGTTAAAATTTTATTTCGATTATTTAAGTCACCAACTTGACTAGATGTGCTAGCAAAACGAATTAACTGAGAAATATATACACCATGGGGGCTACCACGAAGAACATCGTCATCCAAAAATGGAAACTTTACGATATCAAAATCAAACTCGTCCAGTTTGTCATAGACTTTAGAAAGTCTTATTTTATCTGTAAAATAGCGAAAAAGGGTGGCCTAAAGCGCTTTTTAAAAGAGTTAATTGAAAGAAATTTCATAAAGTAAAATTTTCTTTACCTTGCTTGTAATGAGAAACATATATTTGCACTTCTGAGAATCATAAACATTACATCTTTTGCTTTTAAGCTCTTTCCTTTCTTCTGATAATAACTGTATTCATTTTTTGATATGCATTACGAAAACATGCCTATTCAAATATACTGAAAAAGTAATCACCGAAAAATTGAAAAAAAAATCAGCCAAAAAAAAAATTCAAATATTTTTCATATTTCTGCTCAAAACATAAATTGTGGGTACTCGTTAGAACCGCCTCGCAGAGGCGGTTCTAACGAGTATTCACAATCTATGTTTTTGAGCAGAAATAAGAAAAATAATGTATACCCCTGTAAACCCCAGTTTTACTATATAAAAGTGGGGTTTAAGGGGGTCAAAATTATATAGGCATATTTTTGTGGTGCAATTATACAAATAAGTAGTGTATAAGTAGTCTCCCACCCCAGTAAGTAGTTGTTTTTTTTTTTTTGTTTTTTTTTTTGTTTTTTTTTTTTTTGTCGTTCTTATGTGGTTCAATGAAACCTATGTTGAGGTACCCGGGAAATGCCCTAGTCAGGAAGCACAGCCTTCCCGAGACACTAAAAGGAGAAGAGATAAGGAACACACACTGGCAAAAAGCGCCACATATGAAACTATCAACACACGATGAACTGCCTTCCAACGGTCAGCAGAAAAACTAATCGTGGAGGCGGAGAGTATTTAATCAGTTTTACTCGCGCAAAACCGAGCCTCAAATTTTCGTTCATTTTCATGGTGTTTGTTTCAAATGGCAACCTTTATAGATTTTATTCAAGTTTATAATAGTTATTCAAGGAAACAAAACAAACATCAGCCGAAATACACCTTGACAGAATAAAACGAATAAAAGGCTATGAGTTATGCACATACTGTATATAATATAAGCAATTATATCATGAGGACTCACGTAGCTCTTTAGAGCTACGTGAGTCCTCATAATACAATTGCTTTTTTTTTTTTTTTTTTTTGCTTTTTTTTTCAAAACAAAACATCAATGACAACTCCCTCTTCAACCTGTTACAGATGGTGGTTGGCGCCTGAATATCAATGTCCGTGGTTGAGCCCGTCGTAGCCCTGTGGTCTACTTGTGTTCTGGCTTAAGATTGCCATTGAGCAATTTGCTTTTTTTAATATATCACTGCCTTTGTGATTATACATACGAGTATATTTCACTATGATGTTTCACAAATGAGGTAGAGAACCAATATATGGACCAGACGTTTGTTTGTACATGTAATTTGGAGCTGCATCAGAATTATGGGTGAAGTTTGGGCTCCAGTAAATCTGGTTTAAGCTAAGCTCCCAGTAGTTTTTCTACTGATCGTTTCAAAGCAGTTCCTGTGATGCAGTTCCTCTTTCTTTGTGCGTCAGTGATTTCATATGTTGCGTTTGTTTTGTCATTGTTTGGTCTTAATCTCTCCTTCTCTTTGTGCCTCAGAAAGGCTGTTTCATGACTGCGGCATTTCCGGGGTATCTTCACTTACAAATTTTACAGGGTGACAAAAGTTATCCATCAAAATAAGTCGACTCCCGTTGTCTCGAAGTCCGAGGGACTCTCTGAAATACTTGAGATATCCGTACCTTGACATATCAGATTTGCAGAATTGAGGAAAAAATATCAGATTTGCAGAATTGAGGAAAAAATAAATCGAACAACCACATTTCACAAATGTATATGTAATTTGACTCCTGAAGTTAGAAATATATTGAAAATATTGTGGAAAAGAGGAGAAATTGCTCCCTTAGGAGCATTTTTTCCTTTTTTCCACAATATTTTGTTACCTGTTGTTAGATTTCCATGGTAAAACAGGGACCAGATTTTTCACTTCGAGATAAGCGAGGTCGAGATAACGAGAGTCAACTGTATATATAAATGGAATACGCTTCAAAATTTGAAAAGACCGTAAGTCAGTAAAATTTATGAATTAGCCTGTCCTACGAATTCCTCTTGAGAAAGTAAACGTGTTCATTGTTTCAAAAGAATCCGTCAAGAATAACAATTTATTACAAATAAATGCCTACTGTCCTTTCGACATCTTTTGAAAAGACGTTTTTTTTGTTTGGCGTTTTATTTTAAGTAAAAAATATTTTGTTCTGATTACCCATATCTCATCAGAAATCATTTGTCTTTTATGTTTCTGTGTTTTGTTCTCAAATATTTACATAAAAAATAAAGTTACGGCCGAAAGACGATTGTACCTATGCAATTTCTATAGTAAATTGATTTTTTGGAATTTTTGTCTGAGAAAATATTTTTTACTTTTCTTTACTGAATTTTAATTATTGATGTTCTTCAACAATATTGTGAAAATTTCAGAAAAATTGAACAAGTGGAACTTGTTGAAAAATATGGTTCCAAGTTACCTACCCTGCAGATTTTTGCATGATTTGGCTTCATTTTTAGTATGGGAAAAATTGAAAGTATTTGATTTTTTTTAAAAACCAATGACTAGAATAAAAGTTTTTGTTCATAGGTAGTTACGACAAATGGTTTTGCATTAAATCATGACAAAAGTTTGCAAATTCACTTCTTCTGTGTAAAGCGTTAAGCAAAAAATGACTTTCTGAAAGATGCCGAAAGCACAGTAGGGACGGGCGTGATGGCTTAGACAAAAATCTAATACAGTCATCCCTCTTTATACCGACACTCGATAAAACGACAAAATTGTTTATAATGATAATTTAACCGGAAAGAAACCTTCGCTCAAGAGGTGGCAATTAATCAGGAATTATGCAAGAATAGTGTACTTTGAGAAGTATATGTTATGGATATTTGTTACAATCTCTTCACTGAGGCGATTCTAACAAATATTCAAAACATACGTTAAGTGAGGAAAACATATCCTTTCTTACATATCATTCTGCTCATCAAAGATTCCTTACAGCATCAAATTCATTTTAATGGCAACATCTTTGAGAACAAAATGCTGTCGTTGCAACGATGTTCGCTATAATAACATACATACTGCCAGAATTCTTCCTCTGCAGTCCGCCAGTTTGTTTTATTGACGATAGAAGAGATCATTTGTACATGTGTGTTATTGTTTCCATGCCCTGCATAAGTATCTGTCCCAGTATCGTTTAGCAGTGTAAGACTGTCATTTCTTCCTACAGAACGTTCAATGTAACATTTGTCTGTGTTCCACCAATTATCGCAATTACTCCAGGGTACAGGCGACCTAAAAGAAGATACCTACGTATTAATTAGTACTCAAACGAGCCGGCCTCGGTGGCTTAGTAGGATGCGTGTCCGACTGGTGATCAGGAGGTCGCGGTTTTGATCCCCGCCGGTTCCGGCAACGTAGAAATTGATTATGAAATATTTTCTACGGTCATTTTCTCCTTTCCGATGCTTCAAGAAGGGCAATTGTCAGTTTCTGGCAAAAGAATGTGTACAAGTACTGGTTAACCGCTTATAGAACTAAGCCTGCCAAGGAAAAAGTTTGGTTAGGTCAACTGACCGCGCTCGAAATAACCCTAATGGGTTGACTGAACCGTAAAACCTCAAAAAAGTGCTCGACTGTAACAGAAACAATAGCAAAAATATGATTACATATACAGTCGACTCTCGTTATCTCGAATTCCAAGGGACTCACTGAAAAACACTTCGAGATATCCGTACCTCGACATATCAGAGTTGAGAGAGTGAGGAAAACAATAAATTGAACAACCACATTTAACAAATCAATATGTAATTTGACTCCTGAAGCTAGAAATATATATATATAATAATGTGGGCCGGCCGCGGTGGCTCAGTTGGATGCGCCGTCCGACTGGAGACCAGGAGGTCGCGGGTTCAACCCCCGCCGAGGTCGGCAACATTCTTTCGTGGAGATTGATCATGAAATATTTTCTACGGTCATTCTCTCCCTTCCGCTGATTCAAGAAGGGCAGTTGTCAGTTTCTGGCGAAAGAATGTGCACAATACTGGTTAACCGCTTAGAGGACTAAGCCTGCCCAGTAAACGTGTGGTTAGGTAAATTGACCGCGCTCGACATGACCCTATTGGGTTGACTGGGCCGTAAAACCTCAACACAAACAAATATAATAATGTGGAAAAGAGGAGAAATTGCTCCTTAGGAGCAATTTCTCCTCTTTTCCACATTATTTTGTTACCTGTTGTCATAGTTTCATGTTAAAACAGGAGCCAGATTTTCACTTCGAGATAAGCGGTAATTCGAAATAAGCGAGTTCGAGATAACGAGATTCGACTGTATTTTGTTTACACCGACCTTAAAATTTAATATTCATTAGGATATGTCATCTCTACAATGACATTGGAGACAGACTAAAATGCTGAATTTTCTGCTGAATTCAGCAGGTTGCGGATCAGTTGAAAAAGACTAAAATGCTGATCTGCTGAAATGCTGAATATTAGTTTATTATGGTGTTTTTGGCCACAATACTGGCCGCGCATATTAATAATATATTAATTTGTAATATTTAGTTATTAGTTATAATGTTTTGCTTTATGTATTTGTGTGATAACATTTTACGTGACAGTCGATAATACTGTGGTCATATTGAGCTATGTGCATACAAATAGAATTGAGATTATTGGTGAGTAAATGTCTTCCCTGGCACAATACTAGTCGCACATTTTAGAACATTATTTATTCATTTATTATAAATATTTATTAGTTCCCGGGATTAAAGACCTAGCCCGTAGAATGTGTTAAATCTATCTATCTATCTATCTATCTATCTATCTATCTATCTATCTATCTATCTATCTATCTATCTATCTATCTATCAAAAGCTGGTAATTACAGGACTTTATTATGTATAATTGAATAGATAACTCGAACAGTATGGGTAAATAAAGATCAGAAAGTAGCTGCTTTGCTGTCGGCTTGAACAAACTAGCCAGTCATAGCTATTTATCTGACGTATCGGACCTGCATGAATGACGTAACTAATTAAACTGATGGAGGCATCTTTAATTGGTTTGTGGGCTATTTTACTGGGTAAAGTAATCAGCAGACTACATATTGTAATGTTTTTTTCATAGACTACAGATTTTGACATTTCATGGAGAAAAGTAGCATAAAATGTCAAATCTTGAATTCTGGAAAAAATAAAATGTCATCAGTTTGAAGTCTGATGAATTTGCCCAGAGAAGTTGAAATTCAATTACCCGATAACACATTTAATCTTAATATACAAACAGACAGGTCTGTGCAAACAAAGCAGACCCAGATAAAACACCCCACACCCCTGCCAGTCATCAAGCACCTTTTAGATATATCAACAAGTAGTAAAATGAACTCATTCAAATTTGGTAAGGATTAATCCCAATGATTTTCGTGTTTAAACAGGGACCAGATTTTCACTTCGAGGTAAGTGGTCATTCGAGATAAGTGAAGTCGAGATAACGAGAGTCGACTGTATATGATCTGATCAGGTCTTTGTTATATGCTGCTGTATTCTACAGCACACAATGATTGTGTAAGCGGATAGTGAAGGCCCTGATCAGACTGTGCTGATGCGCGGGCCTTCGCTGTCCGCACATCACGAACACACGCCTATATAATTTTGACCCCCTTAAACTCCACTTTTATATTGTACGAGATTGTGGGTACTCGTTAGAACCGAGGCGGTTCTAACGAGTACACACAATCTTTGTTTTGAGCATGAATATGAAAAATATCAGAATTTCTAATCAGAAAATTTTCCTTTTTGGGTTTTAAAATTTTCAATATATTTGAATAGGCGTGTTTTCGTAATATGTCCCCAAGTACGAGGGGCATTTTTTTAACCAGTGACAACAACCCGATAAAATCCCGGTTAGTTCGTGCATATACATGTGTTATATATCATTGGAAAGGGTAAAGCTTTGCCGTCACGGTTGTATGATGTTTGCACGATTATTGAATGCTAAAATGAAAATACACGTATTTGAAAACTACATGGTAATTTATAATGGTAGAAAAATGGACGAAAATCAGAGTGACTTTAGAGGAGAGCAAAGAGCGTATTGCAAAATTCGCGGATTGCTGGGTAAAAGCGCATCAGAAATTAAGTCTGAATTGGACACAGTGTACGGAGAGAATACTCTTCTCGTAGAACAGTTGCCAGATGGGTATCCTATTTTAAAGAGGGTAGATCTAGTGTTAAAGACGAGGCCCGTCCGGGTAGACCAGTTTCGGCCACCTCTGAAAATGATGTTGCTACTGTCCAATCTGTTGTTCAGCAAGATTCACGATATATGGTGGAAGAGACAAGTGATTTATCGAACTTGAGTTCGTCATATGTCTTTACTATCCTGAAAGAAAAATTAAATAGAACTACAGAAGATTTGTGCGCGTTGGATACCCCATCTGCTGACCCCTGAACAAAAGAAGGATCGTGTGGAAAAGGCCTCTGTTTTGCTATCTAGATTCAAAAACAGGGACTCCCGCCGCTTGAGGGAAGTTGTGACTGGTGATGAAACTTGGCTGTATTTTTATGAGCCTGTCAATAAGTTGAACAACAAGATATGGGTAGGTGAAAATAATGAACGCCCCGTGGTAGCTCGTCGAAGTAGAAGTGTCAGAAGGGTAATGTACGCCCTGTTCTTTGACAACGATGGTATTGTGGCTCGTGTTTCTGTGCCAGAAAAAACTATAGTGTAACAGGGACATTTTACCGTGACTTTGTTCTTTCTGCCTTTGTTAACCACTATCAGGCAAAACGCACGAGGGCCGGGATCCGAGGGATCAAATTGCTCCATGATAATGCACCCGCTCACCGTTCTGCAGTGGTGAAGTCTTATTTGGAAGAATTTCATATTCAGGTCTTGCCACACCCACCCTACAGCCCTGACCTCTCTCCCTGTGATTTCTGGCTTAACCCATATATCAAATCTTGCCTACGAGGACGTAAATTTGAGACGCGCAGTGCTGTGGGCAGTGCGCTGTACCAGTGTATAAACAGTATCCCTAAAGAATAATTCAAAAATGCTTTTTCCGAATGGATTTCCCGTCTAGAAAAATGTGTCCAGGTCAATGGAGAGTACTTTGGAGGTCTCAACTAGTCATTACTGCAAAGGTAAGCCGTATTTTCATAGAGTATTTTCATAGCGATCCCCATACTGTGTGCCCTTTTTGACTTAGTCTTTATTTCTACAGCTCTGCAAAGTACTGAAAGATACATAATGAGAACACAAGGATTCAAGGGCCCATTTCAAGTTTAAAACTTAAAAGAATTCTTGGGTATAAAATGTGGATTGTCTTGTCTTGCAGACAAGGACTTGAGACAGCTATTACTCGAATTACTGAAATTGTTCGTGACTGTGTTGGAGATACTGTTGATCATTTTTTATTTCGAGTATAAAATATGTCATATTTCAGTTGGCGGATTTTGTTAGTATGTTAGTGCAACAAAAATAAATTTTAATCTAATGTCCTGAATTTATTTATTGCTTTGTTTTTACCTGGAAATAAATGAAAGTGACATGCATGAACACGGAAGGTCTGCTTGCGGTAAACGAAATTTTTGCGTTATTTTTAACCCTTCTCTTGCTGAACACGCCATGCTCTCTTAGCAAACAGTGTAGATACAGATCGGTTGGCTTCTGAAGAAGAGAGCTGATCTGGATTTGCACTATTTGTCATTAAATATATGAATTTCTATCAAAAACGCGGATCTAGTAATCTAATTGACTGGAAATTAGAAGTGGGCGTGGCACCTTAATTTATTCAGCATGGCAAAGATTAAGTCTATTTTAAGCAGTAGTTTGACTTTTAATACTACTAATGAAGAGATAAAATCAATTTTCACTCTTCGTGGAAGACGATTTCATTTTTTTTTTTTTTTTTTCATTTTGTTTTAGTTAATTGATATGTTCTCATCTATCAGTTCCGAGGACCTCTATTCTGATATGCAGCGTATTGAAGATTGTCCCCTTCACTCCCCCCCCCCCCCCCCCCCACACACACACACACACACCCCTACTCCCACCTCGATTGTAATCTCGTTGCATGGATAACGCCGATTCGAGACTTACCTACAGTTTGGCGCATGCGCACAACAATATGAAAGTGGTCTATTGGCTTAAATTGTCTTGTTTAATCTTATAATATTAGACAATGTAGAAGTCACCTTTGATCTTCAAATATAAAATGAGTTCCAGCATTAAATTTGTTTTGTTGTTTCTGCGTTTCTCACGCGATTTCTATTCACTCACCTTGATAATGCCTGTTCACGTGGTAAACGTATACTTTTAAATAACATAACCAAAAGATCAAAACGATAGGTCAGTTTGATCGGCTTTAATAGCCGATTAATTCTCGAAAGAACCATTCAGCATGCTGTATTCACCCGAAGTATTGGGACAGACATGCCTATGCCCACCCAGATCAGACGCAGCAGAACGCCCACAGAATGCGGCCTCTGATCAATCCACTCATTCAGCAATGTGCAGACATATCAACAGGTAGTAACATGGACTGGCTCTGATTTTCTGCTTTGCACAGTTACATGCTGATTGGGAATATATTAGTAACCCCCTCTCTCTCTCTCTCTACCTGAAAGAACTCCCGAGGTAATATAGCGTCCATCCGAGGATCATATTGTAGTACCAGCACAAGATGGCAGTCAGCAGTATCATACCAATACCAAGACCTGAATAAAAATACAACAATAAACGTTCACATCAGCTACCTTGACGGGCCGATAACGGCCCGCTATAGATTTATAAAGAATGCTTACTGTGAAGGAACTATTTACCCGAGAAAAACTAATGAGCCGGAACAAAGAAAAAACGTACCTTGGTACATGTGCGTCTAATGAAGACTTAAATCAGCCTGTGTATTCACGCAGTCTGATAAGAGTGTCCGTTGTCCTCACGAAGAAGGTTTGCACCCTTGTTATCCAAAATGCGACCGGTGAAGATTCTGTTCAGAGTGTGCGAATCTTTCCTGCAGTCTTTCATGGATATTTCTATGACGTCAAGCCGATGATGGATATTTGTGTGCGTATTTATACAGATTGTTATACCTCCTCCGCGAATTCTAAGAGCGGCTGCCTGTCTTTACGTGTCATCTTATTCGCTTTAAGGGGAATGTATTTGTTAGAATGACAATCTCTGGGAGAAATTTCTTTCCTATAAGAATAGTACCTATTTGGAAGCGATTCTAGGCATAGTTTTCAAGATTTTTCTGAGTGTGCGTAAAAACAATTCCGTTCTGGCTTCGCCACTGAGAACTTTTTTTTTTGTCAGCCGCATATTTGTTTCAGTTTCCTGGCTTATTTTAAGCAAACAGTCAATAGACCTGATCAGATGCATGGACTGGTATATAGTTGCGCGTTCATGCATATACTTGTACCTCTCTATGAGTGACAATTAAGGCTCATACTTTTGTTTCAAAACTACTTTGTAAATAAAAACGTACATGTAATTTGTCTTGAAATATTGATTATTTCAATGCATTTGTAAATTTTATTCAGAACTGATATCGTTCTTAACTCTTTCGGTGCCAAATTTCAGACGACATTTTGTCGTCTGCTTTTCTTTTTTTAACAAACTATCGCTTGAAAAGAAGTTTATACGTAAAGTTGAAAGACTGAATGTCAAACAGCGTAGAGTCAGATGAGACGGCTCATATGAGCCGTCTCATCTGGATCTATGTTGTTTGCAAAAGCCTATTATTATCGCCTGTGGCAGTGAAAGAGTTAAAGATTTAAGATGAGTGTTAATTTTCTAATTAACTTATTTTTTCTTCGAAAAAATTTAGGTACCCTGTCAACTTTCAACACAAGATTAACCTTTAAAATTATTCTTGTCTTCGTAATGTTTCATTTGTCACCATGAAAATAGATCGTGATGCGCAGGCTGATTTGAGTCTTCGTTAGGCCTACATGTGAGAAGGTACATTTTCTAACGTTGTGGCTCATATGATGAACACACATCACTGACGCGTTTCCTGATCAGCAGTCGGACGCGCCTGGCCTCGGTGGCTCAGTTAGATGCGCGTCCGACTGGTGATCAAGATGTGCGGGATCGACCCCTGCTGGATCGGCAACATTCTTTCGTGGAGATTGATCATAAAATATTTCTACGGCCATTTTCTCCCTTCCGCTGATTCAAGAAGGACAGTTGTCAGTTTCTGGCGAAAGAATGTGCACAATTCTGGTTAACTGCTTAGAAAACTAATCTTGTCCAGTACAAGTGTGGTTTGGTAAACTGACCGCGCTCGACATGACCCCATTGGGTATACTGGGCTGTAAAAACATCAACACAAACAAACGCTAACGCGTTTGCTACACCTGGCTTTATTATAAAACTTGTTTATCATTAGTATACCAGCTACAGGAGATAATTATAAAATTTATTTAAATATAAGACGACAGTTGTCATAGCAACAACCAGACAAACTGCAAAGATTTTAACCTGTGAAATTAAAAATGATCCAACTGCCATTTACATCAATTTTCGATTCTCGGATGAGTTGAAGACCTCCACGCGGACCGAACAAACATATGCTTTTACCAAAATGGAAGCTGAGGCTTTGGATCCTGTAAAGCTAGCTTAAAGGCTCGATATTCCACAAAAATAGACATTTTTTATCCAAGAAAGATTTAATAAATTGATACATAGTATTAATACGATCATAAAATGTGGCATCTGACAGCCTGTAGAATTTCAGCTAGTCTCTCATTTTTGAACGGAATCAAGAATGTAATGATTTTTTTATCGTATCTTTGAATTCATGTTAATTCAGAGATACGATAAAAACTCATTTCATTTCAAGAACAAGAGACTAACTGAAATTTTACAGGCTGTCAGCTGCCACATTTTATGATTGTATTAATATCATATATTAATTTATTAAACCTTTCTAAGATAAAAAAAAATGTCTACTTTTGAGGAATATGGAGCCTTTAAGACCCCCAACCACCACCAACACCACCACCCCAGTAATTTATGACTGACCTTCCAAGGGTATAATTTCATTTTGGTACTTATTGTTAAATGGTCGGTCGTGTTTCACTTACAAATGTTTTAACAAATATGTAAGTTAAAATAATTAGTTAGGTTTGGGTAACAGAGTTGCCACTTTTTTTGGGAAAGGGTTGCCAACTCTGCTTGCCGTTTGTTCTCTTTGTTGCTGTTTAAATTGTATTTGACTGTCTTTTCCTTTGATGTTGAGAACTTGATGTGGATCTGATTGTATCAGTCCCTTAGCAAGGCCACATGTCTAGTATTTTTGCTGTAGAGTCTTTGGCCTACCTCTTACGTGAGCAAACAGCATAGGTTCTGCCCAGACTGCGCGGACGCGCACGCTCGCCTGAACCTTTGCTATTCGAAAATGCTATAACGACTTGTACATGGCTCATATAACAACATCAGAATCTCCAGCTTACGTAAATACACGGTGAAGAAAGAGTAACGTCGACTAAGCAAAATGACGTTTCGGGCAACGTGTTAGTCACGAGAGACGTTAACTATGACGTCATAGTATTTTTACTTCAGTGATTTTCATTGAATTTGTTACACAAGATTATATATGAGCCAGCGCACGACAATATCTACTATAAGACTTGTGCGAGCAGCGAAGACTTAGATCAGCCTGCGCATCCGCGCATTCTGATCAGCGTCCGCTGATCGCCTGTGCCTTCTACAGCCTCCAGGCTATCAAAACATGGATAAAGGAGAACCCTTGCGATACTGGATGGATGTACAGGCTGATCTGAGTCTTTGCTGGTTACACAGGTCCTACTGGGGTTTTGTCGTGCGCTGCTCATTTGATATTTTTAAAACACAATATGGCATGATAATGATATATATGTGTGTATCCCAGATAAAATGTGACCAATATAATAATTAAAATATAGCATTTGGCCAAACAGAAAATTAGGTGTTGATTTAATATCTACATGCAATCTTCGAGCCTCAACGCACGAAAACGTACCTTCGGACACCAAGCGAAGATTCAAATTAACCTGCGCATTCGCACAGTCTGATCAGGATCTTCACTAGGCGCATTTCGGATAATCAAGGATGCAAAGTTTCTTCATGCAGACAACGAAGACTCTGATCAGACTGCGCAGATGCGCAGGCTGATTTGAGTCTTCGTTGGGTGCATATGTCCGAAGATATGTTTTCTCATCACGAAACCACGCCTATATAGTTTTGACCCACTTAAACCTCACTTTTATACAGTAAAAATGGGGTTTACAGGGGTATACATTAATTTTCTTATTTCTGCCAAAAACATAGATTGTGGGTACTCGTTAGAACCGCCTCGACGAGGCGGTTCTAACGAGTACCCACAATCTATGTTTTTAGCAGAAATTTGAAAAATATCAGAATTTTTCATTAGAAAGTTTTTATTTTTTGGTGGTAAAATTCTCAATATATTTGAATAGTCGTGTTTTCGTAATGTCACGTATCTGGCTCACTTACTGTTAAAGGAGTTCAAGTGAATTAATATCTATTATAGAGTTCTTGGCCGCCTGCATACAATAGTTTTATTTACCTAAGTTCTCAAACGACGTCACTGAGTGATACATATACCATCCCAACCAGACAGACATAAATGAGCCTCCACAAAATGTACCTTCTGACATGTGCGCACAACGAAGACTCATATCAGCCTGCACATCAGCTAAGACTGATCAGAGTCTTCGTTGTCCGTTTGAAGAAACGCAGCATCCCCGACAATGCAAAATGCACCCAGCAAACATGCTGAGATTCTAATCAGACTGCGAGTATGCGTGTTCTGACGTTGGGTCACAAATATTTTGAAATGCAAAATTGAAAGTCTAATTAAATATCATATTCTTGTTTGCCGCTAGTAGTACTATTGTAAGTTATATTAAGAAAGGCTGTGGGGTTTGTTTACATTATACACTGCCCATCCCAAGGTGAATGTTTGATTAAGAATGTCAACCCTAAAAATGCCAAGAAAACCTGCATCTGAAAATGTCGTCTGTTTATGTCGTCTGCTGAATATTCTTGCAAACTTTTCAAATCTTTTTTTGCATACAGGTAAACAGTGTGGACCCTGATCAGACTGCTCCTCTCGGAGCAGTCTGATCTGGGTCCACACTGTTTGCAAAAATGATTTTTAAAATCACAAGCAGATGACAAAGCAGGCGACAATTGTTATGATTGACAGTTAAAGGGTTAACTGAAATTTGAACCGTAGTTCTGTTATTATTGAATATAGACCAACGGAAATCAAAATATGCTTCTCGCATGAGGAGTAGATCGAGGGAAACTCCCGAACACATGGCTTTATTTGGCAAAACGTATTTTAACATAATCCGAAAAATAGACATTTTTGAATTGATCAGTTTTATTACCTGCGGCACACAGGAACAGAAAAGTTTTAATGTTAGAAAGGAATCTAAGTTTCGCCACTCAGATTCCCACGTGGTCTGTAATTATTCCTATACTACGCAAGCTGATCTTCTCCGGATACAAACTGAACTTTGCGCGATGCTAGAATGGCACAGTACAATTCTACAATCGCGCAACAATATTGTGATTCCAAAAACTCGCAGAATCGTCCCAATTCCTAAAATACGCGGGGATGCAACTCTGTCAAAATTGTTCCTTTCTACGTTTGGGAGCAAATTATTTCTTTTACATCCCAGGTAAACCCAAAATCTCGATGTCGGAGGCTATCTGATTTCGGAGGTAAACAATATCACAGACATGGCGGGACAGGGTCTGTATTTATCCATTTTTGATTCGTATAGACAAGCTTTGAAAAGAAAACATAGAGAGTATTAGAGACCCTTTCTGGATAGAATGATGAAAACACGGAATACGTTAAATTAATTTGAACTGTGTTCGTAGGAATCAACGCCAGTTTTGAAATAGCGACTTCATTATTTTTGGCAAAGATCGTGTTTTCGATTGTTAATATTTGTATTTTGTACTTACCTTTGACTCATATCGTTGCAATTTTACATCATTCCGTTGCTTATGTCAGAAGTGTAGATTCGAAATTATTAAAAGAAATACTTAAAAAAAAAAACATTAAAAAAATTTGTGACTTTGGTATCATTGTTTTAGAGCAAAACCCTTTTCAGAAGCGACTTCGTTAGCAGGAAAGCAAACAGGAAATCATAAAAGTTGTCTCCATTGCAATAAATGGCGCAAATGAAGTACATAACGAAAACACGCCTATTCAAATAGATAGAAAATTTGACCTCCAAAAACTGTAAATTTTCAAATAAAAAATTCTGATATTTTCATATTTCTGCTCAAAATATAGCTTGTGGGTACTCGCTAGAACGAGGCGGTTCTAACGAGTAACCACAATGTATGTATTTGAGCAGAATAAGAAAAATAATGTATACCCCTGTAAACCCCAGTTTTACTATATAAAAGGGGGATTAAGGGGTCAAAATTATATAGGTATGTTCTCGTGATGAAGTGTATGCATTCTTACGCTCAACAAAAAGGCACGTAAGTACTAAGCTACGAGTAGAATGGTTGGATGGCGGGAAAATTCGGTGTTCAAATCCACGACTGTCTATATCTGCAACCACTTTACGTAGAATACTCCGAAGCTCCGGTTCCTTTCTATGATGGATGGATGGATCGATGGATGGATGGATGGATGGATCGATCGACGGATGGATCGATCGATGGATGATTGACGGATGGACGGACGAGCTTTCTAACGAAATGGGTATTATGTGTTTTTTGTGTGTGGGTGTGTGTGTGTTATGTGACCCATCAGATAAAAAAAGAAAACGATGGATGGATGGAGGGAGGGACGGAGGGACGGACGGACGGACGGACGTTCTCACGTTCAGACATTTATTGGGCATTTTCTATACGGACGGACGGATGGATGAATGGATGGACCGACTAACCGACCGACAGATGATAGACAGATAGATAGATAGATAGATAGATAGATAGATAGATAGATAGATAGATAGATACTTTGTGTGGCCAATTGATGGTTGTGCGATTCTATTTTTATATGTGAACCGTCACATAAAATGAAAATTGTGTCACATAGTACTCACTTAGACGGAATAAATCTGCCCAGGTGAGAGTTATGGACGGACGGACGAACAGTCCGACCGAACGGATCGATCGATCGACATTTGCTAAATGAAGAATGAACCTGATATGCTAATTAAGTATTAATCAAAATGCTTACCTTTGAATATTGGGCAAACAACCCATGCTTGAATGCAGCTTGTCCCCAAAAATTGTCCGATAGAAACTTCCAAGAAAAACAGTGGCATTCCACAAGTCACCACGAAGAAGAGAAACGGAATTAGAAAAGCTCCTAGAAGTATAAAAGAAAACAAATTTGAATCTACATTTCACAGATTTAATGAAGTCAGAATACAACTCCAGATAACAGGAGTGTCCAGACAAATATCCCAGCGGGCACACAACGTTAAAACAACGTCGATTCAACGTTGATTCAACGTCTTGACGTTGAATCAATGTTGATTCGACATTGTTTGAACGGCGCGTATTTGCGGGGATGTTTCTGATTTCACCATAAAACCAAATGTTGTGAGTACCCATTAGAAACGCCTCAGCAAAGCGCTTCTAATGAGTACCCAAAACGTATTTTTTTATGGAGAAATAAGGAAAATATCCACATTCTTTTGTGGAAAAAAAGTACCTTACCTGAAGCTACGGAGCTAAAGCACTGATATTTATTTCGTTGTAACGAGCCGTCTCACCAAGATCTAATGTTCGCCATTCTGATAATGATATTTGACTGACGTGCCGATTTGCAGTAAGGACATGTCGAATTACAAGAATAGAAGAAGAGTCCACATCAGGAACTCAGGGGTGAAAGGGTTAAGAAAAGCAGAACAAGTAATGGTACTTAAGAGTCAATATTAGCGACAGGCATATTTCAGCTAATACGCTGTCGGATTTTTACCCCGTCTTTTTTTTTTTTTTTTTTTTTTTTTTTTTTTTTTTATCATAAAATTTGACCAGAGAATTCAACATTTGAGCTATTATGGTGCGTTTGATAGTAAATGGCCATTATCTGAGTAATGAGTATGCGACTAAAAGTTAATGCAATTACCAACAATTGTTACTGTGAGTGGTGGATGGCTAAGGTTACTAAATGCAGGAAAATTACATGCTTTTGACTGAAGTTGAAAAGGAAATATAAACTTAAAAGAATACATCATACCTCCACCATTTCGCATGCATAAATATGGAAATCTCCAGAGGTTGCCAAGGCCAACAGCGTATCCTAGCAACGAGAGAATGAAATCAAGTCCACGACTCCATTCCTCTCTTTCTGTCTGTTTCGTCGCAGAACTTATGGATGAATCTGAATGTTTGTCCTTGTCACCATAGTATTGTATTTCTGAAATATATGAACGCCGCAACAGGAAAAAGTACCTTCGGAAGATATGCCTTAGCGACTGTCTAGATCAGACAACGCATTCGCGTAGTCTGATCAAAACCTTCGCTGTCCGTTTAGGACCAATCATCACGAAAACATACCTATATAATTTTGACCCCCTTTAACCCCACTTTTATATAGTAGAACTGGGGTTTACAGGGATGTAGTTATTTTTTATTTCTGCTCAAAAACATAGATTGTGGGTACTCGTTAGAACCGCCTCGGCGAGGCGGTTCTAACGAGTACCCACAATCTATGTTTTGAGCAGAAATATTAAAAATATCAGAATTTTTATCTGAAAATTTTCAGATTTTGGTGGTGAAATTTTCAATATATTTGAATAAGCGTGTTTTCGTAATGCAGTTGATACTACAGAATATACCGATGTACAACGCATGCCCTGATCAGATTGTGCTGCCTAACTGATGGCTGATCTGTATATCTGGTGCTCGCATATGTCCCTAAAACATATTTTGTCATAGCGCGGATGGCTGTTCTACAGAGTCGTTATAGTAGACAAGTGGCAAAAATGAATAATCAAACTCCCTATACAGTGAGAAAAAAAAATGTGGTCATGTGGTTTCCGGTGCCGGTTCATTTGCATATTCATCTAAGTCTTCCTGAAATTACTGAAAACAAACATTCATACTTCGACCAATTGTAAAAGATACAGGAAGACGTTTTCAATTTTTTCCTGCGCATGAAAAATATAACACACCATTCTGAGCTGCATTCCTAACAGAACGTCATTTTGTGATGTAATTGAAAAGTAAGAAACATTATGTTAATCGCACAATATTTGGCGCCTTAAAGTTATGGAAGCTGGACTTTGCATGATTTAGTGTCGCCCCAAAGGTACCGCCTTAATTATATATTCGGAATGGCTATTTACAGTCAACTGTAAGTAGCCAAAAAACGTTAAATCGGCTATTTACAGTTGACTGTAAATAACCAAAAAACGTTAGATTGGCTATTTACAGTCAACTGTAAATAGCCAATAAACGTTAATTTGCCTATTTACAGACAACTGTCATTAGCCATAAAAACGTTAAAATGGCTATTTACAGTCATATGTATTACAAATTTGTTCCAGAAGAAGGGGTACTAGAAATAATATAACTTCATTTTACATGGATAGATGCGGTATATATTATAAAGCTCGACGGGCAAAATGAAGACTCAGTCTGTGCATCGGCGCAGTCTGATTAAGAGTAATGGATACACTTTCAGAGGAAATAATTCTATCAAAGTTGATTTTACCCCCCTTCTGAAAAAGGTCTGTCCATTCAGAGTAGACCAAAGGAGAAAACTCTTTCGTTTCAGAGTAGATCAAGGGAGCAAATTATTTCATTTTAGACCAGACTTAGGGATCAAATTCTATCTCATTAGGGTAGATTCCTTTTCAGAAGGTACATAGTATGCAAGGAAACAAACAGGAAGTCATAAAAGTTACAGTGAATCCTCGTTATATCAACAGCATTTGTTCCCAAAGACGTTGACATTATAATGAACTTGCTGTTGTAGAGAACACTTAATGAGCAGATTGATATATGAAAAAGGTCTTGTTTTGTTCTTACTTCCCCATAGAATATGTTTTGGATATTTGTTAGAATCGCCTCACCGAGGCGATTCTAACAAATATCCAAAACATATGTGTCTTTAAAGTATTGAATACAATATTCTTGCATAATTTGTGACTAATTGTTACCTCTTAAGCAAAAGTTTCGTGACAGTCAATTTGTCATATTAACGAATTTTGTCGTTGTATCGAGTGTCAGTATAAAGAGGGTTGTCTGTATCTCCATTGCAAAAATGGCCGAAAATCTAGCAAGTGCATGTAGTCCCTAAGAATCATTAATATCAATAGAGAACAAGAACGGGTCCTGATAGGATCATGCAGTTATATACTTTTGCCCTAATACTTGCTGATATGTGTATAAAATGCGTGGCATGTTAACGTATCAAATGTAATGTACTTTATGCATTACGAAAACATACCTATATAATTTTGACCCGCTTATACCCCACTTTTATATAGTAAAATTGGGGTTTACAGGGGTACTTAATGCCATAGTTCGCAAAGACATTCGATAGGAGATGTCGCAAAGACATCAGGCAAACGATACCTGCAGGAAGACCCCTTTTAAAAAGGAGATTGCAAATGGGAAGCCCATCACGGAAACATACCTATATAATTTTGACCCCCTTAAACCCCACTTTTATATAGTAAAACTGGGGTTTACACGGGTATACATTATTTTTCTTATTTCTGCTCAAAAACATAGATTGTGGGTACTCGTTAGAACTGCCTCGACGGGGCGGTTCCAACGAGTACCCACAATCTATGTTTTGAGCAGAAATATGAAAAATATCAGAATTTTCATCTGAAAATTTTCAGTTTTGGTGGTGAAATTTTCAATATATTTGAATAGACGAGTTTTCGTAATGCACAAAAGCTGTCTCTAGTTTAAAATATGGCGGATATTCTATGACGTGTATCAAGTCTCATTACGTCGACTGTTCCAAGAGAAGAGACGTATTTGGGGCACATCCAGACTACTAGACTATGGTAAAAAGTGTGAAAAGGGCCATAAGTCATGCAAAAATGGAAGATTTAATGATTTTACTTGTCCTATAATTGCCTCTTGGGATAGTAGACATGTTTGAAAATAATACTTCATGCATAACAAATCTTACTGAAAAAAAAAAAATATATATATATATATATATTTCGGAGCGGGACGGGGTGTGATTCCTACTACATATAGCCCCTTCTTTAACAGCCTTCCACCTAAAACCCTGTTTGGTGAGCTGAGAGACAATTATTTTTTTTATTTATTTCATGTACCATAATAACCCTAAGTATTAGGACAGATAGGCCATTGCAAACAGTGTAGACCCAGATCAGACGCCGCAGAACGCGGCGTCTGATCAGGGTCTACACTGTTTGTCATACATACAGCAGTATTTCAGACACATCAAGAGGAAGTAGAATGGATTATTTCAAATTTTAGGACAAGTATGGTAAGTAGATAAATCCCAATACTTAGGGTTAATACGGTATTCGTATTTTATGTCTCGTACATGAAATAACTACGTATTTCTAATAGTTCATCAACCGTTATGAATTACCGTATTAACCCTAAATATTGGGACATCCTATCCAATCACCATTCTTGTTCTAATAGTTGAACAAGTCCAGGTAGCTATCTCTATATGTGTCCACAAAATGCCAGGGCCCGGTTGTTCAAAGCGTCGTTAGCTTAACGAGCTCGTTAAGGGTCATTTTGTTCACTATTTTAGCAGATTCAATATACAATATTCTGCTATTTTTTGCTGAAAAAATGTGAGTAGCTTTGCAAAAGCTACTCACATTTTTTCAGCAAAAACTTTCAGCATATTTGCATATCACTCAATTAAAATTTTAACGAATCGTTAACTAACGACATCGTTAGTTTTGAACAACTGGGCCCAGAAGAATGGCAAGCAATGTGGACCTTTATCAGACGCCGCGTTTTGCGGGGTCTGATCTGGGTCTACTGTTTGCTCAGGCCTGTCTGTCCCAATACTTAGGATTATTACGGTACTGATCGTCTTTAAGAAGACTGGATACAGGTGGTGTTTTTTTCGACAAAGTTTTAACAAGGGAGATAGCTTTTATGACCTTATGTTTGCTGTCCTTTCTGAAAAGGGATCTGTTCGAAAAGAAACGAATTTTTACAAACGGAAGCAAATTGTTTCCTTTCAGAATAGACCCTTTTTCGGAAAAGAGATAAAGCAATTTTGACAGAATTATCTCCCCCTGAAAGTGTATCCATTCCCTTTAACACCCCCGCCCCACTCCCCCCTCCCAAAACAACAACAACAACAAAAAACCTGTATATTTGAATTTGAAGTCTACAGTTTTTCGAAGGCTTTTTGGCACCTTACCAAATTTATACATATAAAAGCACAATTCAAACGTACAAGTAAGAACTCGTATTTACATTTTGGTATCGGGCTGCAATGAACTTTTAGAAAAAATGACACCTTTTGAGCAGTGATAATGGGGATCTATCTTGCACTTGAGCCAAAATCCATAAACCCCGTCTTATTTAGCATTCACTCCGTGATTCGTCTTATTTCGCTGGATGGCCATGAATACCGAATACAAATTTCTTAAAAGTATGACGAAATAGAATTGTGCCGGGACAGTGTAAAAAGTGTCTTCGAGGTTTGTGCGGACAGCGAATGCCCTGGTCTGATCAAGGCATTCGCTGTCCGCTCACAGAATCACAAGGAACTGAATGTTATATGGAACTGATCAGACAAGGAAGATTTACAAGCTGACTTGGGCCTTTGCCCCAAAGACACTTCTTCATACGAGGGGGCTCAACGATACTGCGTAAAAAGAAATCCTTTCTGTGCCTTTTTGCCAGCTCTTGCATGAAGTGAAAATCAGTATTAAACTTTTTATATCAGTCATTCAAAATAATTTTCATTAGGTATTCATTACGGTATTTTGACAGTTCTTTTTCACTGTATTTCACCTATAATAGTTATATTTACCGTAAACACCCTAAATTATCAGTCATCTTAACTCCTTAAAATACTTGTCCTAGGAAATGTACAAGTTAACCCATTGAAGACTGGAGACCCTTAAACGGATAACTGGCAAACAGTGAAAACCCAGATCAGACGCCGCAGAACGCGGCGTCTGATCAGGGTCTCCACTGTTTGCAAATAGTTATACAAGTTTTCTCTTGGAATATCAATATCATATAGCCTGACATACCTAAACTCGAAAATGGCATATCTAAAATCTTCCAATATACAGTCAAACTTCAATGGCTCGAACATCTTTGGGTCCATGGAAATTTGTTCGAGAGATGGGTAGTTCGAGCCAATGAGATTTAATCATGGCGCCAGGTCAGGAAGCAAATGGCAATAATTTATGGAAATGTTTTCGATCTTCAACAAAATAATGGTACGTTGCGTGTACTCATTAGAACCGCCTCGATGAGGCGATTCTAATGAGTACACACAATTTCATAATAAGAAGTTTTCCCTCAATTTTTGTTTTCTTGTGCTATCAGAAAAAATCCGTAGGGACTCAAAAATGAGTTCGAATAAGCCATGGTAAACGAGCCATCGGTGTTCGAGCCATAGAAGTTCGACTGTATAGTGCTGGAGAGTTTACTACCGGTTGATGTACCCAAAACTGCTGGATTAAAGGCAAACAATCCTTATCCTGGGACGTCTGATCTCACCTATTAAAAACTGAATAAACTCTCCCACACTGTTTATTGGAAGAGTCCATTTTCAATTTTAGGTATATCAGGCTATATGATATAGGTATTCCTAAAGACAAAATGGTTGAACTACTTGCAAACAGTGGAGACCTTGATCAGACGCCGCGTTCTGTGGCGTCTAATCTGGGTCTGCACTGTTTGCTAGTTACCCGTTTAGGGTCTCCAGTCTTCAATGGGCTAATCTATGAGGTGCCGTTTTACTATAAATGCCCTATTTTGTGATATCACTAAATCGAATTAGTGATATCACTAAATGGAGATGAAATTTGTGATATCACTAAATCGATTTAGTGATATCATAAAATCGATTTAGTGATATCACAAAATAGAATTAGTGATCTCACTTAATCAATTCTATTTTGTGATATCATAAAATCGAATTAATGATGTCACTAAATTGATTTTGTGATATCACTAATTCAATTTTGTGAAATTACTAATTCGGTTTAGTGATATCACTAAATAGACATGATTAAGTGATATCACAAAATCGAATTAGTGATATCAAAAAATCGAATTAGTGATATCACTAAATATAAACGAATTAGTGATATCACTTAATCGAATTAGTGATATCACTAAATATATTACATTTGCAAACAATACAATGTTTATTCCCTAATAAATTTGCTTCCGCTCAGCATACTGGGTAAAAATTTCAGCAGACGTCATTTTGCAATATTTCTTTTATTTTTCCCAGAAAATAGGCTATGCAAAATTGTAGCAGACGACATTTTTTTTATTTATTTTTCCGAAAAAATAAAACTTGGCATTTAATTTGGACTCGTCAGCCAGACGAGTCACGTGAAATGTCAAGTTTAATTTACTCTAAAAATAATTAAACAATAACAAATTTTCACCTGCCGCTGTTATGATTAGACTTTAAGACATGGACTCGTTTTCGATTTAAACGATTCTCGTATAAATTACGAAAATCAATGGTGAAAAACATCCTGTCGCTTCCGCAATACAACAGTAATTTTGAAGATTTGAACAAAAATAGTACGAAATTAACCACTTCCATTACCTAGGCTAATTTAGCGGACGAAAAATTGATGATTTTTTTTCTTATTTTTCCCAGAAAAAAGGATTTGATCTTTCATACAAATTGTCTGTTTGCATGAAATATCAAAACCTTTTTTTTTTCTATAAAACAAAAAGAAAAAAAAAAGACATACTTCTTCCGTAAGAGCATGCGCAGTGGTACCGCAAGAGCAGTGATCATTTCGGGAGCCCACATTATTCCAAAAGTTCAAAGGGAAAGTATGAATTTGTGACATCACAAAAATAAATTAGTGATATCACAAATTCACTCCTATTTAGTGATATCACAAAATAGAATTAGTGATATCACAAAATAGATTTTGTGATATCACTAAATAGAAATAAATTTGTGATATCACTAAATCGAATTAGTGATATCACAAAATCGATTTAGTGATATCACTAAATCGAATTAGTGATATCACTAAATAGTGATATCACAAAATCATGACCATTTTGTGATATCACTGTGTCAATTTTGTGATATCACAAATTCTATTATGTGATATCACTAAATCGATTTTGTGATATCACAAATGCAGTCTTATTTTGTGATATCACAAAATATTTTGTGATATCACATAATAATTAGTGATATTACAAAATCGATTTTGTGATATCACAAATTCGATTTAGCGATATCAAAAATAGGGGGTTTATAGTAAAACGGCACCTCATACTAATCGACATTGTTCGTACAGCCTGTTTGTCATTTTTAGGGTAGGTACGTTATAAACTACAAATTACTAAAAGGAAGTACAGTTATTCTGGTCTATCTGAATTATCAGGCATAACGAATTTTCCCTAAGTTTTCGGACATCCTAAATTCTTACCATAGTTGTCCTAAAACTACATCCAGTCCATTTCAATACAGTACTATCATATAACTATGCGATGTATATATGTGAACTTAAATGAATAAAATATTGTTTAAACCAGTACTGTCGATGTGTCTAACTGCAGGATGAATTTCAAACAGTGAAGACCCTGAACAGACGCGGTGGCGTCCGATCTGGGTATACAGTTTTCTTAGGTTTGTCTGTCCGAATACTTGAAGAAGCAGAAGAAGAAGCAAGAAAGAAAGAAAGAGATGTCTCGATTTTCCCAGATACAGTCAAACTTCAATGGCTCGAATATCTTTGGGACCATGGAAATTTGTTCGAGAGATTGGTAGTTCGAGCCAATGAGATTTAATCATGGCACCAGGTCAGGAAGCAAATGGCGATAATTTATTGAAATGTTTTCGATCTTCAACAAAATAATGGTATGTTGCCTGTACTCATTAGAATCGCTCGATGAGGCGATTCTAATGAGTACACACAACATACAATTTCATAATAGAAGAAAATTTCCCTGAATATATGTGTTTTTGAGCTATCGGAAAAATTCCGTAAGGACTCAAAAATGAGTTCGAATAAGCCATGGTAAACGGGCCATCGGTGTTCGAGCCATCGAAGTTCGACTGTATTGAACAAAGTCTTCTATTTTAATTTTATCAAGCGTGAGAGAGCATAGGGCTGTTAGAAAAAGATGCAATGAGGACCTTTAGGTTGGTTCTGACTAATCGCTTGCGATCTACTATAATGAACTCAAGTGCGCTGTTGCTACATTACATTCTCTAAGTGCGTGTGGGGACACTTTCAAGGGAGGCAATTCTGACAAAATTATTTTTGCAGCTCTTCTTTAAAGGGGTCTACTCAGACTACTCTTAAAGAATTCTTTCCTTTTAGAGAGAATTCTTTCCTTTTTAGAGTTGACCCCTTTTCAGAAGAGGGATTAGCTTGCAGGAAAGTAAACATGAGGTCATTATAGTTGCCTCCCTTTGAAAAGATGGCGGTTAATCCGCAGTCGCCTTAACACTCATTAAAACAGGACCATGTCCCAAAATTTCAGAGAGAAGATTAACCCTTAAAGCACTGAGCAAATTTGTAGCAGACGACAATTTAACATTGATCTGGGATATTTTTTAAAGAAAATATTATGCGACATTTCCTGTGAATCGGCTGCGAGGCGACCGATTAAAATGAAATGTGAAGTATTATTTTGCTTGAAAATTATATAAAAACAAATGAAAATGACATCTAAAATTTAGCTGGGCATTTTAAGGGTGCTCTGGCGAAAACCTACTAATCAATGCTATGGCTGACAGACTGATAGACATGTGTCTGCTTGGAAGATTCAGACTGTAGATAGATTCTAAAAGTAATGGCCCTTGAGAGCAATGAACACACCCACAAACAGAAAAAACAACAACACTGTTTTATATGTGTACTAGGCCAGAGAGGGAGAAAACTTTGTTCAGAGATCAGGAGTTTCCCAGGTTGACACCCAGCTAGCATTCTTTATAAATCTACAGCGGGCCGTTATCGGCCCGTCAGCTACCCTGACGGGCCGACAACGGCCCGCTGTAGATTTATAAAGAATGCTTACCGGGTACCTTCACCTGTGATGACTGTGATTATGTACTCTATCCGGAATCTCCCAGAGTGAAGGGCAGCGCAATAGCTAACACAAGCACCCATATCCTGTGTAAAATTTAAGGGAAAAAAGGATACACCTCGTAAATTTTCCGCAAATTTTACAGGGGTAGGTGGTGGGGGTGGGGGTCGCAACTTTTGTGACTTCCTGTTTGTTTTCCTGTACACGAATCCCTTCTGAAAAGGGTCTGCTCTAAAAGGAAATAATTTGCTCCCACTGGGAGCAACCCAGTAAGCGGGCCGTTATCGGCCTGTCAGGGTAGTTGACGGGCCGATAACGGCCCGCTGTAGATTTATGTAGAATGCTAGCTGGGAAATCTCTCGGGAAATATGTTCTGTATTTTATCATCTATTTCTGTCAAATTTACATCTAACAGTAACAGTAATAGTAATATTTATAGAATTATTACTCAATTTACATTAAATATTGCGTCAGGCAGGGCTAAGCAGTGTAATCCCAGACGGGAACACGAACATCTGGTTAGGCTGTATACTAATTGCCACTCAATCAGTTTTTAGACACAACAGATAGTGAACTGGACTTGTTCAAATTTTCGAAAAAGTATGGTATAGAATGAAGGTGCTAAAGTATTTAGTTAATAATAATAATAATAATAATAATAATAATAATACATGTAATAATAATAATAATAATAACACTTAAGTGGCGACATTCATTCCTTCATTCTCGCAGTCTGATCAGTCTTCTCTGGGCGCATTTGGGACAGACAAGAATGCAAAGATTGTTCATGCGGACAACGAAGATTCTGATCAGACTGCCCGGATGCGCAGGCTTATACGAGTCTTTGTTGGGCGCGTAGGTCAGAAGGTACGTTTTCTAAAGTTGCGGCTCATAAACATATCAATAATAGTCATTCAATAACAACATTACGAAAACACGCCTATTCAAATATACTGAATTTTTTACCACCAAAAAATGAAAATTGTCAGATAAAAAATTCTGATATTTTTCATATTTCTGCTCAAAATATAGATTGTGGGTACTCGTTAGAACCGCCTCGACGAGTACCCACAACCTATGTTTTTGAACAGAAATAAGAAAAATAATGCATACCCCTGTAAACGCCAGTTTTACTATATAAAAGTGGGGTTTAAGGGGGTCAAAATTATATAGGTATGTTTACGTGATGATGATAATAAATGCCAGTGAGGAATTTAAAGGCTCCATATTCCTCAAAAACAGACATACTTTTTTTTTTTTTTTTTTTTTTTTATCCAAGAAAGGTTTAATAAATTGATATATAGTATTAATACGATCATAAACTGTGGCATCTGGCAGCCTGTAAAATATTAGTTGAACTGGATAAAAAATGACTGTATTTTTTATCGTATCTCTGAATTAATGTTGGCAACATTAATTCAGAGATACGATAAAAAATCATTTCATTTCAAGAACGAGAGACTAACTGAAAATTTACAGGCTGTCAGATGCCACATTTTTATGATTGTATTGATACCATATATTAATTTATTAAGCCTTTCTAAGATAATAAAATGTCTATTTTTGAGGAATATGGAGCCTTTAACTATCGTTTACCTTCATTATGTGAGGGTTCTTTTCTCTCGTTATTCAATAACGATTCAAACGTGTCCAACTCCCTAGTCTCCTTAAAATCCATTGCTTACAGTTCTTTACACCGTATCCAAATAAAAGAGTACAACTATCTATTTTCTTTTTATAAATAAACCGCGTAATAAGAAAAAGGAGACTTCGCACATATGCATCACGAAAACACTCCTATTCAAATATATATAGAAAATTTCACCTCCAAAAACTGAAACTTTTCAAATAAAAACTCTAATATTTTTCATATTTCTGCTCAAAACATAGATTGTGGGTACTCGTTAGAACCGCCTCGGCGAGGCGGTTCTAACGAGTACCCACGATCTATGTTTTTGAGCAAAAATAAGAAAAATAATGTTTACCCCTATGAACCCCAGTTTTACTATATAAAAGTGGGGTTTACGGGGGTCAAAATTATATAGGCATGTTTTCAAAATGGTGAACAGTAAATATTCTGTGTCCAGTTGTTCAAAGCATCGTTAGCTTAACGAGCTCATTAATGACAAGCTCGTTAACTGTTGTGGCCATGGTATTTTCGAACGCATTGAAATTTTTGCTGCAAAAATGTGAGTAGCTTTTCACAATTTTCAGCAAAATATAGCAATGTATTCGCCATATTTCAAGATCAATCTGATAACTGTATTTACTATACATCCATTACGAAAACACACCTATTCTAATATATTGAGAATTTTACCACCAAAAAATGAAAACTTTCAGGTAAACAATTCTGGTAATTTTCATACTTCTGCTCAAAACATGGCTTGTGGGTACTCGTTAGAACCGCCTCGCCGAGGCGGTTCTAACGTGTACCCACAATCTATGTTTTGAGCAGAAATAAGAAAATTAATGTATACCCCTGTAACCCCAGTTTTACTGCATAAAAGTGAGGTTTAAGGGGGTCAAAACTATATAGACGTGTTTCCGTGATGGATATACTCTTCAGTATCCAATGATTCCGTAAGTGGACAATCGAAAGATCCTGATAAGACTGCATGGATGCGCAGGCTGACTTGGGCATCTGCTGTTTACATATGACCCTTAGGCACGTTTTCGCATAATATGATGCAAATGTATGCTGAACCTAACCGTTACCACTCTCTGGACAAATTCAGCAGACGACATAATTATGATAATTTACTTATTCATTTCCCAGAAAATAAGCTTTGAGACTTTATGAAAAATTGTCTCGTGTGCAGATTGTCTCGTTAGGAGACAATTCGCCTGACATCTCAAAGCCTATTGTCTGGAAAAAAATAAGTAAAATATTTCAAAATGTCGTCTGCTGAAAATTTGACCAGCATGCTAAGCATGAAACTTGTTGAATTAGAATATCATTAGACGACATTTATTTATCTTTTTATTTCATTATTTTAACCCGAACGTCTTTCAAACCGTCTTCAAGCCACCACTGTCTCATAGCTGAAGACGTGTCATTATATTATAAATGTAGGTAGTTTAACATTTAATCCAGGTATTTAATAAACTGAATTAAATGTCGAAAAATATCCTTTTCATATTTCATCGTAAAATTCCATTAGGTCATCCACCGACATTTCTGACAGCTTATCAGGCTTTATACAGTCAACTGTAAATAGACAAAAACGTTAAAATGGCTATTTACAGTCAACTATCAATAGCCAAAAAACATTAACCTGATGTCATAATTGTCATTAGCCAAAAAAAAAAAAACCCGTTAAAATGGCTATTTACAGTCAAGTATCATTAACCGAAAAACGTTAAAATGGTTATTAAAGTCGTGTTTATTACAAATGTGTTCTCGAAAAAAGGGCACTAGAAAATGTAACTTCATTTTGCATCTCAATTCTATTGTATCGGATCTATCTTGATACTGAACGCAGGAACTGAAACTTGTAACATATAGTCCACGTGTTTTTTTCTTTTTTCTTCTTCTTCTTTTTTTTTTTTTTTTTTTTTTGTTTGATTTTTTTTTTCTTTTTTTGTCGTTTCTGTTTTCTAATTCCACATTACGAAAACACGCCTATTCAACTATATTGAAAATTTTACCACCAAAAAATGAAAATTTTCAGATAAAAAAATCTGATATTTTTCATATTTCTGCACAAAACATAGATTGTGGGTACTCGTTAGAACCGCCTCGACGAGGCGGTTCTTACGAGTACCCACAATCTATGTTTTGAGCAGAAATAAGAAAAATAATGTATACCCCTGTAAACCCCAGTTTTACTATATAAAAGTGGGGTTTTCTTGATGAATCAAGATCAAGCAGCATACACATTTTAAACAGCCAGTATAGATAATACAGTCATATAAACAATGCACTAGTAGCAATTGAATCAGAGAAAATATGGACGCTTTTTCATGTTTTATATGTACAAGTAAAAAAGTTTGTTTTTCTTCTTCTTTTTTCTTCTGAAAGAAGCCTCACAGTTTATTCGTATTTTGTTTTGTTTGCAATAAGTAAAACTAATGATAAATGCTCATAAAGCAAAACATAGATATACCCAAACTTTTGTCATTTTACCTTTCTGATTGCCTAAACAGGCTTTACTACGTGGATACAATGTACTGAACGTCGTTAATTCTTTAGATTTATGCACCAGTCATTTGTAGTCCCGGCCCCGTAGGGAATAGCGGGGGTTTTAACTTTTCAGTCTTTAGAGCCCCACTGCGGGGACATGATAAAATCCCTGCTAAAATCCTCTCCACCTTGGGGTCAGTTTTTTGTTTCCTGGAACAGACTGCTCTCTGTTGCAAAAGTCAACCGGTATCTTTTACGTGGTTAAAGGTCTGGTTTACTCGATACAACGAAATTCAAAGGTGAAGTATCATTGACAGTATGAACCAGGTTATTAGAAAACTAAAATTTGAGGTTGATGTGGCTCTAATTTATGTATGCAAAGCATTTTGACGGGAAATTAATACCCCGGCACATCTACGACACTGACAGGACTCATCAGAGGTTAAATCACGGCACTTAAGCCCCGCTATGAAATAGTCTTCAAAATATAAGGCAAAATCACTGGAGCATGAAAATAAGGTCAGTATGACCTTGACATTATTACACTGAATGTTGATGTTATAAGCAAGTCTGATGCTCATCCTTCTTTATTAAGAAGTTGTTGGTATAAACAAACTGCAATATACTACTTTATTGGGGTGTCTTAGATTTTGACCTCTAGCCCCACCCCGGGGCATGACATATGGGTTCATAGATGTAGAATGGAAGAGAACCCTCCCTGGTACCCCCATACCAAATATGAAAGGTTTTGATCAGTGGCTGCAGAGATATAAGTAATTACCTTTTTCGTCTGTTACTGACAATGACCAATCCTAATCAACTGTGTGATGTGTTGTTATTTGTGTGTTCTAAGATGACTGATGAGACCAATCTTAGCTCTAAACTGCCTGTTGCAGATAGAACAAGAGAGTTCTGAGGAAGAAAGCTCTGTTGGTGGTGGTTTAGCTCTGGCTTTCCGCTGTGCACGTTTCTGCTCGGCTTCGCTGATTCTTTTTTGCTTCGTATTCACCAACTCCCCTTTTCATGAGGCCTCGCCACTTTGTACGATCCTGTGCAATCTGTTCCCATGATTCTGTTGGTATGTTGAAGTCTTTAAGGGAGGCTTTGAGGGTGTCCTTGTATCGCTTCTTCTGACCACCATGGGAGTGTTTTCCTACTTGAAGTTCTCCATAGAGGATTTTCTTTGGCAAACATTCATCAGGCATTCTGGTAACATGGCCTGTCCATCTTAACTGTGCCAATTTCAGAAGAGTATGTACACTCTGCATCCCTGCCCTTTCCAGGACTTCTGTGTCTGGAATCCTGTCTTGCCACTTGATCTTTAGAAGTTTTCTAAGACAGCTTGTATGGAAGTGGTTCAGTCTTTTGGCATGCCTTTGGTAAACTGTCCAAGTTTCGCATGCGTATAATATAGTGTTGGCAGCACTACCGATCTATATACTTTCCGCATTGTGTCAAGTCTGATTCCACTTCGGTCCCAAATACTTCCACGTAGCCGGCCAAATGCTGCACTAGATTTGGCAATTCTAGCATTGACTTCACCATCAATGTGCACAACTCTAGACAATGTGCTTCCAAGGTAGGTGAACTTGTCTACCACTTGCAGTCGTTGACCTTTCACTGTGATGGTAGGCTCCTTGTAAGGCTTTCCAGGTGCTGGCTGATATACTACCTCAGTCTTTTTGATGCTGATTGTGAGATCATAACTGTCACATGAATCAGATACTTGATCCACACCTTTTTGCATTTTCGCTTCTGTTGGAGCACCCTTTGCTATGTCATCAGCAAAGAGGAACTCGTCTAGCACCTCTGTCTGCACCTTAGATTTAGCTTGCAACCTTCTTAGGTTGATAAGTAATAAAAAAACTTGAAGTAAAACTTGGTTATAAAAAGGGTTAACGAACAGAATCACGGACGGACGGACGGACGGAAGGACAGACTGAAGGACGAAATGACGGACAGATGAACGGATTGACGGAACAGACAAAAACTATATACTCCTTCGGCATACTTCATATGCCGGGGTATAACAATAACATAATAATATTAGTTAGAAAGGTAATTGAATAAGCTAAACAAGAGGGCCATCATGGCCATACATGTATATCGTTCACCTGAATCATGTTATACTTAGCTCTGCTAACAGAGATGTAGTTCTAAAGGTCATGGTGACCTTGACCATGACCTTTACTCTCAGGGTCATCTTCTGGTCAGAAGAAATATCCCTACTACATTTGAGGGTCCTAGCCCCAAGCATTGTTGTTCTGTACTAGAAGTCACTGTGACCTTGACCTTTGCCACTAGGGTCATCAATTGGTCAAGACCACATCTAAGTTCAAGGGTTCTAGCCTCAAGCACTGCCAAATTGTAAGCTTTTAGTACCAAAGGTCATGGTGACCTTGACCATGACCTTTGACCTTTGTGTCATCTAACGGTGAGTACCAACATCCTTTCTGAGTTTGAGGGTCCTAGCCCCGAGCATTGCCAAGTTACATGTATCAAGCTTTTAGGTACTAAAGGTCCTGGTGACCTTGACCTTTGCCCTCAGGATCCTATCCTGGTGAGGTCCAACACCTCTGAAGGTCCTAACCATAAGCACTGCAGAATTATGAACTTTTTTTGGAACTAAAGGTCACGGTAACCTTGATCTTTGACTTAAAGGTAATCTACTCTTAAGGTCCATCCTCCCTGTTAGTTTGATAGTCGTAGGCCTAATCATTGCCAATGGTTTTTTGCTCTATATAAAACAAGTGACACTGCCCCCCTCTGGGCGGGGCCTCTTTTCATCCAAGGGGGCATTATTTGAACACTCTTGTCAGAGGACTTCTAGGCAATGCTACACACCAAATATCAAAGACCTAGGCCTTGCATTTTCAGACAAGAAGATTTTTAAAGTTTTTCCTACATTAAAAAAGGGGTAAGAGAAAAGTCCAGGGAGTGCCACAATCACAAACAGAAGCCCTTCCCAGACACTAAGAGGAAGAGGAAACAGACAAAACCGAACAAGCGCAAATCGAACAAATGTACGAAAAAGCACCAAGACTAGCTCTCTCTTCCCCAAGCGAGGTAATCGCAATACTAAGAGGACTGAAAAACACAAGAACAAACTAACACAAGGCAAGATATACAACAAATCGCCTCGTAGAATAAACCACAAAGCAACAAAGAGTAAGACTAGCACCGGAACCACCGACTTAGAATGGTCAGTAGAATAAACCACCGGGGAGTTTAAAGCACTTTTGCAGCCAGCCAACTTCACCCTGGGTCCCGATGTAACTCTTAATACAGAAAAAAAAAACATAAAAATTCAGTTCGCATAATCAGTCAATGCATCAAAGCGAAAACACAAAAATCAAATTCATCACTATGATAAAAATGACCAGCACTCATGGCTAATTCTACTGTGTGACAGAGTAAATGAAAAAAAAAAAGGTAAGAGAAAAGTCCAGGGAGTGCCACAATCACAAAACGCAGCCCTTCCCAGACCCCAAGAGGAAGAGGAAACCGACAAATCCAAACAAGCACAAATCGAACAAACGTACGAAAAGCACCAAGATTAGCTCTCTCTTCCCCAAGCGAGGTAATCGCAATACTAAAAGGACTGAAAAACACAAGAACAAAATGACACATGGAAAGACATACAAAAAATCGCCTCGTAGAATAAACCACAAAGCAAGAAAGAGTAAGACTATTGAAAACCAATAGTTGAACCACGGCAGGCCAAGCCAAAGACAAATCGTCAAGCCCCAACCCACTGGTTTAAGTTTTACAAAGAGGCCGTCATTGAGTCTGAGGCCCGAACCGCTGTCGTGCAATGAAAAAGTGAAGCATAGTCATCAACAATGATTGGGTTGACAACTAGGCATGCATAATATCCAGGCTATAACCGATTCTTTTATAACGGTTAATTAGTTTTCTGAATTGCTCCAAAAAGTTAGATTTTCCCACAACTTGCAGAAGTCTGTGTTAAATATGTCCGCCCCAGGTCAGGGCCATTTTTGGCCCCAGCGCTATTATTTGAACAATCTTGGCAGAGGTCCACTAGGTGAAGCTAAGTACCAAATATCAAAGGCCTAGGCCTTCTAGTTTCAGATAAGATTTTTTAATGTTTTCTCTATGTACAGTAAGTCTATGCAAAACATGTCTGCCCCGGGGTGGGACAACAACTTGAACAATCTTGGTAGCGGTCAACTAAGTGAATCTATGCACCAAATATCAAAGGCTCGGGCCTTCTGATTTCAGAAAAGAAGATTTTTTTAAGGTTATCTCTATATAAGTCTATGTAAGACATGTCGGCCCAACGACGAGGCCACTTTAGGCCCCAGGGTAATAAGTTGAACAATCCTGGTAGAGGTCCACTAGGTGAAGCTATTTATTAAGTATCAAAAGGCCTGGGTCTTCTGCTTTCAGACAAGAAGATTTTAAAAGTTTTTCCCTGGGTCTATGTAAAACAAGTGACCCCTGGCGCAGGGCCATTTGACCCCAGGGCTATAATTTGAACAAATTTGGTAGAGGTCTACCAGATAAGGCTACATGCCAAATATCAAAGCCCTTCTAGTTTCAGACAAGAAGATTTTTTTAAAGTTTTCAGTTAAAAAATCTATTTTTAGCTCCTGTGATCTAGATGCGCAATGGACCGGAATCATTTGAACAACTTTGAAAGAGGACCAACCAAGGCACATTCCTCTGAAGTTTGGTGAAAGTCCAATCAGTGGTTTAGGAGGAAATGTCGTTTGATGAAATTGTTTACAGATGCACGGACGCACGCACAGGCCCACGACGGACGCACGACGGACAAAATGTGATCACACAAGCTCACCTAGTCACTATGTGACAGGTGAGCTAAAATTGATACCACAAATGACAATACTCTATCCTTGGACTTTCAGAAAATCAACAAGTAAAGATTGCACACTTTCTTCTGCGTGCGAGTACATATAGTATTATTACAGGTAAAGATAAACCCCTGCTTCAGGTACATGTACATGCATCACAAAAAGCGTTTACAAATAATCACTTGTTTTTAACAAACTTTCATATGTACTTGCAGGTGACAAACACTCTTGCTTCAATAATAGGTGTTAATTTTAACAAATGAATGATTAAACAATACCTAACAACTTACAACACAGTCCTCAGAAGTTAAGTTACATGTTACAGTTAAATCTAGCAAATGGTTCCAAATCCAATAATTTTACGCGGAGGATGTTTACCTCATATTTTGGTTGGTACATTGTATTCTCAATCAAAAGTGGCCTTATTCTTTCAAATTTTATGGGTTTTTTTTTCTTCAAATAAAGTAATTATAATAAAAAAAAAATTAAAGGCCTCTTTTTCCCCCCATTGTAAAGGTACAGGCAACTTCCTAAATTTGAAGATAAAACATTGTGGTCCTAGTTTCTATTATTTAAAGGTGCAAGTATTACCCACTATTACCCATATTACACAGTAAACCCAAGGTTTTTCCAGTATTTCCCCTCGGGCTGAGCTTTACTTATAAAATCCGGCTAAATGCCAACGTTAACGTGAGAATCTACAATGCATTTTTGTGGAGAAAAAATAAATTATCAGAATATAACTGAACACGAAACGCCCTGACCATATTGTGCATATCCGTAGCCTGGACTGAATCTTCACTGTTCCCATTAAACATCTGGTGGGTTTTCTTGTGTAAATACGCTATCAGACTGGCTCAACAGAAGATCCTAAGGGAATATGGATATAATTTTAGGAGAAACAACTTAAAAATTACATTTGTCCCCTTCTGAAAAGGGGTCTTCTCTAAAAGGAATGAATTTGCATCCTTCCATTTTAGAGAATACTTTTCCCGATGTGGCTTGGCTTGCAAGAAAACAAACATGCAGTTACAAAAGTTATCTCCCTTGTAACGCACCAACAGTATCTATTCCCCTTAGGCTCAGCATAAATCCAAATTTGAAGCAATAAGAAAAGATGCCAGACGGTTATGTCAATAAATACATGTAATAAAAGAAAAAAATAAAAAATAAAACAATACATGCTATATTGGAATAAGATAAACGACATGAATTCCTATATTTACATGTAGCTTTTAAAGTGCTAAGCAAATTTGTAGCAGATGGCATTCTAAAACTGACTTTGTTACTTTCCAGAGAAAACAATACTTGACATTTCATGCGAATCATTTGATTAACATGAAATGTCAAGCCTTTTTCTAGATGAAAAAATATAAGCCAGTGCTTGACAAAACCAACGAAATGGCATGTGCCCCAGCGAAGACTCAGATCAGCCTGGGCATCCGCCCAGTCTGATCAGAGTCTAAATGGGTAGCTCAGGTCCCAAATTTTCTTCATGCTGACAGCGAAGGCTCTAATCAGACTGGGAGAATGTCCAGGCTGAGCTGAGTCTTCACTGGGCGCACATGTAATTTAGTAGGTTTTGTCGTGCGCTGGCTCATTTCAAAGTGTCGTCTCCTCTAATAGAGTTCTGGAAGTGCCACAATTACTATCGCAGTCAACCTCTGATACCAAGAGCAAGAGCAAATAAACAAGAACGTCCATAGAGAGAGCATATAACTAACTCTTACCATCAGAGTGTCAAACAGTTTGGATCCAGATCAGGCCCGACATTTTGTGGGTCCAAAATGTTTGGAAAGGTCATCAGCAGATGACAAAAGTCGCCACTAGCGAGGAAAGAGCTGAACAACTTGCCAAAAAACCAGCTCCTTCTTCCTCAAGTGGCGTGATCACAAAACTAGATAAGACAAAACAAACAGAACAAGAAGACAAGAGCAAGAAGTTTCAGTTCTGCACCATTTTCATCCAGATTTATTACCGTAATAACCCTAAGAATCGGGACAGACAGGGCTCAGCAAACAGTGTAGACCCAGATCAGAGGTTGTAGAATATGACATCTGATCAGGGTCTACATTGTTTGCCACTCATTCAGCAATATTGTAGAAACATCAACAGTTGTGGAACAGACTTTTACAAATTAATGGACAAGAATGTAAAGGAGTAAATGTGTCCCAGTATTTAGAGTAAATGAATCTTCTGTATCAGTACAATCTTCATCTCTTTCATTCCCTTCAACTACATCATACGTATTCATAATCCAAGAAATTGTCCGTCTCAGTATTGTTATTAACGCTTTCACTGTTTACAGTTTCATTAATAGGCTGATGGCACAACGGGCAAGCATCTTTAACATACAACCACTTTCGCAAGCAACAGCCATGGTAAAAGTGTCCACATGATGTTATTCTTGCTGTATTCATTTCTTGAATACATATTGTACATACATCATTATGCGACTGCAGTTGTTCCACTGTCGCTTCTGGCAAAGACTCAAGTTTTTCAACTGCTTCTCGACGCTGTAAAAATGACTTCCATCCATCCTGAAGTCTAAGCCAGACATTAAAGTAACAATGAATCATCAGAATGAATGCTTTAATCCAGCTCCACTCCCCAAACAATGAAACTTTAATATTATAAAACAAAACAAACACAGCAACAATGAATTCCAAGATACATACAGATGATCTGATGTAGGATATTATATCATCCAGTTTTTTCCCATGGTTCCGTTCTCCAGGAATCATACAGAAATAACCAGTATACTAACAGGGAACCTATCACTTGAACTGATGTCAACACGCAGCTGGAGATTATTATTATCAACAAAAAGTCTAGGTGAAAATAAAGGTTGATAGAATATACCACATACAATGGAAACATCAACAAAAACGTGCACAGCCCAACTGCACGCAAATGCTTGAATTTACTTTTGCTATGTGTTGCGCTTAGAGCCAGCAAGATGGGTTCTGTGACCTCGTACATTGTCTGTATTAAAGATGACACAAAAATAAACAAAAGAATGCTCATTAAGAAGGCTCTCTCTAACGGTTTTAAGTCCCGCAAGCATGTTTGAAATGCTATTAGTGAAAGTGTAAACCCGTTCATCCATCCTCGTACAAAAAGATCATTGTCTTGCATTAATCCATCCCATCCCAGAAGAAACAGTTGGGTGAGGGTAAGAACATAATAAGACAAATATATTACACAGCCGTACAGACAGCAAATAGACTAAATGGCGTTGTACAACATTCTCCTATTGAGGCTAATATTACTAGAACTATTCCTTCCCTTCTAATGGAAATAGTATGCGATGTCAACAACACAAGAACCTGTGTGAGGAATGTTAATATCCAAAGTAGTATCAGCTGGACTGGCAACATAATGTAACGCCAAAATATAATACAAACTGGGAACCAGCCAAATTCCTTAGCTACTTTTCTTACAATATTTAATATACTCAGGATCATAGATAAACCATCTACCAAATTATTAAAGACAAACAATAGGGACATTAAGACTGAAATTATGGTAGAAAAGTTGTGTACTGCCTGCAGATCCCTAGCCGGCAGCCCTGACACCTGTGCTAACATTGGTGCTGTGAATACTAGCAGCATGTACTTCTTCCAGTCACGAATATCCAGTAAACATGTTATCACAGCAGCAAACAAACACTGCATTACAAGGTGTAGGCCCAACCTTCCTGCTGTTTCATAATCTTTCAGTGCTGCTAGAAGTGAATCACCTAGTTCAACTTGGCTGTTCTCTTCAACTTCTACATATATCTTTGAAAGATAATATGACCCTGCAACAATCCCAGCACTGACCAGATACATATAGAGTGTCACCAACTACTGGAGTGGCAGTGTGGCAAGAATAATAGCAAATATGGCAGCTGAAATGAGAATAAAATAATTTGAATAAAAATTAACCAAACAGGAAAGTATTTTGGTAAATCAACCCTATCGCAGGGCCGGTAGCTCGCCTGAACTCATGTTTTTCCATCATCAGTCAGTGACACTGAATGTCTGTTAAGCTTATCGTAGCTCCAGATAAGGCATTTGTTCCAACCAAAAAGCGTTGATATTTTTCTTATTTCAACATGAAAACATATGTTGTTGGTACTCATAACAAGTGCCACTAAAAACAATTCAGGTAAATCCATTCAGGCATTCAGAAGACGTGGACCTCCAAAATATTTAACACAAAATTAATATCTTCAGTGAAAATAATTTTGAGTCCATTGACCTCAAGCCAACTGTATTGAACAAAACTTTAGAGCAGTATCTTATTCCAGTCCTAGCAACTAAATCTATCTAGGCATTCAGGAGACACAGATTTTTAAAAACATTCACATAAAGCTTTAACATTTAGATCCTAAATTTAGGAGTCTGAGACCTTGTCTTAACATGTCACTGAGGTGGCTGGGCTTGTATTTAACAAAACTTTGGACAAGAATCTAACATAAATCCAAGTATCAACAAAATTTATTCAGGCATGCCGGAGCCATAGAGCTTTGAGAACTTAAACATAAAAACTTTAACATTCAGATATGAAAACTTTCTAAGTTTGAGGTGACCGGGCCCTGAAGTTATAAAACATTTTTTCATGCTCAACTCAACTGAGCACAAAATTTCACTAGGGCATAAAAATAAAAATACCAACAGTTGAAACTTTTTTTATGCTATGCTCAGCTGAGTTGAGCATGAAAATGTTTAAAGATTGTGTCAGTATTTTAAGATTTATAAGCAAAACAAATGTCATGCTCAGCTGAGTTGAGCATGAAAAACGTTTTATAACCTCGGGGCCTGAACGTCACTGAGCCCAAGGCAACTGAGGGCGGTAGAGTGTGTACTGAAGCAAACTTGGTACTACTATCTAAAATCTTTGTCTCCCAACTAAATCCATCCAGGTAATATAGATGTTTAGAATTTACATACAATTTTCACATTGTGGATGCTGATGCCAATGCCAACGTTAATGCAACAGCTCTTCTTGTACCTTCGTACAAGCAAGTTATAACTTTGTTCAAAATGTATCTTTGTCAAACAATGTTTACTGTCCTTAAAAAGCCACATGTATATGTTCGTTAGTATCATTAGTGCACATGCAAAGTTCTTTAAATTATTCTCTGTAAACTGAGTTGAGTATACAAAAATATACGGTGAGCGAAGATATGAAGCACAGCCTTCCCGAGGCACCAAAAGAAGGATAGATGAGGAACAAATAATGACAAAATGAGTGCCACATATGAAACCACCAATGCACAAACAAAGATGAACTGCAACAGAGGAACTGCCTTGGAACGGTCAGCAGGAAAAATACTATTCTTTCCATACTACAGTCGACTCTCGTTATCTCGAATTCCAAGGGAATGTCTGAAATACTTCGAGATATCCGTACCTCGACATATCAGATTTGCAGAATCGTGGAAAAAAGAACTCGAACAACCACATTTAACAATATGTGTAATTGGGCTCTTGAAGTTAGAGATATATTGTAAATATTGTGGAAAAGAGGAGAAATGAAGTTTTCAAAAGTAAAACATATTTTAACAAGCAATACTTAACCTATAGATAATATGCTATATTCTATTCTGCCCATACCTTCCACAGAAAAAAAACGACAGGAACGTCGTCCCATACAGTCTTAATCCAAATGTCCTCCAGGCAGTCACCTGTGTGACGTCACTCCCGCTCTTTTGATCACGTGTCAGTTTCTTTGATGTAGAGCCCTAAAAGGTTAGAGCTAAGCGGGGATAGGGAGGTGGGACTATCTTATCTATAGGTTAAGTATGCCTTGTTAAAATATGTTTTACTTTTGAAAACTTCATTTTAACTGCACAATACATATCCTATAGATAATGTACTAGAATAAGCCTAAAAGGTGGGAGGTAGCTCCCAATTCTAACACACAAAAAAAAAACACCAAAAAACAAGTAGATCCCACCACTTTTGGATTAAGGCTCAGGAAACTCCTAAAATAAGCTCATTCTTGGTATAATTCCAAGAATAAGCTTATCCAATATACATATATGTAAGATATTAATTACCTTAACGTATGCATAGTACTGTTTTGGAGGCTGTTAGTCTTCTTAGGCATCCAAGGCACTGTTGACTTGGCCCCCACCACTTTTTGGGCCACCACAATTGGTCCCAAATCTTGTAGGTTTTGTAGTTGCTGAGACATATCCCTCAGATAGAACTTAGCAAAAGTAGAGGATTGATTCCATACTGCTGCTTTAAGAATCTCATTGAGCGGAACTTTATCGAAAAATGCCCAAGAGGAAGATAGAGCCCTGACTTCATGGGCTTTGATTTTTAAGAAGGGAAAGTCTTTACGAGTGAGTTTCCTGTAGGCAAGCCAAATAGTATAAGCTATCCATCTCGAGACAGAGGATTTAGAACTATCTTGTTTACCTTTGATAGGTAGAAATAATCTAGTTCTATTTTGACGGTAAGAATTAGTCATTTTAAGATAGAATTTTAAAGCTCTAATCGGGCATAAAAGTCTATCTGGTGTTCCCTATTAGATATACGAGCTAAATTAGGGATCACAATAGGATCTGGCCAAATGGATGGAAGTTGATTCTTAGCTAGAAACCCAGGTTGAACCATGAGAGATACAGATCCATCAGATTGATTAAATCTTAAGTGCTTTGAATCCATTGCCAAGGCATGAATTTCGCTACATCTCTTGGCTGTAGCTAGGGCTAAAAGAAAAGCTGTCTTAAGCGTTGAAGCTTAGAGGCGTTATGTAAAGGTTCATATGGGGCTTTCTGAAGACAGACTAAGACCCAAGATAAGTCCCATTTAGGTGTAAGAGATCTTTGTACAGGGCGTTGTAATTCAAAAGACCTAATTAATTCTGACAAGACAGGGTTAGATCCGATTCTAATACCAGTCTTAAATTTGAGAGTATTAGAAATCATAGACCTGTAGCCCTTAATAGTACTAATTTGGTACTTTTTCTCAGAGAAAATGTCAATTAGGAAATCGGATGTCACAGTAAGAGGGGCTGAGACCGGATTAACCTTCCTTCTATGACACCAACGGGTATAAACGATCCATTTCGCGTCATAGACTTTCTGAGTTGATGTTAGTCTTGATTTGGAGACAAAATCTGCAACGTTTTCCGAATTTCTTTTATCTCTAATTGATTGTTTGACAACTCCAGGGCGTGAAGGTTGAGAGCTGGGAGGTTTTGATTTTGAAATTTTCCTTTTGCTTGTGTTTTGGAAAAAGAGGAAGACGAACTGGAGCTGAGACTAGTAGATGTAGCTCCTCTGAGAACCATGTTTGTTGCGCCCAAAGAGGTGCTATAAGAACTATTCTGCACTGAGAGTGTCGAATCTTGTCCAGGACAGAAGGAATCATTACTGTTGGAGGAAATGCGTAAGCATGGAGATAATTCCAGTTCATGGAGAATGCGTCTATTGCGAAAGCTTGATTGTCCAGAACTGGGGACACATAAAGTGGAAGCTTGTGATTGAAGCGTGTCGCAAACAGCTCCAGCTTGGGATAGTTGAACATTTGGAAAATTGAATTCGCAATCGATTGATCAAATGCCCACTCTGTTTTGACTATTTTATCTGTTCTCGATAACCTGTCTGCCAAAACATTGAATTTGCCTTGGATTTGACGAACCCTGACGATAAACTGATGTTTTAGGCACCAATGAAGTATCGTCCACACTTCTACGCATAGGTTGGGAGAATGTGTTCCCCTTTGCTTGTTGATATATGAGACCATTGTTGTGTTGTCGGTAGCTATCATGGCACAAGAATGGTGAATATATTTCAAAGCTTTTATCAGTGCGAAGCGAATGACCATTATTTCTAACATGTCGATATGGAGCTGTGATTGGTCCTCCGACCAACGACCATGAAAGGATAGACTCATCGGTTTGAGATGAGCCCCCCGCCCGCCCCCGCCACCCGAGATGAGCCCCCCGCCCCCGCCACCCGAACTGTTATGACTGGCATCCATATAAAGGAATATTTTGGGGTCTGGAGGGTGAACGGGCATCCCTTGAACGAAATGATTGGTGTTAATCCACCATTTTAAATGGAAATTGATCATACTGTTGACCGTAACCTGATGATTTAGAAGAAGAATATTAGGTTTCCAGCCCGAAAACAGGCACATTTGCAGAGGTCGTAAATGCAATCTGCCTAGAAGAATTAGGTCTGCTGCTGCACTGAGTTTGCCAAAATAGAAAGAAAATTCCATACCTATAAATGAGAATTGTTGTGTTGGCATCAAATCAGACTTCTTTAGATTTGGTATGAAGCCCAGATTCTGTACCGTTTGAAGTGTGTATTTTGTGTGAGCGATAAGTCGATTGCGCAACAGATCTCTTATTAGTCAATCGTCTAGGTATGGGAATAGAGATACGGCACGTAGGCGTAAATGTGCTGCTATTACATTCATAAGTTTCGTAAAACACCACGGACTTAGGGACATTCCGAACGGTAAGGCCTGAACTGAAATACCTGGTGGTCGTAAATGAACCGCAGGTACTTCCTGGAAATTGGATGTATCGGAACGTGAAGATATGCATCCGTCAGATCTATGGAGACAGCCCAGTCGTTGAACATTATCTGTTGTCTTACCGACTTGACTGCCTCCATTTTGAAATGCTGTTTGTGTATATAATGGTTTAATAAGTAAAGGTCTATTACGGGACGTAACTTTCCGTTCTTTTTGGGCACTAGAAATAGCCAGGAATAAAAACCGGGAGTCCCCGGATTCCGAACTCTTTCCACTGCCCGTTTCTTGAGAAGCTCCGCGATTTCTTCTTGCAATAACGGGGAGGAAGATTGACTCATATTTTTCGGAACAACCGATAAGGTAGGAACTGATTTGAATGGGATCTTGAACCCGTTTAGGACGATAGAGAGGACCCACTTGTTGTCTGTCAGCTCTTCCCATTGTTCCACAAAATTCGCCAACCTTCCTCCCACTGGAATGTCTGGGCGTGGCAGGACTGGCAGTGAAAAGGGTTGTACTTCAGAATTTTGTGGAAGATGAGGCTTGCTTAAAGGGGGGCGGGGGGGGGGGGGAACTGCTTTTGATTCCCGCTTCTCTTCGCATACTCTTTTCTATTTGATGGGTATGACTTTTTTCCCTTTAGGCCTGAACGAAAGTGATTGTTGAGGCGTAGAAGGTTTAGGCGGCTGCTTCGGCCTCTTAAAAGCCGGAGGAGCCGGGTATGTCAATTTCTGTTGATGTTGCATTGTGGAAGCAACTGAGGAAGTTGCCAAGAACTTTTGTTTCTGAGCCTCTTTAACTGCATGACAATGAGTCAATAGGTCTTCAGACTAAACAAAGGCTCCCTCTTCATACTGATTCTAAAGGCTGGTGCCTGAGGAACAAATGTCAATGCGTTATCTCAGCGAAATAACAATCGAGGGGACAATCTTCAATACGCTGCATATCAGAATAGAGGTCTTTGAATATTATAGGTTGAAACGTATAAATGAAAAACAACTAAATTGTTATATATAGGTTGTTCAATTATTTCAAGCATCATGTTTACTATGTTTCCATAAATAACTTTATTTACTATGTTTCCATAAATAACTTTCTGGAACAACATGTTTACAATAACAAGTTGTTTATGTCCTTGATTCTAGACTGAGTTATTATTGGCATGTCACAGAAAATTTACAATGTTCTTGACTAGATCTGGAAAATGTGTGATGCCTCTAGTTAATTCTTTTTTCTAGAATGTTCTTTGATATTATATAAGAAGAAAAGATTTTCATATGGGCATCATTGTATACGTTCTTCGGAAATTATTCTATACTGGATTACTTAAATATTTTATTTATTCTGGACTTAAATTCTGATTTCAGGAACTTTAAATTGTGGGATCAGAAACTGTTATTCAAAGGATTTGTTTTATAAATTCTTGTGGATTATTTCTGAGGGACTATGTGACATAAACTTGAAAGGTACTGTTTACTTACATTCTTTTGTTTTGAAATTTTATCGCAGACACAGTGCCTTGTTAGAAAAATATAGCGTCAGTCTGAAAACACTTCTGCAACAAGGTATATCGGAACCAGAATTTTACGGTGACTTAGTGTACAGATTTAGAAAAATTGTAGGTAAATCTAACTTTTCGGAGCAATTCAGAAAACTTATTAACCGATATAAAAGAATTGGCTATAGCCTGGATATTATGCGGCAGACTGTATGCCTAGTTGTCAACCCAATCGTTATTGATGGCTATGCTTCAGTCTTTAACTGCACGACGGCGGTTCGGGCCTCAGACTCAATGACGGCCTCTTCGTAAAACTTTAACCAGTGGGTTGGGGCTTGACGATATGTCTTTGGCTTGGCCCGCCGTGGTTCAACTATTGGTTTTCATTTACTCTGGCATACAGTAGAATTAGCCATGAGTACTCGTCTTTGTTTATTATAGTGATTTTGATTTTTATGTTTTCGCTTTGATGCATTGACTGAGTTGGGAGCCTTTATGCAAACCGAATTTTTATGTGTTTCTGTATTAAGTGTAGCATCGGGACCCAGGGTGAAGTTAGGTAGCTGTAAAAGTGCTTTAAACCCCCCGGTGGTTTACTCTACTGACCGTTCTAAGGCGGTGGTCCCGGTGTTAGTCTTACTCTTTCTTACTTTGTGGTTTATTCTACGAGGCGATTTGTTGTATGTCTTTGCGTGTGTCATTTTGTTCTTGTGTTTTTCAGTCCTTTTAGTATTGCGATTACCTCGCTTGGGGAAGAGAGAGCTAATCTTAGTGCTTTTCGTACGTTTGTTCGATTTGTGCTTGTTTGGATTTGTCGGTTTCCTCTTCCTCTTGGGGTCTGGGAATTGCTGCGTTTTGTGATTGTGGCACTCCCTGGACTTTTCTCTTACCTTTTTTTGAATATGTCTTATATTTTTGTGAATAAATATTGTTAATAATTTAAAGCTTGTTGCTGGTTTCACTTTCATTTCTTTCTCGTTACGCTTGGCTCGTTACAGAAATTGGGGGGCTCGTCCGGGATCGAATAGTTTCTTCAGCTTAAACAAGTTTGAGCTTTTTTTAAGAAAGCAAATATAGACTTTTAAAGAAACATATATATATATATATATATATATATATATATATATATATATATATATATATATATATATATATATATATATAATATATATTATATTTGTTTGTTATAAAATAAGTACTAACTTTTAAAAAAATTCGGTATATATAAAAAATTTTATTTGATAAAAAAAAGTATTGGCTTTTGAAAAAGAAAAAAACATCTTAGTTTGATAAACTTACTTGATAAAAACAGCAAAAAGCAATCATGTCATTTGATCTTCAAGCTTTTATCACTGCGCCTTCGCAGGAGCTGTTACATTTTGGCCAAAAAGTCAGATTTCATGGATATTGCTGCTCACTATGAACTGACTAACGTCAACAAGTCCATGTTAAAACAGGAAATAAAAAAAGTTTTGGTCCAATGTTTGGTTGATAAGGAATTACTTGATTCTTCTGCTTTGCCTCTTGTTTTCATTACACATACGGGTTTGCAAATGCGAGAGCTTGAACTTCAGAAGCAAATTGAATTACAAAAATTAAGATTAGAGCAAGAAACACTGAAAATTGAACAAGAAAGACTAATGCAGAAAGGAAGAATGGAAATGCAAGAGAGGGAAAAAGACAAAGGCAAATTCAGATAGAAAATTTGACACAGAAGAAAAAGAAAGAGAGAGACAATTTAATTTAAGACTGAAAGAATTAGAAATGCAAAATAATATGTAAAACCGCAACCTTTAGACTTTGGCGTTCATTTTGATGTTACCAAACACATCAGATTAGTTCCTCCATTTCAAGAAAAAGAAGTTGACAAATATTTTCTTCATTTTGAAAAAGTAGCAGAAAATTCAAAATGGCCAAAGGAGCATTGGACTTTACTTTTGCAAAGTGTTATAATTGGGAAGGCTCGAGAAATTTATACTCAGCTGACTCTCGAGCAGAGCTCCAGTTATGATACTGTAAAGGAATTAATTCTTAAGGCTTATGAGTTGGTCCCTGATGCTTACAGGCAAAAATTTAGGAACTGTAAGAAAGAAAATGAGCAGACCCATGTAGAGTATGCTATAACTAAAGAACAGTTATTTGATAGGTGGTGCTCTTCGAAAAAAGTTGCTCTGATCATGAAAAACTTAGGCAGCTCATGCTTGTAAAGGAGTTCAAACGGTGCATAAATTCAGACATTAAGTCCTTTTTAGATGAGAAACAAGTTGAAACTTTGGAAGCTGCATCTCGACTTGCAGATGATTATGCTTTAACACATATGGTTTCCTTTATTAATAAGTCAAATCCTTCTAGAAGACCATTTTTCCCACAACCAGGATCCAAACATAGTCCTAGTAATCCATCTGGCAGTTATAGCCAAACATTTACTCCTAAACCCAAATCTTCTGGTGAAAACAAGGATCAAAATCCCTTATCTCAACCAATTCGCAATTATTGCAAAAAGACAGGTCATATTATTTCTGAATGCTTACATTTAAAAAGAAAGAAGGAAAAACAATAGGGGCTTAAACCTACAGGCCTTACCTCTTAACGGTCAAAACCACAGTCATGTGTGAAGGAGGAAGATCCTATCCAGACCAAAAGGTCTGTGATTCTGTTATGATCTATGAACCATTCTTATCAGATGGTATTGTGTCACTAAAAAGTGACTATTCCCAATCTACCCCAATTAAATTCTTACGAGATACTGGAGCTTCTCAATCCTTTATTTTATAAGATACTCTGCCTTTTTCTAAGAAGACATCTTCTGGGACAGGTGTCCTTATTCAGGGTGTAGAGTGTGGATTTGTTAATGTTCCTCTTCATAACATTTATTTATCCTCAGACTTGGTAACCGGTTTAGTGGCTGTCGGTATTCGACCTTCTTTACCTTTTAAAGGTGTTCACTTACTGTTAGGCAATGACTTGGCGGGAGATAAGGTTGTGGTAAATCCACTTTTGACTAACATACCTTGTATTGATCAGACACCTGATCCCATTGAGCAGGAAATCCCTGATCTTTACCCATCATGTGTCGTTACAAGGGTCATGGCAAAGAAAGCAAAACAGAATGATGAGAACATTGATTTAACTGATACCTTTCTGGGTCAGTCTTTTAAACATGAGATTACAAATTCTCTTTCATCCAGCCTGTCTGGCAAGCAGACAGACTTAAGTGACAGGTCAGAGTCAAGTCATTACATTTCAATATTAAATGACCAAGGTCAAGGTCAAGACTTGGTGTCAAGGTCACAACTTTGTAAAGAACAGCGTAATGATCCTGAAATTTTGCCTTTACTTGAAAGGGCTTTTGATGTGAAATAAATAGATCAAGTCCCAGTCTGTTTCTATGTCAAAAATGGCATTTTAATGAAAACATGGCGTCCTCCTGATGTCTCAGCAGAAGACGAGTGGACTGTTAACCACCAAACAGTGGTTCCGAGGGTTTATCGCCCTGAAATTTTGAACTTCGCTCATGACACTCCCATGTCAGGTCATTTAGGTATAAATAAGACCTATCACAAAATTCTTTACCATTTTTACTGGCCAGGGTTAAAATCTTATGTTTCTCAGTTTTGCAAATCTTGCCAATCTTGTAGGTAGGAAAGCCTAACCAGATAATACCAAAGGCTCACTTACAGCCTATGCCTGTTTTTGATGAACCTTTTAGCAGAATAATTATTGACTGTGTTGGTCCCTTGCCCAAAACCAAGTCATGACATTAATATCTTCTCACAATAATGTGTGCTTCTACACGTTTCCCAGAAGCCATTCCACTTAGGAATATTAAAACAAAGAATATTATTAAGGCTTTGGTAAAGTTTTCATATTTGTAGGCCTCCCAAAGTCCGTTCAGTCAGATCAGGGCTCAAATTTCATGTCTGGAATTTTTCAGCAGGTCATGCATGAGTTGGGCATTACACAATATGTCATCAACTTACCATCCTGAAATTCAAGGTGTCCTCGAAAGATTTCATCAGACACTGAAAAATATGATCAGATCATACTGCTTTGACACTGAGAAAAGATGGGGATGAAGGCATTCATTTGCTGTTGTTCGCTGTTAGAGAATCTGTTCAGGAATCTCTTGGTTTCAGCCCATTTGAGCTGGTTTTTTGTCACACTGGGCGTGCACCTTTTAAACTTTTGAAAGAGAAATTTCTCTCAAATGACGACAGTTCTTTGAACTTACTTCAGTATGTATCAGATTTTTTGGTCTTACTCTTTGTTGCTTTGTGGTTTATTCTGTGAGGCAATTTCAATTTGTTGTATGTCTTTCCATGTGTCATTTTGTTCTTTGGTTTTTCAGTCCTTTTAGTATTGCGATTACCTCGCTTGGGGAAGAGAGAGCTAATCTTAGTGCTTTTCGTACGTTTGTTCGGTTTGTGCTTGTTTAGATTTGTCGGTTTCCTCTTCCTCTTGGGGTCTGGGAAGGGCTGCGGTTTGTGATTGTGGCACTCCCTGAACTTTTCTCTTACCTTTTTTTAAGACCGACTGTCAAAAGCTTGTGAAGCTGCTCGGACCAATCTTAAGTCAGCACAAACGAAAATGAAACGTTGATATGAGGAAAATGCAAAAGAAAGAAAATTCATGCCTGGAGACAAGGTACTTGCTCGCCTATTCCTGGAAAACCATTACAAGCCAGATATTACGGTCCTTACACTGTAGATAAAAAGATTAGTGATGTAAATTACATTGTTAACACTCCTGGGAGACGCAAACAAAAACAATTATGTCATGTTAACACGCTTAAACAATACATAGATAGGGATAGCTCTTCTGTTACACCAATTAGTGATGTTAGTTCAGTCCATCAGGAACAAAGTGAAATGAACTCTGAAGTCATGACCTTGATCAAATCTGATCCTGCTTCATCAAAACTCCAGAACTCTGACATTCTAAAGGATCTCGACCAGAAACTTTCACACCTAGATCCAGTCCAAAGAAAGTAACTGAAACAGTTCATTCATGAATATGAACACATTTCCGGATATTCCAACAAGGACTGACAACATTTATCATGATGTGAATGTTGAGGATTCATAACCTGTCAAATAACATCCATATAGAATGAACCCGACAAAACAAAAATATCTCAAGGAGAAAATTCAGTATTTGCTGGACAATGATTTCATTAAAACAAGCCAAAGTGAATGGAGTTCTCCTTGTATGCTTGTCATAGGTCTAGATAAGGGAGGGTATCCGGTAAATATTTTTCTTATTTCTCCACGAAAACATATGTTGTAGTACTCATTAGAAGCGCCTCGGCAAGGCGCTTCTAATGAGTACCCACAACATATGTTTTCGTGGTGAAATAAGAAAAATATCAATACTTTTGGATTGAAAAAAGCGTCTTAACTAGTGTCATGTCTTGTACCAAAACCGGATGGATCATATCGGATGTGCACCGATTACAGGAAGGTCAATAATTTGAGTACAATAGACACTTTTCCCATACCAAGAATGGATGACTGTATTGACAAAATTGGAAATTCAAAATTTATATTGTTAAATTCGATCTTCTGAAAGGAATTTGGCAAATTCCTTTCACAGAAAGAGCCAATGAGATCTTAGCATTTGTTACTCCTGATGGATTATATCACTATAAAGTAATGCCTTTTGGAATGAAAAACTCTCCAGTAACATTTCAACGCTTAATCAACACAATAATAGCTGGACTCGAGCATTGCGAGGCTTATATCGATGATGCCATCATATACAATGATGTGTAGAATCACCATCTGGGGACTATTAAAGCATTCTTTGATAAACTAAGTGAAGCAAAACTGACAATAAACGTTGCTAAAAGTGAATTATGTCATGCAACTTTAACATTTCTAGGACATGTTGTAGGTCAAGGTCAGATTAAATCTATAGAAGCTAAAGTTGAAGCTATTTCAGATTTTCCGGTGCCCACATGCAAAAGGCAACTGGTGAGGTTTCTTGGTATGGCCGGTTATTACAGAAAATGCTGTAATAATTTTTCTGTCATTGCTGAGCCACTGACTAATTTACTTGGTAAAAGAATGAGGTTTAAGTGGACTAGTGAATGCCTTTGATAAACTGGAAGCCATCCTGAGAAGTGAGCCGGTTCTCTTGGCACCAAATTTTAATAAAGAATTTAAGCTAGCTCTAGATGCGAGTGATGTTGGTGCAGGTGGTGTATTGCTGTAAGAGGATGACAATGGTGTGGATCATCCAGTTTGTTACTTTTCCAAAACATCAAAAGAATGAATGAAAGAATGTTTGTCTCTCATTCTTGCTCTTCAACATTTTGAAGTTTATCTAACTTCATCCTCACCTATTGTTGTTTACAGCGATCACAATCCACTGACTTCCATCCATAAGATGAAAAATAAAAATCAGAGATTGCTCAGACGGAGCCTGTTGTTACAGGAATGCAATCTTGACATCAGGCATATCAAAGAAAAAGATAATATCATTCCTGATGCCTTGTCTAGAGCATGATGCCTTGAGAAAATAATACGTGACATTTCATGTGAATCATCTGCTGGGCAGATGATTCACGATATGTCAGGCCTTTTTCAAGCCTTTTTCTAGGGGAAAAAAATAAAAACAAACATATTTGAGCCCGTGCCTGACAAAACTTACGAAATGGCATGTGCTCCAGTGAAGACTCAGATCAACCTGGGCATCTGCTCAGTCTTCGCTGTGTCCCCAATGGGTAGCTCAGGACCCAAAATTTCTTCATGCCGACAGCAAAGGCTCTAATCAGATTGGGTTGATGTCCAGGCTGATCTGAGACTTTACTGGGCGCACATGTAATTTAGTAGGTTTTGGCGTGCGCTGGCTCATTTCAAAGTGTCGTCTCCTCTAATGAAGAGTTCAGGAAGTGCCAAAATTACTATCGCAGTCTACCTCTGATACCAAGAGCAAGAGCAAGAAAACAAGAATGTCCATAGACAAAGCATATAACTAACTCTTACCATCAGAGTGTCAAACAGTTTGGATCCAGATCAGACCCATTGCTGGAATCGAGCATTGCGAGGCTTACATCGATGATGCCATTATATACAATGATGAGTTGAATCACCATCTGACATCTATCAAAGCATTCTTTGATAAACTAAGTGAAGCAAAACTGACAATAAACCTTGCTAAAAGTGCATTCTGTCATGCAACTTTAACATTTCTAGGGCATGTTGTGGGTCAAGGTAAGGTTAAACCTATACAAGCTAAAGTTGAAGCTATTTCAGATTTTCCGGTACCCACATGCAAAAGACAACTGATGAGGTTTCTTGGTATGGCCGGTTGTTACAGAAAATTCTGTAATAATTTTGCCATTGCTGAGCCACTGACTAATTTACTTACTAAAAGAATGAGGATTAAATGGACCAGTGATTGTCAGAATGCCTTTAATAAACTAAAAGCCACACTGAGAAGTGAGCCAGTTCTCTTGGCACCAAATTTTAATAACAAATTTAAGCTAGCCATAGATGCGAGTGATGTTGGTGCAGGTGGTGTATTGCTGCAAGAGAATGACAGTGGTGTGGATCATCCAGTTTGTTTCTTTTCCAAAAAATTAAACAAGCAGCAAAAGAATTATTCTACATTAGAGAAAGAATGCTTGTCTCTCATTCTTGCTCTTCAACATTTTTAAGTTTATCTGATTTCTTCCTCTTCACCTATTGTTGTTTTCAGCGATCACAATCCACAGACTTACATCCATAAGATGAAAAACAAGAATCAGAGGTTACTCAGATTGAGCCTGTTGTTGCAGGAAACAATCTAGACATCAGGCATATCAGAGAAAAAGATAATATTATTCCTGATGCCTTGTCCAGAGCATGATGTCTTGATCTGGGGTTTCCTGTAACTTGCTGTATATAAGATAATAATTGCCTTTATCCGTATTCTATTTTATGATAATTTTAAGGCAAAAGAAAGCTTTATTACATAAATCTTTTTTTTTCCTTGAAGAAGGGAAGTGTTATATATAGGGTGTTCAATTATTTTAAGCATCATGTTTACTATGTTTCTATAAATAGAACTTTCTAAAAAAAATGTTTAAAATAACATGTTGTTTATGTTCTTGATTCTGGACGGAGTTATTCTTGGTATGTCATACAATATTTAGAATGTTCTTGACTAAAACTGGGAAGTGAGTGATGCCTCTACTTAATTCATTTTCTAGAATTTTCTTTGATATTATATAAGGAGAAAAGATTTTCATGTGGGCATCTTTGTATACTTTCATCGGAAATTATTCTATACTGGATTACTTTATATTGTAAGAGTCAACCCAGTAACTGACATCAACATAGTTCTATTGATATTCTCCCTATACAAGCACCCCACCCACTGGTAAACACGAGGGATCCACGTTGAAACTGACTGTGTTAGCCTTTGAGACGTTAATAAATACTTCACTTACAGATTAACTATGTGGCCCCAAATATTTCTAAAGGGTATTTGACACAAGAGATTCAATAATTACTTACTGACGCTCTCCCGAATTTCCTATCGCAACAGCTGATTGTCAGAACTGTCACAGAACTGTCCCGTTTAGTGTCATGTTTACTAATGAATTATAAACTTATTCAAATGCCTAAAACACATCAGAACGAAGTCTACATTTGAATCGCTGCACAAATGTAAACTTCAGCCGATTTACCTTGACCTTTTGCTGCAGGCGTCTGCTACTAAAAACTGTTCCTGCTCAATATTTACGTTCGATAACGGAAGATCGTTGGTTGTCTTTTATTTGGTAATTATTTATAGAGCAAAGGAGTTCCATAATTTTGAGAAGTACTTCGCAAAATTATCTTTTTAATATTATTTCCGCAGCTATTTGTTTAGCGCAGAGTCAAATTCAGTCCGTACTATACATATTCATGCGCCATTATAGCCTGCCTTTGATGAAGGTCCTTTCGGTTACTACGAGGTCCGATGGATTATGGTTAGAGTTTTGGACGCCGATTTATCATAGTAATAAAAGGACTTCCATCCCCTACTTTCGTAGATTTTATTTAAAAAGGGGTTCTTTCAGAGAGTTGCGGCAGTAGTGCATTTTAGCTGTGATATGATTGGCTGATCTGGTCACATGGTACCCTCCTGGAAACTATATAAGGAGGTGAGCATCGCTGATTCGCTATCCAATCTCAAGTTCGAGTAGCGGTAAATTCAAAGTTAAAACATAAATCGATAAGGGAAATAACCCTATATCAAGGTACTTAGACATGACACTACGGTTATTTCTCTTACCTACAAACAACAGCTCCCGCAAATACAGTGCAGATTACTACTTTACAGTGAGACCTTATTTGTTCCTGCTTGTTTACGAATGGAAAAGCCGCCATATTGTTTATTTGTAAACAACAACAAAAACTGCAACTTACTTTTCCCCTTTTTAACCTTGCGCGGATTTTATAGTCTACAATTATTTGAGAGAAACTACTTGAATTTGCAAAGTTTACACCACAAACAGATCTACAATCGCTTATATTTGCACATTTAGAATTTCTATACATGTTTACTTGATCTTACTTGCACGATTGGATCCCACCACAAACCTGGAAGTAGAAATACAGTACCGCCAACGTTCATCCTTCTACATTCTCGATACGCGTTTCATTTACATTACTATAAAGCAAAAGAGTACCATGTCATTAGACCAGCCAATATTGTTGTGACTATCTGTTATTTATTTACTATTAACACTAGCAATTTAGTGCAGTGGCGTATCTGGTTATACTGTACTTGCTGAAGTTATGATGGGAGCTCTGTGTGGTTGTCTCGAGTTTTAGATTGATGATTTAGATGTCAGACAACCACCTGAGAGAATGAGTACCATGTTTTTGGTGCAGAACCAGTTATGCTGCTGCCCTGGTGTAAATGATATGAATAAAAGCTTGTGAAACCCTATATGAAACCTCAATAAATGACTGTGTGAATGTACTCCTTACTTAATTGTGATGTTTTGAGAAACAATTATTCAAGCTTGGTCACCCCTACCCGAGGTGCCTTGCAGTTTGGTGTCAGAAGTGGGATGTCGCTTTTATTGACATCCAGTGATACGAATCAACATCCAGGAAGAGAGGAAGTGTAGTATGTTGTGGTTAAAATGATAACATCAACAACAGATTTATAAACTTTTATTGTAACTATAAATGTCAATAAACTATATGATCAGTAGTGAAGAGACTTAATTTTTGTTTCAAGGCTTTAAAATGGCGGACACCGATAGCGATACGGAAATTCAGTTTAATTTTCGAAATGAAGTACATGAAGACGGACAAGGAGATGTGATGAGACAAGCACCCGTCCAGACAGATGGAACTCCCGATAAGGAATCACACCAAGACCCCATGTATATGACTGAGCCTGGCTGTGCTCAGGAATCCCCGATGCCACGTGCAGTTAGACATAGGAGTCGCTCCTATGAAAGTTTCGATCATCTGGATCACCATCATAGCCCAGGAAGACTGAGAAACATCCCTGATAATGGTATGCATAGTGAACTACCAAGATATAGTCCAAGGAGACCCAGTGGTTTTGATTCCCTGAGACCATATAGGAGTCCACAGCGGTATGAAGAACCAGTAGTGAGACCAGCAGTCCATCACCAACATCGGTTGCAGGTGAAACCAGAGTTTTCAATGGTGAAGACGACTGGGATCAGTATATTTCTCACTTTCAGAATTGTGCAGATTTAGGTCGCTGGTCCGAAACGGACAAAGCATTAACCTTGTCTGCCTGTCTGAAGGGTCAAGCTAGAGCCTTCTACTTGGGACTCAGTCCACTAGATCGTACCTCTTACCACAGACTTGTTCAGAAATTCAGTGAACGATTTGGCAGTGTGCGTCAACAGAGCCGATACCTCACCAAGTTTGAGACCAGGAAGCGGAAACCTGGAGAGGCTATTGCTTCCCTTGGAGATGACTTTAGGCTCCTAGCTCAGAGAGCTTACCCTGACCTAGGCCCTGATGCGCAGGAATCTCTTGCTCTACACCAGTTTTATAAAGCAATCACACTAGAGATGAAATGCCGATGCATAGATCGTGATTGCAGGACAGTTGAGTCCGCAATTCAAGTTGTTGAGAGATATGAATCCATATTAGGTGATGGAGGCGAGAAGAAACGGTCCAATATTCGAGCACTTAATGATTTCTCCAACTCCAGCCCCTCCACTGATAGGCCCCAGCCAAACCGCAACAAGAAGCCTCAATTTCGCGACAAGTCACAAGCCCAGCAGTCTACAGAGATTATGCTGAAGCAGGTCCTAGATAGGCTAGAGAAACTTGAGAGTTCCACTACCACGAAGGTGAAGGGAAATTCGTCCTTTAAGCCTTACTATCGCCGAGGTTCATGCTTTATCTGCCAGTCCCCTGACCATTATATGAAGGAGTGCCCTATTTATCAGAAGTGTCAAGAAGAGATGCAAGGCTCTAACCAGCAAGAGTTCTCGGGAAACGACAATCCGTCTGCTCTTTAGGCCCAGAGCTGACGGTTGAGACGTGGCCTAAACTAGATGCCCATTTAGCTGCCTGGATAGGTCATTTAGGTGACAGGACTACTACATGGGACAATGGCTTCTATGCTCATTGTAGCATTCTAGGAATCAGTGCTGCGTTTTTAGTTGACAGTGGTTCTACCGCAACTTTAGTTTCAACCAGAGTATTCCAATCTATTAATAAAGAGAAGCGTTCCTCCCTGGTTCCAATGAAAGACAAGATACGTGGTGCCAATGGTGGTGACATAGAGGTTCTAGGCCTAGCCGACATACCATTAGAGCTAGGTGGAGTTTGTTTTTTTCAGACAGCCATAGTATGCAGCATACTACCAGATGGTATCTTGGGTCAGGACTTCATGCTTAAGTTTGCAAGTCGTATTGACTACAAGAAAATGTTGGTAGAGACTAACGTCAACACCATACCCTGCTGGATAGGAGGGGAGGCAGAATCAGTTAGCAGAGTCCTCCTCCGAGAGACAGTCACAATTCCGGCTTGGTCATGCTGTTCCATTTCAATCGAAGTTCCTCAAGCAGAACGATTATCCAGCTCTGGCCTAATCATACCAGCCACTTCATTGTTAAAAAGTAAAGACGTATGCTTAGTTGAAGGTATTGTAGCTACTTCCAGCAAACAGACCACAGTCCAGATGATTAATCTAGGCGATGCTGATGTTACGGTATTCTCTGGCACACCTTTGGGAACCTGTGAATCGTTTTATGATGCTAACTCAACTAACAGCGTTCACTGTGCGTCTATTAGTACCGACTCGCAGAACAGCTGTCTTCTAAACAACTACCTTCCCATCTCCAAGACTTGTGGGAAAGAAGTGCTGTTCACCTGAATAGCAAAGAAGCTGATATATTAGCTGATTTGCTTGTTAGGTATAAGCATGTTTTCTCCAAGTCACCAGATGATCTTGGCCGTACAGACAGAATCCAGCACAGAATAAACACAGGAATAGCCGCCCCATGCAGACAGCCACCGAGACGACAGCTGATAGGGAAACGTGACATAGAGAGTAAAGTCATTGAACCATCCAACAGTGCCTGGTCTTCACCCATAGTTTTGGTGACCAAGAAGGATGGCTCTACTCGGTTCTGCGTAGACTACCGGCGTGTAAATGACCTCACTGTTAAAGACGCATATCCGATCCCTAGAGTAGATGAGTGCCTGGATTCCCTTTCCGGCTCCAAATGGTTCAACTGTCTTGATCTCAACTCTGGGTTCTGGCAGATTGGTCTAGACCCAGCTGATAAAGAGAAGACAGCATTTGCGACTAGCCTAGGCCTCTATCAGTTTACGGTAATGCCTTTCGGATTAGCTAATGCGCCGTCTAATTTTGAGCGCCTGATGGAAGATGTCTTAAGAGGCTACCAGTGGGAGATATGCTTGATCTACATGGATGATGTCATTGTCCCGAGTGGTACATTCAATGATGGTATTGCCCGACTTGAACTTGTGTTTCAAAGACTTTCTGAAGCAAATTTGAAACTGAAGCCGTCCAAGTGTATCCTATTTCAACGACATGTGAAGTTCTTAGGACACATCGTGTCTGAAGAGGGCGTAAGTACAGACCCGGACAAAATCTTAGCTGTCAAGAACTGGTCTACTCCTCAGAATGCTAAGCATGTTCGAAGCTTCCTTGGTCTTTGCTCCTATTATAGACGTTTCGTCCAAGACTTTGCAAAGATTGCCAGACCACTGCATAGGATCTGTGAGAAAGGCAACAAATTCATATGGTCAGATGACTGTCAAGAGTCCTTCTTAGCTCTCAAAGATGCCCTTACCACAGCCCCAGTCCTTGCCTACCCTATACTTGGTCAGCAGTTTATACTGGACACGGATGCAAGTGAACATTCTGTGGGAGCAGTCCTCTTGCAAGTCCAAGACGGCAAGGAACGCGTCATAGCTTATATGAGCAAGGCTATGAACTCGCATGAACGGGCCTATTGTGTCACAAGAAAAGAGCTTCTAGCTGTAGTCGTGGCTCTGAAAAACCTCCATACTTACTTGTATGGACAGAATGTGCTTCTACGTACAGATAACGCTGCTGTAAGCTGGATGAGAAGTCTGAAAAGACCCACAGGCCAAGTAGCAAGATGGCTTCAGGAGTTAGGTATATATGATCTTACCGTCGTCCACAGACCAGGAAAAAGACATGTCAATGCAGATGCTTTATCAAGAATGCCATGCAAATCCTGTAAACGTCAGCAAGATAAATCCAGTCCTGATACAGATGACACCGATGGAGAACCGGAAGTATCTTTGCCTGTAGAAGGAAGCACTGACTATGAGTGTGTACAGCTCAATGCAGTCACTAGAACCCAGGATGCTGAGGCCTTCATCCAAGGACCTGTATTGCTCGATGGCTGGGACCATTCAGATATCCGACAGAGTCAAACTGAAGATGCTGACATTGGCCCTATTCTGCTACTGCAAGAAGAAAACAAGTCCAGGCCGGACTGGTCGACCATATCAGGCAAGTCATCTGCTTTTAAAACCCTATGGCGAAATTGGGACAGACTCCAAATACATACCTCTATGTTGTACCGAAGATGGTCACATGAAGATACAGATATTCTGCAGCTTGTGGTCCCAAAGCTCAAACGCACAGAGGTTATAGAAATGCACCACAGTATTCCGTCAGCTGCTCATCTGGATGCTAAGCGGACTATGGAACGCATTAAAACTGCTTTCTACTAGCCTGCCATGAAACTAGACATTACAGAATTCTGTCGAACTTGTGATGCATGTGCTGCCAGAAAACCCTCCCCCAAGCAGAATAAATCCCCTATGGGACATATTCTTAGTGGCGCCCCTATGGAGAAAATATGTTGATATGCTTGGTCCTTTACCCTTAACCCATCAAAATAATAAGTACATACTTGTTATATCAGACGTGTTCACCAAGTGGACAGAAGCAATTCCCTTACCTGATCAAGAAGCACTTACTGTTACAAAAGCCTTCGTAGACACTTTTGTCAGCCGCTTCGATACTCCTTTACAAGTCCATTCCGACCAAGGCCGAACTTTTGAAGTTAAACTTTTCCAAGATATGTGCACTTACCTTCAAATTGAGAAGACAAGGACAACTAGTCTTAGACCCCAAGCCAATGGATCTGTAGAGCGCTTCAACAAAACCTTGATTAACATGCTGTCCATGTACTGCCAGAAAGAGCAAAATCAGTGGGACGTATACTTACAGCAGGTTATGATGGCCTATCGAGCGTCTGTAAATTCCAGCACAGGGAAGACGCCAAACATGATGACATTTGGTAGAGAGGTGGTGCTTCCTTTGCAAGCCGTAATGGGCAAGCCGGTATCAGAAGAAAACAAGTCTTTTGAAGTTGAAGACTATGTTTCTAAACTCCAAACCAGCATGATAAAGATTCATGATGTTGCAAGAACCAATCTCAGAAAAGCAGCAGACTACCTGAAAAGGTACTATGACACACATAGCAGGAAGGCACAGCAAAGACACTTTGAAAATGGTCAACTGGTGTGGCTCCATGAACCTACCCGCAAAGTTGGGGTTTGCCACAAACTGATGAATAAGTGGAAAGGTCCTTACCTTGTCACCAGGAAGATTGATGATTTGATTTATTTGGTTAAGAGGACTCCGAGTCAATCTGTCAGAGCTTACCATATTGATCGCCTTTTACCGTATCATGGGAAGAACATACCAAAATGGGTTTTGAAGATGATGATGAAGACAGAATCAGCGGGAAGTGGGAAGACTGGATCTGGGGGCTAGACTGGATAACAAGATTTTAATCTTTATTTTCACAGCGATGGAGGATCCACATCGTTTGTTTTCCGGGTTCTTGAACTGATCACTCAAGATGCCTTTCCGATGCGTTATTCCAGAGAAGCGGGCGGAGAGTTATCACTTCTCTTTTGTTCCCAAAGATGGAAACAGGAGAGTAGTGAGAGGACTGGATCCGGGGGCTATACTGGATAACTAGACGTTTCGAGTAAGAGTACTCACCCTTTGATGTGTTATTCCAGAGAAGCGGGCAGAGAGTTATCGATTCCCTGCTGATTCAGAAGACAACAACAATACCAGATTTTGTCCGTGATATGTTTTATTTACATGTAAATACATTGTAAAATGACATGGTACTAAAACGCGTATTAAGGTTAATGAAATCAGAGAACCTCTTACCTAACGCGGTCGAGTCCTGGTTGGCTGGGATCCTGTCGTGTTTCCATCTATTAACGGTGTCTAAACAAGATGTCAATAACTATGCTTTCAGATGAACACGTATGACTGTTGGTTGTGTCATCATTCAGAAGATCGGAAATCAGAGCTGAAGCATCACATGGTAGCAATACATGGTCGAATGCAGGTTCTATGTGCTTGGTGTGTTGGTAAAGAATTTTATCTACGGAAAGCTGTAGATCTAATGAAACATGTCAAGAAGTCGCACTGGGACATATGGAAGAGATCATCCTCTGATACCTTTGGTGAGCCTAACTGCTTTTGGCTAGCCAAGGCACCACAAGATTACATGAAACTGGTCACACCCATTAAGAGAGACAGCAGAGAGGCCACTTTCGTTCGCAAATCTGTCGAGGAGTGGTGGGCAACAATGGAAGGCAAAACTCCCTCAAGACCTCTTTCAGCTTGGAAAGAAGGCTGGAGAAGAATCCCTCTCGTCTCATCTTCTCCTAGTCCCATCTTGAATTATAGTGGAGAGAAGCGCCGAAGGAACATCCATGATGTTGTGATCACCAGTGAGAAAGTTACAGCCCTTATATATGAGGATCAAGAGGCCGGTATTGTCTGGATGAAGGTTGATGTTAAGCCAACTATCATGAATGAGGCTAGACAGAAGGAAAGTCTCCTCAGGCGATTACATCGTTAAGCCATTCAAAGGAGCTGTTCCAAAGTCCTTTTGTCAACCGCTGACTGGAAAGGAATTGGAGGAGTGTAAGAAGAAAGTAGCCAGTACATTGATCATCAGTGATGACCTCATTTATAGCATCTCACTGAAGACCGTGGTCTTGTTCTCAGAACCGGCCAAGAAGAAACAGAAGACAACTCATCCAGAAGCTACCCTTGTGGCTCTGACTAAAGGGAAGAAGCCAGAACCCTTGCTTCCACTGGACGTTCTTCTGCCAAAAACGACGTCTCAGCTCAGGGAACCAAATCAACCTGACAGGCAGGCCCCAAATCCTGAGGAACATCATGAGCAGATGAAGACCATAGGAGCAGCCTCTGAGACCATCGCAGAATCTTCACCTTCCACATCTGTCAATGCAAGGACTGAAACATCTACTTACTCATCACCTGCCAAATTACCAGGTCTGCCCAGCCAAGTAATTTCGGTACCTTCACCTGGAACTTCTGTGGCAGTGGCTAATCACCAACGAGAACCGGTGCTGAAATCTGCAAATCAGTCCTTAACTACATCAACTGATCAGACGGCTACTTCCTGTATAGTCCCCTTGATGTCATCACAGCAACAGCCACAGTCTGATGACCAGGAATCAGTGGATCCTGTCAATGGTACTGAGTCAGATCCGTTCTTTCCCTCATTAACATTGGATACACAACTCCCAGTCACCATTATTGATTCTAATCAGCAACAACCCATTCCTTCCAGAGACATGAATCATCCTACGGTACCTTTCCATCAATCTCCATCAGTTGTTCCTCATCTTGCAAGACATTGCAGTGCAGCTCGAGCATCAGATCTTGTAAGGAGTCCGTCAAGTTTTCACGTCATGAATGCTGCTGGGGACAACTGGGCCTATGATCCTGAGTCTACGCGAGTTCCTTCGTACACTCCAACTCAAACCCAACCAAGTGCCACACATGTATCCATCATACCAGATCAAGGAACCATGCCAGATGATCTAAGAAGTCGAGCTGAAGTTCTTCTCACTAAAGGCTGCATGCCACTCCTCCCGCCTGCCCGAAGGAACTGGACCAGCGAGGAAGAAATAAAGCTCCCTCTATCAGCTCCATTTGCATGGTGGCCACCACAGAGATGGATGGCTCTGTCAAGTGATGCAAAGCTTATGGTGTGGGAATCTGTCGCAATGAGTCTGGCATTGAAGAATGGATTTGTAGACATGGAAAGAGGCGAGATTCTGGATCATTATAATTTCTTAGCGTTACCAGGATCAGCACCACCACAGCTGAAATCCGATTATCAAACTTCAAGGTATTTACTGTTCAAAGTTGTCCGGGATCTATTTCTAGGCAAGACTCAAGCTTCAGAATCAAATAAACAACTGATCAACATGTTGGAGGTGGCTAAAGCTGCAGCATTTCAGTCTTCATCCACCATACAGATCCTCGAACAAATTGAGAAAAAAGGAATTTCACCCAGATTATCACCATAAGAAGTATGCATTTGAAAAAAAAAATCAAAGTAGGAATAGTATTTTTTTTAAGCAGGAAACTCATACTGATAACACTGACATGGGAATGAGGGACCACATCTTATAAACTGAGGCAAACATTGGCATCAACTTCATTTTAAATAAAACTGAAAGTATATAGATCGGTGGTGCTGCCAACACTATTATACGCATGCGAAACTTGGACAGTTTACCAACGGCATGCCAAAAGACTGAACCACTTCCATACAAGCTGTCTTAGAAAACTTCTAAAGATCAAGTGGCAAGACAGGATTCCAGACACAGAAGTCCTGAAAAGCGCAGGGATGCAGAGTGTACATACTCTTGTGAAATTGGCACAGTTAAGATTTAAGATGGACAGGCCATGTTGCCGGAATGCCTGGTGAATGTTTGCCAACGAAAACCCTCTATGGAGAACTACATGTTGGAAAACGCTCCCATGGTGGTCAGAAGAAGCGATACAGGGACACCCTCAGACCCTCCCTTGGGGACTTCGGCGTACCAACAGGGTCATGGGAACAGATTGCACAGGATCGTACAAAGTGGCGAGGCCTCATAAGAAGGGGAGCTGGTGAATACGAAACAAAAAGAATCAGCGAAGCCGAGCAGAATCGTGCACAGCTGAAAGCCAGAGCTAAGGCATCACCAACAGAGCTTTCTTCCTCAGACCTCTCTTGTTCTATCTTCAACAGGCAGTTTAGAGCTAAGATTGGTCTCATCAGCCATCTTAGAACACACAAATAATAATACATCACACAGATGATTAGGATTGGTCATTGTCAGTAATGACAGACGAACAATTGATATATGGTCACGGATGTTAGTTCTACTTAAACCTAGACAACAAGAAACAGTTTTGTCTTCTAGGAAGTTCATCAACTCAGGAATTGATACAATCAGACTGAGCCTCTCCCAGGGACACATACCTACCAGAACATGTCAAGTATACCTCAATGATTGGATGTCCAGCTCTTCTCTGGTTACTTTCCAAATTACTCGATGACCAAGCTTATTGTAAACGCTTCAGGAAACGGCTTAATTCCAAGTTAGTTCCAAGGATGTGTTAACAAAGCAAATCAGTTGAACGTTCTAAGTGTTCTAAGTGCTGCAGTTTTCTGTGCTGCATCAAGCTTTTGGGATAAGGTCCCATTAATGCAGAATAATCAGTATTGGCCTACATGCTTTAATGGAACATTAGAGCCCAAGCTTGCTTTGCATGCGGCACAGCTCCTGCAAAAAGTGTCAAGTCAGTATCTTAGGCAATCTAAGTATAAGTAAATATTATGCAGTTCTGGAATTCAAATCTGAAATTCGTGTGCTAGTTTTCGAAGAATTATTTAGAAAGGTGTTCATGATTACAAACATAACGGTGTGATGTCAAACTTGGATTCGGCACCAAGGTCTCAGTAATGCGACTGGATGTTAAGATTGTTATAAATGCTTTATTGGGACACTGGAGCTAAGTCCTTGGTTGCCATTCACACAGCTGGTCAAATAAGTGTTACACTGTCCTTACCAAGTGGCAAGAATAAGTGTTAGTGTTTCCATTTATATAAGTGTATATAAGTGTGTTGAAGTATCTAAAGTCAGTTCTTAAAGACATCTGTGTTAAATTACACAATGGCTGTTCTGTGTCGAGTTTCACTGTGGCATTAAAGTCCCATGAATGCATGAAAATGTTTGCTTTGCTGTGTTTTGATGGGACATTAAAGCCGGTGTTTGGTTCGCATACAGTGCAGTCATCAGTCATATTAAGTGATACACTGGATCAATGTGAAGTCAATTTGAAGTTTATATCAAGCTTTAAGAAGCTGCTATTAGTCATTTCGGTAGACATGGCTCTACATGTAGTGAACATTCAGGAGAATGTTCATTCTTGAAGGTGGGGAGAGTGTAAGAGTCAACCCAGTAACTGACATCAACATAGTTCTATTGATATTCTCCCTATACAAGCACCCCACCCACCGGTAAACACGAGGGATCCACGTTGAAACTGACTGTGTTAGCCTTTGAGACGTTAATAAATACTTCACTTACAGATTAACTATGTGGCCCCAAATATTTCTAAAGGGTATTTGACACAAGAGATTCAATAATTACTTACTGACGCTCTCCCGAATTTCCTATCGCAACAGCTGATTGTCAGAACTGCCACAGAACTGTCCCGTTTAGTGTCATGTTTACTAATGAATTATAAACTTATTCAAATGCCTAAAACACATCAGAAGTCTCAAACTCCAGAACATTTGTAGAATTTAGTCATTCTCACTATTTGTACCTCCAATGTCCTTTTATTGTCATATTTATCCAGTTTTAAACACATTTGAATCGCTGCACAAATGTAAACTTCAGCCGATTTACCTTGACCTTTTGCTGCAAGCGTCTGCTACTAAAAACTGTTCCTGCTCAATATTTACGTTCGATAACGGAAGACCGTTGGTTGTCTTTTATTTGGTAATTATTTATAGAGCAAAGGAGTTCCATAATTTTGAGAAGTACTTCGCAAAATTATCTTTTTAATATTATTTCCGCAGCTATTTGTTTAGCGCAGAGTCAAATTCAGTCCGTACTATACATATTCATGCGCCATTATAGCCTGCCTTTGATGAAGGTCCTTTCGGTTACTACGAGGTCCGATGGATTATGGTTAGAGTTTTGGACGCCGATTTATCATAGTAATAAAAGGACTTCCATCCCCTACTTTCGTACCTCTTAGATTTTATTTAAAAAGGGGTTCTTTCAGAGAGTTGCGGAAGTAGTGCATTTTAGCTGTGATATGATTGGCTGATCTGGTCACATGGTACCCTCCTGGAAACTATATAAGGAAGTGAGCATCGCTGATTCGCTATCCAATCTCAAGTTCGAGTAGCGGTAAATTCAAAGTTAAAACATAAATCGATAAGGGAAATAACCCTATATCAAGGTACTTAGACATGACACTACGGTTATTTCTCTTACCTACAAACAACAGCTCCCGCAAATACAGTGCAGATTACGACTTTACAATGAGACCTTATTTGTTCCTGCTTGTTTACGAATGGAAAAGCCGCCATATTGTTTATTTGTAAACAACAACAAAAACTGCAACTTACTTTTCCCCTTTTTAACTTTGCACGGATTTTATAGTCTACAATTATTTGAGAGAAACTACTTGAATTTGCAAAGTTTACACCACAAACAGATCTACAATCGCTTATATTTGCACATTTAGAATTTCTATACATGTTTACTTGATCTTACTTGCACGATTGGATCCCACCACATACCTGGAAGTAGAAATACAGTACCGCCAATGTTCATCCTTCTACATTCTCGATACGCGTTTCATTTACATTACTATGAAGCAAAAGAGTACCATGTCATTAGACCAGCCAATATTATTGTGACTATCTGTTATTTATTTACTATTAACACTAGCAATTTAGTGCAGTGGCGTATCTGGTTATACTGTTCTTGCTGAAGTTATGATGGGAGCTCTGTGTGGTTGTCTCGAGTTTTAGATTGATGATTTAGATGTCAGACAACCACCTGAGAGAATGAGTACCATGTTTTTGGTGCAGAACCAGTTATGCTGCTGCCCTGGTGTAAATGATATGAATAAAAGCTTGTGAAACCCTATATGAAACCTCAATAAATGACTGTGTGAATGTACTCCTTACTTAATTGTGATGTTTTGAGAAATAATTATTCAAGCTTGGTCACCCCTACCCGAGGTGCCATGCAATATTTAATTCATTCTGGACTTTATTCTGAATTCAGAGACTTCCAAATTTTTGGATCAGAAACTTTTATTCAAAGGATTTGTTTTATAAATTCTTGTGGATTATTTCTGAGGGACTTTGTGGCATAAACTCGAAAGGTACAGTTTTCTTACATTCTTTTGTTTTGAATCTTGCCTTTTTCTTTTTTTTGTGAATAAATATTGTTAATAATTTAAAGGTTGTTGCTGGTTTCACTTTCGTTTCTTTCTCGCTACGCCTGGCTCGTAACATAAGATATACGACATGAATTCCTATACTTAGCTCTTAAAGTGCTCAGCAAATTTGTAGCAGATGACTTTCTAAAACTGACTTGGTTACTTTCCAAAGAAAATAATACTTGACATTTCATGTGAATCATCTGCTGGGCAGATGATTCACATGATGTGTCAGGCCTTTTTCAAGCCTTTTTCTAGGGGAAAAAAATAAAAACAAATATATTTGAGCCCGTGCCTGACAAAACTTACGAAATGGCATGTGCTCCAGTGAAGACTCAGATCAACCTGGGCATCTGCTCAGTCTGATCAGTCTTCGCTGTGTGCCCAATGGGTAGCTCAGGACCCAAAATTTCTTCATGCCGACAGCGAAGGCTCTAATCAGATTGGGTGGATGTCCAGGCTGATCTGAGACTTTACTGAGCGCACATGTAATTCAGTAGATTTTGGCGTGCGCTGGCTCATTTCAAAGTGTTGTCTCCTCTAATGAAGAGTTCAGGGAGTGCCACAATTACTATCGCAGTCAACCTCTGATACCAAGAGCAAGAGCAAGAAAACAAGAATGTCCATAGACAGAACATATAACTAACTCTTACCATCAGAGTGTCAAACAGTTCGGATCCAGATCAGACCCAACATTTTGTGGGTCCAAAATGTTTTGAAAGATCATCAGCAGATGACAAAAGTCGCCACTAGCTAGGAAAGAGCTAAACAACTTGCCAAAAGACTAGCTCCTTCTTCCTCAAGTGCCATTATCACAAAGCTAGATAAGACAGAACAAGAAGACAAGAACAAGAAGTTTCAGTTCTGCATCATTTTCATCCATTTTTACTACCGCAATAATCCTAAGTACTGGGACAGACAAGGCTGAGCAAACAGTGTAGAACCAGATCTGCGGCCGTAGAATATGGCATCTGATCAGGGTCTACATTGTTTGTCACTCATCGAGCAATATTGTAAAAACAGCAACAGGTGGTGGAACAGACTTTTACAAATTAATGGACAAGAATGTAAAGGAGTGAATGTGTCCCAGTATTTAGAGTAAATATGGTACTACTCAAGTTCTAAGTCCTCTTCTAAAAATGAATTTTCTGTATCAGTACAATCTTCATCACTTTCACTCCCTTCAACTACATCATATTCATCATCCAAGAAATTGTCTCTCTCAGTATTGTTTTTAACACTTTCACTGTTTACAGTTTCATTAATAGGCTGATGGCACAACGGGCAGGCATCTTTAACATACAACCACTTTCGCAAACAACAGCCATGGAAAAAGTGTCCACATGATGTTATTCTTGCTGTATTCATTTCTTGAAAACATATTGCACATACATCATTATGCGACTGCAGTTGTTCAACTGTCGCTTCTGGCAAGGACTCAAGTTTTTCAACTGCCTCTCGACGCTGTAAAAATGACTTCCATCCATTTTGAAGTCTAACCCAGACATTAAAGTAACAATGAATCATCAGAATGAATGAATTAATCCAGCTCCACTCCCCAAACAATGACTCTTTAATTCCATAAAACACAACAAACACAGCAACAATGAATTCCAAGATACATACAGATGATCTGATGTAGTATATTACATCATCCAGTTTTTCCCATGGTTCCGTTCTCCAGGAATCATACAGAAACAACCAGTATACTAACAGGGAACCTATCACTTGAACTGATGTCAACACACAACTGGAGATTATTATCATCAACCAAAAGTCTAGGTCAAAATAAAGGCTGATAGAATATGTCATATACAATGGAAACATCCACAAAAACGTGCACAGCCCAACTGCACGCAAATGCTTGAATTTACTTTTGCTATGAGATGCGCTTAGAGCCAGCAAGATGGGTTCTGTGACCTCGTACATTGACTGTATTAAAGATGACACAACAATAAACAAAAGAATGCTCATTAAGAAGGCTCTTTCTAATGGCTTTAAGTCCAGCAAACCTGTCTGAAATGCTATTAGTAAAAGTGTAAACCCTTCCGCCCATCCTCGTAAAAGATCATTGTCTTGCATTAATCCATCCCATCCCAGAAGAAACAGTTTGGTTAGGGTAAGAACATAATAAGACAGATATGACACAGCTGTACAAAGAGCAAACAGACTAAATGGCGTTGTACAACATTCTCCTATTGAGGCTAATATTACTAGAACTATTCCTTCCCTTCTAATTGAAATATTATGTGATGTCAACAATACAAGAACCTGTGTGAGGAATGTTAATATCCAAAATAGTGTCAGCTGGACTGGCAACATAATGGTATGCCAAAATGTAATACAAACTGGGAACCAGCCAAATTCCTTAGCTACTTCTCTTGCATCATTTAGTCCACTCCGGATCACAGATAAACCATCTCCCAAATTATTAAAGACAAACAATAGGGACATTAAGACTGAAAATATGGTAGAAAAGTTATGTACTGCCTGCAGATCCCTAGCTGGCAGCCCTGACACCCGTGCTAACATTGGTGCAGTGAATACTAGCAGCATGTACTTCTTCCAGTCACGAATATCCAGTAAACATGTTATCACAGCAGCAAACAAACACTGCATTACAAGATGTAGTCCCAACCTTCCTGCTGTTTCATAATCTTTCAGTGCTGCTAGAAGTGAATCACCTAGTTCAACTTGGCTGTTCTCTTCAACTTCCACATATATCTTTGAAAGATAATATGACCCTGCAACAATCCCAGCACTGACCAGATACATATAGAGTGTCACCAACTTCTGGAGTGGCAGTGTGGCAAGAATAATGGCAAATATGGCAGCTGAAATGAGAATAAAATAATTTGAAAGAACAACTAATCAAACAGGAAAGTATTTTGGGAAATCAACCCTATCGGAGCACCAGTAGCTCCCCTGAACTCATGCTTGCCCATCATCAGTCATTCAATGACATTAAGCCTCTGTTAAGCTTATCATAGCTCCAGATGAGGCACTTTTTTTTCAACCAAAAAGTGTTGATATTTTTCTTATTTCTACATGAAAACATATGTTGTGGGTACTCATTACAAGTGTCACGTGGAGAAATTATAAGAAAAATATATTCCTAATACCCCTCTTATCTGGAGCTATGAGCTTATACAGAAAACTTGAAATAGTATCTAAAAACAGTTCAAGTAACTCCATTCAGGCATTCAGAAGACATGAATCGCCGAAATATTTAACACAAAAATTAATATCTTCAGTGTGAAAACAATTCTGAGTCCATGACCTTGATCTCATTTATTGACAGTGGGAAGCCAACTGTATCGAACAAAACTTTACAGCAGTATCTTATTCTAGTCCAAATATCAACTAAATCCATCTAAGCATTCAGGAGACATAGATCTTTAAAATCATTCACATAAAGCTTTAACATTTTGAGTCCAAAATATTTCAAAGTCCGAGGCCTTGTCTTAACATGTCACTGAGAGTGGTAGGGCTTGTATTGAACAAGACTTTGGACCAGAATCTAACATAAATCCAAAAGTATCAATAAAGTTTATCCATGCATCCAGGAGCCAGAGATCTTTAAAAACTTACAACATAAAAACTTTAACATTCAGATATGAAAAATTTCTAAGTTTAAGTGACCTGAACGTCAAGCCCACTGAAGGTGGTTGAGCTTGTACTGAAGCAAACTTGGCATTAATATCTAAAATCTTTGCCTCCCAACTAAATCCATCCACGCATCCAGATAATATAGATGTTTAGAATTTACATACATGTACATGTACCATTTTCACATTGTGGATGCTGACGCCAATGCCAATGTTAATGCAACAGCTCTTCCTGTATCTTCGTTGCACTGGTGTCAGCAGCCACAATGTGCCTGAGTTAAAGAGCCATTGCATATCTGCAGATACCCTCTTGAACTGCATGACAATGAGTCAATAGGTCTTCAGACTAAACAATGGCTCCCTCTTCAATCTGATTCTGAAGGTTGGTGCCTGACGAACAAATGTCAATGGTCAGGCCCATTGTGGTCTTGTTTGTGGTTTGTTTTCTTTTGTTCAAACTTCAGATCCCCACTGAGGCTTTTGCTTTCCACAGTGCTTGTGGCTATCTGTGTTCAATGTGATGTTTCACTGATGAAATGGTGAACCTCTCTATGCGGACCAAACACGTGTTTGTGATGTGGTGTGGCATCTGAATTAAGGTGAGGTTTTGCATGAATAAAGCTTATTAAAACACCCTTATAGTGTTTTCTATTTACCATTCATTCCAAGGCAGTTCTTTTGTTGCAGTTCTTTTTACTCATATGCCAGGTGTAATGTGGTATTTGTTTTGTCATTGTTTATTCATCATCGCTTCATTCAGTACCTCAAGAAGGCTTTGCTTCCTGATTGTGGCCTGTCCAAGGTAACAACACTTATACACAGACTAGATACATGTAAGAGAGGGTATCAGGAAAATAGAGTTCTTATTTAAGTGCCTTAACAAGAGCTACATGTACGCTTATATGTTTGCTATGTCAGTATTACTTGACAATATACTGACAGACTATCAGCAGTGTTGATTTTTAGAAATGTCAATATAATTTTATTTATAAACTATGCTGCGTTATTATTAATTTAAAATAACTAATATGATAAGATCCATTTATTAAGATACTGGAAAAGCCTATAAACTGAAATAAGCAGGAGAAATTACAACTTTAGATAGCTAATCACACTCCTAAAGTAATGTCATTTAATCTATTAATTTACAAACAGGAATGTAAAACAATAATAACCCGCCATTATTATGTCTCGAGCAGATAACTCTGTCAAAAATTGATGAAATTTACCCATTAGCAATCCCAGCCAGATCTCCTTAATATCAATGCATGTACATGTACCAACTTCGGTTAAAATCCCTTGACATTTACTCAAGTTATCGTCCAAAAACGAAAATATGGGCCAGTCTTGGATAACTCTGTCAATATTTGACGAAATTTGCCATTTAGCAATCCCAAAGCAGATCTCCATAACATCAATGCACATACCAAATTTGGTATAAATCCATTGATGTTTACTCAAGTTATCATCCAGAAAAGAAATACAGATGGACTGGTGGACATCCTCACAGATGGACACATACTGGGTATTCAATGTTAAATTTCCCTAGACGAAAAATGTAAAAGTACCCAACAGTAGAAACAAGAGGGCCGTGATGACCCTGTAACGCTCACCTGAGTATCATAGCACTTTGAGAACCAGACCTAGAACTGATCAAGGCAAACATTCTGATCAAAATTCAAAATGATTATACATGTATTAACAAATAAGGCAATGTATCATGTCTAATGGACTGTGAAATAGAGGTCAAGGTCAAATATGGATGACTGCACTCAAGAGGCTATGCTAAGATGTATGCATGTACTAAGTATCACTGGCTGTAGGAGCAATAGTTACTGAGAAACTGACCTAAACACAAACACTTCACAAGAACCAAATATCACTCTGTAGGACCAATAATTACTAAGAAACTGACCTAAGAAAAACTTAAGAAAGTCATTAGACAGTGAAATATACGTCACCCAGAAATCATCAAGACAAACATTTAGAGCAAGATTCATGATGATCACTTAAAAAATGTGACCTCTAGAGTGTCAACAAGATTTTCCTTTGATTTGGCCTGGTGACCTACTTGCTGACATCAAGTGACCTAGTTTTAAACTAGATCTAACATTTTGACCAATATTTATGATGATTATTTTAAAAATGAGACCTCTGGAGTGTTAACAAGGTTTACCTTTGATTTGGCCTGGTGATCTAGTTTTCACCCCATGTGACCCAGTTTCTAACTTGACTTTGAAATCATTTAGACAAACATTTTGGGCAAGATTCATGATGATTGCTTCAAAAATGTGACCACTAGAGTGTTAACAAGGTCTTTCTTTGATCTGGCCTTGTGACCTAGTTTTTAACTCCAAGTGACCCAGTTTCAAACTTGACCTAGAAATCATCAAGACCAAGATTTTGAGCAAGATTCATGATTGATTGCTTCAAAAATGAGAACGCTAGAGTTCAGTTTTACACTGATGTGGCCAGGTGACCTAGTTTTTGACCCCACCTGACCCAGTTTCGAATCTGATCGAGAAATCATCAAGACAAACATTTAGAGCAAGATTCATGATGATTGCTTCAAAAATGTGACCCCTGGAGTGTTAATAAGGTTTTCTGCTGATTTGGACTGGTGACCTAGTTTTTGACCCCAAGTGACCCAGTTTCGAATTTGGCCTAGAACTCATCAAGACATATATTTTGAGCAAGATTAATGATGATTGCTTCAAAAATGTGACCGCTACATTGTCAACAAGGTTTTCTGTTGATTTGGCCTGGTGACCTAGTTTTTGACCCCAAGTGACCCAGTTTCAAACTTGACCTAGAACTCATTAAGACAAACATTTTGAGTAAGATTCATGATGATTGCTTCAAACATGTGACCGCTAGAGCGTTAACAAGGTTTTCTTTTGATTTGGCCTGGTGACCTAGTTTTTTTACCCCAAGTGATCCAGTTTTGAACTCGACCTACATGTAGAAATCATCAAGGCAAACATTTTGAGCAATATTCATGATGATTGCTTCAATAATGTGTTAACAAGTTTTTCCTTTGATTTGACCTGGTGACCTAGTTTTTGATCCCTAGTGACCCAGTATCAAACTTGACCTAGATTTCATAGGGGCAAACATTCTGGGCAAGTTTCATCAAGACTGGGTCAAAACTGTGACCTCTAGAGTATTAACAAACTAATTGTTGACGACGGACGACGACGGACAGAGGGTGATCACAATAGCTCACCCTGAGCTTTTACTCAGGTTAGCTAAAAATACCCAACAAGACCCCTCACTTTTATCCTTGTTATGGACGGAATAAAGCAAACTATATGTAAAGTACCCAATATATGCCTACCCAATATATGCCCATTTGTAGGCCCAGATGGACAGACATTGGATGTCCAACATGAAACCATACTACCAAGCCAATATTGTGTGGCGGGGTGTAAAAAAGTGTACCTGAAATGTAATTGCAGTGACGTTGTGGTAATTGAAATGTACCGGTAATTATTACATTTAACCTTTACCACCATCTGGGCAAATTCAGACAGATAGTTTTTACTTCTTTTTCCAGACTTCAATTCAGATGCAATTCAAATGGGTACCCACAAAATATGCTTTTATCAGGAAAATCAGAAAAACAAAAACAAGAGGCCCACAGGCCACAGGTCGCTCACCTGAGTGACATAACCACTGCAGATATGCAGATGTTATGCAACATTTTTCCAATCCTATCATTGAAACTAATGAAAAGATCATCATTTAAGCAGTTCTTAATTTTGAAGAAGAATATATATGGCATGACAGTCAATGGAGCGTGATCATTTGAACAAACTCTCAATCACATTTCAACAGTAGGATCAATGTGAAATTAGGTGGCAAATGGCAAAGTGGTTTCTGAAGAATCATGATTTTATACATGTAAGCTCAGTGGCAGGGAAATATAATAAACATAAACAAGATGGCAGCCATCTTAGATTTCCAATCAGAATGATTTTAGCTACTGTTGATCTACAAGTCACCTCGATACTTCCAATGAACTCTGAGTCAATTGCCCTTTCGGTTCAAAAGAAAAAGTTCAAAACAGATTTTCAAGATGGACGCCATGGCCGCAATTTGGGATTTCCTATCACAATAATTTGAGCTATTTTTTTTATCTACAAGTCACCCCGATGCTTCCTACCAAGTTTCGAGTCAATTGGCCTTTCAGTTCAGAAGAAGAAGGGAAAAATAGATTTTCAGGATGGCCACCATCTTGGATTGGAACAATTTTAGCTATTTTAATATCTTCAAGTCATCCCGATGCTTCCTACCAATTTTCAAATCAACTGGCCCTTTGGTTCAGGAAAATAAGCGAAAAAAAGTGTTTCAAGCTGGCCGCCATGGTGGCCATCTTCGATTTCCGATCCAAACAATTTAAGCTATTTTTAGATCTACAAGTCACCCTAATGCTTCCTACCAAGTTTCGAGTCAAATGGCCTTTCAGTTCAGGAGAAGAAGCGAAAAATAGATTTTCAAGATGGCTGTCATGGCGGCCATCTTGGATTTCTGATAGGGACGACTTTAGCTATTTTTGTTCTACAGATCACCCTGATGCTTCCTACCTAGTTTAAAGTCAATAAGCCTTTCGGTTCAGGAGAAGAAGTGAAAAATAGATTTTAAAGATGGCTGCCATGGCGGCCATCTTGGATTTCCAATCGGAACGATTTTAGCCATTTTTGATCTATAAGTCACCCTGAGGCTTCCTACCAAATTTCAAGTCAATTGGCTTTTGGGTTTAGGAGAAGAAGCGAAAAAAAGATTTTCAAGATGGCTACCATGGCGGCCATCTTGGATTTCCGATCAGCAGGATTTTAGCTACTTTTGGTCTACAAGTCATCCTGATATCGATGGCTTAGTGCAAAACTCAGTTTTGTGAAATTTTACAGGAGAGTGAAAAAACTGTCTACTTATTTTTTCTTTTTATGGTTTGTAACTTTTTCTTTGGCAATGTATGCTGGAAAATATTTTATATTTAATGATAATAGTCATTTTCATGTTGAATACTTTATAAATAGTTAAAAATCAAGAATTTGAGATAGTTACAGTTTTGCACTGAAAATTGACTGGTTAGTGAAAAAAAGTTGGCGCAAAACTGTAACTAAGTCAAGTTAGATATAGTATTGCACTCAAAATTATTGAAATGTTGAAGGAATGGTGTTAAAAAAAGTGCTTACTCAAGGTAAAAAATTTCAGTAATTTAATTTCAAACCTGTTTGAAAATTAAATTAACAGCTTTTCAATACATAAAGGCCATTTAGATGATATGATAGCTCAAACTTCCGAAACAACAGTGAAATTTAATAATTATCACTTAGATTTTCTGATTCAAACATTACTAAGATGCACAACACTGAGAAACATTTTTAATTTTGATTTATCATAAAATTATTTATTTTCTGGCAACAAATAAAGGTATACTTTCCCATTTTATTCAATAGTAAATATTTGAACTTTCTATTCAAGAAATAATTTTTCCTGACCATGCCTTATCCTTATTTATGTATGTTGTTAGAGGGTGAGTTGCAAAGTATGAATTCATGCCAGTGAAGCCATGAAGAATTTGCATTTGCCCAATATCAATATGGTATAATCACATTTAAACTCAGGTAGGGAAAATTATTTTGATAAAGGAATATTGTTCAAAAAAGAAATGTATCATTATAGCAACTTTTTCTGAAGGACTCTTTGGAAGCCAACTCATCTGGCCAGATGTGGGCTTGTGCACACACTTGGGCATGCTCTATACTAACAACGTGCCTAATTGGAAAATTTCACATATTGCAGTTTCCTGTAGGGTCTGTGGTTAAAAGGTTAACATCATGTCAGATTTAAAATTAAACTCAGCAGTTAGTAGTTCTCAATTTATTCCTAATACAGTTGACTTGTGATCGTAAATTCCATGGGACTGGAAGTTTTGGTTTGAGATAAAAGCTAGTAGTTTGAAAGAAAAGACATTGAAATCTAAGGAACATGTATCAAAACTAAATAACATTGCCTATAATTTAATTAACTTAAGCAGTAGTTTGACATATTGAAGTTTGAGATAACAAGAATGTTTGAGAGCATACCATTGTACTTATCGCCAAATGTACATCATATAATTATTATAATGTACCAAAGATACACCACAACCTCTTTATAACACAGTGATTGGAGTCCAAAGAAGAAACTGTTTTAATTAAACAACCATGTTGCATCAAATTAAATATGTGAAATTTACATAGGAAAAATAACCATTAATGGTCATATTTTCTCCGAATAATCTATACATTTTGGAGAGCCATCTTCAAACAGTATCATATCCAAACCTGTATTGTAAGGAAGAGTGTTATAAAGAAATTTGCATGTATGTGTTCTTATGTACATCCTACTACATATATTGTTTTAATATTATACATAGCAAATAATTATTCTGCAGACCATTCTTAAAGGTTGGGTCTGAAACTAAATAGCACTGGGTTGGTCAAAAGCTGAAGGTCAGACAGGAGACTGGAAACAGGAATGTTCCGCTTTTTGATCCAACTGCACAGAGTACTGAGAATCATGAGAAAGGGCTGTATAAACTGTGGGAGCACGTGGGATCACACTTGAGTAAGATCTTTTACTTGAATTCTCAGAAATTGTCAATGGATACTCTTTATGCAGTTTGTCTTGCACAATTCAATATATTTCACATTCAGAGTAGTGAGTGCCCTTCATAACTGTCAAGCCAGATCTAGTGCACTGGGCCATTGTAGTCATACTTAATGGCTACTGTAGTTGGATTACTTGACCCTATTTTAAATAAATGACCTTACATCTGACCAGTAAATTTTGTTCTGCTCAAATCCAGGTCAAATTTTTAGCAGTTTTGAGATTGACCTAAAATAAATAAATTAATAAAAAAAAATCTAGCTTGCATGATATGGATTTTTTCAACATACAGTTCTAATAACAGCAGCCCATTGGGAAGTTGTCTAAACACAAACAGGGTGACTAGCTCTAGTCAATAAAAGCATGGACAGAATTGTTCTCATTCTGAGTTTGTTCCTTTTCTAAATACTTTTTTTTCTATAGATTCTAAACAGAGCTGTATGGCATACCAAAACATAGAAAAAATATACCTATTTTAATTTGGGCAGCACAGTTGTCTAAGTTGGCCTCAGTGGCTCAGTCAGTGATCAGGAGGTCTAGGGTTTGATCCCCGCCAGGTCTGGCAACATTCTTAAGTGGAGATTGATCATGAAATATTTTCTTCGGTCGTTCTCTCCCTTGTCAGTTTCTGGCAAAAGAATGTGCTCAAGTAATTGTTAAATGCCTAGTGGTCTAAGCCTGCCTAGGAAAACATGTGGTTGGATAAATTTCAACATGGCTCTAATGGGTTGACTGGGCCGCAAAACCTCAACACAAATGAACAAACAAACACAACTGTCTGAATGAAGTACAAGATTTTTCTTTCCATCTTGACTTAGCAACCAAAAACTCAAAAATACAGCTTGACACTTCATATGCTTCCCTTCCTGAAACAGATACATTCCAAAGGTAGCAGTATGCATTATATGACTGCAAATCAAAAATACTGAAGTTAAAAATATTCAAATGATGTTTGTAATAAGGCTAGATTCAAATTTTGGCCTTGGAAGTCATCGGCACTTCCTCCGGATCAAAGCACGCATCTACAAAAGTTCAATCCTTATTTTTTGTGCTTTTTGTTTGTCTTTTTGCTTGTTTTCTCTAGCAAATACATTGTTCTTGATTAGTTCATATTTCTCTTTCATTTTGACAATGTCAGAATCTGAAACATTTTTGAAAGAGCTGCATAAATTGCCATGGTTATTAACAGAATCTGTTAATTTGGCATAAACAGCAGCTGATGACCCAAATGGCAAAAGTCCCAAGTCCATGGCAGTCTGTTCAACTAGATAAATAACAGTCAGCTCTTACATACAGCTCTGCTTTATTTTATTTTTGATTAATAAATAATGATTAAATAAATAAAAAGATAAATGAATAAAAATTTATTTTATTGTTTCATAGCAGAATAATATAAAATTGCTTTGTTTGTATTTTGACAAAAAAAAACAACATTGTTAATAGAACATAAATAGAAAAAAAATGTATTGAAATACTGGTCACACTATCTGCTCTGTCTTTCTCTTCAATTCATTAAATCAATAAATATAAATATGTGAATAAAAAAGATACACCTGTATGGGTGAAATTGGTTTTTATGTTACATTTGTTAAATAATTAAGTAGTTGCGGTCATGGTATCTAAGCCATAATCATAACTCATAAATCCGTAAACGAATGATGAATCAGAATGTTCAGACCAACAGACATGGACCCCAGAATAAAGGGTGTAAACAGGCGACCACGGACAGTAAGCATTACTTGGTAAGCAAGCTTCGCCCACCATGTCCATAGGCCTGAACTAAGGAAATGTTGGTTGAAGCGTATGTCCGGGATTTGGGAAGTCTACTTATGTCGCGTATTTGGCAAAAACATCAGAAACAATTCTGGAAACAGCCACATTGTAGGGATTGACCAGATCATGATGTCTCCCGTAGAACTTCTTAAGTATTGCTACCAGTTTGGTTTTTTGATACCCCTGGCTCAACAACTTTGTTGTGAGCACTTTCACATGCTCCATGAAGCCCTGATAATTTGAACAGGCTCTGGCATAACAGATAAATTGTGAAACGTAAACACCGTATGCTGGTGCAGAAGGGAAAATTAAATATCTTTATAGATATTGTTTAACAACATGTACTTAAGAGTAGAAAACATAGAGTAAAAAATTATTTCTATCTTTAATTGAAGCAAATTTTATACTACATTTACAAAGTATTTTAAATATAAAGGCATACATTACATAAAACTCAAGGTTCTAACTTGCAGGGCTCTGGAAATTTTGAAATCTGAATCGGTCCAGCCGATGACGATGACGTCATCAATGAGCCCATTTCCAAAAAAAAAAAATATGTATATATCCCCTGTCACGAAAACTAATGACAATTGGCAGTCCTATAACTCCTTTTAAATAATACACCTCAACTCCGTTATATGATGGAAGTCCGGGTATAACGAGCATGATCAAAGCTGGCGTCATCAATAAATACAGTCAGGTATGTAAAAAGAAAGAAAGAAAAAAAAAACAAAAAAAAAACGGTTTTGTTGTTATTTCCACCTCCGCAGGGTTTTCCTAAACTATTTATAAACAACTGATTCCCATCTTGTATAAGCGCGAAGACGGCGGGAAACAGGAGAGACAGAACGAAACGACTTTCATGGACCTAAATTAGGTCTGATAAAAAAGGCCTGCGCCACGGGCGGTTTTGCAGTTTTCAATGTTTCAAGATTTGATCAGACTGCTTAAATTTTAAGCACTGACCAATCTTGTCTAGCGCAAGTGGTGCATTACTTATTTTTACCGTGAAATCTACCTTGAATTATATTCGCGTGTTACGGCAATCAACAACAACAACAAAAAAGAAGCAATCAATAATACTCAGATCAGAAGCCGTTGTATGCGACATCTGATCAGTACGTACACCGTTTGGGAATTCTTTATCAAATCTGGGACTGACAAACCGTGTTGATCAAAACAAAAAAGAAGAGGAAGAAAACGGGTGCGTTCAAGCGGTGCATTCTTTTATCACTCTCAGTAAAGCGATCTTTGATCTTTTGGACACGCCGACTGCACCTGGATGTTTTGCAGTCTCAATGTATTCACACGTGTCACACAAATGGATTAATTATCAGACTACCGTTACTGATGATTCGTGTTAATCGCTTGTTTACCGCACAAAGGTCAGTGGAGTGTTGATTTTTTGACAATGTTTTTTGACGTAATTAATTTGTGCTGCAGTAGGTTGCCGTTATTCAGCTGTCTCTCCAATATACATGTCAAATGATCATTTAGAGCCTTTTAACTACCATAATATCGCATTTAAAAGGTGCACGGACATTGTCAGTTTGGGAAGACTTGGCCGTTTGTGATTTTTTAGACATCATTGATTCGTGAAAATTGGTTGGTTGGGGAAAAATGGGGTTCAAGGCACAAACCTGTTGGACCGATTTAGTAGCGTTTTGGGGTGTTTGAAATCGGTCCAGAATTCTTTATTTCGGTCCAGACCGGCTATTTTTCCGGTTTTCCCGAGCCCTGGTTCTAAGTACTACTTACTTTAATACCACTGATGGTGTGATTACTATAAGTAACAGTTGTACGAAACAGTGTTACCTTGTTGAATTGCAGATTTGGACTTAACCAAAATATGTAAAATGTATAATTGCCACATTTATGTTGCAGATATAAAATATTGACTTCTTTGGAAATATATAGTTCTTTATGCAAATGTATACTGTTAAAATGTGCAGTAGACATTTCTATATGGTATGATACTGATTCTCCAAATAAAGGTTATTTTAATCCTTTCACACAATTTAGACCCAGTCTATAAAGAGGACACACCTCAGGCTTTGCCCCACTACACCTGAGTAGGTGTATGATGTGTATATTTACACATATACTGACATCCAGAATTCCTAAAATGCTTTAATCATGCATTTTTGGCACCAGGTGCAAATTTCTGCTGAATTAAAAAAAAAAAAATAATAATAATCAGTGTAATGAGATAATAAGAATTGTTAGAAGTTATGAATCTATTTTTCTCCTACATGTATACTCTAATATACTTGTTCCTTGTAGACAGGCAATTCTGTTTTCAGATGGGAAATCAGCTCAGGCATACTGACATATGTCTCGGAGTATCCTTGCAAGTAGATCTTTCAAAGGTCTAACAGCGTTCCAGTAATGATCACAATTTCGTGCAAAGCACAGCTACCTGACTAGCTTACACCTGATGCTCTTGCAGAGGACAAGATTTCTCTATGTCTTCTAAACATATTATTAGAAATTCATTTTAATGTTTTATAAAAATTGAAAACATTCTGTTACAATGTATGCTAAAAAAATCTATTAAACGTGTAGAGTATATAGATTTTGTGTTAAAATCATACAATGTTTGTTGGGTTTATACTGTTTTCAAATAAGCACTGCTTATTGACAATTCTTGTTAGTTTAATCATCATATCACTTTAAAAGACTATCATGGTATTATATTGTTATTATTAAAATTAATAGTATTTTAAATCATTTATTTAACAATCTAGACAGAGCCTATATTAAGGTGACACATCTCAGGCTTTGCTCCTGTTATGCCTTAGTAGGTACATTATGTGTGTTTACACGGATATTGACATACATAATTTCTTAATTTTTAAAATGATACATTTTTTATATATGTAAGTAATGTAAGTATTATGCAAAACCTTGCCCAATTTTGAAAAAGAAACAATCAATAGAGTGAGAAAATAACTGTATTTTTTAAGTTAAGATGATACTATTTTAGGATTTAATCAAAGTATATCCTGCGAAATGGATATATACAATTCTGCAAAAGGGTGGAAAACTAGCCAAGATATGTTAATGTATGTCTGGTGTCCTTGCAAGGCTTAATAGCATTTAATTTTGATCTAAATCTAATGCTTTAAGTCAAGTTAGTAATAGTTTTGCACTAACAACTGTTTTGAATTTCGCAAAACTATTAGTGCAAAACTATAGCTAACTCTACTTAGATATAGTTTTGCACTGAAAATAATGACATTTTGACTTAGCATATTTTCTTAAAAATTAAATATCTATGCAAATACTTGGAATATATTCACAATGTTTTCACACATTATAGAGAATGTGACATTTGTTCAGAATTTGTAATAAAACTAATTTTGGAAAAATATGGACTAAGCCTAGTTTTGCGCTGAGCCATCGATATGTCCTACCAAGTTTGGAGTCAATTGGCCTTTCGGCTCAAAAATAGATTTTCAAGATGGCTGCCATGGCAGCCATCCTGGATTTCCGATCAGAACGATTTTAGCTATTTTTGATCTACAAGTCACCCCGATGCTTCCTACCAAGTTTTGAGTCAATTGGCATTTGGGTTTAGGAGAAGAAGCGAAAAAATAGATTTTCAAGATGGCTACCATGACGCCCATCTTGGATTTCCGATCAGCACGATTTTAGCTATTTTTGATCTACAAGTCATTCCGATGCTTCCTAGCAAGTTTGGAGTCAATTGGCCTTTCGGTTCAGGAGAAGAAGCTAAAAACAGATTTTCAAGATGGCGGCCATCTTGGATTTCTGATCGGCACAATTTTAGCTATTTTTGATCTGTAAGTCACCCCAATGCTTCCTACCAAGTTTGGAATCAATTGGCTTTTGGGTTTAGTAGAAGCGAAAAATAGATTTTCAAGATGGCTGCCATGGCGGCCATCTTGGATTTCCAATCGGCACGATTTTAGCTATTTTTGATCTACAAGTCACCCCGATGCTTCCTAGCAAGTTTGGAGTCAACTGGCCTTTCGGTTCAGGAGAAGCAGTGAAAAATAGATAGAAATCTTGGATTTCCGATCGAAACGATTTTAGCAATTTTTGATCTACAAATCACCCAGATGCTTCCTACCAAGTATCAGTCAACTGGCCTAGGGGCGTAGGAGAAGTAGGCTTTAAAAGCAATTGTTGACGCAGCACGACGGACAACGCACAACAGACGACGGATGACGGATATTGACTGACCACAATAGCTCACCATGAGCACTACGTGCTCAGGTGAGCTAAAAATTTGAGCAAATTTGGCTCAGTGGCTTCAGAGGAGAAGTCGTCTGAAATTCTAAACAATTTTCCCATACAAATGTTATGAGTCTCAAACAAATGCATAGGGAAGCAAACTTGACTTTGCCATAAAAAGGTCAAATGTCAACGTACGACAATCTTTTTAGCAACTTTGGTAGATCTCCTGCCCCCGATGATTTGTGCACAGATTCAGCCCCAAGGCATCCTCGATTCTAGAGAAGAAGATTTTTAAAGGGTTTTACCATATATGGGCATGGCGGCCATCTTGGTGGATGAACCGCGACCATTTTAGCAATCTTTCGTTTCCCCGACCGTATAAGGCTCGATATGAAATTTGAGCAAATTTGGCTCAGTGGCTTCAAAGGAGAAGTCCTTTGAAATTCTCAACAATTTTCCTATTCAAATGTATGGGGCTCATTAAAATGCGTAGGGAAGCAAACTTGACCTTACCGTAAAAAGGTCAAATGTCAACGTACAACAATTCTTCTCGCAACTTTGGTAGACATCTCGTCCCCGATGATTTGTGCAAAGATTCAGCCTCAAGGCATTCTTGATTCTGGAGAAGAAGATTTTTAAAGGTTTTTATCATATATGGGCATGGCGGCCACCCTGGTCAACGGACCGCGACAATTTTAGCAATTTTTTTGTTTCCCCACCCTAAGGTGACTCCATATGAAATTTGAGCAAAATTGGCTCAGAGGCTTCAGAGGAGAAGTCGTTTGAAATTCTCAACAATTTTCCCATTCAAATGTATGGGGCTCATACAAATGCATAGGGAAGCGAACTTGACCTTGCCGTAAAAAGGTCAAACGTCAATGTATGACAATTATTTTAGCAACTTTGGTAGACCTCCCGTCCCCAATGATTCATGCAAAGATTCAACCCCAAGGAATCCTCGGTTCTGGAGAAGAAGATTTTTAAATGTTTTTACCATATATGGGCATGGCGGCCATCTTGGTCAACGGACCACGACCATTTTAGCAATCTTTCGTTCCCCCACCCTAAGGAGGCTCCATATGAAATTTGAGCAAAATTGGCTCAGCGGCTTCAGAGGAGAAGTCATTTGAAAATGTTAACGGACGGACGCACAACAGACAAAAAGTGATCACAATAGCTCATCCTGAGCATAGCTCAGGTGAGCTAATAAAAACACAAACATCGCATAAGCATTATTAGGTAAGTCTTTCTCTGATTAAGTGACCCTTAGTATAGGTGGATACGTATTTTACCACAAGGTTTTCCAGTAATTTTGAAAAACCTAAGCGCATTGTGTGGTAATTAGGTTGAATACGGTTGAATACGGTAGTTTATTTTGGAACTTATTAAGTAGTGTCACATACCACAGTAATAAGCAGCTATTGAGAGGATCTCCATGTCTTTGGTGGTCTCCTGTACAAGTTCATCTGGATCAGTCTTGTACCATGCCTCCAGTATAAACAGTGCAGGAACCCGTAATATCACTCCCACAGCAGCCTCCACATGTTCCCGGGAAACCTTCAACTTCTCCATCATCAGTAAACAACTGAAGAAAAAAAAAAAACAGTCAAGTTCCTAGTAAGCATTTTTTTCAAGCACAACGATAGTTTTATTCTTATTTCTCCACAAAGACACATGTTGTGGGTACGCATTAGAACTGCCTCAGCAAGATGCTTCTAATGAGCACTCATACATGTAACATGTTTTTGCGGAGAAATAGGAAAAGTATTTTATCTGAATATCCCTGGAGCTATAATACAAGTTTCTTACAACAAATACCGATAACCATTGAATACTGTATTTACCCTTTATATTGGAAACCTTCTTACCATAATTGTCCTAAACTTTGAAATAGTCCATTCTACTACCTGTTGACTTTTCTAAAATATTGTTGTATGTACAGCAAACAGTCTAGACCCTGATCAAATGCTGATCTGGGTCTACACTGTTCGCAAAGGACTACCTGTCCCAATATTTAGGGTGATTATGGTAGCATAGCTCATCTTAATGTAAATTAACACTCTCTCGGCAAATTCGGCAGATGACAAACTGATTATATTTTTTATTTTTCCCATAAAACAAGCTTTGACAGCCTCCAGAGACATTTTACATGAAATGTCAAAGCCTGTCAAAGGAGACTTTAGCATGAAATGTCAAAACTCGTTTTCTGGTGAAAATTAAAGAATAATTTAAAATGTTGTTTGCTGAATTTTTTTCGCCAGCCTGCTCAGCGTGAGAGGACAAAGTTTTATTACTGATGAACAGACATTTAACAATAAATCTGTATCATAAATGTTCTGACATTGGTATCGGTTGGAAATATGCAGTACCAATCAAACAAAAGCACTGCAAAGACGGGCAATATACGCCTGTTTACCAAGGGTACCACATCTACATGTATATAGCTGGACAAAGGCTGGACAAATGCTTAAAAATTGGCTGAAAATTAGAAATGGGTGTGCCATCTTAATTTATTTAGCATGACAAGAGTTAAGGTTTATTCTATTTTCACTTGTAATGTTAAGCCCAAACTACCCAATGTCTAAAAGGACCAGAAGCCGGCCTCAATGGCATAGTTGGATGCCTGTTCGACCTGTGATCAGAAGGCCATGGTTCGTTCCCCGCCCGGTCCAGCAACATTCTTTCATGGAGATTGATCATAAAAAATCTTATACGGTCATTCTCTTCTTTCAGCTGATTCAAGAAGGGCAGTTGTGAGTTTCTAGCAAAAGAAAGAGCACATGTACTGGTTTAACCACAACCCTTGTCATGACAAATAAATTAAGATGCCATGCCTACTTCTAATTTTCAGCCAAGCAGTTTACTTGATCAAGGTTGTTGATACATATTCAAATACTGAATGGCACACAGGGCAGATCCAGATCAGTTGGCAAACAGTTGGCTTTGCCAACTGATCTGAATCTGCACTGTTTGCAAAGGCAAATATCCGGGGTTCAGCAGGACAAGGATTAAGATGACTAAGTCTGCCCAGGTAAATGTACTTACAGTATCAATAATGTATAGTGGAAAGCTTCCTACTAGACTGTTCAGACTAATGAGGCTACTTTTTATTTTTTATCCTCTTTTAGCCTGTAAATACTGTGCCTCACTAGGACCTTTAGCTGCACTTGATCAGAAGAAAAAAAGTGTGGGTTGGTAACCTGACCAGCTCAACATGACATTGATAGTGTTGACTAGCTCATTAAACTCCTAATCAACCAACCATCAATGGACCATAGTCATGGCTCCAGCTAACAGGAGTATTTTAATTATTTTTTCATATTTGTTCACCGTAACATATGGTGTGGCTGGGCCATTAAACGCCAAACTAACCAACCATCAATGGACCATAATCACAGCTCAAGGTAACAGGAGTATTTTAATTACTTTTTTAATTTGTTCACCATAACATACATTGTATTTTGTTGGTACCAAATATAATTCAGTATCAGGTCCAGAGATGGTACATGGGAATTCAACATTGGGGCTGGGCAGGCTTATGGAAATATGAAAAAGTATCACACTTGTCCTTGACAAGTAAAATCTTGAAATGTAGTTGTCCCAAACTCACTGCATAAAACTTATACAAATATTCAAGAAGTATCTTTTTGCTAAAGAAACTATCAGACTATGTGGTTAAAGTTTGCCAATATTTTAACCCATTGTATATTGAATAAACTCTCCCACACTATATATTGGAAGAGTTCAATGTCAATTTTAGGTATGTCCGGCCATGAGATTTAGATATTCCTAGAGAAAAATGGCTAGACTATTTGCAAACAATGGAGACCCAGATCAGATGCCGCGTTCTGCAGTGTCTGATCTGGTCCTGCATTGTTTGCCAAGTACCCCTTTACAGGTCTCCCCACTACAATGGGTTAAAAGAATACTTGAGAGACAGACTATAATTATGGAGATAGGAAGTATTTTAACCTTTAGAATGGAGCATCTCTGGAGCTTTTATACCATGGTCTGAATGTTTACTTGTCTGGGGACAGGTATTTTAAAAAAAATCACTTGCCCAACAGCATCATGTATCAGGTTTGACACAGTATTTCCACAGGTCTGCCACTGGGCCAGATTAGGTATATTTCAAATTCATGACTAAGTTGTTAAAGTCCTGAGAAAATCTACGAAGGTTTTTGTGTTCACTTTCCTGAAATGAAATCCCATTTAAAAAAGTGATACCACATTTCTGAAATCCTGTATGCATCCCTTTGGAAATATGGAACTCATCAACCCCAGAAATCAGTAGGCTTGGTTTCACTGAGACTGTTCATGAGGAATAATACAGTCGACTCTCGTTATCTCGACATCGCTTATCTTGAATAACCGCTTATCTCGAAGTGAAAATCTGGTCCCTGTTATAACATGGAAATCTAAAAACAGGTATCAAAAAATTGTGGAAAAGAGGAGAAATTGCTCCTAAGGAGCAATTTCTCCCTTTTTCCACAATATTTTCAATATATCTCTTAACTTCAGGAGTCAAATTACATACTCATTTATTAAATGTAGTTGTTCGATTTATCATTTTCCTCAATTCTGCAAATCTGATATGTCGAGGTACGGATATCTCGAAGTATTCCAGAGAGTTCCTTGGACTTCGAGATAACAAGAGTCAACTGTATAAAACACAGCATACCATATTTACCCTGAGTATTTGGACACCTCAACTTCTTACCATACTTGTCCTAAAATTTGAACAAGTACAATTTACTACCCAATGTTGCCTCTAAAAATTGCTGGATCAGTGGCAAACAGTGCAAACCCTGATGAGACGCTCCCTTCTGTGGCATCTCATCTGGATCTACACTCTTTGCTAGAGCTGTCATTGAATATGGTCATACTGATGTATACTTTTTACCCACAGATATTGATTGATTGAGTTGGGGTTTAACGACACGTCAACCCTTGTGGGTCATTTTGTGTCGTCTCCCAGAGAAAGGGAGAAAAGAGATAGAAGAGATAGTAGAAGAGATGAAAGAGAGGAATAGAGAATGAAGAGGAACAGGAATGAAAGTGAAGAAATAGAAGAAATAAAAACATTCACCTTCTACCCTTACCTGCTACAAGGATAGCAGGCCTTGTCCAACTGTAAGCCAATATCAGTTGGACGCCCCGATAACGCAAGATACACGACACCTTCGCACCACCCAACCACCCCATTTACCCACAGATACTGTGTTGATACACAATGAAAAAGTATCAATATGATTACACTAGGCATTATTTCAATGTAGACATATGTACCATGAAATTGAAAAAAAAAAAAGAAAAAAAAAAGAAAGAAAAAAATGCGAGGGCAGGCTTGCAGTACAGATTTTTATATTTGTTTACTTGGACATCCAGGTATATATAACTGAAATCTAATGTGCTCTGATGTACCTAATTAGACTGCATAATTCTATTCCTGTTGATGTGCCTCTGTCTGTGTTTGCTTAGCAGTTCACAATCTTTTACAGATCATATCAATTAACTAAAAAAACATAGATTACAAACAGAAGTAATAATAAAGCTGTATCAGTAATATTCTTTTCTTTTGTTACTCAAATATAATTCCCCAAATATAAACAACAGTAATTTTCCTAAAATCTTAAGTGTTGAACGAATAACATACGGTAGTGTACATACATGTAGTTAGACTGGCTGCAGTCTGATGTATCAATATTTTTTACCCACAGATACTGTGTCGATACACACAATAAGTAATTTTTCTTATAATCCACTAAAATAAAACCAAAGTAATATCATGACTATAAAGGCTGATCAGTAGATCTAGTAACCAGCCTTTATTGCCATGATATTTTTTGGTTTTATCTTAGTGGATTATCAAACAGGATTATGAGAAAAATATTTAGTCACTGGAGACTGGAGCCAGTCTAACATGTAGTTTATTATTTGTGATACCATTACCCTTATTAGTGAAATGAAAATAAATGCAAGAACTACGAGAAAACTTTTGAGGCTCAAATTCCTTCAGTTCATGTCTTAAAACTTGTTTAAATAACATAATTATGGGATTTCAACATGACAGGTAACTATTATCAAGTAGTAACATTAATGATTCGATATATTGAATTTATACAGTTACTTCAAGCCTGTTTTGGAACAGTCAAAACTACTGCCCGAGGTGCCATGGACAGCTTGATGCACTATTGCCCAAGGCCGTAGGCCAAGGGCAATAGTACATCAAGCTGTCCATGGTACCAAGGGCAGTACTTTTGACTATCCCACCAAAACAGCCATGAAATAACTGTATAAATTCAATATATCGAATCATTAATGTTACTACTTGATAATAGTTACCTGTCATGTTGAAATCCCATAATTATTTTGTTTTATTACCCAACTAATGATGTTTCCTGTGTGATGTAGTATTTAAATCAGTCTATAGACCAATTTAAACACTATGTGACACAATAAAAATCATTCAGAACCTCTCGCTCTTTAACATAGAATACATTCTAGGCTCGTTCCTATTGGATGGCAGAAAGTTGTTGTTTACATTTATCGGACAGAAAAATTGCGGATGTTTTTTTTTTTTCAGAAAAATAAAGCATTTTCAACTGTCAATATTTCTTTTCTGGAGAGATTCTCATCAAGTGATCATTTAAATGTCATAACCACAAATATTAACACACATTTTGACTATATACTAGCTAAAACTAGGTGTTAAAATGGTCACCATAAAGCAAAATTATGGTTGTGCATGTGCCTGCTGATATCGGAAAAATATCATTGAAACAGTTGTAGTTGTCTTAGCAAAAGCAGTCAAATTGCTTTTTAAAGCTGTATTTTTAATCGCCAAACAAAATGTAGGAGTGAACATTAACCAAAAGGAATTTATTATCCAAGTAAAGTTTGGCTTGAATCAAATGGTATCGATGGAACCTGAAATGTTCTTGCCATCCACAATTATTGGTCACTTGGCATAACATTGTAATCACGTGGTCAGTAGCCCGGATGAAAACAATAACATTAAAATGATCTATAGGTAATATTTCCCCCTTCAAGATGGTGGATAACTGATGGAAGAAAATCACAATTTGTGATTTTATAGCTGGTTTACCTTTATTCATAGCCTCTATGGACCAACTTTCGAACAATTTTTTGCTATGATTAATCAAACATTAACATTAAAGAAATGCTGAAAATTTATTTTACTTGCAGTTTGTAGAGGCGACTTCAGGAAGGTCACTGACCTACAATTTTTTCTGTGATGTCACATGTTTACCTCTAGGGATCCTCCAATGTAAAGTGGGTAAAACTCATGACCAGTTTGACTTAATCGTACCAACTCTCGCACCTACTGTTTGAAAGTACATTTATGTATTGTATGAAAAAATAATGATGGAAAATCATAGAACATTTATTAAACAAACATTTATGTACAAATTCGTTCATATAACATGTAGGAACCTAAGTATATTTGTCAGATACAGAAAGGCCTGTAAATTCACTCTTCAATACAATATTATCATTATTTTAAGTAGTGATGGTAGTAGTGGTAGTAGCCTAGTAGCAGTAGTAGTATGCCTCTTTGAGACAGACAGACAAACAGCCATACACCTGCACACATGCACAGCACACTACCATTACCCCTGACCCCCATGTAAGGTTGTCCCATCAAAGGAGGTTGTTTCACATTTAAAAATACAGTGAATTACAATGATAGCTCCCCATCATGCACCACTGACTTTGATGACGTTTTGGAAATTCCGTGGCTGGATTATTTTGGTTTACTCCTGTGCAGACAATGTTTTATTTATTTGTTTTGGATTACAAATCATTAAGGTAGAATTTTTTCAAGTATTTACATTAACAATAATTTTGAAAACGAACCTATCAATGAAAAATTCGTCCTTTTAAACAAGTTTGTGTTGCTTTCTTCTTCTTTCTTTCTATCCGTCGTCTGCATAGATTACAGCGTGAGGCAAGGTCTTGGAGCTTTGTCAGAAAAATCGCGTGCCAATTGACGGACATGTTAATATCTTAGTTGGCATAGATTTTGTTTTTGTTTATACATTTTTAGGGCAAAAGTAATATTATGTTCGAGAGTTGGTTCCTTGAGGCTAATAGGAATTAGTAGAAAATTACAAATAAATCACTGAATCCCTAGCCTGTATTATTAGAAATGGCTAGGAATTCGGTTCCTGATCTCTAGACTTGTTGGCTTTATGGTACCAGACCTCATGCCTTGAAGGCTAGGGATCTAGCAGCCTGCAGATAACCTGTAAAAGACTGTCGAAAACTAAAACTGACGGAAACTAGAACTGCGACGACGTCATCAGCAGATTTCCAATAATATGTTTTTGATACCAAACAAATTGTTAATAAGTATAGTATGAACTCTCTTCATTTACCTTTTTTTGTGTTCTCTAAACTACTGCAAGATGACTAGGATCATCATAATGATCTGATCAACATTTTGTTTATGGTTTATGGTTGTTTACTTCTTTGGGTAAAAAGCCAGGGTCATGACTAAAATCTGGAGCATATTAATCTGGACCAATCGGCAAACCTCGTATGATTCCGAAAACCACATTATGAAGGGGGTTACCCTAAAATGCGAAAAGGCGTCCTTTTCACAAAAAAGAGGACTACCCTAAAATACGAAAAGGACTTATTTTTTACGAAAAGGACACCTTGTAGTGAAATGGACTATTACTTAAGCGAAAAGGAGCTTGTTTTTTTTTTCGCCCTGCCACGTTAGCCAAAGGATAAAAGTTTATCCTTTGTTTCCAGCTCATTTAGTCTGCGACACGAGGAGGTGTGACTAGGACTTGTTGACCACAAAAGGTTGTGTTGTTTTGTAGCAACCATTATTATTATTATTATTATTATTATTATTTGTTATTTATATACATATTTTTTTTATTTTTCATTTATTTATTTATTTTTTCTTTATGTTATTTTTTGTATAAATCTTTTTTCTCCTTTCTTTATTTTATTTTTTTTTTCATTTTTTATATATATATATATATATATAACTCTCATTTGCTATACATGAAGTAATACTCGCCAAACATTTTCATACTCTTGCCATTCTGTTTTGTTAAAGGATTCTTTAAATGTGCATGTTGCTTTTGTGGGTGCACAGCTAAAGGTCTGACTGCGCGGATGCGCTGGCTCGCCAGAACCTTTGCTGCGCATATGCCTACAGAGATACCAGTTCGTCTGCTGAGTTACATTAACCCGTTTAAGCCGAGTGCAATCTTCCACTCTTATCAAATGGACGAGTTTGTCTATCATTATAGGAATGTCATGTATATTTATGATCATTTTAACAGGCATTGATGTCGTATCTCACAAGCAAAGAGTGAAGACCCTGATGAAACTGCATATTATGCGGAGTCTCATTTGGATCTGCACTGTTTGCGTGTATCCAATTTATGGGACACTATGCTTAAAAGGGTTAAGTATACATGAGAACATAAACATAATTAAAACATGGTGCTGTAAATAGTGAAACAACTGAAAACATTGTAATTAGTTTTGACGGAGAACAGGCATTGTCACAAGCAATTCAACTAATGCTAACGTGTCATATTTAATCACTTAAAGGATATTTAACTGTGAATGATACCATTCTGCCTATCAGTTATTTCTGATTTCCAGGCGAAAATGCCGACTTTTGCTTTATTCGCGGACAGCTACGTCAAAAGACTACGAGACTACTGTATAGACGACTTGGCAATTCCGGGACACGTCTACTTTTATGCACCGACCGTATGGTAATGAGTCTGTGGGAACGTTGTCTACGTCGAGAGCCAGATGTCTGTTTCGTCAACGTCGGTGGCAACGACATAACTATGACGTCTGAGCCTAAAGCTATCTTCAGACGAATTGTCAACTTGGTAGACCAGCTATATCGCCGCCGTCGAGTCTAGATGGTCTACATCGCCGAGATTCAGACAAGGGGTAACTTCAGAGGCGGCCTGACGAGAGAAGAATTCGACAGACAACGACTCATCGTCAACGACCTACTGAGGGAACGGTACGACAGATATTTTGTTTTGTTCAAAGACGTTCAACACCCAAAAAGACTACGACCGCGACCTCGTTCACATGGACATGAAAGAGAGACTTTGCCGGAATAGTGGCATGCGAAAGTTCCAAAACAGGGTCCATAGAATATTCTGCAGCTACAGACATCGTCTGTAAGACAAATAAAACAAAAAGGCATATGAAGAGTCTCAGTGAAAATGAGACTCCAACTGTCTGTCTTTAATGTATTCTTGTTTCCAAGGGCAACCTTTAAAGATTTTATTTGACTTCACAACAGCTACTATTAAATGCCATGTGGCGGCCGTTATAAGTCTCCCCTTACTTCATCATAGTGCACTTTTTATTTTATTATTATATTTTTTATATTTATTATAATTATTATTATTTTCCCTGGGATAGTATCACCATAGCAAAAGTATCTTGAAAAATCAAGTTCCGCTAAAGTCAGTGCCAGTGGACGTATGCAGTCCTGCAAACAACAATACACTTATCTGAAGAGTCTCAATGAAACCAAGACTTCCTGTCTTTTATATGTTTTTTTTTTTCCAAGGGTAAACTTTATAGATTTTATTTGAACGTCCCATGAGATAAACGAACATGCATTCTCTTTCTTACAGACAAATCCACACACCTGTCTCATATTATGATTTGTTTTTCCTTATGTCTATTTTTCTTTGGAACAGATAACCAGCTGACCTCGTCCAGGCTCCGGATCTCGGCTCCTTTAAATCAGGATTCGATCTGATCTCCTAATAATGTATGCTGTTTTAACCCGATTTTAAACTTCCTTACTAACCCTTTCATTTTTTCCCTTATCCTCACCTCTGACTTCGATTCAGCACCTTTTGACTGCTTATTCCCTTACTTGCCATCCATACAAATTCTGGTCAGTAATAAAAGCTGCTGGTGGGTTTTAATCGATATTACTGGCGCCAAATCTTCACCCCAGGTTTAAAGACGACGGTTCGTTGCAAACACCTAAAAAAAACTGGCAGCCAGAGATACAGAAAACTATTAGTTTAATCAAGGAAGGCCAGACCAAAGACATAACATCAGGCATCAACTTTCTAATGGAATGTTTAGCTCAGCACTGCCATAGAGTCTGAAACCTGACCCACCGTCATGCAGTTAAAAAGGAAAGCATAGCTATCAATCATAACTGGGTTAAAACTAAGCATGCAATCTATCACGTAATATCCGTTTTATACATTCTTTTATACTACTTTTCTTTTAATTCTTCTTAAAAATGGATTTTCCAATAATTTTTCTAAATTTACAAACTAAGCTACCGTAAACTCTGGTTCCGATATTCCTTGCTGCAGAAGCGTCGTCAAGCAATTTCATGATATTTATCAATCATTTCGGAGTATCGGCGACAAAATGTGTGAAAAGTTCTACAGATTTTATGGTACCGATAGCTTTTTGTATACCAGTCATACTTTCACCATAATGCAGATTATATTTCATTTCCTTTGGGACCACTGGGTCCATTGTGGTTTATTTGAAAATGGAGTTTTGCTCATGTATACGCTAGAGCGCGTAAGCAGTGTTGCAAACTTCATTACTGCTTACGAAGAGTCACAATAAAACTGAGACTCCATTTTCTAATATCTAGTGTGTTCTTTGTTTCCAAAGGCAATCTTTTTGACGTTTATTTTACTACCCTGCAGCTGGTGTTAGTGCCTTGTGGCGGCGGTAGAACGTCTTCCCTTACTTCACCATAGTGCAGATTATATTTCATTTCCTTTGGGATCAATGGACCCATTGTGGTATATTTGAAAATGGAGTTTCACTCATATATACGCTACAGGGCGTAAGCAGTGTTGCAAACTTCATTACTGCTTATGAAGAGTCTCAATAAAACCGAGACTCCCATTTTCTAATCTGTTTCCAAAGGCAGTCTTTTACTACACTGCAGCTGGTGTTAATGCCGCATTGTGGTATATTTGAAAATAGAGTTTTGCTCATGTATACGCTAGAGGGCGTAAGCAGTGTTGCAAACTTCATTACTGCTTATGAAGAGACTCAATAAAACCGAGACTCTCATTTTCTAATCAGTGTGTGTTCTTTGTTTCCAAAGGCAATCTTTTTGAAGTTCTTTTACTACACTGCAGCTGTTGTTAGTGCCATGTGGCGCGGTAGAACGTCTCCCCGTACTTCACCATAGTGCAGATTATATTTCATTTCCTTTGGGATCGTTGAACCCATTGTGGTACATTTGAAAACGGAGTTCTGCTAATGTATACGCTAGAGGGCGCAAGCAGTGTTGCAAACTTCATTACTGCTTATGAAGAGTCTCAATAAAACCGAGACTTCAATTTTCTAATCTGTAGTGTGTTCTTTGTTTCCAAAGACAATCTTTTGACGTTTATTTTACTACACTGTAGCTGGTGTAAGTGCCGAGTGACGGAGGTAGAACGTCTCCCCTTACTTCACCATAGTGCAGATTATATTTCATTTCCTTTGAGATCATTTGATCCATTGTGGTATATTTGAAAATGGAGGCAATCTTTTGACATTTATTTATTCCGATTGTTAAAATCATTTACATGAGAAGAGACCCTTGTAAAAGAAATAGCTTTAGCTATGTATACTCCATATGAGGAAGATCAAGGAATATCACCGTCAAAATAAGAAAAAAAATAAAAATGTCAAAATAAAAATCGTTAATTTGTCTGTCGTAAATGTTTTGTAGAAATTATTGGCCGGCGCGCGAATCGCACCGGTCTCTTAATATAGCTTTGGATTTTTAGTGTTTGGAGAAGTGTTCGATTAGCACAGAGCGCAGTTTGGTAAGTTTGAATATGACCTGCAGTCCATCTTTGGTAAGTTTGACCATGACCTTTGGTCCATACTTAAAAAGTTCAAACATATTCATATCTGATGTATGCTAAAATAAGCTTCTAGATAAGATCTGGTAACTTATTTAAGTTCTGGCATGTTTTTTTTTTTTTTTTTTTTGTTTGTTTTTTTGTTATTTTTTTTTTTTTTTTTTTTTTTTTTTTTTTTTGTTTGTTTGTTTTTTGTTGTTTAATAATGCTGTACTAACTAAATCTCGTGGAGATCCCAATATGACTAGGATTCGCATATTGCTTGATCAAGACAAGAGTTGTCAGAAGACAACGCAGCTCGCCGGACGCACACCTTTGAAAACTTAAACATTGTGCTAACGCGGACGCGGACGCCGACAGACGCCGAAACATTGTACTAACGCGGACGCGAACGCCGACAGATGCCGACGCCAACGACTGAGTGACAAGCTCTCCAGGGACATAGTCCCAGCGAGGTAAAAATTCATAAAGCTTAATAAAAGCATACATTAAATAATCACATTGTTGTTCTTTTTACCAATAACATTGAAAATTAATTAAACTTTAGTATACCCGTGTTCCATATTTCTAAGTAAACATGAACAAAATTTGCGCCGGTACTTAGACGTTTACGTCTAAATATTTTGTCTTTTACCATTTGATACAGATAAATTCAAATCCAAAAAGGTGTGCGGTATCAGACAAAAATAGTTTTATTTGACAGAAGTTCAATTGGATACCTGTGCATTACTATTTCAGGCAATTTGGATTTGGATCAGTATGTCCCACGTCTGACATTTCTTCTAGATACAAAGACCTTTGGTTTTCTGTACCGAAACGTTTCTCTGACACACAGAGAACCAAAGAAACAGCATACAAAACGCTTGTGCATCCAAAGCTTGAGTACGCAGTCTCGGTTTGGAATCCATGCACTCAAACAGGTTAGATTTAAATGATACAAGGACTGCAGCCAGTTGGACTTGCATGCGTTGGCGAAACACCGGTCATGCTGGCGAGATGGAAGAACTACAGTGGCCAACACTGGAAGCCCGGCAGATACAGGTTCTACCGTTTGGATTTGCATCAGGAGATAAGAACGAGGTTTCACGCGAGTTCAACAGGTTTGTCCCCAGTAGCTTTCCTACTGACCGCTCCAATGCGGTTCCTCTGTTGCAGGTCTTCTTTGTTTGTGCGTCTGTGATTTCATATGTGGGAATTGTGGTGTCTTTATTTGTTCCTCTCATCTCTCCTTCCTTATGTGCATTGGGAGGGCTGTGCTTCGTGATTGTGGCATATCCTGAGTATCTCCACATATTTTTTCGCTGATCTTCTTTCCCAAAATCCATTTAGGCACTGTTGACCTTGATGGATTAAACTGTTTAAACACTGCACCTGGATTGAGACAAATAAGAGCAGCACATGCTTCACAACATACAAGATACTTGTCGTATACTGATGCTTTAAAGTACATGTATTCTTTTCCCCTGACAGTTCAACTTTGGAATGGTTTACCCCATACTGAGGTTGGTGCAGAGACCACGGAGGAGTTTAAATCCCTCCCTTCGTCCCCCCCCCCCCCACTCCGCCCCCCCCCCCCCCCCCCGCCACACCGTCAGATGTATACATTACTCGCATACATCTTACTGCTTTATGTAAATAGTTTTAATGGCCCACCCAGTTTGTTTTTATTTTCTGTCACTTTGCTTGTGTGTGTGTGTGTGTGTGTGTGTGTGTGTGTGTGTGTGTGTGTGTGTGTGTGTGTGTGTGTGTGTTAAATTCTAAATTTAGCCATCTGCCCAAATGACATAATTATCATATGTGATCGAGTCCCTTTTAAGACTTTAAAGACGATAGATTTAAAGAAGATAAATGAATAGATCTGATCGATCATTTATTCAAAATAAAGACTGTCAATATAAAGCTGGTCATTTAAGTATCTAGAAGAATTGAAAGCTTTAATAATATCAGCTTGATTATTATTCAGAGAGAGATAACAAGAAAGTTCTCTTGTACAAATATAAGGATATCCAGCCTTGGAACCCACAATAGAAAAACAACTGGTGCACGCGGGGTTTGGGTGTGGTGTGTGTGTTGGGGTGTGAGGAGGTGGGGGATGGGGGCTTTAAAAGCTTCTGCAGTTTAGACTGGGTAGTCAACGGTAGTGGATTGTGTCTGTTGTTCAGTACATGTTCTAGTTTCAGAATGATTTGGGTTACAGAAATACCATCATACCACGTTAGTTAGACAAGTTAGTTGCATCACATTATTGAAGACCGGGGTCAGGATATCCTCCTTAAATATCGGTGGGAACCTTCGCAGTCTGAAGATTTTGTTAACCAGTTCCATCTACCATTGAACAATCTCATCTGTACAGTGAATAAAGTCTTTACTCGCCAAAGGATCCGCTGACTTAATGTTCGTCTGATTTTTCATTGCTTTCCTCATTTCTTCCTCTGTAACAGGAACAATAAGTTGAGGTAAGCATCGGCAGATTTCTTCTCTGTGTATGAGATTATTGTTTACTTCGTTCTTATACTGGGTATCAAACTTAGGGTTCTCCTTTGGGGTAAAGAGATCAATGACGTGCTCACTCCAGCACGAACAAATACCTTCAGGTGATATCTGCATCCATACTGAAGTGTGAAATGACTTTCAGTGTTCTCTCTGCTCATAAGGGTTCTAAATTTATTTTCCCTAGACTTCGCTTTATTTTTTCTATTGGTCTTCCTTATGCAGGTTTTAGCTGATTTCATAGAGGCAAAGTAGCCTGTACTTCCGACTATTTGGGCAGATTTCCATTCACACCATCGTCTCTACACCCACGAACAGCAGAAAATATATCAGGGCCCCGTGTGAATGCAATTTTAATTGTTTCTTTACATTTTCAGGTTTACTTCATGTTCCTCTGTTGCAGTTCTTCTTTGTGTGTGCCTCTGTTGTTTCATATACGGCGTTTATTTTCCTCATCTCTCCTACTTTTGATGCCTCGAAAGGTCTGAGCTTCGAGATTGTGGCATTTCCTGGGGTTTTATATTTTGATATACAGCTTTCAGATGTAGGCTTCAATACTGCCTTGTCCCTTCGATGTTCCAAAGTAGTAGGTTAGCCGAATTCTTTTAATATTTTGTGTACGTTTTTCCTTTGGATGATTAAGCTAAACGGGTTGCTCTTTTCTGAACATTTTCAATTATAACTTTATCATTTTATACCCCGCCACACGATGGTGGCGGGTATTATGGTTTCATGTTGGACGTCCGTGTGTCCGTCCATCTGTCTGTCTGTTCGCCCGTCCGTCTGTCGTCCATCCGTCCGCCCGTATTTCGTTTCCGAATGATAACTTGAGTAAATAGCAATGGATTTTTGCCAAACTTGGTATATGTATTTGTCACCGGATATAGGTATAAGAGCCGGCTTTAGCAGCCCTCTACACGGACCGAATAAATATATGTTTTTACCACTATGATGAGTTAGAAGACCTCCACCTGGTTCGAACAAATATATGTTTTACCACTATGGAAGCTGAGGGCGAGGGTTGGAATCCCGTAAAGCTAGCTTAAGCTCACACCCCCACCCATCCCAAACCCCTCATTCCCCAATAATTCATTGCAGACCATTCCAATAAACGTCAAAAAAGATTGCCCTTGGAAACAAAGAACACACTACAGATTAGAAAATGGGAGTCTCGGTTTTATTGAGACTCTTCATAAGCAGTAATGAAGTTTGCAACACTGATTACGCCCTCTGACGTATACATGAGCAGAACTCCATTTTCAAATATACCACAATGGGCCCAATGACCCCAAAGGAAATGAAATATAATCTGCACTATGGTGAAGTACGGGGAGACGTTCTACCGCTGCCACACGGCACTAACACCAGCTGCAGTGTAGTAAAATAAACGTCAAAAAAGATTGCCCTTGGAAACAAAGAACACACTACAGATTAGAAAATGGGAGTCTCGGTTTTATTGAGACTTCATAAGCAGCAATGAAGTTTGCAACAATGATTACGCCCTCTAGCGTATACATGAGCAGAACTCCATTTTCAAATATACCACAATGGGCCCAATGACCCCAAAGGAAATGAAATATAATCTGCACCATAGTGAAGTACGGAGAGACGTTCTACCGCCGCCACACGGCACTAACACCAGCTGCAGTGTAGTAAAATAAACGTCAAAAAAGATTGCCCTTGGAAACAAAGGCGGTACTTTCATCGTGGTACTTTTTGTTAATTGTTATGTAGTGTTTCACTTTCTAATGTTTTTTTTTTTCTTTTAACAATTTTGTAAGTTTATTATATATTCAGTTAAGTTTGGGTAACAGAGTTCCTACCTTTTTGGGAAGAAGTTGCCAACTCTGATTGCCATTTGTTTATTTTGTGGCTACTTTATTGTATTTGTCTGTCTTTCCATTTGGTGTTGGGGGCTTGATATGAATCTGATTGTATCATTTCCTGAGTTCTCGTATTCTGCAAGATCTGGTTTGAGATTGTTAATAGGCAAATTTCGTCAATTTTTAACAGAGCTATCTGCCCATCACATCTGTATTTTCAGTACCGGACAATAATTTGAGTAAATATCAATGGATTGGCACCAAGCTTGGTATGTGCATTAACATTAGGGAGATCTGGTTTGGGATTTCTAATGGGTCAATTTTGTCAGTCAGTTTTTGACAGAGTTGTCTGCCCGCCACATGTCCGTATTTTATTTCCGGACGATAACTTGAGTAACTATCAATGGATTTTCACCAAACTTGGTACGTGCATTGATATTGAAGAGATCTGGTTTTGGATTACTAATGGGCAAATTTCGCCAATTTTATGCAGAATTATCTGCCCGCAACACGATAGAGTGGCGGGGTATTATCGTTTCACGTTTTTATTTTGTAAAGTGAAGACCATACAGAGCGGGTTGAACATTCTATGTGCGGGCGTACTAATGATTTGTAAAGATTTAAAAACATACTTTTGTCCATGAATGAAAATTTTCTAAAAGTTAACCCTAAATGTCTGTTCACACTTGCTACCTTATTTGTGATGTGTTTAGTTAATTCAGTTTATTGTCAGTAGTTACTCCCAAGTCGTTTTCGCTGCTAACGGTTTCCAGCATGAATAGTTTAAACTCCATATTTCATATGATATGTTCGTCTGTCTGAACGGATTGTGATATGGTGTTTGTGTGTGTGTTTGTTTATTGTTTTGCTTTTATTTATTACTGTAGACTAAAATTTCTGTTTGAATATTATTACCTACATAATTCTTGATTAAGATTGATTTTGTTAGAAAAATAGAATATGCCTGTTGGTTTTGCTCATATCAGCCTATAAAATTACCATGTACATTCTGACTGACCTATTTTTCTGTTTGAATAGTCATACCTATATAATTCTCAATCGACAAAATTTGGAAAAAATAATTGAATAATAAAAAAAATAATAATAACATTTTTATAAGGTTAATTTTCATAGAAAAAAAAAAACAACAGTATTTTGTCTGTTGATTTTGTCTACGTCGAGAAGCTAGTGTTTGTTTCATCAACGTCGACTGAAAGGACACAACCACTAGGACCGAGCCAGAGGACATCTACCAACGAATTGTTAAGTTTGTAGAACAGCTTTATAGCCACCGTTGAGTCAAACTGATGTACATCGGCGATATACAGGCGAGGGGAGAGTTCAGAGACGGTTTAACAAAGGGAGAATTCGATTGACAGACGGAGGTAATAAATGATCTGCTGAGGGAAAGATACGGCAGACTATTTGTGGAGTTCAAGGATGTTGTTTTGGCATCAACTGAACATACTATCAGTTTCTAGCCTTTCCTCGCACTCACCGGTTTACCTTGTAGCCATTAAAGTAAACTTAGGAGGAAAAAGTGTGCCCGATGCAGGACGAACCCGCGACCAGCTCCTGCTTGCAAGTCAGGTGCTCTACCAACTGAGCTAATCAGGCCTACAGTCCTGCCAATCACCACACTCCTCCCCCTTCTAACCTTTGAGAGCCAGGCATCAACTGCCAGGCATCAACTGGTCCGTCATCCACCAGAGTATAGCCTGTTCCTGCTCTCTGTGCTTTGGCATCAACTGAACATGCTATCAGTTTCTAGCCATTCATCGCACTCACCGGTTTACCTCGTCGCTATTATAGTAAACTAGAGGAGGAAAAGTGTGCCCGATGTAGGACTCGAACCCGCAGCCTTCCCCTTGCAAGTCAGATGCTTTACCAATTAATTGAACTAATCAGGCCTACTGTCCTGCCAATCTTACTTTACTTGTTACTTGTGTAGGAAATCCACCCAGTAGTGGGTCACCGCCTTTGGCGTAGTTATACATATGAGGGCAGGGCATATTATAACGTCTGTGCTATTATTACAGGTTTTATTATATCACTGTGCTTATTATTACATGGTTGTGTATATATACATCATGTTAATGACTGTCGTACCATGTACCATAATCCACATCCAACATCGCCTCAGAAACCGCATCCCATCTCGCCAGTAGATTAGCTGCGTCCAACGTTGTTTAATGGCGAATTAGACTAAGAATAAACACATCCAGTGTTGTCACTTAAGAAACCACGTCGAAGGATGTTAAAAGAATAGGAATCGTGTCCAGAATTAAATACAGGAGGAACCGCGTCCATCGTCCATTTGGAGACCGTGCCCATAACATGAAGAAGAATAATCGCCTCCAGCGACGGTTGTACAATGAACCACGTCCAGAGTTTGGGCGAAGAATCGCGTCCACCACCGATGTAGAATCCCCGTCCACCGACCAACCTCGGGGCGCACATAATGCTATTCAAGGAACCATCTTAAAGATTTAAGAAATCAATAACCCGCATTCGTGGACAAAAACGCGTACACTCTCATACAATCACAACAAAATAATCATTTTAATTAAAGAATCATCTATAAGTTCGCAATATTTCTAAGATAGTACATCACATAGTGAAAACGCTATTTCATTTCGTTCCGGGTCGTTTCGGCCCTGAGTTGTTTCGGCCTTAAATCGTTTCGTCCTGGGTCGTTTCGGCCTGGGTTGTTTCGGCCTGGCTCGTTTCGGCCCTGGGTCGTTTCGGCCAATTCTGGTGGGTCGTTTCGGCCTAATTTTTTCGAAGTCCCTCTAGGTAAGGTATAGTAGGTTAAACAAGAATTTGCGGGTCTAGTGGTGGTGGTTGATAATGTATAGCCGTTTTCTGTTTTCTTTGTCTAAGATATCCTATGTTATTTATCAAGCATTAAATTATCTTTCAAGAGAAAATAAGGCTTGACATTCCCTGTGAATCGGCTGTCAAACAGTCGATTCATATGAAATGTCAAGCTTTATATTAGTTTGTACTTTATTTAAATTAAACAATATGTCTCAATAAGGCTGATTCACATGTAGCATGCATTTAGCAAATTCAGCAGACGACAAACTTATGATAGTTTTGTTATTATACCTAGAAAAATTGGCTTTGACAGTTAATTGCAAATTAGTTCTTAGAAATAAAATGTCAAAGCCTAATTACAAAATTTACTTAGAAATTTTTATCCAGCATGCAAAGCATTAACGTATATTATTGTATCAAGTAATGTTGGACACACCAAGTGAAATGGTGTCTTCAGGCATATGCTGGCAATGCAGACCGGTCCGATCATATACTTGAAACCACATGTTCAACCGTCAGATGGTTATAATTATCTCATATACCCTAAGTATTTGGACAAAGTAATTTCTTTATATAATACATGATAAGCACTTTAACCCCTAAAGCACCAAGCAAAGTTTGGAGCAGACAACATTCGAAACGTTTTATTTATTTTTCTGAGAAAATAAATCGACATTTTATGCATTTTGTCTGATTGGAAGATAATTCACATGAAAGGTTAAGACTTATTTTCTTTCAAAAATAAAAAAATACATATTTCAAACTACATTTGACTGGCGCTTTACCCTAGACTCACGCTAAGATTTTTTAACCGCACAGTAATTTCTTTATAAAACATGATCAGCACTTTACCCCTTAAAGCACCCAGCAAAATTTGGAACGGGCAACAGTCGAAAAGTTTTAGTTATTTTATTATTACTTTTTTTTTTCAAAAGAAAATAAGTCTTGACATACCACAAGAAATGTTAAGACTCATTTTCTTTGAAAAAAAAAATCTATTTTAGAAAGTTGTCGATACAAACATGCCCAGTGCTTTACATATTAAAACAATTAATTTCTAGGTACTTATAGTCGGTTGGTTTGGAGTTTTATGGCCTACTGAACACTAGTAAGGTCGTGTCCTTCAGTTTTTGTAAGTCAAACGTCAAACAAACCATATTCAATTTACACGCACGAGTTTTAACACTTCAATTAATTGATTACTACCTGAATATCACTAAAGATTAAAGACTTAATTACAAATGGCTCGAGTTTTCTCACCTTGACAAGTCGATTACCAAGTATTCAACAAACATATACATGAATAATGATTGCCGCTTTTCATTAATACTTTAATCAAATAAATCAAAAATGAAAGAATATGTATGTATGTATCTATCTATCTATCTGCCTGCCCGTCCGTCCGTCCGTCCGCCCGCCCGTCCGTCCATCCATCCGTCCGTCCGTCCGTCCGTCCGTCCGTCCGTCCGTCCATCCATCCATCTATCTATCTATCTATCTATCTATCTATTTATCTATCTATCTATCTATCTATCTATCTATCTATCTATCTAATTTGATTAATTATTTACAATATTTTGAGAGGGTAGAAACACATTTAAATGTGGCATATTATAGCTATCTACTACAGTCCTACAGTCTACAATCCTCATTATTCCGTCTTTATAAACCCATTTACTTTAAGTCCGAACAATTTCTTTAATGAAGAGCGAAATATCTATCTATCTATCTATCTATCTATCTATCTATCTATCTATCTATCTATCTATCTATCTATCTATCTATCTATCTATCTATCTATCTAAAAATTTACTTTAAACCCAAAAAATCTATCCATCCATACATACATACATACATACGTACATACATCCGTCTGTCCGTATCTGTATAAACACATTTACTATTTCTATCTATCCTGGCATCATCCGTCCATCTGTCCATTTTATAAACCCATATTTATACGAGGGTCCCGCAAAAAGTTTTGTCACTGGGTTCGGATTACTTCAGTGCTACGTGTCATCAAACATATTTTTATTACAAACCTTCAAAGTAATCCCCCTTTACTGAATCACATTTTTGTAACCTTTTTACCCAGTCGCGAAAAGCAGATAAATAGTCTTCTTTTGGTATCTGTTGGAGACACTGATAAATAGCGCTGCCAAGAGAACTTCTAGACGTATACTTATTTCCAGAAAGCATTTTCTTAAGCCTTGGAAATAAAAAGAAGTCACAGGGACTCCGGTCAGGTGTATAAGGGGGTGGTTTAAAACTTTCACCTTTTCAGAAGCCAAAAAAGACTTAACAACCTCACACTTATGAGAGGAGGCGTTGTCATGTAAAAGGTGGACTCCTGACCATCCTTTGCTTGGTCGTTTCTTATTGTAAAACTCTTTCACTTTCTTCAGTACAGAATTCTTGTAGAATCGGCCAGTGGCCAGATGGACAAGGCACTTGAACGACTGGCCCACTTGAATTAAAGAAAATTGCATACAACATCTTTCTCGAACTTATGGTTCTCTTGGCAATACATGGGCGTTTTTTATCTTTTCACTTCCATTGCTTATTATCAGCCCTTCTTTGTGGCTCAAACATGTGCACCCAGGTTTCATCACCTGTTAGCAAGTTAGAAATAACCCGACTATTACAGCCTTTGTATGTTTTCGAAAGTTCCCGGGCACATTTAAGGCATTGTGGCTTTTGCTCCTCAGTGAGCAAATGAGGTACCAACCTAGCGTAAACCTTTCTCATGTCCAAACGCTTTTTTCAGAATTGTTTGCACACTGCCTTCTGATATGCCAGTACAACTAGCTATATCTTTGACAGACAATCGCGCATCCTGTTCGACCACAATCTTTACAGCAGCGATGTTAGCCTTGGTAACAGAGGTTTTAGGCCTTCCAGGACGGGTATCATCTTTAACAGAAAATTTCCCAGCTTTAAAAGCTTTAACCCACCTAAAAACTGTGCGCACTGAAATGGTCCGAGGTATATATATATATATATATATATATATATATATATATATATATATATATATATATATATATATATATATACACACACCACACAATTCATTAAACATCTGCTTTGAATCTATATTAAGCCTGATGCGGCATTTAATATAGCTACGAATTTCAGTCTTCTGGTCCATGTCCCAATGTAACAAGTAAATTGGTCAGTGTATATGCCTGCATCTATTTCAATTTGAAAAAAAACTCGGTCAGTTGGAAAGCAATTTGCACGAAATAAACGGGTATCGTTAGCTATTCAACACACTATTCAAGTGCAGTGAAGCATTTTAAAATATATCTGGGATAAAACTAAGGAAGCCTATTATTGACAGAACTTTTTGCATGACCCTCGTACGCTACCATATTGAAATTGGGCCGAAATAAGTCAGGGCCGAAACGACCCACCTACCGAGGCCGAAACGACCCACCCCCAAAATTGGCCGAAACGACCAGGCCGAAACGACCCGGAATCCTTCATTTTACACGGCAGCCCTTTTCGCCAACATGTTCAATGGTCCCTTACACACACACAAACACACACACACACACACACACACACACACACACACACACACACACAGTCCTTTTCGCATTTTAGGGTAGTCCTTTTCGTATTTTAGTGTAACCGATTATGGGTTCCGACAAACAACCGAGGTATTTCGAAAAGAAACAACACTTCCTGTTGTAATTTTCTCCGAAATTCTCAAAGAAATACCCCAAGCAATGTTATGAGATCTCGTTTTGAGAGAAACAACCCCATACCATGTCTGTAAATTCAAAGTGGGAGGTTGTGCTAGATGTAGCACTTAGAATACCACCCCTTTTTCTGATGGACAGTGTTTTAAACAAATGTTTCCTCGCATTCATTTTCCCATATGATCCAATGATGTCATGGAAACACTTCGCAGTTTGGCTGATTTTCATGAGCATTTGTAAGTAATTGATGAGTTAAGTTGATTTGCCATCATTTACCCAGGCTGATAATATCGCCCATCAGCTGTCAGTTTTAGCCTATTTGGCTATTTTTTAACGGGTCCTACTAATCACCCCATGGCACCACACGGCACTAAATTATTTCTTTGTATTTATTTATCAAATGCTGAAATTACACCAGGGTATTATTTTTATGTATCAAAATTTGTTTTTGTGATAGTTTAAGACTTACTTCAAGGGCTTCTCAAATGACGCTAAAATATAGCGAAGAGACCAACGGTATAAGTTGATATTCTATTAAAAATATGTTTAAACTTAAAAATAACATCTTATATTCAAATTTATGCATGCAAAATAAATATAGTTATTCTTACATATTCTATGCATAACACACAGGCCCTCCTGCTTTCACACCCGGGGCTTGGGAATTTAAATCAAACACAAAACTATTATTGTCCATATAAAACACATAGTTTATGGTAAATATACATATATTCTGATGCCAAGGGGTACAAAAAATTTACCAGTTTTAGACATATTTTAAATCAAACTTAAGTTATTAATATACATTCTCTGTTTATTAAGATAAAGACAAGTATTACAAAACAATTCTTGTCCTTCTAAAAATACATATTTTTATGTTAGATATACATGTAGTTTGATGCCATGGGGTACAAATAATTACGAGAGTTTTAAACATAATATTTTAAATCAAACACGAGTCATCAATATAAATCTCTGTTTATTAAGATCTTGACAAGTATAACAAAATTGTTCTTTTCCATCTAAAACATGTATTTTGTGGTAAAAAAAAATGTATACATTTTGATGCCATGGGGTGATTAGTATGACCGAGTTTTGACTAATTCTTATCCCCCGAACTTCATATCATTTGGTGCATTTAGCTATCTGTGCAGTGGTGCTTTTGTGAGCCTTCAGGAACCATTGTTTGTCGCCGATTACTAAAACCCAGAACAGCGGAACACTTAAATATTTATTTATTTTATTTCATTTTTTTTAATAATGACACCCTAAAATAACACTACAGTTGTGTAGCCTAAAGGCGCATCTGCCAATGCTGCTCACTCAAATATTTTCTCAAAAAAAATCCCAAAGTATCATTTTGTGGGCGTATGTGATGAAACATATCAAAAGGTACATGGCCATTACAATTTGCATGGGGAATGAGGAGTTTATTTCAAAATAATGAGGAAAATGTTGTTTTCACTAAAACTAAAGGACCCTTTTCCCTGAATGTGAAATTTAAAAGGTGGTTTTGTCAGTGTGAACAATGAAAATGGCACAAATATATTCTGAATTGATTAGTGATCATAGAAATGCATCTTTAATTTAAAAAAATTCTTTATGTCTAAAGCAACAGGCAAAATTCTAACAGGTGCGCGACATTGGAAGACATTTTTTATGACACACAAACAAGGGGGTGATGAAGTTGAGGGATTATTATCTGCTAAATTTGAAGAAGAAATTAAATGAAAATAAACTTGTTTTATTTATAATAAATTATTCTTGGTTCTAGTACATTTAAAAATTAAAACTGGTCTAGCGAACATTTTAATTCAGCTCAAATCCTTGGGTGCGCTGAATAAGCCGACAGCAGTGTAAGTATTGATATTTCCAAGAAAAATACTTTACATTTAACTTCCGACAGATTTACATTTTACTTCCGACTGATTTTGCGTTTAATTGCGGTTCTGTTGATAACAATAGTGTTCCATCAAGTTGCCTATTGACGGATATTCCGGATGTTACATATGAATGTTCCATAACTTACCAAAAGTTCCGTAAACCACAGATACTATTAATGGAACGGCTCCAAAGTAATTAAAGATTAATAATAAACATGTTTTGATACATCTGAAGAGTGTTCCATACTTCCGAATTTCAGGAAAATGCAACAACTTAATATAGAATACTGTTACGGATTTTAGTATATATGTTCCATCCAGGAGACCTATGTTCCGTATTTTACTTTTAGCATACTAACTCCATACCATAGATGAATAAAGGTGTTTGATACATCTGAAGAGTGTTCCGTATTTCTGAAAACTGCAACAACTTACCATAAAATACTATTCCGGACTTAAGTGAATATATTCCGTCCAGGAGGCTTGTGTTACATATTTTAGACATAAAATAAAAGAAAATACGACAATATCTGTATTCTACAGTGTACTATTATTTTATTTGCTTCTGCATGTGTAGCAAATAAATAAAGTAGACTCATTACTGGAACTGCATGCTTACGCATTCTGGGTGGAACTCATTGTTACACACATCACATTTATATATAGTGTTCCAGTATCTGGCTTCATGCAGTACAGTATAGTGGCACTTCAGTTATTTTTTTTATTTTTACCTGTCACCTTCTCGACTTAATGCCTGGCTTCATGCAGATACAGTATAGCTGCACTTCAGCAATTTTTTTTATTTTTGCCTGTCGCCTTCTCGACTTATATTTCATATTGTGAGTTGGAAATGGACATAACTTTTTATTCTCTAGACATGACATTAAATGTGGCCTTATTATTATTATTGACTTCTTGAGAAGGGTATGTTGCATTTTCTATGGCAAAGAGGCCACAGTCATAACTTTCTTTGAATCTGTATGTCTGCAAATTTTACTTTCAGTATATTGCTATTTGTTTCAACCAGGCTTGAAATCAAAATCTGCTCTTAGAAGGGAAGATCTTCAAAGGCGGGTTATACATCATTACTTCATCATGCACGCAGTTGATATTGCTCAGCGTGACCCAGTGTGTCGAGCCAGCTTGTTTTGATCGATTAAAAATCTGGACAAATAAGTTGGAATGCCTTTTGAACCCTCCATCATATGCCAAACAAGAAGGTTCAAAACCTTCTAACTCTGGAAACTGCCACTGCAATAATCTCATTGCACTGTCAGTGATCAGATCATTTAGCCAACCCTTTGTTTTTGTTACTTGGCTACACAACATTGTCGTATCTGACGTTACGTTATTGACGTTCCGTATTTTAGTATGTGTTCTGCTAATTAGAATATTTCCGTCCATTCCAGGTGTTCCGACTGTTCCACGTTATAGTAACCACTTTGTTTGCCTGATGATATTTAGGTTGTCATTCCCACTGCACTCCACAGATTGGTTAGCATCGATGGACTTGCGATGCCTTTGAAAATTCATGTGTTTTTATTGAGAGAATGTTAAGTTGCTAATGTGATGAAATTTTAGTATGAGTGTACATTTATAGACTTCTAACAGGGATGTTACACATGAATATACAGTAATATTTAAAACAAAACAAAACAAAACAAAAAAAAAACAAACTGTAATTAGTGATGTTTCTGTATTAGCAAATTTATGAGCACTGTTGTAAAAAAATGGTGAAAAATGACAATTTTGTAGTTCTTTGCAAAATTATGCCCTGTTATATCATTACCTTACATAACAGCTATGAAAAAAGCAAGATGACAATTTTGTAGTTTTTTGCAAAATTATACCCTATTGTATCATTACCTTACATAACAGCTATGAAAAAGCAAGATATATCCATGAAAAAATATAGTAGAAACATTTTGGCTTCCATGACTTTTCCTACTCAAATCTGGGGCTTGTTTCCGTGATTTTTCTCCCTAGAAACAGTGCACCAGAAGCGTATTTTTTGGGTACTCACTGGAATTACATACATGCCACAAGCTCACTTTGACAATCTGTGAGATCTGTGAAAAATTTAAGTGAGATTTCACAAAAATCTCTGAGATTTTTTCACAAGGCCATATTCCATCAACCAGTTTATCCCTTTTTGTTCTTCAGTTCGACCAAACAAAAACTGGAAAAGGCGAGGCAATAGTCTGCCCATCTTCAGAGGCCAGATCACTGGCATGTGACCCTATCCCATTCAGGATGAGTAGTTTGTAGTCTTTAATTGACCCAGACATCATGTATAATTGACCAGTCGGCCTTTGAACACCTTTTTAATCACTTATTCTCCATTGTTTATTAGCTAATTAACAACTGTTAGTTTAATCATATTTATTACAATTTGTAGTGCAAGAGGTCAGGCCACAAATTCTCACAACATTACACTTTCATGGTGTCTATTGGAGAAACAACTGTTTCTCCAACAGACACCAATAAAGGTCATTTGGATACCTTTGCCTCTATCTGTACTTGTTATCAGGTTTTGTTTCATGCTTAGCAATAGACAAAGTCCACTCTGGGTACCAGTAGCGATAAAACAATTTTACCACAAAAAAGATGCCTTCAGAATGGTTAGTATAGGATTTTTCTGTTACATGAGTTTTGCCCCTCACAGCATGAAACCTTGAGCAACGTCAGATTTACATGATATTTTTTCTCATGGCGTGAGATTTGGCATGTATAGAATTGCTTTAACAACAAATCCCCTCAGTGCTTCAAGATGGATTGCATAGGCCATAACTCCAGATAAGACCATTGCAACTGAAAAGTATTGATAGTTTTCTTATTTTTCATTGAAAATGTATGTTTTGGCAACTTGTGGGTACTCATTAGAAGCATTTCACCAAGGCACTTTCGAGTTCCCAGGACATACTTTTTCATGGAGAAATAAGAAAAATATCTTTTGGATACCCCTTCTCATCTAGAGCTATGTGGTTTGGTGCAAAAATAAAACAAATATGTCTTTTGAATATTCCTTTTATCTTGAGTTACCATTTTTGTTTTTCTTTTCAGTTTTTCTCTTTGGTTTGTTGATGTTCTTCATGTCTGTACGTCAGCTGCTGGAGATTTACAGTTACTTAATTAACATTTTGTCACTCTCCATGTCCTACTGGTGGAATTACAGCTTTGTTAGCAAGGTATATATTCCAAACATTAGACACAGTTCTTGTTAGGGCACTTTTTCAGCCCAAAACAATCTATATTTTCTCATTTATCCATAAGAAAATGGAATTATGGGTCTTCATTAGAAGTGCCTCCCAAAGGTGCTTTTAATGAGTATCCACAACATATGTTTTTATGTATAAATAAGAAAAAAATATTTATCTGGATAGTCTCTTATCAAGAGCTATATATATCCAAGGATTTGTAATAGAATAGTATCCCAAATGCATATCCAGTCTAGCGGACCAGATGTGCATTAGTATCAAAATAATACCAGTTTCCATTGAGGTTAGAATACCATCATGATGTGCCGTCTCAAATTCAGCCTCCCTGAAAGCAAATGTGAATTTAGAAGTCTAATCAAATTTAAGTTTATTAACCCTTGTCCTGCTGAACCCAGATATACCCTGCCTTTGCAAACAGTGTAGATCCAGATCAGTTGGCTTCTGAAGAAACCAACTGATCTGCATCTGCACTGTTTGTCATCAAATGAATTTATAGCAACAATCGGAATCAAGTAATCTGATTGGCTGAAAATTAGAAGTGGACATGGTATCTTAATTTATTCAGCAGGACAAGGGTTAATGTGATACTCCACCATGTTCCGCCCATGGACTTTCCACGTGACTTTTCAAACCTTCATGTCATGTGAATCCAGGTGAATCGAAAAGTACAGGTACTCATTTACTGTACAAATAACCTAGATTCTGGAAGGCATTTTTCTCAATGCAGTTGGATCAGGTATTATTTGCTGACAGAAAACATGATGCATGAGAGCCAGTTGTGACTAATGTTTTTATCAAACTTTTTATCTTTTGCCTACTGTCTTTGTGTCTGGCATCCACCATCTAGCACAAAAATGCTTATATTTGGATGTTAAATGTTTACTAATAATGGTGAACCATTATAATTCTGCCATGCCGCCTTAGGGTGCCTTCACTATTCATTGTGTGTGTGTGTGTGTGTGTGTGTGTGTACGTGTGTGCGTGCGTGCATGTGTATGTGTGTGTTTAAGAAGAGTGATGGCGCAGGTCAGACTTGCCTTAGTGTGCAACCATGACTTTTGTGCATTACATGCTCGTTTGAACTTTACTGCAAGGAGGAACTTGGTATTATGTGGAGTTTCAAGCCATCATAGTACTCCAAAATTGAAGTTAATTGATAAGCTGAATTACAGTCGACTCTCGTTATCTCGAATTCCAAGGGACTCACTGAAACACTTCGAGATATCCGTACCTCGACATATCAGAGTTGAGAGAGTGAGAAAAACAATTAAAAATTGAACAAACATATTCAACAAATGGATATGTAATTTGACTCCTGGTTAGAAATATATATATAAAATAATGTGGAAAATAGGAGAAATTGCTCCTCCTCTTTTCCACATTATTTTGTTACCCGTTGTCATAGTTTCATGTTAAAACAGGGACCAGATTTTCACTTCGAGATAAGCGGTAATTCGAAATAAGCGAGTTCGAGATAACGAGGTTCGACTGTATATTGCAAATATTGGATATATTATGTTCACTATATTTACCCTAAGTATTTGGATACCTCAACACCTTACCATACTTGTTCTAAAATTTTAACAAGTATATTTTTCTACCCGATGTTGTGTCAAAAAATTGCTGGATGAGTGGCAAACAGTGTAGACCCTGATGAGATGCTGCATTCTGTGGTATCTCATCTGGGTCTGCAATGTTTGCTCAGGCCTGTCTGTCCGAATACATACGGTAAATATGGTATATCATGTGTAAGATTTAAGCAGCACACAGGTAAGTCTGCTTTTCCATGATAGTTTTGTTTTTTGTTATTGTCCAAGAGCTTCGGAATGCACAGTCTCTTGATTCAGTGTTATACCGTCACTTTGGAACTCAAATTTGTATTGAAAAAAGCTTGTGTGCTCACTATCTCTTGAACCAATGGCTAGAATTTGATCAAAATTGGTTCTCATTATGCTACTTGGGTGAACTACAAATCCTGCAAATCGAATGTTATTCATCCATTTTACCGGCCTCGCTGGCTCAGTTGGATGCGCCGTCCTACTGGAGACCAGGAGGTCACGGGTTCAACCCCCGCCGAGTTCGGCAACATTCTTTCGTGGAGATTGATCATGAAATATTTTCTACGGTCATTCTCTCCCTTACCCTGATTCAAGAAGGGCAGTTGTCAGTTTCTGGTGAAAGAATGTGCACAATACTGGTTAACCGCTTAGAGGACTAAGCCTGCCCAGTAAACGTGTGGTTAGGTTAACTGACCACGCTCGACATGACCCCAATGGGTTGACTGGGCTGTAAAACCTCAACACAAACAAATATTCATCCATTTTTAACAATAAATTGTCTTAAGGCAGTTTTCTTTACTGTGTAGTTTTCATTACTGGTCATTCTTTGAATTATAGATTTTAGTTACAGTATAATACTGACAGATGGCCCCGGGTGGAGCCACTCCTTCCGCAGAATTCTTATTTCTGAAAAAAAAAAAAGTGCAGATCTAGTCATTATTATGATCCAATGATGATGCAACCACATAATACTAATCAGTATAGGTCTAGGTAAAGGGAGTGTGCAGAGAAACATTTTTTTTTTTTATTGCACCAAAACATGCCTTGTGTGTACTCATGGGAATTACCTCTCTGAGATGATCCCAATGACTATTCCACAAAATATGCCACAAACCCTTATGATACTGTTTCTTGGGTCCAATGCAAAAAAAACAAAACAAAAAAAACCCACAAAAAAAATATAGCAAAACATATTAACTGAACAGCCATATTCTACCCAAACAATAATGTATAGTTTATACATAAAAAGGCCAATAAATGATTATAATATATCTATACATTTTTTCGGTTCAGCTTTAAGCCGTGTTACATCATGAACTAAAGTTTAACCCTTAAAGTGCTAATCACAACTGCAGCAGGTGACATTTTGATTTCCTTTAATTTTTTTCAAAGAAAATAAGGCTTGACATTTCATGTGAATCATCTGCCTAGCAGATGATTCACATGAAATGTCAAGTCTTATTTTCTCTGAAAAAAAAAAAAATAGAATGTCGTCTCTGCAATTTTGCTTAGTGCTTTAAAGAGTATCCTGTGGTCGTGTACATTTGTATACAGTTGACTCGTTATCTTGATTTCCAAGGGACTCTCTGAAATACTTCAAGATAACCGTACCTCGACATATCAGATTAGCAGAATTGAGGAAAAATAATTCAAACAACCACATTTAACAAATATATATATATGTGTAATTGGACTCTTGAAGTTATATATTGAAAATATTGTGGAAAAGAGGAGAAATTGCTCCTTAGGAGCAATTTCTCCTTTTTTCCACAATATTTTTTTACATGTTGTTAGATTTTCATGTTTAGGCAGGGACCAGATTTCCACTTCGAGATAAGCGAGATCGAGATAACGAGAATCAACTGTATGTGCAAAAACTAACAGACTTATCCAGAATCATGGCTTCACTTATAACTATACCTGCATCTATGGATCAGACTGCATTTTGAGTAGGCTGATCTGGACCATCACTGTGAATTTATAGGAAGAAGTTCATTTCTTCTGGCATGGCTCATTAGTGAACACGATAAGCCCAATCAGCTCATAGGGCTTTCACTTTTTGTGTGTAAAATCCTGATTTACATTCCATGTACTGTATTTACCCTAAATATTTGGACAGCTTGATATCTTAACATACCATATTTACCCTAAGTATTCCGACACCTCAACTCCTTACCGTATTTGTTTTAAAATTTGAACAAGTATAATTTACTACACAATGTAGTAAAAATTGTTGGATGTGTGGCAAACAGTGTGGACGCTGATGAGCTGCTGCATTCTTCGGCATCCCATCTGGGCCTACACTGTTTGCTCAGGCCTGTCTGTGGGAATATATACAGTAACAGTGTGGGGAATCCATGTGTCCAAATGACTAGGTGCACAGAATTTGTTACTGTTTTTAGCTCCGCATCAGGTAGGATTTTTTAGAATATCTCGATTTATACCTGATGAAATTTGTTCAAATAAAGCACAGAGTTCACGGAAAATCAAGCGCTTTCTTGTGGTGTAAGCACTATTCTACAATCTGGTCTAATTCTCGAGAACATTCGGAGAATGTTTTTCATCAAAATTCATGTATATTGTCCCGGTAGCTGAGATAGACAGTAGAAACATTCTTTGAATGTTCTCGAGAATTAGACCAGATTGCAGAATAGGGCTTACACCACCAGAAAGAGCTTGATTTTCTGTGTATGCGCTTTATTTGAACAAATTCCATTTGGCATGAATAGAGATATCATCAAAAAATCCTACTTTATGTGGAGCTAAAAATAGTAAACTCCGTGTACCTAGTCATTTGGATTCCTCACACTGAGTAAATACAGTAGCTTTAGATAAGGTGCTTTTTTTTTTCAGCTGAAAAAAAAAACAACAACAACAAAAAACAAAAAGCAACAACTGATATTTTTCTTATTTCTCCACGAAAATGTATGTTGTGATACTCGTAAGACTCGTTAGAAGTGCCTGGCTAAGGTGTTTCTAATAAGTACCAACAGCATATGTTTTCATTGAGAAATAAGAAAAATATGTGGATACCGCATTTTATCAGGAGCTATGCCATAACATACTTTTCCTACATTTTAAACAAGTCCATTGGACAACCTGTTGATGTGTCTTAACCCTTGTCCTGCTGAACCCAGATATACATGTGCCCTGTCTTTGCAAACAGTGTAGATACAGATCAGTTGGCTTCTGAAGAAGCCAACTGATCTGGATCTGCACTGTTTGTCATTCAGTATGTGAATTTATATCAACAACCTGGATCAAGTAATCTGATTGGCTGAAAATTGGAAGTGGGCGTGGCATCTAAATTTATTCAGCATGACAAGGGTTAAAACTGCTGGATGAGTAGCAAAGAGTGAAGACCCTTATCAGACACTATGTTGTGGAGTGTCTGATCTGGATCTACACTGTTTGCTTGGGCTTGTCTATCCCAGTAATTAGGGAAAATAAGATAAAAATATTGTTTTATATATTTTAGATGAACAATGAAGAATCTACTGACCTGTATGCACCAGAACAGAAGACCTTATTACAGGCTCTCAACATGAACAATTCAGAGGTTTATTCCAATTTCTTGGCTCAGTTCATCTTTGCCTGGACATTCTATATTGTGTGGGCACTACGCCAGTCCAGTGAAGAGTATGGCAATTTCTTGAAGAGTGCAATCCAGACAGGAATACATTTTTCCTTCATATCACCAATCATGATCCGTGGCTTTATGAAAGACTCATATTTCTGCTACTGGACCCCTCTTCTGGCAGTGGTGTATCCCATGGCACAAATCTCTCATGATTTTTTCACCTCTTTGAAAACATTGTTTTTTGTCTGTCGAAGAACATTTGCTATCATAAAAATTACTATAAGTGCCATTGGACTGCAGGCTTTTATTGAAGATCAGTGGAATAGACTTCATGTCCCTCAGGTTTTAAGAATTTTCTGTCTTGTAAGAGTTCTGTATCAGATATCATGTTATGTAAGCTTACCTTGGCAGGAGCGTCCTCCACAGCTCAATACTACTGAGGATTATAGTAGTGAAAATATAACACTTATAGCTCAAAACCTACTTGTTAGAAGCTGTGAAACAGTCATAGCACTGCTTGGGACAACCAGTATTATATCTTATATAGCTCATTATGTAGGCCTTTTTATGGCTGCTTGTATAGGTTCAAACACTGAAGAAGATAGAAATATGGGGACAGTTTCAGCGATTTTGTTTTTTATTTTAGCCTTACAGACAGGCCTTACTGGATTAGATGCTGATAAAAGACTTATACGATTGTTCCGAAATTTTGCTCTTCTTTCCACTGCAATTTTACATTTTGTTCATAGCATGGTAAATCCTGTTCTTCTGACATTAAGTGCTTCTAGGAATGTTTCATTTCAAAAACATGCTCGTGCATTAGGTATGTGCTCATTTCTTATTGTGTTTCCAACATGTCTTGTTTATTATTTATGGAGTCACCATAGTGCCAGTCCATGGTTGCTTGCAGTAACAGCTTTTAGCATAGAAGTGATAATGAAAGTGCTTGTGTCTCTGACTGTGTATTTATTATTTATTATAGACGCATATCGGGACTCCTTCTGGGAAGGTCTAGATGATTATGTATATTATGTACAGTCAACTGGAAATACTATAGAATTTATATTTGGAATTTTCTTATTTTGTAATGGCGGATGGATAATGGTGTTTGAATCGGGCGGTGCAATAAGGGCAATAATGATGTGCATCCATGCATATTTTAATATTTTTGTTCAAGCAAAGGAAGGCTGGAAAGTGTTCATGAAACGAAGGACAGCAGTTAATAAAATCAATTTGTTAAAAGAAGCTACTGTAGAAGAGTTGGAAGCTTTAAATGATGTTTGTGCTATATGTTACCAGGAACTAAAGACAGCACGGGTTACCCGCTGTAATCATTTCTTTCACAGTGTGTGTTTACGGAAGTGGTTGTATGTTCAAGACAATTGTCCCCTGTGTCACAAAGTGATATACAAAAGTCAGGAGAATGGGACAGCAGCACAGTCTGAGGCAAATATGGATGCAGCAAATCAGAATATTGTTGAAGAAAATCTACCCAACAATGTACAGCGAAGAGATAGAAATCTTCAAAATAATTTACCTAGATTCCAAGACTGAATGAAAGTTTCAGGAATAGTTATTCTTTGGAAATAAAAAAAATGTTATTTTCCTGATTTATACACAAAATTTTAGATTCTGATCATAGCTGCAGATATGAGGTATTTCTAAATAAATATTTTTTCTTGTATCTCTGCAAAAAACATATTTGTTGTGAATACTCATTAGGAGTGCCTTGGAGGAGGGGGTGGGGAAGTGGGACTTCTAATGATCACCCACAACATACAATTTTTGTGGAGTAATAAGGAAAAAAAATACTTCTTGGTTTATGCTTTACCACTTTCTGTGCAATTAAGCAGATGATAGATTGATTATATTTATCTTATTTTTTTCCAGAAGTGAGTCTTTTACATTTCATGCAAGTTGTCACCTTAGGAGACAATTTGCATGACATTTAAAAGCCTATTTTCTGGGAAAAGTAAGAAAAATATTTAAAAATATTGTTTGCTGAAAATTTTACCCAGCATACTAAGGATTAAAAATGCTTTACTTGGAGCTATGCTGGAATTTCATTAGCATCTCTGATTTATTCTGATAATATTTATGTCCCCAACCATAGGGGGGACATATTGTTTTTAGTGCGGATCCTGTCGGTGTCGGCATAGCCTCTTGTCTGCACTCTATCTCCTTAATGAATGGATGGATTTTGGCCAAACTTACACAAATTTATTATTGGGTGGGGGAAAAATGCTGTTCAGATTTTGATGACCTTGACCCCATTTTCAAGGTCACAAGAGGACTTAGATTGTTGGAAAAAGCTGGAAAATTGCTTGTCCGCACCATATCTCCTGAAGGAACAAACGTCTTTTGACCATACCTGCACATCTAGATTGCTAAGATATGTAAAAGAACTGATTAGATTTTGGTGACCTTGACTCCATTTTCAAGGTCACATGATGGCTTAGATGGTTGGAAAATTGCTTGTCCGCACCCTATCTCCTGAATGAATGGATGGATTTTCACCTAACTTCTATATTGATGAGACATGGATAAGAACTTTGATTAGATTTTGGTGACCTTGACCCCATTTTCAAGGTCACAGGAGGGCTCAGATTATTGGAAAATGGCTTATCTGCACTCTATCTCATGAAGGAATGGATGGATTTTGACCAAACTTGCACAACTATATTGGTGTGACATGCAAAACAAATTAGATTTTGGTGACATTGACCCCCATTTTCAAGGTCACACAAGGGCTCAGATTGTTGGAAAATGGCTTGTCTGCACTCTATCTCATGAAGGAATGGATGAATTTTGACCAAACTTGCACAACTGTATTGTTGTGACATGAAAAAGAACTGATTAGATTTTGGTGACCTTGACCCCATTTTCAAGGTCACAGGAGGGCTCAGGTTGTTGGAAAATGGCTTTTCTGCACACTATCTCCAGAATGAATGGATGGTTTTGACCAAACTTGTACAGCTATATTATTGAGACAGGAACAAGAACTGATTAGATTTTGGTGACCTTGACCCCATTAGATTTTGGTGACCTTGACCCCATTTTCAAGGTCACACGAGGGCTTAGATTTTGGAAAATGGCCCCCATCGACACACACAAAAAAAAGATAAATTATAGATACAACCTTTTTCAACGATAGGTCTGTCTGATAGGTGGGAGACATACATTTTCCTCCGAAAACACTGTTCTAGTTTACATGTGTACTTGCCTGTGGAAATAACACTGCTCCAGAGAAGCTTTTTTTAGGTGGAGAGGGGTCAGAGGGCAGGGTGTACAGAAAAAAGTATTGATAGCTCTCTTTTTTTTCCATAAAACATGTTGTAGGTTTTGTATTTGAATTGCTTCAATGAGACAATTCAAAAGAATTTCCACAACATTTTCATGGGAAATTTGAAAAAAATGTTCGAAGAAAATATAGCGTGAGGTTTTATATTAAAAGAATTGCCTTATTCACTCAGTTCTCATGAGAACTAAGAAAATTATTGATTAACCCTGATCTGGCTGAACTTTTGCAAACAGTGTAGATCCAAATCAGTTGGCTTCTGAATAAGCCAACCAATCTGGATCTGTACTGTTTGTCATTAAGTATGTGAATTTGTACCAGCAACCTGGATCAAGAAATCTGATTGGCTAACATTCAGAAGCATCTTAATTTATACAGCTTGACATGGGTTAATGAAACTGTATTCATCAGAATAATATTGTTATCTGTAACAGTGAATACCATATTTACCCTAAGTATTCAGGCACCTTAATTCTTTACCATACTTATCCTGCAATTTGAGCATCCATTTGATTGCAAGTTGGTTCCTAAAAATTGCTGGATGAGGGGCAAACAGTGTGGACCCTGATAGATGCAGCATGTTGCAGTATCGGATCAGGGTTTGCACTGTTTGCTCAGGCCTGTCTGTCTGAATATTTAGGGATAATAGGAACATTCATAAAGGCATACATTCAGGGAATTTAGTAGAATTGACATCCTAGAATGTATGTTTTAAAGGAAGAACAAAGCTCCTGATAAAAGGGGGTATCCACATAAATTTTTTCTTATTTCTCCACAAAAGCATATGTTGTAGGTACTCAACAGAAGCACCCATATGAGGCACTTCCAATGAGTACCCATAATATATGTTTTTATTGAGAATTAAGAAAAAAAGTCTGGGCCCATTTGTTCAAAGCATGGTTAGCTTAACGAGTTCATTAAAGGTCATTTCGTAAACTGTTTTAGCAGATTCAGTATATAATATTATGATATTTTTTGCTGAAAAAATGTGAGTAACTTTTGCACTGCAAAAGCTACTCACATTTTTTCAGCAAAAAATTTCAGCATATTTGCGTATCACTCGATGTAAATTTTAACGAATCGTTAACTAACGAGGTCGTTAGCTTTGAACAACTGGGCCCTGTACTTTTCAGTTGAAAAAAAATATCTTATCTGGCGCTGTGGAAAAATGAGAAAAGCATTCCTCTGAATAATTATCAGTATCTGGAGCACTTAGAACTGATAGGATTGTTATAGTCATTGTTGTTATTGCTAAATAGTTTAAATCTGTTAAAGTTGATTATTTTGCTATAGATTTTTCAGTAGACAATGGAGGACTTTGTGAAGGAAGAGTATATGTGATAATTCTAGGCTAATTTTCTCCAGTTCTTCTTAGAAACATATGTTGTGGGCACTCATTAGAAGTGCCTCACTGAGATGCTTCTAATGAGTACCCACAACATATGTTTTTATCGAGAAATTAGAAAATTTATCCCAAAATTATCACCAAAATACTCCTCCTTAACAAGTACTCTGGGACAAATAGGTGGATTATAAGATTAGTGTTCATGCACTAATATTATGGAGTTTCTGGTGAGGAAATTTTTCATATTCTGCTCTCTACCAAATGGAAAATGTGGATGCCTTGCATATTGTCAAATAAATCTGTTGTACTGTCGGATTGTATGATCCATGTTGATATATTATTATTACCTGAGCAAAGTTGAAAGTTAAAAATTGTTATCATTCAATGTTTTATTGTGATAATTATCAAAATGGTACATTTTGTCTTGCAGCTGGATTGCATTTCAAAAAGTTTATGATTTTATGCAGCTCCATGCATAGCTCTTGATAAGGAGCTTTTTTCATCCAAAAAGTATCAACATTTTTCTTATTTCTCAACCAAAACATATGTTGTGGGTACTCATTAGAAGCACCTCTCTGAGGTGCTTCTAATGAGTACCCACAACATATGTTTTGGTAGAGAAATAAGAAAACTATTTACCTGATACCCACTCTTATCTAGATCTCTGACTATATATCTGTACTCTGCTGCATGCAAATCTGTTCAGTTTTGAGCAAAGTGGAAAAAGTCTGTCATAGCTCCAGATAAGAGGGGGCATCCATAAAGTATTTTTCATGTTCCATGAAAACATATGTTGTGGGTACTCATTGGCAGCGCCTCATTGTTTTAATGGAGAATTGGAGAAAATTATCCCAGAATTATCACTAAATACTTAACCTTAACCCTTGTCCTGCTGAACCCGGATATGCAAACAGTGTAGAAGCCAACTGATCTGGATCTGCACTGTTTGCGATTAAGAATATGAATTTATAGCAACTATTCGGATCAAGCAATCTGATTGGCTGAAAATTAGAAGTAGGCGTGACAAGGGTTAACAAGTCTTCTGTTTAAAAAAATACTGAAAATTAGAAGTAGGCATGACAAGGGTTAACAAGTCTTCTGTTTAAAAAAATACCTGGAGCTATGGTCTGTTATTTGTCTTGTCTGAAACTCTGCAAAAGTATGGCATGAACCTTATCATGAAGATCATTTGATTCCCCACTATGGTTTTCAAATGTGATAACTTATGGTTAATATCCTAGATTTTGAATACTTGGGCCCAGTTGTTCAAAGCATCGTTAGCTGCCGGCCTCGGTGGCTCAGTTGGATGCCCCGTCCGACTGGAGACCAGGAGGTCGCGGGTTCAACCCCCGCCGAGGTCGGCAACATTCTTTCGTGGAGATTGATCATGAAATATTTTCTACGGTCATTCTCTCCCTTCCGCTGATTCAAGAAGGGCAGTTGTCAGTTTCTGGCGAAAGAATGTGCACAATACTGGTTAACCGCTTAGAGGACTAAGCCTGCCCAGTAAACGTGTGGTTAGGTAAACTGACCGCGCTCGACATGACCCCATTGGGTTGACTGGACCGTAAAACCTCAACACAAACAAAGCGTTGTTAGCTTAACGAGCTCGTTAAGGGTCATTTCGTTAACTGTTTTAGTGGATTCAATATACAATATTCTGATATTTTTTGCTGAAAAAATGTGAGTAGCTTTTGCACTGCAAAAGCTACTCACATTTTGTCAGCAAAAAATTTCAGCATATTTGCGTATCACTCAATTTAAATTTTAACGAATCATTAACTAACGACGTCGTTAGCTTTGAACAACTGGGCCTTGATTTTTAACTTGAAGTGTGCTTGGAAAAACTGACCTATATATATATATATATATATATATATATATATATATATATATATATATATATATACATATATATACATATATGAACATATGCAGAACAGGCTGCACATTAGCATGTACATGGTCTGATGAGCATCTAAATGCTTCACTTGAATGGTACCGTATGATAATGAATTAATGTGTCTGAATAGTTAAAATAAATGTGGTATGTCCAAAAAAAACTTTCTCATGGTAGAGCAGGTATTTCATTCTTTTTTCCCAGGTAGACCATTACCAAAACTTCTTTTTCCCCACCTTGCCAATTTTCTTTTCTTTTTAAGGATAGTATAATGCCATGTTGTTGTTGTTTTTATGTCTTCACTCCAGTCTTCATGTTACCAGACATATTTTTTCCTACTTCAGTCGTAAAGAGTAGCAACAAATTCATGTTCTATGTGGTGAGATTACGAACATGTTAGTGAAATGCTACTATGAAGTTTGTATGGTTTTTATATGCTTATGAAATTCATAGACTTATGATGGTTAGTGAAATGGGTCCCTAGTTTCTTATTTATTTGATTTTCTTTCCATAATTCTAACATTGAAGTTTTGTGTCACAGTTTTCTGACTTTTCACATTTTGTATAGGTAGAATTGCTCCAGATAAAGTGTGATTTCTTTTTCAATCAAAAACTGTTGATTGTTATATATTCGTGGTTGGTTACGCATTAGATCTATATAAATAATAACAAAACTTTCAGTTGTAATGCATAACCACCCATTTTCGACCCTTTCCAAGGTGATTTCTGGACAATGCTGCTGCATTGACAACCAAAATATCCATAACACAAATAACCGTATGTGTCTATTGTGTGTGCGTGATGATATGCTGAACTTCTAGCAAAGCACAAAATTAAATAAAGGACAATGAACATCACAAATTTCCATGTGTTTTCTATGGCTTTCTGTACACCTTCAGCATGCAAAAAGTAATTCAGCTAATATGCATAAAGTAGGTGGTCTGAGATTTACTCAACAGACACAGATATCAATGGGCTGTTGAATTTAATTACCCACTTTTTAAATAGTTTCTTCAAAACATTTATATCGCTCATGAAACACAGAAAATGCAAAGATTGTTTACCTTTTTTGAGTCATCAAATTCCTAAGAGGGTGTCACTCTAATTGTTTCATGTTCTTAACTGATGGTTACACTTTCTTTCATTTGGTAGGCGTGATATATAATCTACAAAACTGGCAGTAGTTGGGGCATTCATACCCTTTAGGGATCATCTTGTCACCAAGTGGAGAAAGGCATATAGTTTTACCCGTCGTCATATGTATGTCCATGTATATGTCCGTCTGTCACATTTAATAGTACTGTTCACTTTATAGTACTGTTCCTGTCTCCTTATCTGCATTTTGTAGAAGAAACTTTGAGCATGCCAGCCATTGTAAGAAGGCCAAAACCCTGCATTTAATTAAAAAAGAAACTTTTAGCAACTCCGACACTGCATAAACAGGTATTTATTTTAACTAATCTTTTTTGGGAAACCCCCAAAGCGGTAACTGGCAAACAGCAGAGACCCAGATCAGATGCCTTAGACTCACTTTTCTCTTGTTTCATTCTGTATATGCCATTGGCTTTTCTGTTTTGAGTTTAGCTTTTATTGCTTTTTTGAGGTCCTTCTCAGTTGTAGGCTGAGCAGACCTGGGGGCGATTACATTTAAATGTAATCAGTTACAATTACAATTACTTTTGAATTTCATGATTACAGATTACAATTACTTTTGAAGTGAATGTAATCGATTACAGTTACAATTACTTTACAAAAGTGATCATGATTACTTTATGATTACTTATGATTACTTTCCCTGGGTAACCTTATTTTGTGTTGGAGAATATATAGCTGTGCATGTATTTTCTCTGCATGACTTACAGAGGAATGACTATGAATGAAAAGAAATATGTAATAACAAGTGATTTAAGTTTTGCAATATTCATTTCTTCAAGTAGCTGTTATACTTACTGTCCAACTAATAAACATTCCTTTTCAGCAAAATGACTGATACTTATCTTTATGGTTATGCCTACATAGTATATTATCACATGAAACCATACTGACAGCAATGAGAGATAAAACTTTTTGCATACAGACATGCTCTGTCCAGTGTTTAAAATTTAAAAAAGGGAAGCATTACAGTGAAGCAATATTAGCATAAACAGTATTTAGACATCCTTAAATCATCAATAGCACTGTCCTAAAATTCACAGACACACAAAAAATAGCTCTTCATATTCCACTGGAAGCTTATTTATTTATTTTCTTCCAAATATTGAACAAATTTCAAGTAAGTCAAGCTTACAAATATGCCTTTGCAGTGAAATAGCAACAGCTATCTAGGTTACATTTTAGATGGAACTTAAGGCTACTTTTCTTACTTACGGCGGTTCGGGCCTCAGACTCAATGACGGCCTCTTCGTAAAACTTTAACCAGTGGGTTGGGGCTTGACGATATGTCTTTGGCTTGGCCCCCCGTGGTTCAACTATTGGTTTTCATTTACTCTGGCATACAGTAGAATTGCCATGAGTACTCGTCTTTATTTATTATAGTGATTAATTTGATTTTTATGTTTTCGCTTTGATGCATTGACTGAGTTGGGAGCCTTTATGCGAACAGAATTTTTATGTATTTCTGTATTAAGAGTAGCATCGGGACCCAGGGTGAAGTTAGCTAGCTGTAAAAGTGCTCTAAACCCCCCCAGTGGTTTGCTCTACCGACCGTTCTAAGGCGGTGGTCCCGTTGTTAGTCTTACTCTTTGTTGCTTTGTGGTTTATTCTACGAGGCGATTTGTTGTATGTCTTCCCGTGTGTCATTTTGTTCTTGTGTTTTTCAGTCCTTTTAGTATTGCGATTACCTCGCTTGGGGAAGAGAGAGCTAATCTTAGTGCTTTTCGTATGTTTGTTCGGTTTGTGCTTGTTTAGATTTGTCGGTTTCCTCTTCCTCTTGGGGTCTGGGAAGGGCTGCGGTTTGTGATTGTGGCACTCCCTGGACTTTTCTCTTACCTTTTTTTATACTCAAGACATGCATTTTCTATGCTTTGTAATGAAGCAGGAATAAAAGAAACTTTTAAAACCTTTTTAAACTTGCTTTTCCACATGTAAGGAAGTAGTTTACTGGAGTATTCTTTGCACAGACTTAATTAATGCGATGTATGCCTTTCATGCATTGTGTAACTGTAGAAATGATCAGAGAACTGTTATTATCATAGCACATTTGTCTGTATAAAACTAAGACTATATTCTCATCCAGCTTTGAGTCGTAATTAGCATATTTGTCTAAAGAAAACTAAGACTGAGCAATTATATTTCTAAAAGTCCATTTGATTTATCAAGAAGTCCCTCTGTTAGGGTGACTGTGCAGGGGCATTTTAAGAATAATATACTCAACAAAATAATTTAAAGGCCACATAGTGCAAATTTCCATATATACAAACTTTGGCCGGGTATATGGGCAAAACCACAGAAGATGTCAAAATATCGTTGAATGTTTCTTTAAAAGGAAGCCCTAAAGGACTGTTTCCAACAAAAATATAAATTTTCATTTTAAAATTTGCAAAAAAACACTACTTTTTACCCCAAAATTAAAAATTTGCATTATCGTGTCAAAAGTAATGTCTGGGCTCCCAAATGTGAAAAAATCAGAGAAAGCCTTATTTGTTATCAAGAAACGCACATTTTGCTAGAGGTACGCTCTACAGATTATTCATTGTCTATGGGAACTTTCGAGGCATTTTTAGCCTCGTCATATCTGTGTGTCTTTTACTGGAATGAAGGTTGAGTTTGCATGACTTTGCACGTGACAGAGTATTGTTTTCATTAAACAAAGAATTTTTCCGGTATTGTGAAAAAAATTCATTTTGGGGTAAAAATATTTTTTTTATTTTTTTTTTTGGAAATGCACGTTTTTCTTAGAATCTTTTGGTTTGGCATTGTTGGTGTCACTGACACTTTTGTAGCGAACTTGTTGAGCTGATTGAAATAGGGCTGAATCTTCCAGTTTTGTCCATGAAATAATTGTAAAACTTGAGGGTTGCATTTTAGTGATAATCAAAGGGGAAATAAAACTTGTGGTCCTTAAATTATTTTGTGGAGTATAAATCTGCCATGCTAAAACACTTTTCTTATGTGTAGGTTCAGCCATAGGGACCCTTATTTCCCAAAAAGGTTGGGATACTTATTTTAAAAGAGCAGTAATTATAAGGAATATAAGGTAAATAGAATACACTCAAAATAAACACAGCATATTTCAGACCAATTCTTATCTCTAATTAAAGGGAGATTGATCATGAAATATTTTCTACGGTCATTCCCTTCCACTGATTCAAGAAGGGCAGTTGTCAGTTTCTGGCAAAAGAATGTGCACAATACTGGTTAACCGCTTAGAAAACTAAGCCTGTCCTTTGTAAATCTGTGATAAGGTAAACTGACCGTGCTTGACATGACCCCATTGGGTTGACTGAGCCGTAAAACCTGAACACAAACCCTCTAATTAAAGACTGTTTTGACACCCTTCTTCAGAGTTTGCACATATATGTGGTAGTCCATCCAGGCACAATAAACAATTAAGTGACAAAGACAGGGTTTAGCAAAACAAACAAACTGATGTGTAAATAACAAAATTAATGGTCTGCTTGCATGGCAGTGGATTATCTGGCATGATAAGATCTTTGAAATTTTGAAAATTTTGGAAATTAAAAAAAGTTAATTACAGCCCATTTTCAATGATTAATTGAGTATCAATTTAATTGTCTTGCTAGGGATAAAGAAAAAAGTTAATTTTCTTTTCTGTCTTTATGAAAAACAAATTGGTGTTTAATGTTTCCTTTCATCTACTGTGCAATAAAATACAACCTGCTTTTCAGCAACAATAAGTTCTTTTTATAACTGTAACACAGTAACAGAACTGTATATGTATAATATTAATTTAAGATACATTAGTTTTATTGTTATTCACAAAACACAATTTAGGATATTTCACTACCAGTTTCAAAATGTAATCATAAAGTAATCACAAAGTAATCATGATTACAGGCTATTTTGCAATGTAATCGATTACATTACAATTACTTGTAATCATGAAAATTCATGATTACTGATTACTTTGTGATTACTCAGACAATATAATTGATTACAAGTAATCGTGATTACATATTACAATTACCCCAGGTGTGAGGCTGAGACCCCAGATTTTCAAACCAAAGTCGCGCTGTACCTTCCAGATGCCATGCCAGTGTGGCTGGGCCCAGTTCATCATTTATTCCTGTACAACATTTGTATTGTTAGCTCTCCTGAGCATGAAGTAAATCCAAGTTGGCGGCCATCTTGAAAATCTATTTTTCGCTTCTCCTGAACAGAAAGGCTAATTGACTTGAAACTTGGTAGGAAGCATTGGAGTGACTTGTAGATCAAAAATAGCTAAAATCGTTCTGATTGGAAATCCAAGAAGGCTGCTATAGTGGCCATTTTGAAAATCTATTTTTCGCTTCTTCACTGAACCGAAAGGCCAATTGACTCGAAACTTGGTTGGAAGCATCGGGTGACTTGTAGATAAAAAATAGCTAAAATTGTTGCGAACCAAAATCCAAGATGGCCACTATGGCCGCCATCTTGAAAATCTATTTTTTGCTTCTTCTCTTGAACCAAAAGGCCAGTTGCCTCTAAACTTAATATGAAGCATCAGGGTGACTAGTAGATCAAAAATAGCTAAAATCATTCTGATCAGAAATCCAAGATGGCGGCAGTCGCCTTCTTGTTCAAATCTTTGATATATGAATTTACATCTTACAATCACCTTTAAAGTTTTCTAACCTGACAACATTAGCCATACTAGGGTTACTGATAGTTTTATTTGTTCACCTGTGCAGGAGCTTGCAGGTTGTTAGGATGATGTTCGTCCACAATTTTTTCCTGTTGATTGTCTGCTGGGGTATTTTTTTGGTTTTGGATACTTTTGGCCTTGAAGTTTGGCTGTAGGTTGTACATTGATCTTGTCATCAATGGCATACCACATCTTTTTTGGGGGAACTCTCTTGACTAAGGGAAAGGCTGGATCTTGATGATTCCACCAACCATGTATTATGCTGATGCCAAATGATGTTTTATCTGTAATAGACAAGAAAAGACTTTATCTAGGTACCGGGTATTTAGCTCACATGGACTGAAGACACCAGGGGAGCTTATGGGATAGTCCTTCCGCCATCCATTCATCATCCGTCCGTCTGTCAGATTCTTTGACCAGTTTTTTATCTGCACAGTCTGCAGGCTGATCTCAACTATTCCTGTAGTATGCCTCTGGTGGGGCACCGATGAAGCTTTTCATTGAAATTCGACTATTCAAATAAAAGTTACAATATACTTGCCTTTTAGCCTCCCATAGACATATAATGGGGAAAATGTTGTCCAGACACGTTCATTTTTGATCGGATATTCGTCAAATTTGCAGATAACAAGGACAGGCATAAAATCGCAGAAAGTTCAATTTTGGCCTATTTTTGACTATTGGCATGAGAGTTACCTGCCCTTAAAGGCCTTATAGACTAAGGAAAACGTTGTCTGGATGATAACGATTTCAGTTTTGATCGAATCTTCATCAGATGTTTGTTTGTTTATGCCTATGGTCAAAAATACAGATCCATGGATATTGAAGTAAGTATGTCTGTTGATAATATATATATAAGTATGTCTGTTGATAATATATGTATTAGAAAAACCTACTACATGAAACATACTCAATATATCAACTTGGACCTCAGTTTCAAATACCTCCTGTGGGACCTGACAAATGTTAATGCAATGAAATATACTCTACTACATTGTCTGATTGTATTATTGCTTAAATTCAACAAAATTACTGGGAAATTTATGAAAATGTACATTGACTTTAGCCTCAATATCTTCCTTCACTTACAAGAACATGCTTTCTATAAACATGGTTGATTTGTGGCTTGGTCAGTTGCTGTTGAAGTCAAATGGAGTTGACTGCTTAGCACAAGCTTTGAGTACTGGTGGTGGTCTCGAGACCTGTATAGTGTATACATAAAATGTACCAGGTCATAACAAAACGTGAATTGCTAGTTAATACATGGAGTTTTGCCCATTAAAACCTGTTAATAGTGTGAGGCACAGCTATTTGATAAGCAATAGTAATGCTTAAAATTCAGAGATGTGTATCCAGCAAATCAAGAATTTTTATGGTTGGCCTCATTATAACAAAATCATTAGAACTGGAGCTAGTGTTCAGTGATCTATTAGGCCTAAAAAATTGTCTGTTTCAGGTACATGACCTGTGATGCCTAGCTTTCTTTTACCCTCAACCATCACTTTTAATGGATTTTAAGGGGCCCCCATGTGTCCTTTGTTTGGATGCATTCTCTGCATCATTCCAAGACACTAATTTCCACTTTTGAAACAAAAAAAACTTAGATATCTTCCTTTTCTTTTTTGAGATTCCATGTGACCTGAAATACTATGTTTGGCCTCATTTGAAATGCAACTGATTTAGATCAAATTTTTAATTGTTTTTTTTGAAATCTAAAAAATCTCTCTGTCTCTTTAATAAGTTTTAATCTTAACCCTTGTCCTGCTAAACCCGGATATATCCTGCCTTAACAAACAGTGTAGATCCAGATCAGTGCTTCTAAGAAGCCAACTGATCTGGATCTGCACTGTTTGCCATTCAGTATGTGAATTTATATCAACAATCTGGATCAAGTAATCCGATTGGCTGAAAATTTGAAAAGGGCGTGGCATCTTAATTTATTCAGCAGGACAAGGATTAAAATGTACATTTCAAATAAGAAGAGGACAAATAACAAAACAAACAACCGACAACGGGAATATGGACTTTCATTTACAAACCCATCATCAGGATCATTAAGAAAGAACAAATTATCATCAAGTTACTGAAGTACTAATTTTGTGGACCTTATGATCACGTGATAACAGTATTGTGACGTAAACGTAACCTAGTTAGAATAAAAGTAGAAAGCGAAAGTAAGATTTTTTTACATGTAGTGTTGTGACTAATTGAAAATTAAAACTTTTAAATATTTAGAGTTAAAACATAAAAAAATAGTTAATTGATTCAATTAGTGTCCGTGAAAGTGTGTTTGTACACACATGAAGAATTCAGTTAAAAGTTCCATGTACTTTAACATGTTGTATGTCTTTGTGCATCTGGTTTTAATTTTTTTATGCTGGCAGTTGGTCTCTGTGGATGAACTTAAAGTGTTGTATGCTGAAGATGTCATGTATAGAGAAGACCCAGGGTAGAGTTGTTGTTAGGTCATGGAAGTTTGCTTTGTCTTTACATCTTCTGAAGAGCCTGTTGTTTCGTAACAGCTTTAAATGATGGGTCCCTGTATCTTGCAATGGTCTTTTTTCACATCCGTAAACTAAGCGAAAGACAGGTCGTGCCTAGGGGTCGGAGAGTATCCACTTAGGAACTGGTTTGGCTTTTGGTTTAGAGCATCTTACTGGTTCGAATAGGGTTTCTTCTATCCCATGTACTGTGTTAAGATGTCCTTTATATTATACAATTTGTTGTAAATCCAACATTTAAATTTCAGCCTGAACTCTTCGTGAAGCAATTTCTCTTGTCAGTCTAGTCAGTAGCTGGCTTTTTAGCTCACCTGAGCACAAAGTGCTCAAGGTGAGCTATTGTGACTGGTCAGTGTCCCTCGTGCGTCAACAATTTGCTTTAAATGCCTACTCCTCCTACACCTCTAGTCCAGTTGACTTGAAACTTTATAGGAAGTATCAGGGTAACTTGTAAATCAAAAAATAGCTAAAATCGTTCTGATCGTAAATCCAAGATGGCCGCCATCTTGAAAATCTATTTTGCGCTTCTTCTCATGAACCAAAAGGCCAAATGACTCGAAACCTGGTAGGAAATATCAAGGCAACTTGCAGAGAGAAAATACCCAAAGTCATTCTGATCAGAAGTTAGAGATGCTGTCATCTTGAAAATCTATTTTGCCCTTCTTCTGTTGAACCAAAAAGCCATTTGACTCGAAACATTGTAGGAAGTATGTAGGTAACTTCTAAATGAAAAATAGCTATAATCATTCTGATTGGAAATCCAAGATGGCCACCATCTTGAAAGTCTATTTTGCATTTCTCCTGAACCAAAAGGCCAGCTGACTCAAAACTTAATAGGAAGTTTCAGGGCAATTTGTAGATCAAAAGTAGCTAAAATCATTCTTATTGGAAATTCAAGATGGCCACCATCTTGAAAATCTATTTTGCACTTCATCTCCTGAACCGAAAGGCCAACTGACTCAAAATTTGGGAGGAAGTATCGGGACAATTTGTAGATCAAAAATAGCTAAAATTGTTCTGATCGGAAATCCAAGATGGCTGCCATTTGAAAATCTATTTTGCGCTCCTTCTCCTGAACAAAAAGGCCAATTAACTCAAAACTTGGTAGGAAGTATCAGGGCAATTTATAGATAAAAAATGGATAAAAATATTCTGATCGGAAATCCAAGTTGGCTGCCATGGCTTTGCCTTTGTACATTTCACCCTAATTATACTTTCGTGCCAGGTTCATGTGAAAAGAATCCATCAGCGGGGGGATTGGCCATGTTCACATGTCTTGTTTGACCAGGTTGTGAGGATGTGCAGCTTAATCCAAGTTTATTGTGTTCATCTGGTTGGTTGAATTGCATAAGTTATCCTTTAGCTTGTTACAGGTGAAGATTAGCAAAAAAAAAAAAAAAAAATCTGAAAATAGGGCAAAATGCCCTATTTTCAGATTTTTTTTTTTTTTTTTTATGTTTGTTTAACCTCACCTCTAACACACTGAATGATAACTTATGCTATTAAGGGAAACCAAGCACTGAGTCACTAGGCCACAGTGTTTCCTACAAGATTGCATGTGCGCCCAGAGAAGATTGAGATCAGCCTTTGCATCTGTGCAGTCTGATCAGAATCTTTACTGACTGCCTGAAGATGCTTTGGATTCTTGGCTACCCTCAGATTGCCCCGCAAAGACTGATCAGACTGCACAGGCTGGCCTTTGTGGCTCAGTGGGATACACATCTGATTGGTGATCAGGAGGTTGTGGGTTCGGCCCTCACTGGGTCCGGCAATATTCTTTTGTGTAGAATGATCATGAAATATTTTCCAAAGTCATTCCCAGCAAACACACAACGTCGCCACAACATTGTTACAACCTTGCTGCAATGTCGTGAAGTTGCAGCGATGTTGTAAAATATTGTTGTGATGTAGGTTCTCTCCTTCTGCTGATTCAAGATGGGCGGTTGTCAGTTTCTGGTGAACAAATGTGCACAAATACTAAGGTTAACTGCTTAGAGGACTAAGCCTGCTTAGGAAAAGTGTGGTTAGGTAAACTGACCAGCTCACCATGACTCTAATGGGACTGCACAGAAGTGCAGGCTGATCTGAGTCTTTGATGACACACGTGCATTCTTGTAAGAAATGCTGTGCACCAGCTGTTAGTATATCTACTTTTTATTAAGCCTAGATACCAAACACAACAATTGTCATCTGCTTTGTCTTCTGTCGGTTACTTTAAAAGTCATTGTTGCAAACAGTGTGGACCCAGATCAGACTGCTCCTGTAGGAGCAGTCTGATCTGGGTCCACACTGTTTGCCTATACACAAAAAGTATGTTTGAAAAGTTTGCAAGAAGATGCTGCATATGGCATTTATAAACAGACGAAATTTTCAGATGCAGGTTTTCTTGCATTTTAAGGGTTAAATGGAAAAAAAAGTTATCAAGAGCCATAAAGTGTAGTAGAGAATATATTCATTGTATGTTAATTGTCACTAGCAACAGGTTAGAGGTTCAGATTGGGGACTAATTCCTGTTCTGTATATTTCAATTTGTCGACAAAAACCATCATTTACCTCTTTAACCTGTAGTAATCTCAAGGCAAAGTGAGCCGACAACAAATATAGGATTTTTTCTTTTGCATATATGGCTTGAAAGTATATTCATATTGTCACCAAAAAGTTATTTTAACCCTTGCCTTGCTGAATAAATTAAGATGCCACAGCCACTTCTAATTTCCAGCCAATCAGATTACCTGATCTGAGTTTTTGATAGAAATTCACATATTTAATGACAAACAGTGCAGATCCGGATCAGTTGGCTTCTTCAGAAGCCAACTGATCTGGATCTACACTGTTTGCTAAGATAGGGCATGTCGTGTTCAGCAAGAGAAGGGTTAAAAGGTTGTCTGCTGTCATATAAGTTGAGAATCTGTTAATACTTAGCATGTTGAGTAAAAATTTCAACGGATGACATTTTGAAATATTTTTTTTCTGATTTTTTCCCAGAAAATAGGATTTTATCATTCTTGCAAATTGTCCCCTGAGGAGGCAATTTGCATGAAATATCAAATCCTATTTTCTGGGAAAAAATAGTAAAATATCACCATTTTGTTGTCTGCTGAATTTGCCCATAGCGTGCTAAACTTTTTAGATGCCTTAGATGACTTATGTCTAGGTATTTTGGAGATAAACGTGTCAGTATTTCAGATAAGACACTAATTCAACCCATACTACTGGTATTTTTATATCTTTTTGAATACACTAATGGCCCGGTGTTTCTTGTGAACTGTTGAAGGGGACTGGGATATACTTGCCAGATGTTCTGCTATTTTTACAAAGGAGACAACTTTTGTGACTTCCTATTTGCTTTCCAGCCCCACAATCCCCTTCTGAAAAGGTACTTACTCTAAAATAAAAGAATTTGCTCCCCCTGGGAGCAAATTCTTTCTTTTTGGAGTAGATCGCTTTTCAGAAGTAAGCAAAATCAGTTTTGGAGTAGATGCCTTTTCACAAGTGAACAAAATTAATTATGGAGTAGATCCCTTTTCAAAAAGAAGCAAAATCAGTTTTGGAGTAGGTCCCTTTTCAGAAGTGTGCAAAATCAATTTTGGAGTGGATCCCTTTTTCAGAAGTTAGCAAAATCAATTTTGGAGTGGATCCCTTTTTCAGAAGTTAGCAAAATCAATTTTGGAGTGGATCCCTTTTCAGAAGTGAGCAAAATCAGTTTTGGTGTTGATCCCTTTTCAGAAGTGAGCAAAATTAGTTTTGGGGTGGATCCCTTTTCAGAAGTGAGCAAAATCAGTTTTGGAGTGGATCCCTTTTCAGAAGTGAGCAAAATCAGCTTTGGAGTAGATCCATTTTCAGAAGGGAGCAAAATCAATTTGGACAGTTTCCTGCCCAAAAGTGGATCCATTCACCTTTAGTAAGCAGATGCCAATTAGGCTACACAAGTCCCTTTTTCCAACCAAAAAACATTGATATTTCTATCTATTTCTCCATGAAAATCTGTATTGTATGTACTCTTCAGAATTGCATGGTTGTGGTTAGCACCTGAAGGGTTAAATCAGGGTTTGTACTTGAGGCTTACAATTACAGAAGCAGTTAACTCTTTGAGCCTAACCTTGGTAGAGGTAGCTGACCAAAGATGTAAAATGAAGAAAAGGAAGCTACCCAAAGGCTGGAAGGCTGGTCTTCTTTCAGCCCTGTAGACCAAAAACAGATACCTGTGCAAACAGTGTAGATCCAGATGAGACAGCTTGTAACAAGCCATCTCATTAGGTTCTGCACTGTTTGCCATTCTGTTTTTGATTTTAGACTATACTAAAACCCCTATTTGCATCAGGACATATCCAAATTCAAGAATGGAAGAGTCGACTTCAGAAACTCAGTGATGAAAGCGTTAAGACAGTATCATACCTTTAAGTAGATAATGGGCACTTTCACATGCTGGAAGAGTTAACTGCATAAATGGGTTAACCCTTAAATCACTATCCACAACTGCAGTGGATTTTTTTTTTATTTATCGGAGAAAATAAGGTTTAGCGAAGCAGACAGTTTGCAAGAAATGTCAATTCTTATTTTCCCTGAAATAATAAATCAAATTTAGAATATCGTCTGCTAGAAATTTGCTTTGTGCTTTAAAGATTTTTTTTAAATTGCTTATATGAATCAGACTACCTTCCTACAGAATACGGCATCCAATCAGGGTCTATACGGTTTGCTTTAAATCAGGAATTTCTTTTAAACATAATACTGTTAAAACAGACCAGACACCCTGCTTTTAGAAATTGACCAATCCAAAGAGTTGTTCATGGTAGAAGAGTCCACTTGACATAAATGGGTTAATTTACACATCCTAAATATTCAGACACCAATAATCTTTACCATATACATCCTAAAATTTATGCCTGAATATTTTCAATAAACTCTCCCATCATGAACTTAGGAAGGGTCCATTGTATAGTTAATGGGGTGTTATACAAAAATCGTGATAGTTGCTCTTTATTGTTGAAACTTTCTAATGTTATTGCAAACATGTAGATCCTGATCAGACACCACATTAAGCGGCATCTGATCTCAGTCTACACTGTTTGCCAATGTCTCTTTTATGGGACGCTAGGCATAAATGGGTTAATGATGTGTCAAAATAGTGCAAGCTGGTCAAACAAGCTCACTGGTCTGTCCAATTATTTAGAATAAATATGGTATCAGGGTCTGACATATGGGTTTATGCTTCAGTAAAGGTTACTATAGAAGAGCTAATCATTTGTGCTGAAGTTTTATGTTAACCCTAGTCCTGCTGAACCCAGATATACCCTGCCTTTGCAAACAGTAGATCCAGATCAGATGGCTTCTGTAGAAGCCAACTGATCTGGATCTACACTGTTTGTCATTTGGTATATGAATTTGTATCAACAACCTGGATCAAGTAATCCGATTGGTTGAAAATTAAAAGAGGATGTGGCATCTTATTATTTATTCAGCAGGACAAGGGTTAACCCTTAAAACGCCAAGAAAATCTGCATCTGAAAATGTCGTCTGTTTATGTCGTCTGCTGAATAATCTTGCAAACTTTTCAAAACTATTTTTGCATACCAGCAAACAATGTGGACCCAGATCAGACTGCTCCTGAAGGAGCAGTCTGATCTGGGTCCACACTGTTTGCAAAAAATGACTTTTAAAATCACAAGCAGATGAGAAAGCAGACGGCAATTGTTGTGATTGGCAGTTTAAGGGTTAAAAGTTTTAGGTGCTTAAAATATATGTTTCAGTTTTCATGAACCAGAGTGCTTTCATCCTGTAATTTTCCTAAATATTTGGATTATGATGTGTCTGAAAGTTCCATCTCAGTGGCTAACAGTGTAGAACTTGAACTAAAATCATAGACCCAGTTGTTCAAAGCTAACGACATCGTTAGTTAACGATTCGTTAAAATTTACATTGAGTGATACGCAAATATGCTGAAATTTTTTGCTGAAAAAATGTGAGTAGCTTTTGCAGTGCAAAAGCTACTCACATTTTTTCAGCAAAAAATATCAGAATATTGTATATTGAATCCGCTAAAACAGTTAACGAAATGACCCTTAACGAGCTCGTTAAGCTAACAACGCTTTGAACAACTGGGCCATAGCTTTTACCAATTAGCTTTTTAGCTGCAAACCTTTTAGTACCATTTCAAAGTAGACAATGGTGCAAGCAATTTCTTGATTTTTAAGACCTGAACAATCTTAAATCTTGGTCTGCAATATGTTTCCTACTGCTAGATAAGGTGATAAATGAAGCATAACTAAATATAAATGATAATGCAGGATTTTTGTCTCACAACATATCTTGTTGGTACTCAATCGCATCAACAAGTGGAAGCTATTATTTTCCCATTTCTCTCCTTGTCTTAAGCTATAATGTTTATCCAAATATTTAGGGTAAAAAAACAGTCTTTTTGTTAGTGTTTGTAGCTGTATAATGACATGAATGTTTGCTGCAATGTTACCACACTGCCAGGATCTCATTCCTGCTTTGAGCTAAATTGTAAATTACCTTGTTATATTCCTGTACTTAGAATATATCCTGTACAGATCATGTCGAAGCCAGTCTGCAATATTTTTTCATATTGCTAATAGTTAAAGCTCCATATTCTTCAAAAATAAACATTTTATTATCCAAGAAAGGGTTAATAAATTGATATATGGTATTAATATAATCATAAAATGTGGCATCCGACAGTCTGTAAAATTTCAGTTAGTCTCTCATTCTTGAACTGGATCAAAAATGAAATGCATTTTTATCCTATCTCTGAAATAACATAGGCAGCATTAATTCAGAGGTATGATAAAAAATCATTTCATTTTTGATCCAGATCAAAAATGAGAGACTAACTGAAATTTTACAGGCTGTCAGATGTCACATTTAATTATCGTATTAATACCCTATATCAATTTATTAAAACTTTCTTGGATAAAAAATGTCTATTTTTGAGGAATATTGGGCTTTAAGAAGACTGTATACACCTGTTAATTTTTCCTCTGTTTTTACAAGGAAAAAAACACCTTTTGTTACTTCCTGTTTGCTATCCAGCACATCATGTGCCTTCTGAAAAGGGGTCTACTCTAAAAGGAAAGAATTTGCTCCCATGGGGAGCAAATTCTTCCCTTTTAGAGTAGATCTCTTTTCAGGAGGGACACAAAACATTTTCATGTAGTTGTCTCCCCAGAAAATGTATTTATTCCCCATCAGTGCATATTGTATGCTAATAAGGAGGCATGTTTACAGAGAACTGTTTTCTGTAGAGCCTGTTTGAAGAAAACTGCTTAGTGGCAATCTTCTCACTTGACTGAATAAACAGGAATCAAAGTTAACCTTTTTCGCACAGTTAATGTTACAGAATGAATGTAAGTTTCATTAGAAATGACATACCAATTTTTCTAATTCATCAAGAAGATATTTATTCCCATGCTTTAGGGATTTGGATATTGTAAATGTCTCTGTCTGTCCATCATGCTACCTCCTCCTAAACCATTGGGCCGAATTTAACCACTTGCTACATGACTCCCTGCATGGAAAGGGTGTGCGAGAGCAACATTATTTTTCACTCTGCCCCATGTGACTTTCTGGTAGGGTCAAAAGGTCACTGTCCTTCCATTGGTCATGCTCTCTCCACCCCCAAGTGACCTTTGGGTGGGGTCAAAAGGTCACTCTGTCTGTCTGTCCATCCACCCGTTACACTCTCCTCAGGCCACATGTGACCTTGGGTGGGGTCAAAAGGTCATTGTCTGTCCATCTGTCCATAACACTATCTCCTCCTAAACAACTGGGCAGAATTTAACCAAACTTGCTACATGACATCCCTGCATGCTAAGAGTGTGCTAGAGCAACACTATTTTTGACTGCCCCATGTGACCTTTGGATGGGGTCATAAGGTCACTGTCTGTCTGTCCATCCATCCGTCACACTATCTGCTTTTAAACCACTGGGCACAATTTAACCAAACTTGCTACATGACTTATCCTTGTGGTAAGGTTATGTGAGAGCAAGTCTGTCCAGTTGTCCATCAGTCCATCACGCTGTTAGCAATATTAGCACTGAGCATGGGGATTTTGCGATGGGGTGCCATCAAATGTGCAGACTAGTAGCCAGAGAACTTGTTAAGGAGGAGTATTTAATGATAATTCTGAGATAATTTTCTCTAATTCTTTAGGAAAAACATATAGTGGTTGCACTCATTAGAAGGTTTCACCTGAAGTGCTTGTAATGAGTACCCACAACATACATTTTTATGGAGAAATAAGAAAAAAAATACTTAAGAATTATCATCAAATACTTCTAGTTAGCAATTCCTCTGAATATTAATAAAGCAGACAGACGGACAGATCCCGGACAAACAGATGCCAGACAGAAAAATAATGTTCCTCATAAACCCTTACCATGAAAGGAGGTGATGTAGCATGTTCGGTTAAATTCCGCCCAGTGGTTTAGGAGGAGATAGCATGGCAGATAGATGGCCAGATGACAGATGGACAGAAAAATAATGTTGCTCTCGCACATCCTTACCATGAGGGGAAGTCATGTAGCAAGATTGGTTAAATTCCGTCCAGTGGTGTAGGAGGAGATAGTGTGACTGACGTATGGCTAGAGGTGTTCACAATAATCCTATTGCTTTTTTATGCTCCCCGGAGAGCATATAGTTGCCGCTTTGTCCATCCGTCTGACTGTCCATCACACTTTTGTCTGGAGCATATCTCTAAAAGTATTGAAGGTAATTTAATGAAACTTGAAACAATGATAGAGGGCCATGAGTGGAATTACAGAATGCAAGAACCATAATCTTGTCTGAAAGTATAGAAGGGAATTAAATGAAACTTGATGCATTGAACCGTAACTGTATCACAAGTAATTTCAGAGTTATTTTCCTTAATAGTAAGTTTATCCTGTGCATATCTCTAAAAGTATTGAAGATAATAAATGAAGCTTGATACACTTACAAAAGGCCATGAAGGGAATTGCAGAATGCAAGAACCATAACCTTGTCACCAGTATTTACAGAGTTACTTCTCTTCTTATTTTTGCAATAAAAAGCTTGTCCAGAGTATATATTTCTGAAAGTATAGAAGGGAATTAAATGAAACTTGTTACATTGATAGATGGCCATCAGAGGAAGTGCAGAGTGCAGGCAAAGGTGCCTGAGCATCTGTCTGTCTGGCCATATATATATCTGGAATTATCGCCCTTATATTTATACTCTGGATGCACGCCTTATTTTTTTCATGACTTTAACAGTCTTTGTTGAAAATCACTAACTAGGGAATACAAAACTGAGTTTCTTCATCTTATGGTTTAAGAGTTACAGGCCTTGCAGGGAAAGGGCCTTTTATTTCTCCGTATTTTTGCATTCTTAGTTGAAATTCACTTTATATAATATACTAGGGAACACAAAACTGAGTTTCTTAGTCTTATGGTTTTAGAGTTACAGGCCTTGCAGGCAAAGGACCTTATATTTCTCATTATTTTTTTCTATTTTTTGTTAAAAATCACTTACTGAAGAACACAAAATTGAGTTTCTTAGTCTCATGGTTCAAGAGTTACTGACCTGGCAGGCAAAGGGCCTTATATTGGGCATCTGTGTACTGTGGACACATTTCTAGTTTTTTTGTTTGTTTTTTTTGTATATTCTACAGGCTTTCAGATGGATCTCTAGTCATTTGTCATTGGGCCTTCTGATACCCAGGCCACCAGTGCCTGCTGTGCTTTGATTGCTATAATAAGCTTGTCCGTAGCATAAAAAGTATTTTACTCTTTCACTAACATAACCCTCCCCCTACTGCGCATCTTCGGGGAGCGTTCTTCGGTTTCACCAATTTTCTTGTTTAAAAAGCATAGGGATAATAAACAGAAATATTACTCAGTTGTTTCTGATAAAAAAAGCAATTCACAATAAAGAAAAAGGCAATTTACAGATACTTTGCATATTCTGAGTATATATAGAAATATTTTTATCACTCATGCCTAGATGCACTCACAAATATGTGCATCCATAGCTCCAAATAAGGTGCTTTTTTCAATCAAAATGTTTTGATATTTGAGCCAGAGCATGACAAAACCAACAAAATGGCATGTGCGTCCAGTGAAAACTCAGATCAGACTGGGCATCTGCCCAGTCTGATCAGTCTTTGTTGTCCGCATGCAGAGTCTTTGCTGTTCGCATTAGCTACCCAAAGAGCGCACAGCGAAGACTCTGATCAGAGACTGGGCAGATGCCCAGGATGATCTGAGTCTTTGCTGGGTACTGGCACAGTGGCTTAGTGGTAGAGCGTCCACTTTGTGACTAGGAGGTTGCTGGTTCGATCCCAGGCCGGGTCATACCAAAGACTTTAAAAATGGTACTAGCTGCTCTTTCGCTTGGCGCTCAGCATTAAGAAAGTAGAGCTAGGAATCGGAACTGGTCAGCTCAGTGTCAGTATAATGTGACTGGGTGGAATAGCATGTCAAAGTGTATGGGGCATGGTATTTCAGTGAGGCAGCACTCTAAAAGTGAGCATTGAACTCCCTGTCACATCCAGACACCGTCGGGATATGACTGAAAGATTGTTGAAAGCGACGTTAAGCCCAAATCAAACAAACAAACTTTGCTGGGCACACATGCCATTTTGTTGGTTTTGTCATGTGCTGGCTCATTTGTTTTATTTCTCCACAAAGACATATGTTGTGGGTATTCATGAGAAGCACCTCAGCAAGGCACTTCTAATGAGTACCCACAACATATGTTTTTGTGGAAGAATAAGAAAAATATTTGTAGGTTACTCCTTGTTCTCTGGAGTTATATCATACTTCACTATACGAACTCATGCTGAATATTTCACAGTTTAATCTTTAACATTCTGGGCAAATTCTGGAGACAACGAACTGAAGATATTTTCTTTAATTCCCAGAAAAACAGGATTTGAAATTCATGCAAATTGTCTCCACTGTGGAGCGCTATGGTGCAGTGGTAAAGCATCGGACTCAAGATCGAGAGGTACCGGGTTCGATCCCCACTAACTGCAAGTGTTGTTTCCTTGAGCAAGAGACTTTATCCACATTGCTTAGTACTGGTTTCTACCCAGGAAAAAAGAGGGCCACATGGAAGATTAGTACTAGATTACTAAATGTGTTACCCTCTATAAATAAAGTCGATTATTATTATTATTATTATTATTGTAGTCAGTGCATGAAATGTCAAATCCTATTTTCTGAGAAAAATAAAAAAAATTCAAAATGTCTGCTTAATTTTTACCCAGCATGCTAAGCATTCAGTTCCATAGATTTAACTATTTACCTTAAATATTTGAAAAATGTAACTTCTTAACCTACTTGCTTTATGATTTGAACAAGTGTATTTGATTACTTGGTGAGGAGTCTAAAATGTCAAGACATAATGGCAGACTGGTCTTTTAGAAGCAGTTTGATCAGGGTCTGCACTCTTGACTCAGGCCTGCACAAACATTATCATCAATGTCCCTAAATAAAGCAATATCGGTCACATAAAGAGGGTTGACTGTACTATTCAAATTTTGACCCTTAGTTGTTGTTTGCCCCTGTCCCAGTATGCTATACATGCATAATAACAAGAAAAGAACTTCAGAGTCCAAAGAGATTCTTTTGAAACATAACAAATAAGCTAGGTTATGGAAAAAGAGCCATCATAGCATAATTATGTGAGCATCAACCGTTCAGATGAGCCTGCGCATCCATGCAGTCTTACCAGGGCCCAGTTGTTCAAAGCACCGTTAGCTTAACAAGCTCATTAAGGGTCATTTCGTTAACTGTTTTAGTGGATTCAATATACAGTATTCTGATATTTTTTGCTGAAAAAATGTGAGTAGCTTTTTTCAGCAAATTATTTCAGCATATTTGTGTATCACTCGATGTAAATTTTAACAAATCGTTAACTAATGACATTGTTAGTTTTGAACAACTGGGCCAGAACTTTTTCTATTCAACCAGTAGGCCAAAGGGAAACTTCAGCCAAAGAACTACTGTCCTTTCGACATTACTTGTAAAGACGTTTTTTGCTTGGCGTTTGATTTTAAATGAAAATATTCTGTTCTGATTGACCATATCTTATCAGAAACCATTTGTCTTTTCTGTTTCTGTGTTTTGTTCTCAAATATTTACCCTAAAATTAAATTAACAGCAAAAGAATTGGTCTGACCTATGCAATTTCTATAGTAAAGTATTTTTTGGAATTTTTGTCTAAAAAATATTTTTTTCTTTTCTTTGTTGAATTTGAATTACTGATGTTTCGTAACAATATTGTGAAAATTTCAGAAAAATTGAACAAGCAGAACTTGTTGAAAATCTGCCTCCAAGTTACCTACCCTACAGATTTCTGCATAATTTGCATTCTTTTTTTACTATGGTAAAAAGTCAAAATATTGGATTTTTAAAAAAAACCAATGACAAGAATAATGTTTTTCTTACATAGGTAATTACGACAAATGGTTTTGCATTTAATCATGACAAAAGTTTGCAAATTTACTTTTTTGTGTAAAGCGCCAAATGAAAAACGACTTTCTGAAGGATGTTGAAAGCACTGTAAACATGGGGTCTTGCTAAGGGGTCAGGCATGCACAGTGAAAGATTGATTTGAATGAAAGTCCCAAGATCCTTTTTCTCATGACATGGCTCTAATGATGGCAGTGCTAAAAGCTTTCTAGTGAAATGTACTTGTTACCATGTAAGATATAGAAGCTGTCCAAATATTTATGGTAAACGTCACATATTTGTTATTTAGTCATCATAACCCAATATCTGTATATGTGCTGTGTTATTCTCAGCTTGATTACGCATAATAATCTGGGCCCATTTGTTCAAAGCAGCGTTAGCTTAACAAGATTGTTAATGACAAACTCATTAACTGTTGTAGCTAAAGTATTGCAAAAAATATCAATGTATTTGCCATATTCCATGTTAGAAATTTTAACATCTCATTAGCTAACAACTTTGTTAAGTTTTGAACAACTGGGTCCTGATTATTTGTGATAACCTCTTTCTTTGTAAAGCACACTACAACAGTCACCCTTGGGAACACACACAAAAAAAACAGCACTTTGGGGAATCAGAATAATCTGGCAGTTACAGAGGTGGCAGTTGTTGAGAAGTGACAGTTTATACATGTTTTACTGTCTTATTTTAAATGGGCAAATGTGACCAATCAAGGTTTACCCTCTACCACTCTCTAGGACAATTCAGCAGAGGACAAATGGGCAATATTTGGCTTATTTTCCCACTGCTGGATCTGGCATACATTCTTCGTGGATTGATCATGAAATGTTTTCTTATATTTCTGGGCCTTAAAACCTCAATAAATCGTATTTTTCCCATAAAATTGGCTTTGACATCTCATGCAGATTGTCTCCTCAGAAAAGTATTTTCTGGGAAAAATGTTTCAAAATGTTATTTTCTGAAAATTTTCTCATTATGCTGAGTGTTATGGTAACATCTTTTTCATGATGTAACACTGCTGATTGTTGCACAATGTCACACCTCTCTGTTGGAAGTATAATCAGAATATCATATTTGTCATTGATAGATATAAATTATGCTACAGTAATTGTCCAGAAACTTTGAACACTTTATACCATACTTTTTTGGCCGAATTTTTAGCTCACCTGAACACAAAGTGCTCAAGGTGAGCTATTGTGTTTGGTCAGTGTCCGTTGTTTGTCATTCGGCATCAGCATTTACTTTAAAAGTCTACTCGTCCTACTCCCCTGGGCCAATCGACTCGAAACTGGTAGGAAGCATGGGGGTGACCAGTAGATCAAAAATAGCTAAAATCATTCCGATCGGAAATCCAAGATGGCCACAATGGCCATTATCTTGAAAATCTATTTTTTGCTTCTTCTCCTGAACCAAAAGGCCAATTGACTCGAAACTTGGAAGGAAGCATCGGGGGGGACTTGTAGATCTAAAATAGCTGAAATCATTGAGCTTGAAAATCTGTTTTTTGCTTTTTCTCCTGACCGATAGGCTAAGTCACTTGAAACTCGGTAGGAAGCATCTGGATGACTTGTAGATCAAAAATATCTAAAATCCTTCCGATCGGAATTCGAAGATGGCCACCATGGCTGCCATCTTGAAAGTCTATTTGCTTTTTCTCCTGAACCAAGACTAACTGACTTGAAACTTGGTAGAAAGCATCAGGGTGACTTGTAGATCCAAAATAGCTAAAATCTTTCCTATCAGAAGTCCAATATGGCCGATGTTCAAGGCCAATTCACTTGAAACTCGATAGGAAGCATGAGGATGACTTGTAGATCAAAAATAGCTAAAATCATTCTGATCGGAATTCCAAGATGGCCACCATAGCTGCCATCTTGAAAGTCCATTTTTCTCTTCTCCTGAACTGAAAGGCCAATTGACTTGAAACCGGGTAGGAAGCATCAGGGTATCTTGTAGATCAAAAATAGCTAAAACTGTTCAGTTCTGATATCCAAGATGGCTGCCATGGTCTCTATCTTAGAAATCTATTTTTCACTTCTTACCAAAAGGCCAATTTACTTGAAACGTGGTAGGAAGTATCTGGGTGACTTGTAGAACAAAAAATAGCTAAATTTGTTCTGATCTGAAATCCAAAATGGCTGCCACAGTTGCCAGCTTGAAAATCTATTTTGAACTTCTTCTGAACAGTAAGGTCAATTGACTCGAAACTTGATAGCAAGTATCAGGGTTTTGTAGATCAAAAATAGCTAAAATCATTCTGATTGGAAATCCAAATTGGTCACTCTAGCAGCCATGTTGAAAATCTATTTTGAACTTTTTTATCCTGAACCAAAAGGTCAATTGACTTGAAACTTCATGGGAAGTGTCAAGGTGACTTGTAGATCAAAAGTAGCTAACATCATTCTGATTGGAAATCCAAGATGGACGCCATCTTGAAAATCTGTATTGAAATTCTTCTCTTGAACCGAAAGACCAATTGACTCGAAATTTGTGTGGTAATCAGGTGAGCAGTACAGGGCCATGTTGATCTCTTGTATTTTTTTTACGCATTTGTTTCACAAAAAACTTGGAGGAATGTCAAACAGTGTAGACTTTGATGGAGGAGCAGTCTGATCTGGGTCTGCACTATTCACATATGCCATTTTGTCACAAATGATGGTGTACAAAATTTTAGGACACTTACTGTAATGCTTAGTACTTGAATATGCGCTAAACAAATTATAACATGGTTTTGCTGGCCTTGGTGGCTCAGTTTGATGCGCCGTCCGACTGGAGACCAGGAGGTCGCAGGTTCAACCCCCGCCGAGGTTGGCAACATTCTTTCTTGGAGATTGATCATGAAATATTTTCTACGGTCATTCTCTCCCTTCCGCTGATTCAAGAAGGGCAGTTGTCAGTTTCTGGCGAAAGAATGTGCACAAAACTGGTTAACCGCTTAGACACTGGTTTATGTCATGGATAACTAACCCTTGAAACACCAGTCATAGCAGCAGCAGATATAAGGCTTGACATGTGTATTGTCTGCTGGGCAGATGATTTAATACATGAAATTTATATATCAAGCCTTATTTATTTTCTCTGAGAAATAAAACATATTTTATAGAATGCCATCTACAATTTTGAAAGGGGCTTTAAGGATAAACCCAAGGGCCCAGTTTTTCAGAGCTAACGATGTCGTTAGTTAACGATTCGTTAAAATTTACATCAAGTGATATGCAAATATGCTGAAATTTTTTGCTGAAAAAATATCATAATATTGTATATTGAATCTGCTAAAACAGTTAATGAAATGACCCTTAATGAGCTTGTTAACCTTTATCACTCTCTAGGCATTTTCAGCAGACGACAAATTGATGATATTTTTCTTATTTTTCCCAGAAAACAGTATATGACATTTCATGCAAATTGTCTCCTAAGGAGACAATTTGCATGAAATGCCATATCCTGTTTTCTGGGAAAAATAAGAAAAATATTTCAAAATATCGTCTGCTGAAAATTTTACCCAGAGTGCTAAGCGTTAAGCTAATGATGCAACCAGGCCCTGGTTATAACCTCTTATTTGCTGCATGTGATAAATTTGAATTGATCCAGTAAATTCAAAAGTATGAATGATTAAGAAATATAAATATAAGAGAAGGAATCCGTAATTATTATACTGTATTTACCCTAACTATTCAGACACCTTATCACCTTACTATACATGTTCTAAAATTTGAACAAGTACAATTTACTACCTGATGTTGTGTCTAAAAATAGCTGGATAAGTGTCAAACAATGTAGACCCTGGAGAGACGACACATTCTGTGGCATCTCATCAGGGTCCACACTGTTTATCAGGCCTATCTGTCCGAATATATGTGGTACACGTTTTTATACGCCCGTTTGAAAAACGGGACGTATTATGTTACTGGGTATGGCATCCGTCCGTCCGTAAACTTTTTCGTTTCCGGCTAACTCCTCCTACAGTTTACATCCGATCAAGCTGAAACTTGGTATATAGTTAGACCATGATGTGGCGCAGCGCATATTATATCAAGGTTACAGTCCACCAAATGTTTGCAGAGTTATGCCCCTTAGAAAATTTCTGTAAACTTTTCATTTCCGGTTAACTCCTCCTAAATTTTACATCCAATCAAGCTGAAAGTTCATATATAGTTAGACCATGATGTGGAGCAGCGCATGTTGTTTCAAGGCTACAGTCCACCAAATATTAGCAGAGTTCTGCCCCTTTGAAAATTTCAGTTGACTTTTCGTTTCCGGCCAACTTCTCTTACAGTTTACATCCGATCAAGCTGGAACTTGATTTGTAGTTAGACCATGATGTGTAGCAGCACATATTGTTTCAAGGTTATAGTCCATCAAATATTAGCAGAGTTATACTCCTTTGAAGATTTCTGTTAATTTTTCGTTTCTGGCTAAATCCTCCTACAGTTTACATCCAATCAAGCTGAAATTTCATGTACAGTTGGACCATGATGTGGTGCAGCGTATATTATTTTGCGGTTACAGTCCACCAAATATTAGCAGAGTTATGCCCCATTGAAAATTTTCAGTAAACTTTTCGTTTCCGGCTAAATCCGCCTACAGTTTACATCCTATCAAGCTGAAATTTTATTTGTAGTTAGACCATGATGTGGAGTAGCACATATTGTTTCAAGGTTACAGTCCACCAAATATTAGCAGAGTTAAACCCCGATGAAAATTTCTATTAATATCTATTAATTTTTTGTTTCCGGCAAAATCCTTCTATAGTTTACATCCGATCAAGCTGAAACTTCATAAATAATTACACAATGATGTGGAGCAGCACATATTATTTCGAGGTTACAGTGCACCAAATATTTGCAGATTTATGCCCCTTTGAAAATTTTTGTCAACTTTTCACAACAATATGCGCCTCATGAAGTCATCTACTGATCTTTCTTTAAAATATGCCCTTATCTAAGGTGGATATTTTACTAAAAGTTTTTCCAGTAATTTTGAAAAACCTATTAAAGTACACAGTGTGGTAATTTAAGGTTGAATAAGGTAACTCAAATTTAGGATGAGTATGGTAAGAAATTAAAATGACTGAAAACTGTAGATTATTTTTATCTGGGGCTATGATACTTTCTATACTTCAATACCATTGCAAGTGAAATTAAGGGGAATGGAAATGTCTGCCTCCCTTCTCATTGTGGGTCTACTCTTAAAAAGAAGACTTTATTGTCTGCTAGCAAATTCATTCCTTTAAGAGTAGTCCCCCATTTTGGAAGGTTTAAAATACCAGGGAGACAACTGCTTGCCAGCAGAAGTTGTCACCTTCTGCAAATGAACCTGTTTGGATGTGTCCTTTCACCAGAAGATGTTGAATAGTTTTCTCTTTAAAGTAAGGTTTGGCATTTCATTGATCTGATCAAGCCTTATTCTCAAAGAAAAATAAAAAAAAGGCACTTGTTGTGTGTAGCAGTTGAAATTTAACATAGCCCACTCTGGGCAAATTCAGCAAATGACAAATTGAGGATATTTTTCTTATTTTTCCTTGAAAATAGGATCTGACATTTAATGCAAATTGTCTCTGAAATGTCAAATCTTATGAAAAGAATAAAAAGAATATTTCAAAATGGTGGGCAGATTTTTTTCCCAGCATGTAATTAAGTGCTAAAAGGGAAAACAAAAGATTGTCAATCAGAACAAGTGTAACATTATGGGCCCCGTTGTTCAAAACTAACGACATCGTTAGTTAACGATTCGTTAAAATTTACATCCAGTGATACGCAAATAATCCGAAATTTTTTGCTGAAAAAATGTGAGTAGTTTTTGCATTGCAAAAGCTACTCACATTTTTTTAGCAAAAAATATCAGAATATTGTATATTGAATCCACTAAAACAGTTAACGAAATGACCCTTAACGAGCTCGTTAAGCTAACGACGCTTTGAACAACTGGGCCCTGTTTTCAAAATGCTATTCATATGTATAGTTAATGTTGATAAATTATTCTCAATTAAATGATGTCATCACTGGTAGCTTTCTTAATTTTTTGCTTTAACTCTTTCCCCACTAGTGGCGACTTTTGTAGCCTGCTGATAACCTTTGCAAACAGTTTGGATACAGATCAGGCCCGCTGGCCTCGGTGGCTCAGTTGGATGCGCCGTCTGACTGGATACCAGGAGGTTGCGGGTTCAACCCCGCCGAGGTCTGCAACATTCTTTCGTGGAGATTGATCATGAAATATTTTCTGCGGTCATTCTCTCCCTTCCGCTGATCCAAGAAGGGCAGTTGTCAGTTTCTGGTGGAAGAATGTGCACAATACTGGTTAACCGCTTAGAGGACTAAGCCTGCCCAGTAAACGTGTGGTTAGGTAAACTGACCGCTCGACATGACCCCATTGGGTTGACTGGGCCGTAAAACCTCAACACAAACAAACAGATCATGCCTGACAAAATGTTGCACCTGATCTGGATCCAAACTGTTTGATACTCTGATGGTATTCCTGAAAGATATTTTTTTGAAAATTTTTTTAAAAAATCCACAGATGACCAAAAAGCATGCAAAATTACCCAGCATGCAAAGAGTTAAAATTTTCTACCTTGAGAGAAATGGATACACCTTCAAAGGAAATAACAGTGCTGTACATACTGGGTTTGCCCAGATTAGACAGCACATGCAGAGTTCAGTCAGGATGTGCAATTCACCCAGAGAATCTTTGAAGTGTAAATTTTTAACCCTTGTCCAGCTGAACCCGGATATACCCTGCATTTGCAAACAGTGTAGATCCAGATCAGTTGGCTTCTGAAGAAGCCAACTGATCTGGATCTGCACTGTTTGCCTATAAGTATGTGAATTTATAGCAACAATCCGGATCAAGTAATCTGATTGGCTGAAAATTAGAAGTGGGTGTGGCATCTTAATTTATTCAGCAGGACAAGGGTTAAAACGGCTGCACATACTCTAACCAGTCTGCTCATATATGATCTGGTCTTGGTAAGGCCAGTTTGCATATGTCAAAAATCAGGTGTTCTTTTTTTTCCCCCCAAGACATGGCTCATATCTGATATTAGACACTTTTGACAGGACTTTAATGTTTAACCCTTGTCCTGCTGAACCCGGATATACCCTGCCTTTGCAAACAGTGTAGATCCAGATCAGTTGGCTTCTGAAGAAGCCAACTGATCTAAATCTGCACTGGTTGCCATTTAGTATGTGGATCTATATCAACAAACTTGATCAAGTAATCTGATTGGCTGAAAAATAGAAATGGGCGTGGCTTCTTAATTTATTCAGCAGGACAAGGGTTAAAACGGCTGCACATACTCTAACCAGTCTGCTCATATATGATCTGGTCTTGGTAAGGCCAGTTTGCATATGTCAAAAATCAGGTGTTCTTTTTTTTTCCCCAAAGACATGGCTCATATCTGATATTAGACACTTTTGACATGACTTTAATGTTTAAACATAGCTCTAGCCAAGGCGCTTTTATTTGGCCAAGAGGTATTTGATATTTTTCTTTGCTTATTTCTCCATACAAACATATTATGAGTACTCATTAGGAGCACCTCAATTTCTAATGACTATCTACAATGTATGTTTCGTTGAGAAACAAAAACAGTCAATTTATCTGGATATATACCCCTATTTTTTTCATTTTTTTTTCAGGTTTTATGTCACTTTCAACAATATTTCAGTCATATTGAGATAGTTTCTCAATGTGGCAGACAGCTCAATGCTCACTTTTTGAGTGCTGCCTCACTCAAGTATCGTGCCCTTAGACACCCGACATGATATTCCACCCAGTCACATTATACTAACATCGGGCTGACCTGATTCCTAGGTCCATTTATGCCCCCAACTTGAAAAAAGTTGGGAGGGCATATTGCTTTGGGCTTGACCATTTGTCTGTCAGTCTGTCACGCTTTTGAGACCTCTCGTATCTTTGGAACCATGAAAGCTAGGGTTTTGAAATTTCATATATGCATTGCTTACGAAAAATTAGCCGAATCATATTTTTTCCTGTCAGATTCTTCATGGTGGATTTACACCCCCCTTTCAGACTTGGGCATTTTAGCAAATAAAATTCTGTTAAAGCAAAATATCTAAGGAACCACTTGAGTTAGGCTATGAAATATTGCAAGCAGTTTGGTACAAATGTGTAGCTGACCTGATTAAATTTTGGTGAACTTTTCTAAATATTCTATCAAATTGTGCCACCTTTTCTGACTTCGGTGTTTTAGCATGGTAAAATCATGTAAGCAAAATATCTCAAGAACCCCTTGCGCTAGGTTCATGAACTTTGTAGGATCAGAGATCATTATGCAGATCACCTGGTTAGCTTTTGGTGAAATTTTATAAATGTTTGTCCAAATAATGCCCCTTTTTAGACTGAAGCATTTTAGCACTTTCGTGACTTCTCATATCTATGGAACCATGTAAGCTATTTATGTATTGATATTTATTCAAGTTATCGTCTAGCAACCACGTATGGACAGACGTGCATCTGTCACAGGCGGGCAGGGTATGAAAACAACAAAGAAATCCAAATCTTGTGATTTTATTTTATGAAAATAAATAACAAAGAATAAACTCTTAAGCCATAAAGTCCCTGTCACAACAACAGCAGACACTTTCTAAAATATTTGTTTTACTTTTTGCAAAAAAAAAAGAGCTTGACATTTCATGAGAATCATCTGCTTAGCAGATGATTCACATGAGATGTCAAGCCTTATTTTCTTGCAAAAATTAAGAAAAAAACATATATATTATAGAATTTCATCAATTACAAAGCTGAATAGTGCTTCAAGGGATATCTCATCCAACAAAATAAATAAACATGAGCTGTATACATGGAAATGTCTGCAGATAGCAAAGGTACAGGTTAACCCATTGTAGACTGAATGAACTCCCCTACCCTACATATTGGAAGATTCCAGTTTTGATTTTAGGTATGTCAGGTTACAGGACTTATATTCCTAGAGAAAAATGTCTAAACTATTTACAAGCAGTGGAGACACTGATCAGATGCCACATTCTGTGAAGTCTCACTCTGATTTGGATCTGCACTGTTTGCCAATTACCCTTTTAGAGGTCTCCAGACTAAAATGGGTTAACAGTAAATAAGGGCCTTTGGTATTCCAAAGTCCCAGCTATGGTATCCAGGCTTTTCTACACCACAACTCCAGATAAGACACTTCATCAGACGAAAGTATTAATATTTTTCTTGCTGCTGCACAAAATTATATTTTGTCAGTACTCATTGGTAGTGTTTTGCTGTGGCACTTCTAATGGGTACCTTGGCAAAATACTTCTGCAAAGTACCTGTAACACATATTTGAGTTTATGAGGAAAATCCTAGTCAACAATGTTTTAGTCCAGTCAAGATGTTGCTTCCAAATTTGTAGAATTTTTGGTTGACGCAGTCAATGATTCACTCAAGCTCTGCCTTAAGTTACTAGCAGCTGTGCTGTAGAGACACCTTGTCGCCAATCTATTTGTGAGTCCTGATGGGCTGGGCAACATTCATATTTGTGCAGAAATAAAAATATTTATATGGATACCATGCTTACCTAGAGCCATAGCTCTTGATAAGATGCTTTTTTTCAATACAAAAATGTATGTTGTGGGTTCTCATTAGAAGCGCTTCAGTGAGGCACTTCTAATGAGTACCCACAACATATATTTCCATGGAGAAATAAGAAAAATATTTACCTAATATCCACTCTTATCTAAACCTATGTTAGAGTTAGAGGAACAGTAAATGACCAATTATCCTGATATGCAAGCTGATTTGGGCCTTTGCTGTCATCATATACATTATATCTTTGTACGGTCTACATACACAGTCCACTCTTGTTATCTCCAAATCCAAGGGACTCTATGAAACACTTCGAGATATTTGTACTTCGACATATAAGATTTGCGGAACTGAGGAAAACAATTAATCAAACAATCACCTTTAACAGAATGAATCTTTAATTTGACTCCAAAGTTCGATATATTGAAAATATTGTGGAAAAGAGGAGAAATTGCTCCTATAGGAGCAATTTCTCCTCTTTTCCACAATATTTTGTTGCCTGTTGATAGATCTCTGTGTTAAAACAGGGACCAGATTTTCACTTTGAGATAAGCGGTTATTCGAGATAAGCGAGTTCGAGATAACTAGAGTCGACTGTATATGTATGTAAATCATGTCCACATGGCACCTACACAATGAGTCTAAGGCCTTTTTATTTTCATCAGGACATTCTACAATATCATAGGACTTGTTAAGGAGAGAATTTGATAATAATTCTGGAATGATTTTCTCCAGTTCTCTATAAAAACATGTCAGTATTCATTAGAAGCGCCTATGTGAGGCACTTCTGATGAGTACACACTATACAGTCGACTCTCGTTATCTCGAACTTCACGGGACCTGATAAAAATGTTCGAGTTATCAGTAGTTCGAGACAACCAAATTGTGACGTCATAGGTATGACGACTGTTCGCCTCAACGTGCTTGGAATTAAGGCACATGTATATGGCAATTTAAATAATTTACGCGTACTTCAGTTTGCATTGTTACTGTTTGTTTTAGGAGATGCAATGGTTTTCTTGAAATAATATCATCAATAAATGTTAATAATAATAAGTTTCAAACGTCTCTTGTTGTCTTTTAATACTCCTGCAAATTTGGATTTCCATGAGCTATAAATAAATTACTGGTTTCCGGGTTGTGTTAGCTATACGTTATGAACTGGTTTGGATTAGCTCCCTTCGCATAGACGACTCGATAAAGAGTTGATTGGTTTCCGCTTTTGCATAAAAGGCTTGGCAGCTGTAAGCTAGTTTGGATTATCTCCCCTGGCATAAACGAACCATCTCAGCGCAGCAAACTGTAGATCCTGCAGAGAAAGCTAGTTATGAACCGTCTCATCTGGACCTACACTATTTGTGCGGGTATCCGTACCAGTCTACAGGGTCGGAAGGGTTAACATCGGTACCCACGTGTGATTTGTCTATTTGAGGCCGTGCACAACTCCTATTAGAAGACTGTGCGACTGTCAAAGACTCGGATCAGCCTGCATGCCCACGAATTTTCCACGCATGAGCCTTATCTGGGCTTACCAAAGAGCACTGCCTGACCGAAGAGTAACAAGCGAAGATTCAGACTTAGCCAGCCTGATCAATATAGGCTGATCTGAGTCGGAACCTGTCGCGCACTGACTTTTCTTGAAGACGCTATATTATTCAGGCGGACAGTACTCAGTAGTAAAGAGCATATCTAAACAATAAATTAAAGAAACTTCGTTGATTAATCTTCCATAATACTATTCTGGGCCGCTTTTTATCTTACAAATCAATGACACGAGACGGTGTTGAGCGCCGCGTGTCAAACCCGACTCGACGCGCATGTGATTACATAATTACGGATTTTAGACATTGTTTGTTTTGTTTGTAATTACCTGGACAAAGGGGAAAATTAAAATATTGATTTATTTATCAATGGCCTATTATGATTTTCATTAAGTGAGAGACCGGCGGCGCCGCATCTTACATTTTTTTTTTCCTTTGTCATGGTCCGAGTTCGAGATACGCGGTATAAAAACTGTGGAAAATATATTCAGGGACTGAAAATGATGGACGAGATAGCCGAAGTGTCGACATAAAAGTAGTTTGACATACGCGAAGCTGAAATACAATAAATACATAGGGAAAATAATCGGGACTTAGAAATCAGTTCGACATAAGTGATAGGATCGAGATAAGAGGGGTCGAGATTACGAGAGTCAACTGTATATGTTTTTATGGAGAATTAAGAAAAACTAGAGCTGTCAGAGGATCTGACTACAGCCCCACTTAAGCGCTATCAGAAGAGAAGGATAAAAATTATGTAACGAGTTCAGGCCAAAGAATGTCCAAATTTACACAGGTAAAAATTTGCAAAAAGAAAAATTAAAACACTCAAACAAAACGCATATGCATAATCTTCATTCCATATAGGATATATCTAAAAACTTTCAAAATGATCAGTGCAAAGCTGTAAAAGGAGTTGATTTCATAAAGTACCAACTGTCAATAGCTGAACATAAAAGTTCAGGTTGAAAATTGACTAAGTCCAAACAGCAAAAAAAAAAAAAAAAAAAAAAAAGAAAGAAAGTTTATACAAAAATCACATGCATATCTTCAATCCATGTACAAGATGACTGCAAAATTTCAAAATGATCAATGCAAAGCTGTAGGAGTTGATTTCACAAATTACCCACAATCTGTAGTTGACGATCACTTTTGATGCTAAGATTTGACTAGCTGAAAAAGTGAGGTATAATCATTGAAAGATTTTACAAAACCCATATGCACAGTATCATTCCATATAACAATCATCTGCAAAGTTTAAAAACAATTGGTGCAAAGGTAATTTCGTAATGTCAGACAGGGCAAATCCAGAAAAGCCCTGCTTTGAAAAACTGGGGCTATAGATTATCCCAGAATTATTACCATATACTCCTCCTTAACTCATTGTAGTCGGGAGACCCGTAAAAGTGTAACTGGCAAACAGTGCAGACCCAGATCAGATGCCGCAGAATGTGGCATCTGATCAGGGTCTCCACTGATTGCAAATAGTTTAGCCATTTTTCTCTAGGAATATGTAAATCTCATATCCAGACGTACCTAAAATTGAAATTGAACTCTTCCGATATATAGTGTGGGAGAGTCTATTCAGTATACAATTGGTTAACAAATCCTCTGATTCTACAGTTTCCACTATTATGCCATGCAAAAGGGAAACTCCCTAATCAGTGTTGTGGAATGCCAGTCTGAGATTTGTTTTTCATATTTGCAAAAAGACTCCTTTTTTTCTGAGATACAACTAATATGGAGCAACACACAAAAGGGGCTATATGCCAAATGAAGCCATGAATGCACCAATCAGCCTGAAAATTTGCACAGTCTTATCATGATTTTCTTTGCCTGCTTACAGAGTGGATAAGGCAGAGCAAATTGAAGAACAGAGAAGGCCTGATCAGACTGCATATGCAGAGATGCACAGGCTGATCTGAGCCTTCAATGTATTTATTCTGCATAAAATTCAGCATCATCATATGTTTCAGTGACTCCACTGGACCTGCTTCACACACTTGACCTACTAAAGACTGCAACAAATTGCTTATTTACCTTTAACATGTAAATTTAATTTTAGCAGAGGACACTATAAGATTATTTTTTTTGTTTTATTTTATTTATTTATTTATTTATTTATTTTTTTTTTTTTCCAAAAAATTGGTTTTGGTATTTTATGCAAATTGTCTCCTTATGACAGTTCAGGCAAATTGTCTCCTTCAAAGACAATCTGCATGAAATGTGAAAGCCTATTTTGAGAAAAAAAATATCAATTTGTCATCTGCTGAATAAGCCAGAAAGGGGAAAAGTTTAAACAGTAACTTCTTATAATATTTTCCTTATTCACAGCACCACATAAGAGTAGTATAAAGATAAACATTTTTTCTTGTTTCTCCATAAAAAAAGATACATTTTGGGTACTCATTAGAAGCATCCAGCAAAGGTGTTTCTACTGAATATCTACAATAAATGTTTTGTGGAGAAAAAAATCAATACTTTGTGAAAGAAAATAATGTTTTATCTGCAGCTATGGACAAAGATTACAAATGATTTTACATTTCAAGTACTATTTTCTTGGAAAAAGTAAAAAATAAATATCAGTCATTTATCATCTATTAAAATCCTTAAAGTATAATTTAGACCAGAGAAAATTAATTATTAGATTCTCATCCCCACCTGCCCCTAAAAAAACTGACCAAATAAAAAAAAATTGAGGTGGAAAACTTTTTTAGACACAGATCGATTTATGCTGAAAACAGATTTTTAAAACACTTTTTAGAGCTGCAAATGAATTATTTGTTATGGGAACAGTATTTGTGCATGTTGTCTTGTTTTGCTATGATTTACCTCTTTACTGGATGGCCCATTAATAAAAAATAAAAAATAAAATCCACCCACCCCTCCATTTTGTTCTAAAATCTGGATGAGAATCTAATAATTAATTTTCCCTGGCCTTAAGTTAAACCCTTTCCATCCCTGCACACCAAACCAGGTACTTTTGCAAACAGTTTAGATCCAGATTAATAAGCTGTCTCATCAACATCTACATTGTACATTGTTTGCCATTCTATTTAGAATTTTCGTTTAACACCTGTACTTGTAAAGATAATGAAATTGTCAAAACCCTTGTCCTGCTGAATAAATTAAGAGGTCACACCCACTTCTAATTTTCAGCCAATCAGATTACTTGATCCAGATTATTGATATAAATTCACATAATTAATGGCAAACAGTGCAGATCCAGATCAGTTGGCTTCTTCAGAAGCCAACTGATCTGGATCTACACTGTTTGCAAAGACAGGGTATATCCAGGTTCAGCAGGACAAGGGTTAAAGATGGAATTTTCTTCAAATTCATGATTTAAAATGTGCATTTGGTAAGCCAAAACTTTTCAAAATATGGCAGCGAAAAATCCCAGGTCAGTCTACACTGTTTGCAACTCAATATCGTGCATTGTAGAAATTATGTAGTATAGTGTTAAACTACCATATTTAACCTAAATATCTGGGCCCAGTTGTTCAAAGCGTTGTTAGCTTAACAAACTCGTTAGTGGTCAAAATGTTAACTGCTTTAGTAAGTACAATATCTAATTCACAGGTATTTTTGCTGAAAAAATGTGAGTAGCTTTTGCAAATGCAAAAGCTACTCACATTTTTTCAGCAAAAATATTGGCATATATGCCATATTAAATGATCAAAGTTTAACGATTCGTTAACTAACGACATTGTTAGTTTTGAACAACTGGGCCCTGAACTTAAATTTCTTACAAAAATTGGTCCTAAAATTTGAACAAGTCCATTTGACTACTTACTGACATATTTAAAACTGCTGGAGGAGTGGCAGCGCAGAACTTCATCAGATGCTGTGAGCTGCTATCTCCTGTGGGTCTAAACAACAGGTCTACATAGGAGAGTGTATCCATATGATATTTTTCTGATTTCTGCATGTAAACATATTGTCGATACTCATTAGAACACCTCTGTGAGGCATTTCTAATAAGTACCCAGTACATATGTTGTCCTAGAGAAACAAGAAAACTACCACAACTTTTTGCTTGAAAAAATTGACTTATCTGTACCTATGTAATCGCTGTTTGTGTAGCAGCATGATACTGACTTTTCCCACTGTAATACTGCTGAAACTTCATGTGCTGTCTTTCAATTTTGCTTCTGGATTCAAGTTTTCTAAAACAAAGACCAAGTGTTCATTTATAATAGTGCTCAATTCTTTAGTTATATTCATTAATACCCTAAAATTTTCCTTATCAGCAACAACACCTGATGGTGTTGCCATAACATCTGACAGTGTCTTGTGGACTTGAGATATTTTCTGAAACAGTGTCACATCAAGTGGCATTGGAACTACTTTACATAGTTCCGTAAAGTGCGATAACCAGTTATAATAGTCTTGACTTGAAAAATCAGGATTTGTGACATAATCATACACAATTGTTTTATTTCCCTCATTACTGTCTAAAGATTCATGTTTTTCTACTGCCTCTACAGCTTCCATAGCTTGTAACTGTTCTGTTTCAGATTCATCTACATTATCAATCACCTGATTTCTTTCTACTGTTTTTAATAATTCTTTACTTGCTATTGTAACTTCTGATACTTCTGCTGACTCAGTGAAATCTTGAACAATATTTTCTTCAATACTTTCTTGCATAACTTGAACATTATCCACATTAGCAGTTTGACTGTATGGAATAAGAACTTGGTGTTTGTTGCCATTTTCTCCAATTTCCTGAATAATCTGATACTGATACACTCCACTGCCATCTCCAGCTGAGTCTTTACTAGGTAATAAAGATTCTGCCAGGTCGGTGATGGCAATATATGTTTGTCCTCCTTCTTCCTCCTCCTGTATTTCAATCCCTTGTAACTCTATTGGAACTTCATTACTGGATTCTATTAAGCCTACCTCACCAGCTTTCTGCAGTTGGCTAATCTCTGTCACATGGTCTGTTGCTATGGTATCTGGATCAGACTGGTTCTCTGGCTTTATTTTATCAATAATACTTGGATTAACAGGTGGGATATCAACCTCAACAGCATCTACACTTGAAAGACTGGTTTTAGTGCTTAAACTTTTTATCAGCTGAACAATTCTCTGATTTGACGGTCCAGAATCAGTAAATCCGGTTGATTCATTTTGTAGGTCAACTAACAGTGAACTATTCCCAAATCCTTTATCTGTCTCTACCTGAATGGCAAGCATATGTTTGCGTGTGAGGTGAGCTTTCAACTGCCCACCCCTTCGGAATGTTTCATCGCACAGTTGACAAACATAGGATTTCTTTTTAGAGTGTTCTTTTTCATGTCTTCTTTTACTTGATGGATCACTGAATTTAGCTTGACAAATCTCACATGAATATCTCTTTTCGCCTGCAATCAAACAAAACATAGATTTAAAACTAGACTGCTAATGCAAACATCGATAGACAGCATTTTAAGGGGGTGGGGGGGGGGGGGGGGGTGAGGAGGGGCCCACAAATACACCCTACTGGGCCATTTCTCAATTATAAAAATAATCTTTAATGCAAAACTTTGACGTATATGTTTACTAATGGAGGATGAAACTATACTTTCATATGAACAAATGGAAAGACAAAAACTTTATACCCTCTACACACTTTGTATGCCAGGAGTATAATAGTTAGTATCCACAACATATCTGTTTTCATGGAGAAATGAATGTTAGAAAAATATCAATACATGTTGAAAATAAAAGCACCTTATCTAGAGCTATGCCTAAATGGGTGACGATATGTGTACATGATGGTTTGTTTCTTGATATCTCACCAGCTGAGCTTACACTGATGCCTGATCTTGACTTTACTTTATTTATCATTAAGGATCTCTTGATCCAGGCCTGGTTAGTGTCATGGCATGTTTCTTGATATCTCACCAAGCTTACACTTATGCCTGATTTTATGTGTACAGACCAGGCTGGCTTATTACGTAAACGATCATGCGTCTGTTGACTTAGACTGGTTTACCTGTGAGGTAACGTGTGTCTTAAAAGCCTTACCTGTATGAATGATCTTGTGTCGCTTGACATCAGACTGGTGTGCAAATCTCTTCTGGCAAATATCACACTGAAAAGGCTTCTCTCCTATAAATAAACAGACATGTTCTCATATGTGCTGTGCCATGTAAGAAGGAGTTATAGATGTCATATGCAGACAGTAAAGACCCAGAACTGCCTAGCATATTCATGCAATCTGATAATGGCCTTAGTCATCCCCTACCAAAATTATCAGATATCAAAAATTAATATACCCATTAAAGACTGAATAAATACTCCCACACTATATATATAGGAAAAGTCCATTTTCCCCCACACTATATATTGAAAAAGTCCATTTTTGATTTTAGATATGTCAGGCTTTATGATGCAGATATTCCTAAAGAAAAATGGTTGAACTATAAGCAAACAGTGGAGACCCTGATCAGATGCTGCAGAATGCAGCATCTGATCTGGGTCTGCACTGTTTGCCAGTTACTCTTTCAGGGATCTCCAGTCTTCATTGGGTTAATGGTCACTAAAGCTCCTCATAACATCAGACAAGGCATTTTTTCTAACAAAAAGTATCAATACTTTTCTTCTTTTTCTCCACAAAAAAACATCAAGGGGGCACTTCTAATGAGTACCCACAAGTTTTCATGGAATAATAAGAATAATATTTGTCTGGATATCCCTCCTATCTGGAGGTATGCTTTGCCCTCTGCTTATAAAATCATTGGACATTGCAGACTAGCAACAGACATCAAAGACCCTGATGGGACTGAGTGGATGTGTAGGATGATCTGAACTTCTAACTTATACTCAAAAACACTATTTCACCAATCACCATAGCTCCAGATTAAGAAATGGTATACAGTGAACCCTCGTTACAATGACAGCATTTGTTCCCAAAGACGTTGCCATTAAAATGAATTTGCTGTTGTACAGAATTCTTAATCAGCAGATTGATAAGTAAGAAAGGTCTTGTTTTGGTCTTATTTCCTCACAGAACATGTGTTTTGGATATTTGTTAGAATTGCCTTACTGAGGCAATTCTAACAAATATCCAAAACATATGTTTCTCTTAAGTATCAAATACAATATTCTTGCACATCTTGTGACTAATTGTTACCTCTTAAGTGAAGGTTACATGACAGTCAAATTGTCGTTATAACAAATTTTGTCATTGTATCGAGTGTCAGTATAAAGAGGGTAGTCTGTACACATATTTTTCTCATTTAAACAACTATGTTGTTGGCATTCATTAATGGCACTTCTAATGAGTACCCACAACATGTTTTTGTATAGAAATATGAAGAATATCATTACGTTTTGTTTGAAAAAAGCGCTTTATCCGAAACAATGCTTTTCACTTGCTATGGCCCATATAAGTCTACTTTAGGAAAAACATTTTCTTTAAGTGAACAATCTACTGTAGGAAAAACATTTTTCTCTAAGTGAACAATCTATTGTAGGAAAAACATGTTTCTCTAAATGAACAATCTATTGTAGGTAAAACATGTTTCTCTAAGTGAACAATCTATTGTAGGAAAAACATTTTTCTCTAAGTGAACAATCTACTGTAGGAAAACATTTTCCCCAAGTGAACAATCTATTGTAGGAATAACATTTTCCCCAAATGAACAATCTATTGTAGGAAAAAAATTTTTCTCTGAGTGAACAATCTACTTTAGGAAAAATGTTTTTCTCTAAGTGAACAATCTATTGTAGGAAAAACATTTTTCTCTTAGTGAACAATCTATTGTAGGAAAAATATTTTTCTCTAAGTGACCTATCTACTGTAGGTAAAATATTTTTCTCTAAGTGAACAATCTACATGTATTGTAGGAAATACATTTTTCTCTAAGTGAACAATCTACTGTAGGAAGAACATTTTTCTCCAAGTGAACAATCTACTGTAGGAAAAAAACATTTTTCTCTAAGTTAACAATCTATTAAAGGAAAAACTTTTTTCTCTAAGTGACCAATCTACTGTAGGTAAAATATTTTTCTCTAAGTGAACAATCTACTGTATGGAAAACATTTTTCTCTAAGTGACCAATCTACTGTAGGAAAAACATTTTCTCCAAGTGACCAATCTACTGTAGGAAAAATATTTTGTTCTAAGTGACCAATCTACTGTAGGAACAAGCAAATTCCATAGGGAATTTATGTCCCCCGCCTTATTTTTATTTGAGCTGTTAAAAATGAGTAAGTTAACCAGAGGACCATTGGTCCTGTATCACTTACCTAAGTATTGAAGCAGGAAAAAAACTGAAGCTAAAAATGTGGAAAAAATAAAAAAAAATAAATAAAAAAAACAACAACATAATTTCAAGATTACAAGAGCACACGTATATCCTCAGACCACAAGCAAAATGCCTGTAAAGTTTCAGAAGCATTTGCTTAAAGCTGTGGGAGGAGTTGTGCTCACAAAGTACCTACTACTATATGCACTTTCATAGTATTGAAGCATGAAAAAAATCTATGTTAAAAGTTAAAAACATGAAAAAAGTAAAAAAAAAAAGTAACTTCAAGATTCTGTAAAAAGCATATGCATATCTTCAGACTATGGTTAAAACATCTGTATAGTTTCAGGGGGAATGATATAAAACTGTAGGAGGAGTTGCACTCACAAGGTACCTACTACATATACACTTTCATAGTATTGAAGCATGAAAAAAAGTCTAAGTTAAAATGTGAAAAATTTGAAAAAATTATATCAAGATTCTGTAAAAACCACATGCATATCTTCACACCATAATTAAGATACCTGTGAAGTTTCATAAGGATCGATATAAAACTGTAGGAGGAGTTGCGCTCACAAGGTCTCCACTACAAACTCAGAACCATGCAAAAAAAGTCTAAGTTAAAAATGTGAAAAAAGTAAAAAAAAAATAACTTTTAACTTGAGGATTCTGTAAAAAGCACATGCATATCTTCAGACCATGATAAAAACACCTGTAAGTTTCAAAAGGATCGGTCCAAAACTGTAGGAGAAGTTGCGCTCACAAGGTACCTACTACATATACACTTTCATAGTATTGAAGAATGAAAAAAGTCTAAGTTAAAAATGTGAAAAATTTGAAAAAAAATTACTTCAAGAGTCTGTAAAATGCACATGCATATCTTCAGACCATGATTAAGATACATGTGAAGTTTCAGAAGGATCGGCATTAAACTGTAGGAGGAGTTGCGCTCACAAGGTCCCCACTACAAACTCTGAACCATGCCAAAAAAGTCTAAGTTAAAAATGTGAAAAAAGTGAGAAAAAAAATAATTTAAACTCAAAACCATGTACCACGATGCAAAAAAAATCTAAGTTAAAAATGTGAAAAAAGTGAGAAAAAAAATAATTTAAGGATTCTGTAAAAAGCACATGCACATCTTCAGACCATGATGAAGACACCTGTAAAATTTCAGAAGGATTGATTAAAAACTGTAGGAGGAGTTGCGCTCACAAGGTACCTACTATAAACTCGGAACACCTACCACAATGCAAAAAAAAATCTAAGTTAAAATGTGAAAAAAGTGAAAAAAAATAATTTAAGGATTCTGTAAAAAGCACATGCCCATCTTCAGACCATGATGAAGACACCTGTAAAATTTCAGAAGGATTGGTTAAAGACTGTAGGAGGAGTTGCGCTCACAAGGTACCTACTATAAACTCAGAACCACACACCATGAACCACGCACCACGGAAAACCGAATACTATGTCCTCTCGCTTTTCTTCGAAAAGGCGGGGGACAAAAACATTTTTCTCTAAGTGACCAATCTACTGTAGGAAAAACACTTTTCTCTAAGTGACCAATCTACTGTAGGAAAAACACTTTTCTCTAATAAACCAATCTACTGTAGGAAAAACATTTTTCTCTAATGAACAATGATGACACAGATGAGTTAGCAAGTCTTTTGTCCACATCGTCTTGTCTGGGCTGTTTTCTAGGGCTGGCTAATCAGAGCTGAAAAGATAATCGATTATCAATCCTGCCATTGTGATTGATAATCGATTAGTAATCGCTGAAGATTTGATCTTAATTTTACCTATGACCCTTTCATATGTTGTATTGAGTAAACAGTGGAGACCCAGATGAGACGCCGCAAATGTGGCGTCTCATCAGGGTCTACACTGTTTGCCACTGACACAGTTATTTTAGACATAACAGTGGGTAGTATATTGGACTTGTTCAAATTTTAGATAAAGTATGATAAGGAGTTGATGTGTCTGAATACTAAGGGTAGATACGGTAAAGTAACTAATGCGGAAATCAAATGATCGATTATTAGCAAATCTGTAATGATAGTCATTTTTGTGGAATTTATCGATCAATTAATCGATTATCCGATTAATCGTGCCAGCCCTACTGTTTTCTTTATGTCATATAAATAGGATTTGGTGTTTTATGTGCCTTTCAAGTTTATTTCAGTCATACTGAAACAATGAAGGGAGGGGTGATGATGAAGTCACCTCTAGTGGGATTCGAACCTGGGAGTTTATGATCTAAGTCAGGAACGCTTAACACTCGCAACTTTGCTTGGTGCACAATGTAAAATTGGAGGAATTGCTTTGCCTCCATTCATATGTGCTGCATGAATCTAGCATATGGGAAAGGTTTATATAGTCTTCAGCATTTCGACATTATTTGCCACCTCCATATCAACCTATGTAAAAGCTGCTACTTTCTAGCAGATAAAGTGGTGTTATGGGCCAGACTACACAGCAAATTTGGCTGAAAACCATGAAAGGGTGTAAGAGATTATATTAATCATATTTTATTGCATGTTAAACAGAGGAATTGAACACAAGTAATAACAACATTAGGCAGTCCTCTCCCAGGGTGTAGAAGACAGCATAACTGACAGACAATGGAAGGCAGTCACACTGTCTCCTTAAAAAAACATGGTGATAACGAATCTGCAATGTGTATGTTTACCCTGAAGTTTTTTGGATGGTGTAAATTGGCAAAATAACCTGTATCTTCCCATATTAACCCTAACTATTGGGACAGACAGACCTGAGAAAACTGTAAATACAGATCAGATGCTACATGATGCAGAGTCTATTAATCAGGATCTACAATGTTTGCCACTCATCCAGCATTTTTTAGATACATGATATAGCTACAGATGAGAGGGGTTATCCGCATAATATTTTTCTTATTTCTCGACAAAAACATATGTTGTGGGTACTCATTAGAAGTGGCTCAATGAGGCACTTCTAATGAGTACCACAACATATGTTTTCATGGAGAAATAAGAAAATTATCGATACTTTTCTGTTGAAAAAATGGCCTTATCCGGAGCTATGACATGAACAGGAAGTAAAACAAACATGTTCAGATCTTAGGACAAGTCCCAATATATACAGTAAAACCTCAATGGCTAGAACACCAATGGCTCATTACCTTGGATGTTTCAAACTTGTTTTTGAGTCCCTATGAAATTCTTCGGATAGCTCAAGAAAACAAATATTTAGGGAAGTTTTCTTATTTTATCATGACATTGTATGTTGTGTGCACTCATTAGAATTGCCTCATTGAGGCAATTCTAATGAGAACACTCAACATATCATTATTGTATAGAAGATGAAAAAAGACTTCCCTAAATTATCACCATTTGCAACCTGACCTGGCGCTATTAATTTTCCTCAGTGTCTCAAACTACCCAGGTAGTGAACAAAATTCCATGGTCCCAAAGATGTTCGAGCCATTGAAGTTCGAATGTACATGTAAGTTAAAGAATGTACCTTTCCTGTACTTACCAGTGTGGACTTTCATATGACTCTTCAGATAGGCCATCTGTGAGAATCTCTGTTGACAGACATTACAGCCAAATGGCTTGTCAGATGAGTGGGTGAGAACATGACGACGAAGACAGGAAATCTGACGGAAATGTTTTGGACAGTGGGGACATTTGTGTGGCTTGGCGTCTGTGTGACGTGACTTGTGTTCTTGAAGACCAACATTTGATGAGAATTTATTGTGGCATACATCACATTCAAATGGTTTGATACCTTGAAAATAAAGAAAACATGAAAAGTAGCCTAATGTACCATCAAACAGTTTAAGACCTGACCATAGCTTCAGATAAAAGAGGGGGTATCCACATATTTTTTTTTATTTGTCCATGAAAATATATATTGTGAGTACTCATAAGAAGCACTTCTAATAAGTACCCACAACATATGGTTTCATGGAGAAATAAGACAAGAATTCCGCGGAAAGGCGTCATTGCATCTGCTAGGGCAAAAGTCACAGGAGCCACAATCAGAATGTGTTTATTAAATAAGTTTATTTCATTCTTGGCAGTGCTTAGTTGGAAAACTGGGTTGAAAAAAATGTAGACAAAGTGCCTAGTGGGGCACATATATTCCAGGCCAGTGCCATTCCCTCTAATGGCTATATCTTCAGCACTGACTTTTCGTATTATACAGCCCAATGATAATGGAATGTCGACGTAAAATGTGTAAAAGACTGGAGCGTGAAATATAGGTCAAGGTCATGGGCAGGGCTCGGGAAAACCGGAAAAATAGCCGGTCTGGACCGAAATTAGGAATTCTGGACCGATTTCAAACACCCCAAAACGCTAATAAATCGGTCCAACATTTCCCAAACCAACCAATTTTCACAAATCAATGATGTCTAAAAAATCACAAATGGTCAAGTCTTTCCAAACTGACAACGTCCGCGCACCTTTTAAATGCGATATTATGGTAGTTAAAAGGCTCTAAACGGTCATTTGACATGTATATTGGAGAGACAGCTGAATAACGGCAACCTACCAGCAGCACAAATTAATTACGTCATTATCCAAACATTGTCAAAAAATCAACACTGCACTGACCTTTGTGCGGTAAACAAGCGATTAACACGAATCATCAGTAACGGTAATCTGATAATTAATCCGTTTGTGTGACACGTGTGAATACACTGAGACTGCAAAACATCCAGGTGCAGTCGGCGTGTCCAAAAGATCAAAGGTCGCTTTACTGAGTATGATAAAAGAATGCACCGCTTGAACGCACCCGTTTTCTTCCTCTTCTTTTTTGTTTTGATCAACATGGTTTGTCGTGCCCAGATTCGATAAATGAATTCCCAAACCGTGTACGTCCTGATCAGATGTCGCATACAACGGCGTCTGATCTGGGTATAATTGATTGCTTTTTTTTTGTTTTGTTTTTTTTTGTTGATTGCCGTAACACGCGAGTATAATTCAAGGTAGATTTCACAGTAAAAATAAGTAATGCACCACTTGCGCTAGGCAAGATTGGTCAGTGCTTACAATTTAAGCAGTCTGATTGAATCTTAAAACACTGAAAACTGCAAAACCGCCCGTGGCGCAGGCCTTTTTTATTAGACCTAATTAGGTCCATGAAAGTCGTTTCGTTCAGTCTCTCCTGTTTCCCGCCGTCTTCGCGCTTATACAAGACGGGAATCAGTTGTTTATAAATAGTTTAGGAAAACCCTGCGGAGGTGGAAATAACAACAAAACCTTTTTTTTTCTTTTTTTTTCTTTTTTTTTTTCTTTCTTTTTACATACCTGACTGTATTTATTGATGACGCCAGCTTTGATCATGCTCGTTGTACCCGGACTTCCGTCATTTAACGGAGCTGAGGTGTATTATTTAAAAGGAGTTATAGGACTGCCAATTGTCATTAGTTTTCGTGACAGGTGATATACACATATTTTTTTTTTTGGAAATGGGCTCATTGATGACGTCATCATCATCAGCTGGACCGATTCAGATTTCAAAATTTCCAGAGCCCTGGTCATGGGTCAAGGTACCTGCTAATTCAGTACATCAAGGACAAGCACTATGTAAGGTATGGTGGTTGTAGGCCTTATGTTTGAGGAGTTATCAAACATCAACGTAAAATGTGTCAAATATAGGTCAAAGTCACCGGGTCAAGGTACCTTCCAAGCAAGAGCAATGAGCTGAAGCACTATGCAAGATTTAGTGGTTGTGGGCCTTATATTTGAGGAGATACCGAACATCAACGTAAAATGTGTCAAAGTCACTGGAGTGTAAAATACAGGTCAAGGTCACCAGGTCAAGGTACCTGCAGAAGAAGCACTATATAAGGTTTGGTGGTTGAAGGCCTTACAGTTAAGGACATACGGATTTTGATTGTGTTGGGGTTTAACGACACGTCAACCCTTGAGGGTCATTTTGTGTCGTCTCCCAGAGAAAGGGAGAAAAGAGATAGAAGAGAGAGTAGAGGAGATGAAAGAGAGGGACAGGGAAGAAAGAGGAACAGGAAAGAAAGTGAAGAAACAGAAGAAATAAAAACATTCCCCCTCTACCCTTACCCACTACAAGGATAGCAGGCCTTGCCCAACTGTAAGCCAATATCAGTTGGACGCCCCAGTGATGTAAGATACACAGCACCTTCGCACCACCCGACCACCCCCAGGACATATGGAAGGGCGATATAAAAGATGTAAAAGTCAATGGAGCGCGAAATATAGGTCAAGGTCACCCAGTCAAGGTACCTGTGGAGTCCGTACATTGAGGAGAAGCACTATGCAAGGTTTGATGGTTGTAGGCCTTATAGTTGAGGAGATATTGAACGTCGACGTAAAATGTGTAAAAGGCACTGGAGCGCAAAGCGTCACCAGGTCAAGGTACCTGCCGAGTCAGTACATCTAGGAGAAGCATTATGCAAGGTTTGGTAGTTGTACGCTTTATAGTTTAGAAGATCTGGAACATCAACGTAAATTGTGTCAAAGTCAATGGAGTGCAAAATATAGGTCAAGGTCACTGGGTCAATGTACCTGCCAAGTCAGGAGGTCAGGAAGATGTGTCATGCAAGGTATGATGGTTGTTGTAGAATTGTAGTTGATTAGAATACTAACTTTGACGTAAATGTCAAACTTCGACATAATAGAACTGTTCACAGACGGACAGACGCATGGACGAACGGACAGGCGAACGGAAAAGCTGACGGCTATGTCGCAAAGTCAGGAGGTCAGGGAGATGTTTCATGCAAGGTTTGATGGTTGTTTAGTCTTGTAGTTGATTAGAATACTAACTTTGACATAAATGTCGAACTTCGACATAAATGCTGACAGACGGATGGACGGACGGACGGACTGACGGAAAATCGAACGCCTATATCGCACCCTGCTACAAGCAGGTGCGATAAAAATTATTAGTACTTTATGGCTAAAAAAACACCTTATCTGGAGCTATGCAAGACAACTCCCCGTCTTAGTAGATAACTATGTTAACATGTCATTCAAATCCTGATTATGAAGATACTTAGTGAGATCTTAAATCTAAATGGAAGGAAATACTAAATGGAAGTGCTGGCAACCAAGTACAGTCGAACCTTGATGGCTCAAACACTGATGGTTCGTTTACCATGGCTAATTCGAACGAATTTCCATGGTCCCAAAGATGTTCAGGCCATTGAAGTTCGACTGTACAATAGTACACTTGACTTCAACATAACCAGACACGAGGAGATATCCAGTAACTATTTTTCTTATTCATAGCAACAGATAAGGCGCTTTTTCATCCGAAAAATGCTGATATCTTTCTTATTTCTCCATGAAAACATATGTTGTGGGTACTCATTAGAAGTGCCTCACTGAGAAATAAGAAAAATATTATGTGGATACCTCCTCTTATCTGTAGCTATGTTATTTCTCCATTAAAACACGTTGTGTGTACTCACTGAGGCGCTTCTAATCTTTTTTGTGGAGAACCACAAAAAAATAGGAATACTTTTTAGTTGAAAAAATGTCCTTATCTTGAGTCATTTCTCCATGAAAATGTTGGGTCTCATTAGAAGTGCCTCACCAAGGTGGTTTAATGAGTACCCACAACATATTATGGTTTTCATGGAGAAATAAGAAAAATATCAATACTCTTTAGCTGAAAAATGTCTCTTCTGGAGTTATGCTTCAAACGAGAATAGATGGCTTACAGCTTAATTTCTTGTATTGGAGGGAGGTTGAGGATTGTAAATTCATCAAAATTTTGGACTGATTGTTTTTTGTGATGCACTCTAATACTAAAGCAAAAATTATTTGCCTTTCAATGATAGCCCTGTTTTCATGTAGGACAATTTTGAGGCTGATTTTTCTGAGCTTCCCCATTTTCCATTTTTCACTCCAGTTTGAGGAAAGATCTAAAGATATGGTAAATTTTCCAAAGACAGTGGCTAACAAGAACAAAGTTATCAGAAATGTCCCCCCAACCCCCGCCCCTATAAATTTTCAGTTTTTCTGTTGCTGTAACCTTGAAAATTAGGTCTAGGTCACAAAAATCTAATCAGTTCTCAGTTATATTCCAATTACATATCCATGAAAATTTGATAAGAATCCAACTACTGGTTCACAAGATATTGTGCAGACAAGAAGGTGTCATGCCAATGCCAATGGGATCCACACATGCAAAAACTGTTCACATTTTTTTCAGCAAAAATATTAGTGTACATGGCATATTTAATGATCAAGGTTTTAACAATATGTTAACTAACAACATTGTTAGTGTTGAACAACTGGGCCCTGAAAGGGTTTTACACATTCAGGTGAGGCAACTGTGAAATGTTTCTACTCCCTCCAAAAACAAGGTTTCTTCTAAAAGGAAGCAATTCACGTCCCTTCGAGTAGACCATTTTTAGAACAGGCTCAGTAAGCAATAAAAGCAAAGTGAAAAGTAACAAAGGTTGCCTTCCTTGTAAAACAAGGCAGAAAATGTACCGAGTGTATTCAGGCCCCAAGATTATAAAACTTCTTTCATGCTCAACTCAACTGAGCATGAAATTTCACTTGGTCATAAAAATAAAAATACCAATAAAAGCACCGCAAGCATAATACCCTGCCATAGCAATTATTTGCTTATGTATTAAAGTTATCGTTGCAAAAATGTCTGGAAAGAAAATGACGAGGGACAGATAACAATCCTAAACCAGATCTTGATAATATCAATGGACAGATAAGAATCCTAAAGCAGATCTTGATAATATCAATGCATATAGCAAGTTTGGTTAAAAGGCCTTGTTATTTACTCAAGTTATCATCCAGAAATGGAAATATGGACATGTCTCGGGCAGGTATCTCGTAAAAATTTGACGAAATTTGCCCATTAGCAATTCCAAACCAGATCTCCTTACTATCAATACATATAGCAAGTTTGGTTAAAGTCCCTTGTTATTTACTAAAGTTACCATCCGGAAACGAAAATATGGGCGTGTCTCGGGCAGAAAACTCCCTAAAAAATTTGACGAAATTTGCCCATTAGCAATCCCAAACCAGATCTCCTTAATGTCAATGCATATAGCAAGTTTGATGAAAATCCCTTGTTATTTACTCAAGTTATCATCCTGAAACGAAAATATGGGCGTACCTCGGGCAGATAACTCCGTAAAAATTTGACGAAATTTGCTCATTAGCAATCCCAAGCCAGATCTCCTTAATGTCAATGCATATAGCAAGTTTGGTGAAAATCCCTTGTTATTTACTCAAGTTATAATCCGGAAACGAAAATATGGGCGTGTCTCAGGCAGATGTCCCTCAAAAATTGACGAAATTTGCCCATTAGCAATCCCAAACCAGATCTCCACAATAACAATGCACAAACCAAGTTTGGTGAAAATCCATTGATGTTTACTTAAGTTATCATCCGGAAACGAAAAACAGACGGACGTACAACGGACGGACAGACGGACGGACTCACGGACGACCAACGTGAAACCATAATACTCCGCCACTATTGTGTGGCGGGGTATAAAAATTAAAACTTTTTCATGCTCAACTCAGCTGAGCATGCTCAGCTGAGTTGAGCATGAAAGAAGTTTCAGAATTTTGTCAGTATTTTAAGATTTATAAGCAAAACAAATTTCATGTTCAGCTGAGTTGGGCATGAAAAAATTTTTATAACCTCCTGGCCAGACTCCTTGAGTACATAATAAAAGGTAATTGTTACCTCGGTGAGAAAGTATATGTCTTCGGAGACTTTCAGCACTGCGAAACATTTTACCACACTCCTCTTCTAAACAATGAAATGGCCTTTCATCTGTGTGTGTCCATATATGCGTCTTTAAATTACCTACAATTATAACATACACATGTATCTGGTGGTTATTAATAGTTCTAGATAAGACACATTTTTCAACCCAAAGTACTGATATTTTCTTCTTTCTCCACAAAAACATATGAGAGTACTCATTAGAAGAGCTTCACTAAGGTACTTCTAATGAGTACCCACAATATGTTTTCATGAAAAAAAAAAAAAAAAAAATCTTATATGGGTACTCCATCTTACGTACACCTATGGTCACTATTTTAGCACTATTGGCGATCTAGGCAAAAACCAGTGAAATAAAACTCTGCTAGCACTCAATTTTCATTATGTGGAAGACATCTGCAAGTACGAATGCTCCAAATTTAAAATGCACAACTAAGCCCTTCTCGTGAAACTGCTAAATTTTGATTCTGCAGATATTTAGTGTTTTACAATATATAAAAACTGAAAGAATGTGGAATTTTACCTGTTAGTATTACCTTTTTCTACCCTAATTAGCTAACTGCTGAATTGTAGATCAGTTTGTGCATTTATGTCAAAGATGACCCTAGCGACATTACAAAATTCTGGTATACCGTAATAACCCTAAGTATCGGGACAGATAGGCCTTTACAGTGTAGACCCATTCTGCGGCATCTGATCAGGGTCTACCATAGCAACAGATAAGGCGCTTTTTTCATCTGAAAAATGCTGATATCTTTCTTATTTCTCAATAAAAACATATGTTGTGGGTACTCATTAGAAGCACCTCGCCGAGGCGCTTCTAATGAGTACCCACAACATATGTTTTCGTGGAGAAATAAGAAAAATATTTACCAGATACCCTCCCTTATCTAGACCTATGGTCTACAATGTTTGAAATACCTATAGCAAATATTTAGACACCTCAACAAATAGTAGAATGGACTATTTCAAATTTTAGAACAAGTGTGGTAAGTAGATAAGGTGTCCCAATACTTAGGGTAAATACTGTATGTAGTTTAACCTTCTTCACTCTATGGGCAAATTGAGCAGAAAACAAACTAATGATGTTTTTCTTATTTTTCCCAGAAAACAGGCATTGCCATTTCATGCAAATTGTCAAAGCCTATTTCTGGAAAAAAAAAATCAGAAAAATATTTCCAAAATACTACCTGCTGAATTCTCAGCATGCTTATTATAAACAAGTATAGCAATATATATACAGTCTAACTTCAATGGCTTGAACATCTTTGGGACCATGGAAATTTGTTCAAGATATGGGTAGTTGAAGCCAATGAGGTTTATCATGGTACCATGTTAGGAAGCAAATGATGATAATTTAAAGAATTCTTTTTGATCTTCTACACAATACTGGAATGTTGTGTATACTCATTAGAATTGCCTCAATGAGGCAATTCTAATGAGTACACACAACATACAATTTCATGATATAATAAGAAAATTTCTCTAAATATTTGTTTTCTGGAGCTATTGGGAGACTTTCGTAGGGACTCAAAAACAAGTTTGAATTAGCCATAGTAAATCAGTCATCAATGTTTGAGCTACTGGGGTTTGACTGTACGTAGTACTGTATTTATCTAAAATATTCGGCCATCTTAATTCCTTACACTTATCCTAAAATTTCAACAAGTCAGTTGATTTTGTTTGTGTTGAGGTTTTACTGCCCAGTCAACACAATGAGGTCATGTTGAGAGTGGTCAGTTTACCTTACCACACTTTTACTGGGCAGGCTTAGTCCTCTTAGCGGTTAGCCAGTGTTGTGCACATTCTTTCGCCAGAAGCTTACAACTGCCCTTCTTGAACCAGCAAAAGGGAGACAATTTGCATGAAGTGTCAGATCCTATTTTCTAGGAAAAATAATGAAAATACCATCAGTTTGTTGTCTGCTGAATTTGCCCAAAGCATGGTAAGCGTTAAGGAGGAATATTTGGTAATAATTCTGGGATATTTCTCCATGAAAACATTTGTTAGGGTGGGTACACATTAGAAGCACCTCACTGTAACCACCACAATAAATGCTGAAGATGTAAGGATATACCTGTAGGAGTTCCCACCATTTTGCAAAGGGAAACAACTTTTGCAAACAAGGATTTGCCTCCTAAGTAACAGAAACCTTTAAAAATTGAAGGCTACCTCTAAGACAAACCATTTCCTAAAGGATGCAAATTCTTTGTTTTAAAAGAGTAATGAGATGGAAGCCAAGCATATCTGTGCCAAAATTATTTCCCTTGGACATGAATGCCCAGCAAGAAACTGTTACCTTTTTGTGCAAATACTCTGCTACAATGAGGACATTTATAATCTTTTCTCCAGTTCGGTCCTCTTGGTCTTCCTCTTCCCTTCCTCACAGGATAATACATAACTTGGTCTTTCTCATCTAGAATTAATAAATACAGTCAACTCTCTTTACATCGTTACACTTTTACAACAACAAAATTTGTTTTAATGATAATTTGACTTGCCCAAAAAATTCGCTCATGAGGTGACAGTTAATTAGAAATTCTGCAAGAACATTGTATTTAATACTTCAAGAGATATGTGTTCGGGATGTTTGTTAGAACGGTTTCACGTTGGATGTCTGTGTGTATCCATCAGTCGTATGGTCCGTCTGTATTTTGTTTCCGGATGATACCTTGAGTAAACATCAATAGATTTTCACCAAACTTGTTATGTGCATTGATATTGTGGAGATCTGGTTTGGGATTACACAAGAAAGATTTATGTCAAGTATAATTCAAATGCTTTTAGCAGTTATGGAGATGTCATTTAACTATTTTTCCATTATAAGAATATGGAAAACATTTGTTTTGTCATGAAAACCACACTTCTGAGGCCATACAAATAAGAAATATACACCTACTACAAGGCCAACCAAAGAACATGCCTGCATTATTTCAGTGTATCCATGAAGTGCTTTCAGAAATATCATTTAAATGTCTTCTATTCTGAAAACAACTATTACAATTGCAACCAATCCAAACAAAAGCTGGGCATAATAAACATAAACTTTGTAGAGGATCACCCAAGGAATATTTGTGCTGATTAATTCAAATTGCTTCACTGGTTATGGTACAATGTCATTTAAACAATTTTCCAAATATACATGTAGGTCTAAGAGAAACATCTGCTGACATTGCAAAATACTTCCGCCATAGGAATAAAAAAGAAAAACAAATTTGGTAGATGGCCACCCAAGGAATATGCTATCATTATTTAAATGAAATTACTTTTTTTCCCTTCAGAAGATGTAATTGAAAGGTTCTACTTCAAAAATAATTGTTACCATGGCAACCAATGAAAACAGCAGATGAGCATTAAAAAATAAGAATAAAAACATAAAATGATAATACCCCTTCATTATCGTGTTGTGGGCAGATAACTTAAAAATTGACAAAAATTGCCCATTAGCAATCCCAAAGCAGAACTTAATATCAATGCATGTACCAAGTTTGGTTAAAATCCCTTGATATTTTCTCAAGTTATCGTCCGGAAACAAAAATATGGATGTGTCTCGGGCAGATAACTCCTCCAAAATTTGACGAAATTTGCCCATTAGCAGTCCCAAACCAGATCTCCACAATATCAATGCACATAACAAGTTTGGTGAAAATCCATTGATGTTTACTCAAGGTATCATCCGGAAACAAAATACAGATGGACAGACAGACTGTACGACTGATGGAAGGACGGACAGACACACAGACATCCAACGTGAAACCATTATATTGAAACTGCTATTGTGTGGCGGGGTATAAAAAAAGAGACAAATTTAGTGGCAAATGATCCAAGGAACATTTGTGGCAAATCTAGTTCAAACTGCTTCACTGGTTACAAAAATTGCCATTTAAATATTTTTCATTATAAGATTATGGGAAAACATTTGTTATCGTGGCAACCAAACTACTGGAGCTATAGAAATAAAAAACTAAGAAAATTGACAGAGCACCACCAAAGGAACCGGTCTGCAATATTTCAATGAAATACATCCAAATGCATTGGTTGGAGATGTTATTTAAAGAGCTCCTATTTAAAATATTAACTGTTGCCTTGGCAAATAGTAGATGGTGATTAAAGACATAAAGGTAGCAGAGGATCACCTAAGAAACATCCGCAGCAAGTTTTATTCAAATGGCAACCAAATGAAAAGGCAAACCATCATAAATGACACAAAATCCAATCCCCCCAAGCAACATTTCTAACAAATTAAGTTCCAATCGCTTCAGTGGTTTTACAGAGATCACTTTTTAGAGTGTTTATGAATAGCCACACAATGGATGACATGATTACAATATCTCATCCTGAGCAGGTCAGGTCAGCATATTACAGAAAGAAGATTTTTAAACAATTATACATGTATACACTGCCTTTTCTTAAGGCATGACCCCAAAATGAAACTAAAGACTCCAAAACATTACCAGGTCTGTCATCTGTATCATGATCTGCTGTTTCCTCTGTCTCTGTCTCATCTTTCAAAATGCTGATATTGGTTTCTTTAATCTTTTTCTCAGCTTCACTGCCTGCCTCATTCTGAGCTTGACCATCAGCCTCATTCTGAAGCTGGCATTCAGCTTCAATCTGTGTTTGACCATCACTTGTAGAGGTCACCACAACTCTCGCAACTTCAGAGTAATTGGAAGGTAATGGATTTTTTCTAGGACGACCTGAAATGATTGCACAACCAATAAATTGAATAGCTGTAACAAAGCATAGAAAGATCTGCTGAACAAAACATAAAAATAAAACAAAAAATATTGATCCTGTCCAAAGATATAGTAATTTTAGCAAAAATTTTATCAAACTTGAAAAACTCTGTTGCCAAAAACAGGTTTCTTTCCCACAATGCACTATTCTGTGATGTCACAAGTTTTGTTATTAAACTGAAAACTTCAATTTCAAATATCTTTATTTTATAACCTTACCAATGCAGATTCTCCAATACATTTGCAGACAGAATGTTGCTTCCTTAGTATCTGAAACTATTCAAAATTGGGAGCTCTCTTCAAGGAATGAATTTGCTCCCTCTGGTGGCCTTTCCCCTTAAAGGTTTACTGTAAAAGGCAAAACCACAGAGAAAATGTGTATCGAGTGACTGTTACACATCTTACCAGGTCTCCTATGTGACTGGATACCTAATGAATGCTCAGTGTTGTCGGTGGTACCACTGGCTTTCTCTCTCCTGATACGTTTGATCTTTGGCTTCACATCTGGCTCATAATCTGAGTCTGAATCTTCATCATTTGATGTATTCTTAAAATCTCTATAAAACAGTACAACACATGACATTATGCTAATGATTCTTTAGTGTTTTACATCTTGTGAACACATAGTCCCAGATAAAAAGGGTAGCCAGATAGTATTTGTTTTATTCCTCCATGAAAATACAAGTTGTGAGTGCTCAGTAAAAGTGTGTTGGTGAGGCACTTCTAATGAGTATGCATAACATATGCTTTTGTGGAGAAATAAAGAAAATCAATACTTTTTTGGTGAAAAAAGTGCTTTATCTGGAGTTATGTGAACTGTAGTTCAGCCACTCAAACTAATAAACTTTTCTGTCTGTTTACAGGCAATAATTTTCATGGGGAAGTGGTACATTTTCAGGGGAGACAACTCTATCAACACTGATTTTGCCACTCTTATGAAAACAGGTGTACTTTAGAAGGAAAGAATTTGTTCCCCTTGGAAGCAGTAGAGAATATTTGTTTTTTTTCAGTGCGAGTCAAATTTTATTTCACAAGTGGCGAAAACCATGAGTAAAAATACAAGTTTTGGTGTTCATGAGTGAAATAAAATTCAATCCTACACAGAAAAAAAAATCAAATTTTCTGTTTCTTTTATGCCATTATTCACATTAATTAAACTTCTACCTACTCTTAGACAAGTACAATGAATCTTGGGAAATTTTTTCCTAACTATTTCACATCAATTTGGTCTTGTTCAGCATGTTCAGGGGCATAATACTGGGTAAACAAGAGTTGTCAGTAGACAACATAGCTCACCTATGCGAGCAAAAGTTGGAAGAGGGCAAATTATAAACAATGCGAGCTTGCAGGTAAACTTTAACCAAATGCAGACAGCTAAACTTCAACCATAAAGTCTAAGTACTAAGTGACTTTAACATTCTAAAAAATGACATTTGCCTAAGTAAAAAGCAAATAAAAGCCCATTGCGGGCAAGCGTCCCCGACGTTATGGATCTGTCAGTCCAGGGTTGTGACTTTTAAATCCATATGATAAGTTCTGCAAAGTTTCAAAAGGTTAGGTATAAAACTATAAGAGGAGTTGTGCCTACAAGTTACCAGCCAAGTCATCATGTCACAACAAAAAAAAAAAAAAAAAGTTGAAAAAAAAAAAAGCAAATAGTTGAAAAAAGATAATGGCAGGATAACCCCAAAACCAAACGCACATCTTCAGACCATGTAGAACAAATATGCATAGTTTCAAAATGATTGGTAGAAAATTCTAGGAGTTGCGCCCACAAGTTATCTAATCCATTACTAATTGGACCTGGAAAAAAATAAGTCAAACAAGGCAGTCTGAAGGACAGCTATATCCCCTGCCGCAGAATGACAATGAAGCGGCCTCAAAATTCAAGGCTCAAACTAATGGCTTTCAACTGTGACTTGACCTTGAGTCTGCATTGTTGAGTTATGGGTTCTGCACACCCTCTCACTAAGGTGAACATTTGACCCAAATTTAATAAATATCTTTCAAAGGGTTCAGGAGATATGGAGTGAACATGAAATTCAAGGTTCAAACTGGTGACCTTTAATTGTGACCTTGACCTTGAGTTGGCATGCTTGAGTTATGGGTTCTGCACATCGCCTCACTAAGGCAAACATATGACCAAAGTTTCATGAAAATCTTTCAAAGGGTTCAGGGATATGGAGCGAACAAGAAAGAGACGGATGACCTTCAATTGTGACCTTGACATTGAGTCTGCATTGTTGAGTTATAGGTTCTACACATCATCTCACTGAGGCGAACATTTGACCCAAAATTAACAGGGCAGTCTGAATGGCAATGGAGCTGCCTCGAAATTGGTGACCTCCAATTGTGACCTTGACCTTGAGTCAACATAGCTATTGATTCACCTGGAAGGCTCTCCATAACCCAGATATAAACGTTTATGCTAAGAGACTAATTGACAAGATACTCGAAATTTCAAAAGAAATCCTTCCACTAGTATAGGAGATACAGAGCGGACGCAAAATTCAAGGCTCAAATCTGTGACCTTGAACTGTGACCTTGACCTTGTGTTGGCATGGTTGAGTTATGAGTTCTGCACATCGTCTAACTGAGCAAACATATGACCAAAGTTTAAAGAAAATCCTTCCAGGGGTATAGGAGATATGGAGCGGACACGAAATTCAAGGTTCAAACCCATGATCTTGACCTTGAGTCGGCATGGTTGAGTTATTGATTCTGCAGATCATCTCACTAAGGTGAATATTTGACCAAAGTTTAAAGAAAATCCTTCCACTGGTATAGGAGATACAGAGCGGACGCGAAATTCAAGGCTCAAACCTGTGACCTTGAACTGTAACCTTGACCTTGTGTTGGCATGGTTGAGTTATGAGTTCTGCACATCGTCTCACTGAGGTAAACATATGACCAAAGTTTAAAGAATATACTTCCAGGGGTATAGGAGATATGGAGCAGACACGAAATTCAAGGCTCAAACCCACGAAATTCAAGGCTCAAACCCATGACCTTGACCAGTGACCTTGACCTTCAGTTGGCATGGTTGATTTATGGGTTCTGCACATCAACTCACTGAGGCGAACATTTGACCAAAGTTTAATGAAAATCTTTCAAAGGGTTCAGGAGATATGGAGCAGACAAGAAAGTGTTACGGAAGGACAGAAGGATGGACAGACAGACAGACGAAGGCCATTTCTATAATCCCCCATCCGCTTCGCGGCGGGGGATTAAAAAGTTGGAAAAGTTGATTAAAGATAATGGGAGGATAACCCCAAAACTCTAAAACCATACGCACATCTTCAGACCATGTAGAACAAGTATGCATAGTTTAAAAATGATTGGTGGAAAACTGTAGGATGAGTTGCACCAACAAGGTATCTATTCCGATACCAATCAGGACCTGAAAAAACTTGAAAAGTAGAAAAAAGTTAACTTGATAACCCCAAAAGCACATGCACATCTTCAGACCATGACAAAAACACCTGCAAAGTTTCAAAAAGTTTAGTATAAAACTGTAAGAGGAGTTGCGCCCACAAGTTACCCATGTCATCATGTCACAACTAAAAAAAAACTAAGTCGAAAAAAAAAAAAAAAAGTTGAAAAAAGATAATGGTAGGAAAACCCCAAAACCACATACACATCTTCAGACCATGTAGAACAAGTATGCATAGTTTCTAAATGATCAATGGAAAAGTCTAGGAGGAGTTGCGCCCACAAGATATCTATTCTAATACTAATCGGACCTGGAAAAAACTAAGTCGAAAAAGTGGAAAAGTTGATAAAAAATAATAGGAAGATATTTCCAAAACCACATGCACATCTTCAGACCATGTAGAACAAGTATGCATAGTTTCAAAATGACCAGTGGAAAACTCTAGGAGGAGTTGCGCCCACAAGATATCTATTCTAATACTAATCGAACCTGGAAAAAACTAAGTTGAAAAAGTAGAAAAAATTGATAAAAGAGGGATGATAACTCCAAAACCATGTGCACATTTACAGACAATGTAGAACAAGTACCCATAGTTTCAAAATGATCAGTGGAAAACTCTAGGAGGAGTTGCGCCCACAAGATATCTATTCTACTAGTAATCGAACCTGGAAATAAAACATAAAACTGCAAGCCATGCATCATGCCCCGCCACAGCGACATATTCCCTATGCACTTCTGTAGTATAAGGGTTGAAAACAATCTAAGTTAAACATGAAGAGAAGCAATAAACAGTTATTTCATAACTCTTAAAAAAAAAAAAAAAAAAAAAACACACAAAAAAGTCTAAGCTAAAAAAGGAATAAAAAGTGATAAAAAATAATTTCAAGATTCGAAAAAAAACAATATGCATATCTTCAGACCATCCTAAAAGTGTGTGTAAAGTTTCAAAAGGATCGGCCTGAAAATGTAGGAGGAGTTGCGTGTACAAGGTACATACTCACTATACATTTCTGTAGTATTAGGGCTCGAAAAAAGTCTAAGTTAAAAATGCAAAAAAAGTAATAAAAAATAACTTCAGGATTCTGAAAAAACAATATGCATATCTTCAGACCATCCTAAAAGCGCCTGTAAAGTTTGAAAAGGATTGGCCTAAAACTGTAGGAGGAGTTGCGGGCAGAAGGTACATACTCCCTATACATTTCTGTAGTATTAGGGCTCGAAAAAAGTCTAAGTGAACAATGCAAAAAATGTAATAAAAAATAATTTCAGGATTCTGAAAAAACAATATGCATATCTTCAGACCATCCTAAAAGCACCTGTAAAGTTTGAAAAGGATTGGCCTAAAACTGTAGGAGGAGTTGCGGGCAGAAGGTACATACGACCTAGCCATTTCTGTAGTATTAGGGCTTGAAAAAAGTCTAAGTTAAAAATGCAAAAAATGTGATAAAAAAATAATTTCAGGATTCTGAAAAAAACAATATGCATATCTTCAGACCATCCTAAAAGCACCTGTAAAGTTTGAAAAGGATTGGCCTAAAACTGTAGGAGGAGTTGCGGGCAGAAGGTACATACGCCCTATACATTTCTGTAGTATTAGGGCTCAAAAAAAGTCTAAGTTAAAAATGCAAAAAGTGGGATAAAAAATAATTTCAGGATTCTGAAAAAACAATATGCATATCTTCAGACCATCCTAAAAGCGCCTGTAAAGTTTGAAAAGGACTGGCCTAAAACTGTAGGAGGAGTTGCGGGCAGAAGGTACATACTCCCTATACATTTCTGTAGTATTAGGGCCCGAAAAAAGTCTAAGTTAAAAATGCAAAAAAATGTGATAAAAAATAATTTCAGGATTCTGAAAAAAACAATATGCATATCTTCAGACCATCCTAAAAGCGCCTGTAAAGTTTGAAAAGGATTGGCCTAAAACTGTAGGAGGAGTTGCGGGCAGAAGAATGGTGGGGGCACTGACGGACGGACGGACATTCAAAATTTCAGAGGGTATAACATAATACCCCGCCACTTTTTTGGTGGCGGGGCATAAATATGAAGCCAAAAAAGTAGAAAAAGTTGATTAAAAAAAAAGGGAGGATAACCCTGAAACCACATGCACATCTACAGACCATGTAAAACAAGTATGCATAGTTTCAAATGATCAGTGGAAATTTCTAGGAGGAGTTGTGCCCACGAAATATCTATTCTAATAGTAATCTCACCTGAAAAAAATTTTCGAAAGTCAAAAAAGTGGAAAAAGTTGGTAAAAAAATAATAGGAGGGTAGTCCCAAAATTAGATACACATCTTCAGACCATAACAAAAACACCTGCAAAATTTCAAAACGATCGGTTAAAAACTGTAAGAGGAAAGGCGTCCAAAAACTACCCATCTCATTGTGTCTACCGACAGATGGACAGACAGAACCCATTTTAATAGTCCCCTTCGACCAACGTCGGGGGATAAACAGACTGCAGCATCTGAAAGAGAACCAAATAGTACCCCTAAGAATCATTGAACAAGAAATCCTGTCAGTAGATGTTTCTTATCATAATGAACAAGAATACATATGGTTTAAGGATGGGGATCTGAACAGTTTCCGAGATATTAGGCCTTTTATGAACTGGATGGGGTGGGGCATACCCTGGGGGATCATTTTGATGTGTATTATCATAAGGGACAACAATATATATGGTTTAGGAGTGGGGATCTGAAAGGTTTCTGCGATGAAAAGCTCTGTGCAATGAAGCACTGTACAGTCAAGAGATGAATTCACCTCTAGTAAGATTCAAACCCAGACCTCGTTATCCATAGTTGGGAGCACTAACTGCTCGGTTTCTACATCACGAAAACACGCCTATATAATTTTGACCCCCTTAAACCCCACTTTTATATAGTAAAACTGGGGTTTACAGGGGTATACATTATTTTTCTTATTTCTGCTCAAAACATAGATTGTGGGTACTCATTAGAACCACCTCAGCGAGGCGAGGTGGTTCTAACGAGTACCCACAATTTATGTTTTGAGCAGAAATGTGAAAAATATAAAAAATATTTATCTGAAAATTTTCACTTTTTGGTGGTAAAATTTTCAATATATTTGAATAGGCATGTTTTCGTAATGAACTACTAGAGGACTTGATAAGGAGTATCTGATGATGATTCTGGGATAATTTTCTCCAGTTCTCCATAAAAACATTTGTTGTGGGTATTCATTAGAAGTGCCTCACTAAGGTACTTCTAATGAGTACCCACAATATAGGTTTACATGGAGAAACAAGAAAATTATCCCAGAATTATCACTAAATACTATGCCTTAACCCTTAAAGCGCCAAGAAAATCTGCATCTGAAAATGTCGTCTGCTTATGTCATCTGCTGCATATTCTTGCAAACTTTTCAAACTTACATTTTGCATATAGGCAAACAGTGTGGACCCAGATCAGACTGCTCCTAAAGGAGCAGTCTGATCTGGGTCCACACTGTTTGCAACAATGACTTTTAAAGTAACTGGCAGAAGACAAAGCAGACGACAATTGTTGTGATTGGCACTTTAAGGGTTAAAAAGTTCTCTGAAGTACCATATGTAGTACATGTGCTATAATACCTGAATTTGAAAGGAATAACTCTCCTTCTTGCTGGTAACCTACCAGACCTTCTTTCAATTTCATAATCATTGGCTTGTACTGATGTATCCACTAACACTTTCTCAGTCCTATAATTACAGAATAAAAACAAATACTATCATAAAACAGTGCAGCTCTTCTGAATGTACATTTGTTTATCAATGTAAGCATTGTACACACTGTCTTTAAAACTAGACAACAAACTTCTAATACAACTTAACCCTTGTCCTGCTGAAACCGGATATACCCTGCCTTTGCAAACAGTGTAGATCCAGATCAGTTGGCTTCTGAAGAAGCCAACTGATCTGAATCTGCACTGTTTGCCATTTAGTATGTGAATTTATGTCAACAATCTGGATCAAGGAATCTGATTGGCTGACAGTTTGAAGTGGGCGTGGCATCTTAATTTATTCAGCAAGACAAGGGGTAAAAGTTAACTAAGAGATTAACTGAAAAAAAAATACTGCTAGCTTGTGTGTGATCAAGCAAAATATGAATCCCATCACGAAAACATGCCTATATAATTTTGACCCCCTTAAACCCCACTTTTATAAAGTAAAACTGGGGTTTACAGGGGTATACATTATTTTTCTTTTGAGCAGAAATATGAAAAAAATATCAGAGGTTTTAATCTGAAAATTTTCTGTTTTGGGAGGTGAAAATGTCTATATATTTCAATAGGCGTGTTTTCGTAATGTATTTATAGCTCTACATAAGGTACATGTATTTTTTTTCAATCCACATTATATGCTTTCATAATAAAATCTTCACCCAGATTCTTCTTTTATCTAGATCTGTATTTGTATTAATATTTGTATCAAAATATTTTACAGGACAATAGGCAGCTATAAAAAGTAGAAAAGGTTAGCATAACCTGGAAGTTTTTATCCCAAATATCTTATATTTCAGGCTGTAACTCCACTGTTTCTGGAAATATTGCACTAACTGATTCAATTTTTCTATATGACACATAATCATTCTAAGACGTGAAATCTATTGCATTTTATCAATTTAAAACATTTAACTGGAAATAGTGCCATTCTCTATATAGCAGTTGACCTAATTAACTTTCAAACTTTCACAATCACGATTGCCTTCAACAACTCTCCCTTTCAACAACTCCATCCTTCATAATTATACTAAATCATAGTGCTAAAAAAGTCAAATAAGACTGGTACATGTATCAAGATAAATCTCCAAGAAAAGTATGTTCTGACTGCATGTTAAAAGCATGTCTCCTACCTGTTTCTAATAAGTACCTACAACATAAACTTTCATGGAGAAATAAGAAAAATATCAACATTTTTTTTTTTTTGGGTTGAAAAATTGTCTTCACAAGAGCTAAGACTAGAACATTAACTCTTTAAAACATAATGACCCATAGTAACTCTCACAATGACAAGAACTGTCCATCAACCTACCTAGCAACAATTCCATCTTCTATATAGTAGATCACCTGTGTAGGTTCGGTAATGTCAACCCCATCAGTCTCTGTGGTTGTTTGTTCTAGAATACAAGCCATATAACAAGATAACAGCATTTTTTTCATGTTTGAATACATAGAAATTGCATGGTTTATAGTAGCTATTGAGAATATCAGATTTATTTTGGTGGATGGTAGAAAGCAATAGAAGTGAGGTTCAGCAAGGTTTTATTGCTTTCTGTAATGAACCAAAATACACCTTCTATTCTAAGCTACAAACCAAGCAATGTATTTATCATGCAACTTTTACACAAGGCACTTTTTTCAGAGATTGCAAAATAATGAAGAAAAGCACTTGACAGTCTAAGTTACCTTGTCTCACATATGAATATTATACACTTTGTCTCTTTACAGAGCTTCATTGTATAAATAACTCCTGTGGCTAAAATGTCTACTACTGCGAGAATACAGCTGCAGTTTCTCTTGAATGAAGTTTTATTCTTCCCACTGTCTGTCAATGAAGAGTTCTAACTTGTGAACTTTAACCTATAAATGTAACTGCAAAAGATGCTGTAAACTGCATTTGAACAGTCCAATGTGACACAATAATAACCCTTATTTTGTATTGGTACACAACAAGTTCTGAGGCTTATTTAGACATTTTAGTTTGTTTCTGTTTTCATTATAGATTGTTATGACATAGAATGGTGGCTTTGATTGACTGTAATGTCAAAACAGGTTTGAGACTGGCTCTGTACCTACTAGCATAACTTCTGGAAAATATGCTAGTTGGTTCAAGGGTGTGTATTTTCATAAGAGAGTTTGAAGCTGAATGATAAAGCATGGCAGAGGTTTTACAGCCAGAGTTTCTATCTACCATATTCAATCTAATTACTGCACTGCACACTTAGGTTCTTCAAAATTACTGGGAAAACTAAATTTTACTTGTGGTAAAATAAGTATCTGCCTACTAAGGGTGCATTTTTTGATGACGTTTATGCGATTTTTTTTTTTTATTATTTTCTTTATAAAAGCATATGTTGTTGGTAGTTACATCAATAAGTCAATGCTATTCAAATGGGTACCCACAACATATGCCTTTATTAAAAAGTAAAGAAGGACAGTGGCTGGAATCCGAAGACTACCGAATTGCTTGACTGTGCATTTATAGGGATATGTGTGATAATTAGGTCAAATACGGTATATTTTTTTCCATGTAGGATGTAAATTTGGGTCTTCAGCATGTGACCATAGCTCAAGACAAGGTGCTTTTATCAACAATAAAGTATTATCATCTTTGACCTAATTACAGCACATACCCCTATAAGCACACAGTCAAGCAATTTCATAGTCTTCAGATTACAGCCAGTGTACATTCTGTCTGCTTATTTATAATGGCATATTTTTGAGAACCCATTTGAATTGCATCTACATATGCTTTTATATAAAGACATATGCTTTTATTTAAAGAAAAGCAGAAAGAAAAACACACACACACAAAAACATCGCAAAAGCATCATTTGATAAGTTCTTGGCTGATCTTTTTTTTAAGTGTACCCTTAGTATAGGTAGGTACATATTTTACCACAAGTTTTTTTTTTTTCAGTATTTTATGAAAAATCTATGCACACAGGGTGGTAATTAGGTCAAATATGGTAAATATTTTCTTATTTCTCCACAAAACAAGTTGTGGGTACTCATTAGAAGAACTTCTACTGAATCTCTCTAGAATATGTTTTGATGGTGAAATAACATAGCTCCAGTTAAGGTGCTTTTTCCAACCAAAAAGGACTGATATTGTTCTTATTTCTCCTCAAAACATATGTTATGAGTGCTTCTAATGAGTACCTACAACATGTGTTTTCATGGAGAAATAAAAAGAAAAAATATTTTGTGGATACTCCCTCTTATCAGGAGCTATGAATAAGGAAAAAAATATCACTAAAACATACCTATACAATTTTGACACTCTTAAACCCCACTTTTATATAGTAAAACATGGGTTTACAGGGGTATACATTATTTTTCTTATTTCTGCACAAAAACATAGATTGTGGGTATTCATTAGAACTGCCTTGCTGAGGCAGTTCTAATGAGTACCCACAATCTATGTTTTGAGCAGAAATATGAAAAATATCATAATTTTTATCTGATAACTTTCAGTTTTTGGTGGTGAATTTTTCAATATATTTGAAAAGGCATGTTTTCGTAATATTTATTTGGATACCCCTCTTAGTTAGATGTATACTATGCATGTCATGCAACTTGAGAAAAGGAACTTTAGCACATACACTGTATGCAGGGAATGCAGACCTAGGTTAACCTTCTTATAGTCTGATCAAGGTTTCATTGCCCACTTACAGAATCAATAAATACTGTAGAATTTATCAACAAACAGTGAATGCCCTCTTAATGCATGGATCTGCATGCTGGTCTGGGCTTCACCCCTTAAGTATTGCATTGTTTTTTCACATTGTGCATCACACAATTCAACATAATTACAGTACCATAATACCTATAGCTCCCGAGTGACATATGATAAATATAGTTCTTATTTCTGCAGTGTCTGGTGTGAAAACCCCTTGCATTGATAATGGCTTTATATCGACATCTCAAGGATCTGCCAGATGGGAATGACAGCTATATGTTACCATCGCCCTTCTGATCCCCAGGGCCCAGTTGTTCGAAACTAACAATGTCGTTAGTTAACTATCGATAAAACTTTTATTATTAACAATGGCATACACACTATTATATTTGCTGAAAAAATGTGAGCAGCTTTTGCATTTACTCACATTTTTTATTAACGAGATTTCAATGTTATTTTATTAAAAGGGCAATAACTCTAAAATGGGAGATAATTCAGATAAGAAAAAAATACAGGTCACCTATTTTTTCATTAGGAATCCATATATGACATTTCAAAACATTAGCATACATGGTTCTAAACTTATGCAATGCACATGAAAGCAACAAATGGCCAAAAATTGCAAAGGGCCATAAATCCAACAAAATTCTCAAAAAAACTCATAAAATTTGTTGAAAATTTAATCAGGTGATCTCCTCCTCAGTCCCAATCAGTATATCAAATATCAAGACTCTAGCTCAAATACTTTTTGAGATATCTTGCTAATGAGATTTCAATGTTAATTTATTTAAAGGGCAATAAGAGATAATTCAGGTAAAAAAAAAAAAAAAACGGGTCACCTATTTTTTCATGAGGAATCCATATATGAAATTTCAAAACATTAGCATACCTGGTTCTAAAGTTATGCTATGCACCAGAAAGAGTGACAAACAAACAAACAAATGAACAGACAAGCCAGAAGCAATATGTCCCCTAACTTTTTTCAAAGTTGGGGGCATAACTACGCTTTGAATAACTGGGCCCAGGACAGCTTTACTCCTTACCATACTTGTCCTAAAAGTTGAACAAGTCCATCTGACTACCTCATCATGTGCCTAAAATCTGCTGAATGAGTGGCAAACAAAGCAAATCTGGATCAAATGCCATATTCTGTGGCATCAGATCTGGGTCTACACTATTTGCTCAGGCCTGTCTGTTCCAATACTGAGTATCCTAAATTATCACTTCACTTATCCCTTAATCTGCAGATCACAGGCTTGTTGTCAGCAAACTCAACCTGCGCATTCAGCCTGTACGACGACCACAAGGCAAGAAAGTGCCAAAGAAATAAGATGTCTCCAAGCTGAAACAAGACAGCAAGAGACAAGCATTCGTCAACGATCTCTGCAGCCATTTAGATGCACTGGAACACAGTTCAGAAGACGTAGATGAGCGCTGGACAGTCTTCAGAGACACCGTTCACTCTTCAGCAAAGGAATCCCTAGGACCAGTATCTCCCAAACACCAACATTGATTTGATGAGAATGATCAAGAAATCCAGGGGCTCCTTGAAGAGAAACAACAAAAACACAAGGCTTACCTCAGAAATACCAGCTCAGTATCTAGTAAGACTGCCTATTCAAACATATGCAAGACAGTACAGACTAGGCTCAGAGACATGCAAGACTCCTGGCTGAGCAAAAAGGCTGATGAAATCCAGTCCTTTGCTGACAGAAAGGATATGAAGAAGTTCTTTGATGCACTCAAGACAATATATGGTCCCCAGAGCTCAGGAACCACCCCACTCCTTAGTGCAGATGGAACTAGTCTTCTGACTGACAAAGAAGCTATTTTGAAAAGATGGGCTGAACACTTTGATGGTGTCCTTAACTGGCCATCATCTATCAATGCTGAAGCTATCGACAGACTACCACAGGTGGAATGTAATCTGCTGCTTGATGAGCTCCCAACCATCTCTGAAACAGTGAAAGCAATAAAACTCCTGTCATCTGGCAAGACTCCAGGATCAGATGCAATACCTGCAGAGATCTACAAAGAAGGAGGTCCTCAAGTTGCAAAGAAACTGACAGAGTTATTTCACAATTATGTGGAGAAAAGAAGCCATCCCTCAAGAATTCAAGGATGCAACAATTATCCACCTATTCAAAAGGAAAGGGAATCCTCAAGTCTGTGACAATCATCCAGGCATCTCTTTATTGTCAGTTGTTGGGAAGATCCTTGCTAGGGTCCTACTGAATCAATTGAATGAACACCTTGAACAGTCAGGGCTTCTACCAGAAAGCCAGTGTGGATTCTGGAAAGACAGAGGAACAATAGATATGATCTTTATAGCACGAGAGCTTCAAGAAAAATGCCAGGAACAGAATGTGGACCTCTACATGACCTTTGTCGACCTTACCAAAGCATTTGACACAGTCAGTCGTGAGGGACTTTGGAAAATTATGGCAAAGTTTTGGCTGTCCTGCCAAATTCATAGCAATGGTGCGGCAGTTCAATGATGGTGGGTTTTCTGATCCATTCCCTGTGACAAATGAAGTTAAGCAAGGCTGTGTACTAGCTTCAACACTGTTCATCATGATGTTTTTGCCATGCTTACAGATGCTTTCCAGGATAGTGACAATGGTATATCTATTAGGTATCGCTTTGACGGGAAACTTTTCAACCTAAGAAGGTTGCAAGCCAAATCCAAGGTGCAGACAGAGGTGCTAGATGAGTTCCTCTTTGCTGATGACATGGCAAAGGGTGCTCCAACAGAAGATAAAATGCAAAAAAGTGTGGATCAAGTATCTGATTCATGTGACAGCTATGATCTCACAATCAGCATCAAAAAGACTGAGGTAGTATATCAGCCAGCATCTGAAAAAGCCTTACAAGGAGCCTACCATCACAGTGAAAGGTCAACGACTGCAAATGGTAGACAAGTTCACCTACCTTGGAAGCACGTTGTCTAGAGTTGTGCTCATTGATGATGAAGTCAATGCTAGGATTGCCAAAGCTAGTGCAGCATTTGGCCAGCTACGTGGAAGTATTTGGGACTTAAGTGGAATCAGACTTGACACAAAGCTGAAAGTATACAGATTGGTGGTGCTGCCAACACTATTATACGCATGCGAAACTTGGACAGTTTACCAATGGCATGCCAAAAGACTGAACCACTTCCATACAAGCTGTCTTTGAAAACTTCTAAAGATGAAGTGGCAAGACAGGATTCCAGACACAGAAGTCCTGAAAAGGGCAGGGATGCAGAGTGTACATACTCTTCTGCAATTGGTACAGTTAAGCTGGACAGGCCATGTTACCAGTATGCCTGATGATGTTTACCAAAGAAAATCCTCTATGGAGATGGAAAACGCTCCCATGGTGGTCAGAAGAAGCGATACAAGGATACCCTCAAAGCCTCCCTTAAAGACTTCATTATACCAACACAGTCCTGGAAACAGATTGCACAGGATCGAACAAAGTGGCGAGGCCTCATAAGAAGGAGAGCTGGTGAATACAAAGCAAAAAGAATCAGTGAAGCCAAGCAGAAATGTGCACAGCGGAAGCCAGAGCTAAGGCATCACCAACTGAGCTTTCTTCCTCAGACCTCTCTTGTTCTATCTGCAACAGGCAGTTTAGAGCTAAGATTGGTCTCATCAGCCATCTTAGAACACACAAATAATAACACATCACACAGTTGATTAGGATTGGTCATTGTCAGTAACGACAGACAAACGAACAATCTGAAGATACAAAACTATTAACCCTTGTCCTGCTGAATAAATTAAGATGCCACGCCCACTTCTAATTTTCAGTCAATCAGATTACTTGATCCAGATTGTTGATATAAACTCATCTACTTATGACAAACAGTGCAGATCCAGATCAGTTGAAGAAGCCAACTGATCTGGATCTACACTGTTTGCAAAGGCAAGACATATCCGGGTTCAGCAGGACTAGGGTTAAACAGCAGTACCCACCATTACTTAGTCCCGAGTCTTCAGTTCCAAAATAACAACTGATCAAAGGGGCAGCATCTCCTCCTGTTGCCGTTTCACCTACAGATACCTGTAACACATATGATGAACTATGCTATATATACATGTATTAACAGGGAAAAGACAGTCAATCTGAGCAGCCTGATCAAGACCTCCTCTATGTAAAAGCATTTCAAAAACATTATTCTATACTTTTTGGCCTAAAATGCTTCCTATGCAATTGTTTCTTAAAATACTTAGTGGAATGGCAGTGTAGATCCTAATCAGACTGTTCCTTTAGGACATGCACTGTTTGCAAATGCCATTCTAGTCTTCTTAGATCTCCACCGATGACTTTACGATGAACCACCTTGTAAGGCGTAGTATCAATCAGTGAATCAATTACAATAATTATCAAAGTTTGTATCACCAACTTAGTTCTGGTTATTCCGTTGAAACTACTTAATATGTTAAATTTCTAGCTTTCGTGGCCCGGCTATCCCTTTCCTTTAACAATTTAAGTCTTGTATAGTGTAGTTTATTCAGGTATTCCCTACTCCATAATTCAATCCCTGATACAGCAATAGGACTGATATGTAAGTGACGTAACGTTGGCATTGTATAGTCCAACACTAGTTTAGTAAATGTTTCTGGATCATTTACATGATGTTCTGGACACACATTGAGAAGCTCTTTCACTTGTCTGGAATACTGGACGCGCACATCCCTAAGAGACTCACACCATGATATGAAATGTTCCCGGTCTTCAGGTTCCTTATCACAGAGTTTACAAGATGGATCAGCATTGTACTGATTAAAAGTTGCTCTAATGGATTGCAGAACATAAGCACCCGTCAGTAGTTTACATTTGATCTGTGCTCTGCGACTGTCTTGGATATTACACTAACACTGTTCCATACTGGGTGTGGTTTCCCAACCTTTAGTAATTCAGAGTTCAGATATTTCAATGAGGATTTTGCTGTGCCATCTTTTTTCCATGCAAGATGTACATGAGATTTCATTTTTGAATTTAATATTTGTTTCCAGGTATATTTAGATGGCACATTTTCTAAAAGTTCATATGCACTCGGAAGCCTGAGGGTCTTCAGTATCCGTTTCACTTCATTAACCCAGCTTTTTTCATCAGAGCTTTTCATCACTAATTGTCTTTCCACAATTTCATATTCTGCAGAGTCTTTGTTGGCCAAAATGTTCCGGAACATGTTCAACGTGTTTTTATGTATTGCACATTCAACTGGTAGTATACCCAGCAATCCAAGAGTAACTGAATTGGAGCAGTTATCTGGTAGACCCTGTATTTGCCTTAAGCACTTCCTCTGGAATTTTTCTAAGTTTTCTAAATCAGTTTTTGTGAGTCTCTGAACTCCTAATCCGTATGTGAGTTTTGGGACAATATATGTCGACCACATATAAGCACAAACTGTCTGTCATCACGAAAACATGCCTATATAATACTGACCCCCTTAAACCCCACTTTTATACAGTAAAACTGGGGTTTACAGGGGTATACATTATTTGGATATGCCGTTTCCAGCCTGTAATCCAGCACCCATCAATGAGGATGCTGCTTTTCTGGCCAATTTAATCTTCTCATCTGTATTCACTTTGTTCGAGGTATCTCTGTGTATGCCCAGGTGTACAGCTGAATTGTATTCACGTGAAATGTCGACATTTTACAAAGGAAAAAAAAAAAATAAATAAGTGTATCTGCTACTATTGTGATACACAGAATTTGAAGAGAGGTAATCCCAAAGTTCAGTCCTAAATATAAATTGTAAGACCCCATTTAATTTATTTCTCTGTTACCCTTACTGTTTCTTAGATCAAAGTGAAGTAATAGATCTATGTTACATGAGGCTGAATTGCACAGTACACTATAAATCATAATGGTACTGATAATTGACCATTTCAAAGAAAAAAAAAAAAAAAAAAAAAAGAAAAAAAAAGTGGCCTATTTTTTTGCCTGTACGCGCAAAAGTGCCCTACCCAGCACCCCTCTGCCCTAAAATCCTAGCTGGAGCACTGCTACAGTTTTTATCGGTTTGCCTTGTTGCTTGAACTTGATTTCTGGTGAATTTCTACACTTTTTTGGGGCATTTCCGTCAGAAACTTTGGTGTATGAAATTTTAGGACATTAACCATACTAATGTATTTTTAGGCATCTACTGTAAGTAGGCTGCAAAGGCCCTGATAAGACAATACTATTTAGATACATTAAATGTAGAGAAATGAACTTTTAAGACATACAGTAAGGAGGTTTGGTATTCAAATTCAAACACTTTTGAGTCCAACTGTACTCTAGCAGGACTCTATAAACAGGCAAAAATTGCCCACGCCACCCATTTTTCAGGGTGTTGGCATGGGGTATTGAGATTATCGGAAAAGATGGCGTGACGTCATTGCTCTACATATGGGTAACTCTCCCCAGCGGACACATGACATTTATACGACGTCGACTCAACGTCGATGCAACGTCATGACGTTGCATCGACATTGAGGTGACGTTGTATTAACGTCATGTGCCCGCTGGGTCATGGGTACAAATCAATGTCGGAAGCATTACACACTATATAGAATATATGTCAAAAACCTCCAGCTCTTTATTTTGACTTCCAATTTTTTACCTCATTACATTCCACATATGTAAGACTGGCAGGGCGGTAATTCTCAGCCTGCTTCTTATCCCCTTTCTTAAAGATAGGTGAAATATGAGCTTGGTGCCACTGGTCTGGTACTTCACCCTTTAAGATGTACATTTTTACTTTAAAACATTTGCTATTTTCTTATATTTTTTCGTAGTTTTAAACTTATTAACTAGTGCATCAGAAATGCATTTCGAACGATTTTAACCGGTGAGAGTATTCATCAGAGATTTGCTTTAGTTTTCAAAGGGATATTTGTATAATTTACTTTTTCCACTACTTGGATGAAAATGCATTAAAATAAGATAATTATTATAAGATTTTTATTCAAGTATTTTCATCATATATATGTGCGCGAGATGATAAACACCAGTTTGAATCATACAATTATCTGTATTCATCCCAGCATTATTATATGTCTTCCTAATCTGCTCTTTGGAACTAAACACTACCATACTGAAAACCTATGCACATGAAAAAGAAACTCATTTCGTGTAATTTTATATTAAAAATCTTTCAATTTGAATAAAGGACACTATTTGAAAGAAAAATAGCGTTTATTAGAAAATGACACTGACAATGCAAACTACTATGCCCCTAATTTAAAATAAATATAACTTTTTTTAATATGGCATCCTTCTAACCAGCCATAATTTACCAGTAGTAAGTGCCAATATGTTTTTGTGGAAAACTGGATAAAATTATAATGTAATACTTCTATCTCCATAACAAGGCCTCTTGGTCACTCAGAGATATTACACATACTGTACATACCAGTGTTGTACTTTCTCCAGCTATATTTACAGGAGCACAGACCTGCTGTAACTCAGTGATAGCCTGCGCCACAATTTCTGTCTCTGTCAATGTTGTTACTACACTTGCACCATCTTGGACCACAGCTGAAATAAAAAAAGTCACATAGTTCTATGTAAAAGGAATATAGATTATTAAGCCATAATACAGTTTTTCTAACAGGATTGCATGTGCATCCAGGAAGGACTCACTTCTGTGCAGACGGATCAGTCTTCCCTGTGCACACAAAGACGAGGCAGCTCCTTATCTCAACACAGAGAACCCTGCAAAGACTCTGATCAGACTGAGTAGGTGTGCTGGCCGATCTGAGTCATTGTTTGGCACACATGCAATCCTGTAGGAAATGCTTTGCCCTGGCTAAATTTATTTATTTCTCTGCAAAAACATGTAGACACTGATCACAAGTGCCTCACAGAGGAGCTTCTAATGATCACCCATAAGGTGATAGCACATTTTTTTCATGAAGATATCAGGAAAAAAAAATTTATCTGGATACCCCTCATACCTATAGCTATGTTAACCCTTGTCATGCTGAATAAATTGAGATGCCATGCCCATTTCTAATTTTCAGCCAATCAGATTACTTGATCCAGATTGTTGATATAAATTCTCATACTAAATGGCAAACAGTGCAGATCCAGATCAGTTGGCTTCTTCAGAAAATAACTGATCTGGATCTACACTGTCTGCAAAGGCAGGGTATATCCAGGTTCAGCAGGACAAGGGTTAATTAAGCTTTGTGAACTTGATAAACTACCAGGGCCCAGTTGTTCTAAACTATCAATGTTGTTAGTTAACATATTGTTAAACCTGTGATCATTAAATATGGCATATGTGCTAATATTTTTGCTGAAAAAATGTGAGTAGCTTTTGTATTTGTTATTCACATTTTTTTAGCAAAAATACCTGTGAATTAGACACTGTACTTATTAGAATAGTTAACATTTTGATCACGAATGAGCTCGTTAAGCTAATGATGCTTTGAACAACTGGGCCCATCAGCTTGTTTAATTCAGTAGCGTAATGACTGGCACCTGTCCTCTTGCTGTCTGAGCCTTGTTTGTGCTCTTTAGTTTATGTGCGATACGAGTAACAAGAACTTCCAAAAAGAAACAAAAAAAAAAAAAAAAAAAAAACATCCAAGGACACACTGAAGACTTAACTTACACTTTATAGATTTTAACAGCTTTGTTGCCTGATGTTGAACAATTCCAATCAGGAATATATCTTTTTCCAAATATGGGGACCATACTATTGTTGCCTCCTCAAGATGAGGATGAGTAAATGTTTTGTACAGGGGAGAAACATTTCCTTATCCATATAGGTAAAAGTACAGTTCACAAGTCGCAGCATTTTATTGGCCTTATTCGCACAGTTTAGGATGTCAAGCTACAAGACATTGTTACCATCAGGTCCAATGAGCTACTTGCGCAGCTTGGCACTGAAGATCTGGACATTATCCTGAAGAAGAGAAGGCTCCGCTGGTATGGACATGTGGAACACTCCAACAGTGCAGTCAAAACAGCCTGTGACACACAGGCTGATCGAAAAGCGTGGGCCTGGGAGGCCCAAGATGACATGGAAGAAGATGACAGAAAAGGATCACAGAGGGTGGAAGCTCTCGGCTAAAGACCCTCATAACAGACACAGCTGGAGATCTGGTGTGAGATATGCCATGCGTGAAGCAAGCAAGCTACATAATGTACCTGTAAGGGGGCCTACTGATGTGGATGTTGCCCCTGAATCTGCACATTAACCAAAAATCTGATGAAGATATAGATGTGGTTATCATATCATAATGTACTTTCAAAACTTACTCTGAAATATTTTTCACTGTCAACTTGTTCTATAGGAGTTTGCTGTGTGGTTTCATACATGTAATACTAATGCCATGGGTTATTCCTTCCCATATTTACATTTCCTAGCATTAACCCTTAAACTGCCAATCACAACAATTGTCATCTGCTTTGTCATCTGCTTGTGATTTTAAAAGTAATTTTTGCAAACGGTATGGACCCAGATCAGACTGATTCTCTAGGATCAGGGTCCATACTGTTTGCCTGTACGCAAAAATAGGTTTGAAAAGTTTACAAGAATATTCAGCAGATGACATAAACAGATGAAATTTTTAGATGCAGGTTTTCTTGGCATTTTTAGGGTTAAAAAGAAGCTCCCATAGATCTGACCACTTAGACAGTTCTGATAAATCTTCCTGTAATTCATTAATGTCATTGTCACTTGTTGTACGTTTGGTGGAATATCTTTCGTACCATCAGCAAACATTTTACCCCTTGTCCTGTTGAACCCAGATATACCCGCTTTGCAAACAGTGTAGATCTAGATCAGTTGGCTTCTTCTTGAGAAGCCAACTGATCTGGATCTGCACTGTTTGCCATCAAGTATGCGAATTTATAGCAACAATCTTGAACAAGTAATCTGATTTGCTGAAAATTAGAAATGAGAATGGCATCGTAATTTATTCAGTAGGACAAGGGTTAATGAAGCTTGCAATAGAATCTGATAAATCGTTAACCCTTGTCCTGCTAAACCCGGATATACTCTTCCTTTGCAAACAGTGTAGATCCAGATCAGTTGGCTTCTGAAGAAGCCAACTGATCTGGATCTGCACTGTTTGCCATGAAGTATGTGAATTTATATCAACAATCTGGATTAAGTAATCTGATTGGCCGAAAATTAGAAGTGGGTGTGACCTCTTAATTTATTCAGCAGGACAAGGATTAATGTAAACTAGAAACAGTGCAGGTCCAAGGACACTACCCTCTGGAATACCCGGAAGTTCATCTGTCCATGCAGATTCTTCGCCATTGACTATCACTTTCTTCTTCCTATCCATTTAACCCTTGTCCTGCTGAATAAATTAAGATGTCATGCCTACTTCTAATTTTCAGCCAATCAGATTACTCAATCCGAATTGCTATAAATTCACATACTCAATGGCAAACAGTGTAGATCCAGATCAGCTGGCTTCTTCAGAAGCCAACTGATCTGGATCTACACAGTTTGCAAAGGCAGTGTATATCTGGGTTCAGCAGGACAAGGGTTTAAAAAAGCTTTTTATCCAATTCAATACAGTCTTGTACTCCATATGTATAAAGCTTGTTTGCTAATCAAGCATGCTGTGCATGTAGCAGCTGTGTAAGACACAAGTATCCACTACTGAACCCGAACTGGTCTTTAGAAAACAATTTGTTACTCTCCATGTGATACATTTAACTTAAAATAATTGTCTCTTACTAAGGATTCCAACACTTTACATTCCACATATGTAAGACTGGCAGGGCGGTAATTCTCAGCCTGCTTCTTATCCCCTTTCTTAAAGATAGGTGAAATATGAGCTTGGTGCCACTGGTCTGGTACTTCACCCTTTTTCAAATGACCTGTTGAGAATCGAGCTAATGGCTTACACAAAAGATCCTTTAATTCAAATAAAAACTTACAATGAAGACTTTCGGGACCTGCTGCCTTTGAGGGGTTAAGTTTGCTAAACTTTTTGAGAACTTCTTCAGGTGATACTATAATATTTTCAAGAACATTGTCAACTTGTCTATCAGGTATATGTAAAGCTGGAACATTTACAATACTCTCCCTAGTAAACACACTTGAAAAAAATCTGTTCAGAATATCCACTTTCTTCTTATTGTTTACTGTTAGTGCCCCGTTATCCTGCATTAGATCATATAACTTATCTCTAGTTTTACATGATGATTTTATATAACTCCTAGAATACTTTTGGTTTTCCTTAACATTCAAACATATGTTTCTCTCTTAATTGTACTTAGCTGTTCAAATCATGTTGGTACATAAATTCCTTTGAGTTTTATAATTATTACAATTCTCAGCATTATTACAATTTCTCAACAGGCTCTTCTCTTCCTCTGTATTTTTATTCATCCATGGCTTCCTATATGAGTGCAGAGCCACAGATAATTTTGGGGCCATTTGGGTATTTAATCCCATCAAAATTTAATCAATTGGGTAAAATGATATTTTCATTTTTTGGTTTGAGTAAAGATACCCCTCAAAATGAAAATTAATTGGGTAAAACTTATAAAACAGAAAGAGCACAAAAAAGCCTGATTTAGGTATTTTAAAGTAAACATACCCTATTAGTTTTATGACAGTATGAAGAATAAAAACACCTGTTATGTGCAGTAATCATAATATAAAATAGTAATAATGTGCTTTTTTGGCCTTGAAACTTCAATTTTCATCTATCAACTGGAAATAATTGGGTACTGTCAAATCAACTGGGTATCAATACCCAAGTTTTTGAAAATAATTGACTATTTGCTCAAAACATATGGATATTTTACTCGGATATTCCCCTTATCTCTTGCCCTGTGAGTGTGAAATTATGACAGAGGCACAAAGTCTTTAATAATCTGGCATAACATACAATTGATAAAACCCAAAATGTCATTGATTCCAAATCATCAAAATCCCACCCTGATTCCAGAAGTACCTCCTTCATAGCCTCATAGTCTCCCTTAAAAAAATTGTCTCTGAGGACTCTGGGTTTCAGCTGGTATATAATATGAAATCAAACAGCAACACGAAGTGATCACTTGCTCCCAAACCAGGATGATATCTATAATTGTTTATCATTAGCTCCTACTTAGAAAATATATGATCCAAACAACTATCCTGCTGATTATCTCTATATCTAGTAGGTTTAACTACATGTTGTGTCAAATAGCTATTACAAACTGTTTCTAACCCTTCTCTTGCTAAACACGATATGCCCTGTCTTAGCAAACAGTGTAGATCCAGATCAGTTGGCTTCTGAAGAAGCCAACGGATCTGGATCTGCATTGTTTGTCATTAAATACGTGAATTTCTATCAAAAACCCAGATCAAGTAATCTGATTGGCTGGAAATTAGAAGTGGGCGTGGCATCTTAATATATTCAGCATGACATGGGCTAATATATTGGGGCATCATGGTCTATGCTAACTGATGTGTCAAGACTTTGCCAGTCTATTTCTTTGTAATAAAATTGCTACAGATTAATATGAGAATGACCAAACGGTACAACATTTTTCAAAGGGTATTTAACCTCATATTGTCACTAGTACCACTCAAACTTCTATAGATACATCCTACTAAAAGTTTGTCATTATCTGGAAGTCTTATACTACATCAAACTGATTCCTTATAATTACACAGAGTCAAAGGCTCAATCAAAACTGATGCTAATGTTTCCTGTATATCTATTGCCACTCCACGCCTATGGGTAAATGATGGTATATAAAACATTCATAACCCAAAATACTGAATTCACATTTCTCAGGTGGGTTTAAACAGTTTTTATTGCCCTTTCTACATATTTTGGAAAGACCTTTTTTAACTGGCGTTTTATTCTAAATGAAAATGTTTTGTTCTGATTGACCATATCTTGATTTTTCTGCTTCTGCGCTTTGTTTTCAAATATTTACTGTAAAATTCAAAATAGGCCTGACCTATGCAATTTCTACAGTGTGGTGATTGTTTTTGTTTGTTTGTTTTTTAATTTTTATCTAAGGATACATTTTTTTTACTTTTCTTTGCTGATTTTTAATAAATCATGTTTCACAACAATATTGTGAAAATTTCAGGAAAATTGAACAAATGGAACTTGTTGAAAACCTGTCTCAAAGTTATCTACCCTACTGATTTCTGTGCAAGTTGTACAGCCATTTTTATTCATGTGGGAAAAAGTGAAAATGTTTGATTTTTTTTTTTTAATACCAAAGACACAAAGTGTTTGCATTACTGTAGAGAGGCTGATTACATACTAATTAATGCACCCAAATCTTGTATGACGTCTTGTAGCAAACTTTGTTTTATCTTGTTTGCCATTTACAATTTGGCATCCGGGTATAAGCAGACCAAAAAATAATAAACCAAAAAATGATAAATAACTATTGAGAAACAGGTTTAAAGTTGCTCTTGAATAAATAATATTAAGCTCTACTGAATTTAAACAAAAAAAAAAAAAAAAAAATGAAAAAATTACCGAACATATCACCGTAATCATGTGACCTCATCTGACCCCTGCACGTGTGGCCAACTGTTTGTAAACAAACTGCTGTCAAATCTCATATATATTTGAAAAAAATAGTTGACTGGGTGTGTTTGCATCGAAGGCAGTGCCTTTATTTCATATATACCAATGAATAGAATAAACTTTTTGTGCATAGGTAGTTATGACAAAAGGTTTTACATTTATCAAAATCATGACAAAAGTTTGCAAGTTTAATTCTGTGTCAAGTGCCAGAAGAAATACAACTTTCTGGAAGATTTCAAAAACGGGGCACTAACAGTGTTTGCATTACTGTAGTGAGGTTGACAAACATACTTAGGAACCAAAATCTTGTGAGGAATCTCTTAGCAAACTTTGATTCATTTCGCTCTCCATTTTTAATTTATCATCACAGTCAGCAGACCAATAAATAATAACTTGATAAACCCATTTAAAGTTGCTTTTGTATAAGCTCTGCTGAATTTAATGTCTGCCAATTCTGTTAAATGCCATGATAGAGGAAAAGCAGCTTTTGTAGATAGTGAAAACAGCATTTTCAATTCCTTGATAATTTTTTTTTCTTTATTAAAAATACTATTCCCATATTTGTTTGTGCTGAGGTTTTACGGCCCAGTCAACCCAATGGGGTCATGTCGAGCGTGGTCAGTTTACCTAACCACACGTTTACTGGGCAGGCTTAGTCCTCTAAGTGGTTAACCAGTATTGTGCACATCCTTTTGCCAGAAACTGACAACTGCCCTTCTTGAATCAGCGGAAGGGAGAGAATGACCATAGAAAATATTTCATGATCAATCTCCACGAAAGAATGTTGCCGACCTCGGCGCGGGCTGAACCCGCGACCTCCTGGTCTCCAGTCGGACAGCGCATCCAACTGAGCCACCGAGGCCGGCACTATTCCCATATACTTTTTGATATGTTACATTGGCTAAACCACAGGAGCTTGATGTTGGATAATTTCTACTTATAGGGTTTGTCCCTACGATTATGATCATAATCGTAGGGACAAGCCCTATAAGTAAAAAATTATCCAATGTCAAGCCCCTGTGGGCTAAACCGTCAAATCAAAGGTTTCAAACTGATTGGAGAAAAAAAATAAGTGCACAGAATTTGCAGATGCGCATAATTAGGCTACATGGCTGTAATTAAAATGACTATCTGTATCTAGATTTTTAACGCTATCAGGCAATTGAGTCACACAGAGGCAGTGCCAAATGACTACTAAAGTTTGTACTAACAGAAATACACAGGCAAAGTGAAAGTAGGCCTCCTACGATCTTTAAAAAATAACAAAATTCAAGGGCATGGTGGACCTGATAGAAAAGCCACCTATTTCAACGAAGAAAATTCAGAACTTTATTTTCTACTGATTACAGATATGACCAACATTTATAACTATCAATTTTCATTATTTGCAACTAAAAATGAGTACGAATGAATGCTCAAGCATATGGTAAAATCGTTTGTATTTTTTACTAAAAATACCTTCTGCCAGTTCACAAGCGGCAGCCATTTTGGTAGTAGTCGATTAGCCAGGTATTGGCAAAGCTGGATAATCCATGGAGGCGTAAATGTACAGAAACGGACCTAATAACTCGACCGGACCAAGGACGTAAATAATAAGAAATTTGATACGTCTTTGACCGGACTCTATGGCAAGCCGTTTTACTATTTATTAAGCAAAATAGATATCTTATATATTATATCAGATATCTTATATAGGATATAAGATATCTAATATAGGATATAAGATATCTGATATACTAATTCAGATATCTTATATCCTATATTAGATATCATATATCCTATATAAGATATCTGATATAATATATGAGATATCTTATTTAATTCCGCATATAAGATATCTAATTTACCATATAAGATATCTTATTTGTTAATTAAGATATCTTATTTATTAATATAGATATCTAATATACTAAATAAGTTATCTGATATACTAAATCAGATATCTTATTTGATTTAATAAATGAGATATCTTCTTTAGTAAATAAGATATCTTATATCCTATATGAGATATCTTATATAGCATATCAGATATCTTATATAGCATATTAGATATCTTATATGTCAATTCAGATATCTTATATAGCATATTAGATTTCTTAATTGACATATAAGATATCTATTTTATATAAGATATCTAATATAATATATCAGATATCTGATATATTATATAAGATATCTGATATATTAAATCAGATATCTGATTTATAGAATAAATAGTAAAACCGCTTTCTGGCAAGCCATTTTACTATTTATTATACAGTATATCAGATATCTTATATAGGATATAAGATATCTAATATAGGATATAAGATATCTGAATTAGTATATCAGATATCTTATATCCTATATAAGATATCTTATATCCGATATAAGATATCTGATATACCATATTAGATATCTTATTTAATTCCACATATAAGATATCTTATTTACCATATAAGATATCTTATTTGTTAAATAAGATATCTAATATATTAATATAGATATCTGATATACTAAATAAGATATCTGATATACTAAATAAGATATCTTATTTAATTGAACAAATGAGATATCTTCTTTAGTAAATAAGATATCTTATATCCTATATAAGATATCTTATATAGCATTTCAGATATCTTATATAGCATATAAGATATCTTATATGCCAATTAAGATATCTTATATAGCATATCAGATATCTTATATAGCATATAAGATATCTAAATTGACATATAAGATATCTTATTTATATTAGATATCTAATATAATATATCAGATATCTTATATATTATATAAGATATCTGATATATTAAATCAGATATCTGATTTATAGAATAAATAGTAAAACGGCTTGCCATAGGACTCCTTTGTTCAGACATTGTTTGTTTCTAATATTTTCTTTTCCGGTGCCTGGGGAAGGCTGTGCTTGTGGCATTTCTTGTGTATCTTCACTTGTATTGTTGTAGTTGACCCTTCAATGCTAGATCGTAGCGAACATGTAAATTGTAGGATTTGCTGTGCCCGGACTCAAATGATATAAACTGTCATAAATGCAAAGCATGCAGACCCTGATCGGGCGCCAGGTTCTGTTGCATCTGATCTGGGTCTACACTGTTTGCCAGTGTCCATTTTATGGGACACTAGACACAAACGGGAAAAGCAGGGATACTTGGTGATGTCTGATCTGAGTGTACACTGTTTGCCAGTGTCTATTTTATGGGACGCTAACAATAATACAGCCTGACAAATACCCATACAGCGATAAACAATAACTCTGATGGCCTGCGCCAAGCAGTGACCCTGATCATCCTGCACAAATACCCATTTAGTGCCAAGAAATGACCCTGATCATCCTGCACAAATAAACATACGGCGCTAAGCAATGACTGATCTGCCTGCACAAATACCCATACTGTGCTAAGCAATGACTGATCTGCCTGCACAAATACCCATACAGCGCCAAGCAATGACTGTGATCGGCCTGCGCCAAGCAGTGACCCTGATCATCCTGCACAAATACCCATATAGTGCCGAGCAATGACCCTGATCATCCTGCACAAATACCCATACAGCACTAAGCAATGACTGATCTGCCTGCACAAATACCCATACAGCGCCAAGCAATGACTGTGATCGGCCTGTGCCAAGCAGTGACCCTGATCATCCTGCACAAATACCCATATAGTGCCAAGCAATGACCCTGATCATCCTGCACAAATACCCAAACAGCACTAAGCAATGACTGATCTGCCTGCACAAATACCCATACAGCGCCAAGCAATGACTGTGATCGGCCTGCGCCAAGCAGTGACCCTGATCATCCTGCACAAATACCCATATAGTGCCAAGAAATGACCCTGATCATCCTGCACAAATACCCATACAGCGCCAAGCAATGACTGTGATCGGCCTGTGCCAAGCAGTGACCCTGATCATCCTGCACAAATACCCATATAGTGCCAAGAAATGACCTTGATCATCCTTCACAAATACCCATACAGTGCCAAGCAATGACCCTGATCATCCTGCACAAATACCCATACAGCACTAAGCAATGACTCTGATCTGCCTGCACAAATACCCATACAGCGCCAAGCAATGACTGTGATCGGCCTGCACCAAGCAGTGACCCTGATCATCCTGCACAAATACCCATATAGTGCCGAGCAATGACCCTGATCATCCTGCACAAGTACCCATACAGCACTAAGCAATGACTGATCTGCCTGCACAAATACCCATACAGCGCCAAGCAATGACTGTGATCGGCCTGCGCCAAGCAGTGACCCTGATCATCCTGCACAAATACCCATATAGTGCCGAGCAATGACCCTGATCATCCTGCACAAATACCCATACAGAACTAAGCAATGACTCTGATCTGCCTGCACAAATACCCATACAGCGCCAAGCAATGACTGTGATCAGCCTGCGCCAAACAGTGACCCTGATCATCCTGCACAAATACCCATATAGTGCCGAGCAATGACCCTGATCATCCTGCACAAATACCCATACAGCACTAAGCAATGACTGATCTGCCTGCACAAATACCCATACAGTGCCAAGCAGTGACTGTGATCGGCCTGCGCCAAGCAGTGACCCTGATCATCCTGCACAAATACCCATATAGTGCCGAGCAATGACCCTGATCATCCTGCACAAATACCCATACAGCACTAAGCAATGACTGATCTGCCTGCACAAATACCCATACAGCGCCAAGCAATGATTGTGATCGGCCTGCGCCAAGCAGTGACCCTGATCATCCTGCACAAATACCCATATAGTGCTGAGCAATGACCCTGATCATCCTGCACAAATACCCATACAGCACTAAGCAATGACTGATCTGCCTGCACAAATACCCATACAGCGCCAAGCAATGATTGTGATCGGCCTGCGCCAAGCAGTGACCCTGATCATCCTGCACAAATACCCATATAGTGCTGAGCAATGACCCTGATCATCCTGCACAAATACCCATACTACACTTAGCAATGACTCTGATCTGCCTGCACAAATACCCATACAGCGCCAAGCAATGACTGTGATCGGCCTGCGCCAAGCAGTGACCCTGATCATCCTGCACAAATACCCATATAGTGCTGAGCAATGACCCTGATCATCCTGCACAAATACCCATACAGCACTAAGCAATGACTGATCTGCCTGCACAAATACCCATACAGCGCCAAGCAATGACTGTGATCGGCCTGCGCCAAGCAGTGACCCTGATCATCCTTCACAAATACCCATATAGTGCTGAGCAATGACCCTGATCATCCTGCACAAATACCCGTACAGCACTAAGCAATGACTGATCTGCCTGCACAAATACCCATACAGCGCCAAGCAATGACTGTGATCGGCCTGTGCCAAGCAGTGACCCTGATCATCCTGCACAAATACCCATATAGTGCCAAGAAATGACCCTGATCATCCTGCACAAATACCCATATAGTGCCAAGAAATGACCCTGATCATCCTGCACAAATACCCATACAGCGCCAAGCAATGACTGTGATCGGCCTGCGCCAAGCAGTGACCCTGATCATCCTGCACAAATACCCATATAGTGCCAAGAAATGACCCTGGTCATCCTGCACAAATACCCATATGGCGCTAAGCAATGACTCTGATCTGCCTGCACAAATACCCATACAGCGCCAAGCAATGACTGTGATCGGCCTGCGCCAAGCAGTGACCCTGATCATCCTAAGTAAATAAATAGATATAATATTAGTATAAGAACCTTCATACATAATTGCAGAATCTTCTTAGATGATTAATGTAGCTATCGCCATATAACGCAGATAAAGCCATGTTTACCAAAGATACTGAATAACCAGGAATGCTGAAATTTTATATTACAAATTTCAGTCTGAGTAATTCTTGTCAACTTTAGTGAATACTATTCTTGCAAGAGTCAGGATAAACACATTCAAATTAATAGGTCTACACTGATTTATCTAATAATGGTAATCTAATAATAGTAATCAGGACTATATAATATCATTCTATCATTATAAGTACGTTCTGGCTTCCTGACATAATAACAAAGAACACTTCAATATCACTTATCTGGAACGAGAGAGGAGAAAAAATAATAAATTTGATAAGGAAAATAAGAAATAACACCATAAACACCCCCAAAAAACGGAAATTTATGCCTGTGCATGTGTAGGGCTAGGCTGATAACAAAGATACGGATCAATATGTGTATTCGCGCACTGTGATATGGACCTTTGTTGTTTGCTACAATAAACAGATTTAGCTAAGAAATAGACAATCCTGCTCATCTGTGGTTGGGCTGATAACAAAGATGGATCAGCATGCACATTCACGCACTGTGATATAGACCTTTGTTGTTTGCTACAATAAATAAATTTAGCTAAGAAATAGACAATCCTGCTCATCTGTGGTTGGGCTGATAACCAAGATGGATCAGCATGCACATTCACGCACTGTGATATAGACCTTTGTTGTTTGCTACAATAAATAAATTTAGCTAAGGAATAGACAATCCTGCACATCTGTGGTTTGGGCTGATAACAAAGATGGATCAGCATGCACATTCGCGCACTGTGATATAGACCTTTGTTGTTTGCTACAATAAATAAATTTAGCTAAGGAATAGACAATCCTGCACATCTGTGGTTGGGCTGATAACAAAGATGGATCAGCATGCACATTCGCGCACTGTGATATAGACCTTTGTTGTTTGCTACAATAAATAAATTTAGCTAAGGAATAGACAATCCTGCACATCTGTGGTTTGGGCTGATAACAAAGATGGATCAGCATGCGCATTCGCGCACTGTGATATGGACCTTGGTTGTTTGATGCAGTAAATATGTTTAGCTTAGAAATAGACAAGCCTGCACATCTGTTGAGTTGGGCTTATAACAAAGATACAGATCAGCATGCACATTCGCGCACTCTGATATGGACATTTGTTGTTTGATGCAGTAAATAGGGTTAGCTAAGAAATAGACAAGCATCTGTGGGGTTGGGCTGATAACAATGTTACGGATAAGCATGTGCATTCGCGCACTTATTTTTTTTATCTTCATTATTACTATTTTTATTATATACATATATGAAAAACATATTAGTAATAGTAGTTGTATTAATATTACCATACTTCCTTTTTTCCAACAACTGCACTGGCATAATACTACTACTACTACTACTACTACTGCTGCTGCTGCTGCTGTTACTACAACTACTACTACCAATACTAGTACTACTACTACTTCTATTACTTACTACTACTGTTTCTACTACTCCTACTACTATTATCATTACTACTACTAGCACTGCTACTGCTGCTGCTGTTTTTGGTTGATCATTCTTTAGAATCTTTGTTTTTTCTGTAATAGAATTTATACAGTGAGAAAGCTTCAGGGCGTTTCCTTATAGTTTTTCATACATGTATGTTTATGAGACACTCTCTTGTATGTATTATTTCATGCACATTGTAAAGGTGTTTGTATGGCAATGAGCTGTACCATGCTCAAGTCAAAATAAAATTCTAAAGCTGGAGAAATCTGCTGATCCGTATCTTTGTTATCAGCCCAACTCCACAGATGCGCAGGTTTGTCTATTTCTTGGCTAAACCTATTTAGTGCAGCAAACAACAAAGGTCCATCACAGTGCGCGAATGCGCATGCTGATCCATATCTTTGTTGTCAGCCCAAACCACAGATGCGCAGGATTGTCTATTTCTTAGCTAAATCTATTTATTGTAGCAAACAACATACTGGCGCGAATGCCCATGTTGATCCATATCTTTGTTGTCAGCCTAACCCCACACATGCGCAGGCTTTTCTATTTCTTTGTTCGTATTACATGCCAAACGTAACATTATAGCTGATGCTAATAATAATAATTATTATTCTTATTATTATCATTATTATTATTATTATTTAATTTAACCTAGTTCGTATTTTCTAACATTATATTTCTGTAAATAACACAATTAGCCTATTATGCATTTGTAAGCACTGTCTTATTTACCATTCGGTACATTTCTGTACATTAGGGACATTGTGGTTATTATCAAATTTTCTACCTGTTCTATTTTTAGAAACATAATAAATATATGAAAATCGTAAAATTCAACACTTTAACGTCTCTGTTATAGCTTAAGCTAGCCATATATAATTTATTTTTGTATTTGAAAGACCTGTGCAACAAAGAAATTGATTGTTTATTGAACATTATAGAAAAAACTTCAAGAAACCGGAGAATGGCTGGTCTGTGGGTTTCATACCCCTTGATACGGTAAATCGGAGTTTAAAAAATAACTACAAGTCCGATCTAAATTTCCTTTTTGTTGGATAATGTATATTTAATACTTCATAATATAAACCCAAAATGAACAAAGTTAAAAACATATTAGTATTGCAATCCAGAATAGAAATTTTGGTCACGGTGCCGGGTCTCGGTCACGGGGTTCCGGTCTGTGGGTTTCATACCCCACCATATAGGGCGGGGATAGCAGTGTTCCGGGGAAATGACTGTATTCTTCTCAAAATTGGTCGTTGGAGATGTTCCATGGCCTGAATGTCTGACTGTAGACAAGTTTGGACCTCCAACCCATACAGACCTCTTGGCAACACTCAGATCCTCCAAAGGTGGGCAGAAACCAGCACCAATTTTCAAAGGACATTTGTATGGTGGCATATTTCTGCCACGAGGTAGCTAGATAGCTATCGCGATAATATTCTTAATTTTCCAGGAAATAAAACGTTTTCCTGAAAACATTATCGCAATAACTTGAATTATCTAGATATGTTTTTTAATTTCCAGAAAATATTTTAACGCAAAATTTCGTGATACTGCTCGGAACTGACATAAGTATCTAGATAAAATTATCGCGATAATTTTTTCATGGTAGCGAAGTAGCTATAAATAGAACACAAGCGGATATGACATTCTGGGATTTCTACGCACCGATTGGCGATTACCTAGTACAAACTCTCACCTTGAAAGTCGCTGGTAAATACCCTTGGTGAATTTCAACAGTATAAACAAAGGTATTCCGATTTCGGTTTTGTCTATAGATAACTGAAAATAAATGGCAGCTCTGGGCACTAATGCAAAAAATATCGCGATAATTCTGTAAACTTTCGCGATAATATTTCCAGGAAACTTTAAACTAGTAAGATAATCTTTTCAGGAAACTTCGATATATCAAGATAATTATTGAAAGTATCGTGATAGCTACCTAGCTATCTCGTGGCAGAAATATGCCACCATACATTTGGACTAAACAAGCCCGCCTCTTCATTTCCTGAAAACATCGGCACACGTGCTGAAGATGAAAAATGTAAACATTTGATTTTAAGATGGGGAAACCAACAAAGCGACAGTCACGCAAGACATACAACTATGATAAAGATAGGCGGAAAGCATGGAGGAAGAAAAAGAAAATGCCTGCTATCAAATGGTCAGTGTCTTCGAAGAAATCCTGGGTCTTACTTTCTGTCATTAGTTTTCGCGGTAACTGGACAACTCGGCCCATAAAAATGTATATCGGATAAAGTGGCCTATAATTGATTTCTTGTCAGTTATAATTATTGAATAATAGGTGTAGGAGTATCAGTGTTGTATTAGATGAAAATCAGTTTTAGGAAATATAAGTATTATACACAGTTCTCGGAAGGGATTTACCTGTTTACCCGAACTATTTGGATGGTCTAAGTCCTTACCATTCTTGTCTTTAATTATGGACAAATCTATTGCACTCCCTGTTATTAGCCATGAAAACTCCAGGATGAGTGGTAAACAGTGAAGGCCCTGATCAGACACTACATTCTGTGACATCTGAGCTGTATTTGTTTAGGCCTGTCTATTACACCAATATTTTAGATATGAGGAATTACAAGCAACTCGCCCCAAAGACAACTTGCCCCAAGACAAGTCGCCCCCACATAAAACTAGCCCCAAGACAACTCGCCTCACATTAATAAGACAACTCTCCCCACTAGTAAAAGTCGCCCCACCCCTCCTCCAGTCGACCAAGTAATCATAAGCTTGTTTAACTCAGTAGAACTGAATAAAATCTTTAACATTATGCAGAAAATTGCTTTGTGCAACTGCATTTACTGTTGTAATTATTACATTAATTATACTTAATTGTGTTGGCCAATTATCCTAAACGATTCACTTTGATTGCTTTGATGTGGTAGTGGTTTATCTTCAAAGGAAATTAAAATGATTAGTGATTATTATATCATATATCATAATCAGATTTTTGATTAACGTGCAGGTACATGGGCAACATCCACATCAGTGTGCCCCCTTCCAGATAGCTGGCTTGCTGCACGCATGGCAGAGCTCACACCAGATCTCCAGGTATGTCTATCATGAGGGTTGATAGCCGAGAGCTTCCACTCTCTGCAATCCCTCTCTGTCAGCTGCTTCCATGTCATCTTGGGCCTCCCAGGCCCATGCTTTCCATCAACCTGTATGTCAAAGGCTGTCTTGACTGCACAATTGGAGGGTTCAACATGTCCATACCATCGGAGTCTTCTCTCCTTCAGAATGAGGTCCAAATCCGCAATGCCAAGCCGCACAAGTAACTCACTGGACCTGGTGGTGACAATGTCCTGCGGCCTGTCATTGCAGATCTGTCTGACCATTGCCCTGTCAGTTCGCTGCAGATGCTGGTGGTTTGGCTTTGTCAGCAGGCCAAGTCTCGCTGGCATGGAGCATTGCACTATGCACACGAGCTGTACACACAGCCACGTGTTTTGAAAGAGAGGTGGCGTGAAGACAGAACTGGTAGCAGATCCTTGAACTTCTTCCAGGCGGTTTTCACATGTGTTGTGCTTGAAAGTTCACAGCCACCTGCTGCTGAGAGCATGTCTCCTAGGTAGCAAAAGGAAGCTACAACCTCAAGCTTGTCAGGTCCGACCTGGACTTCCTTCTGTGGTCTGTCATCCAAGGAACATGCTGTTCCCTGGCACCGTGTACATCTGTAGTCAAGGTCTTTTGTCAAGCGCTTGAGCCCACTGCATTTCTTGTGCACCCAGTGCTTGCAGCCATTGCAGAAAATGCTGTTGCTGATTATTGTTCAAATCTGTCTGACTAAATATTTATCTATGTATGTAATGATAACATGTCTATGCAATAATGGCACTAGTTTAACAGGGAAAAAATAGAAACAGTAAGAGTTCATTGCCAGCATTTTTGAAAGTGATGATCTATCTGTCTATCTCCTGGCCAATTCATGAGAGCCATTTGGCAGCCATGTTAATATTGTGAATAGTCCGATCTTAAAGCGAGGCAGAACAGGTAATAATTGAACATTTAAAAAGGTTTATAGATTTTTTTTCCCACTAAGAGTAACATTTATTTTTCAGAAACCGTCACACCAACACCGATGCTAACGTTAATGGGATCCGCACAAAAACAAAACAAAAAAAAACTTATGTCCCGGTGGGGAACATAATTCTTATTAAGGCTGGCTAATCAGAGCTGAAAAAGTAATCGATTATCAGTCCTATCATTGCGATCGATAATCGATTAGTAATCACTAAAAATTTGGTCATAATTTTACCTGTCTGTCTGAGCATGACTCTTACCATATGTTATACTTTTCTGTATGTATTTGGTCAGACAGTCCTGAGCAAGCAAAACATCACATCTCATCAGGGTCTACACCGTTTGCCACTCATCCAGTGAGGTGTCTGCATACTAAGGGTGAATACGGTAAAGTAACAGACATAGTTGTCTTTGGGGCGAGTTGTCCTGCACCCGATATGAGATAATGAAACAGAGATGTTCCCATAACCATTTAGATGTGAGTTGTAAACTATTAGCATACTTTATTGTATTTGAAAATTACCAGTTTTGCTGTATCATGCAATTGTTTTAGCATGTTCTTCTCGTCAAAAAGCTTTGCAAATGCTGCGTAAAATCATTACGTTCTAATTTTGGGCCGAGTTTGTCATGCATGGGCCAAATTAGTTATGGGCCGAGTTGTCTGGGAACTGTTTTCAAGATTTGTTGTTAATGTTGGATAGGAAAGCCCTAAAAGCATTATCCTCTTTAACTGTTATTAGAGGGTTTGAACAAATTAGCCCAAAGAATATGTTGAAACTGTATCAGAGATTAAAGTTACTTCATTTGGAGTATGGAGCCAGTGTTTGGCAAATAGGAAAGTGTGATCAGCTTGACAAAACTCAGAGAAAGTATCTTGCATTATGCCTGGGGACACCAACTACAGAGGTCTGGATGCTCTCAAGGTGGAGGCAGGATTCATGTCACTGGATCTGAGCCGAAAAGAGTAACAGTCTGAGAACTCACCAAAATTATGGCAAAGAACAAGGACAAGCAGCCTACTACATGTTTTGAGGACTAAAAAGACAAGACAGAGCAGAAGCAGGAAAAGATCATATCACCATTTGGGAAGGCTCTCATTCAACTCAAGGATACTATTTCCAATACAGGTATCGACATTAGAATGGTAGAGCCAGAGTTTTTTACCTACAACACCTTCGACCCTCCAAAGAAAAACCAGAACACTGGAATAACTTAGGGATGAGTAAGGTGCAGGAAGACGAGGCAAGGAGTTTGATAGCGGGAACCATGAGAGCAGCAGGAAATGAGGTCATGTGTGGCTTCACAGATGGATTTTAAAGGTAATCCTGGGCCCTGTGGAGCTGGCGCCAGTCTGTACTTGCCCAACCAGAAAGAATCAACATAAATCATTCAGTTTCCAGAAGCTAACATACTTTCAGGTGAAATTGTCACAGTCAAAATTGCATTAGATTGCATGAATAGAAGTAGACAGAAGAAACATCAAGAAAGAGTCTTGGACAGTCAGCACTCAGCAGTGGGGATTCTCACCTTAGGCTGGGAGAACAAGTCACATAGATCCATGTAGTCTGAGTCTTCCCTGATGTTTAAGTGGCTTTTCTTTATTTTGGTATTTACCACTGCCGCGGTCTCAAGCTGACAGAGCAGGTTATGAAAATCCTGGAGAGGATTGTGGACGGCCTCATCAGACAGTTGGTGTCAATAGACGATTCCCAGTTTGGCTTCGTCCCAGGCAGAGGCACTACAGATGCATTCTTTGTTGTCAGGCAGCTGCAAGAGAAGTATCTAGCTGCCACCAAGAGACTCTACATGGCTTTCGTAGACCTGGAGAAGGCGTTTGATAGAGTGCCTCGGAAGGTCATCTGGTGGGTGCTGAGAAAACTTGGTGTGGAGGAGTGGATTGTGCGACTGGTGCAGGGGATGTAGTGAGATCTGGTGTGAGATCTGCCATGTGTGCAGCAAGCCAGCTATCTGGAAGGGGGCCCACTGGTGTGGATGTTGCCTTGCCCCTGTACCTGCACGTTAATCAAAAATCTGATTATGATATGATGATATGATATATGACCACTCACTGTCAGAGCAACTTACTTAAATGCAGAATTTCCCCCAGCTACTCCTGGCTGGGCACTTTCAAAGAAAATTCTGAATATTATCTAGTAGATGCAACATAAGATTTTAGAAAAAATAAAAGAAACCATTATCCAATAAGTTAAATAATTTGTTTCATTGGAAACTTGCATAAACAGCATTTTCTCTATACCTGTCAAAGTCTACCATCTTTGCCTAGACTGTATACAATAAAAGCCAGTTTGATATCCCAAAATGTCAATTATTCATTGCGAAATCCAAGTATTATCACTTTTTTTTCAGTAATGAACTATTAGTTCAATAATCCTTAGTGTCTATCTACATTACAAATTAATTTTCATGCCTCTGTTTTAGTGAAAACTCTCATTTTAGAGAGGACAGGAAAATTCCTGATTTTGCCACTAAAACATCGGAGAAGACTCAGATTAAGATCCGTGGTGGTAGAGATCCAGCAAACAATCAGTATTTTCAAAAGCAAATGAATATAGGTAGAAATATGCTTGACATGCTGATATATCATGCAGTGAAGTTGCAGACCAACTGGCCGGAGCAGCTGCAACTGAAGCAGAACAAAGGATGAAACATGCTACATCTATTACAGCCCTGGATATTCAGAAAGCAGTGAAAGGTGAAAGGCTCCTGCAAAGTAAAATGGCACCAGAGATGGGAAGCGGCATCACAGGGAGATATATGTTTGACTTAAAACAAAGCGTTACTGCAAAACCAAAAACTTTGACCAGCATCAAAACTCAAAGAGTACTGTCCCAGTTAAAAACTGGTTACTGTTAGCTGAACGAATACCTTTTAAAACAAAGTGGGAGTGAAAGACCCACCTGGGTATGACTGCAGTGATCCAGAGACTGTGTATCATTTTATAGAAGTGTGTAGTAAATATGAAGACAGCTGAGAGAGAATATGATCAAAATTGGTTAAAACTACAGGAATCAGTGAATTCTCAGTGGTGGTGTTTCTAACGGTTGAAAAAAAAAGGATCCACTGCATGAATCCAGAGAAATTCTCAGTGAGGCTAAAGAAGAGTTTATCCAAGATACCAAGATATTTGGAAAAGGATGAATATAAATAAATAGATTTTTTTTTTTTTTTCAGTTTTAACTGCTAAACCTAACACACACATACTGAAATACCAGAGAGTCTATATGCATAAAGAAGTATCAGAGGTCCAGCTAGTTAATTTAGACAGAGGGCTGATAACCGACAACAGCAAGTTCTTGATAACTTATTAAAAACTGTGTCTGTAAGTATGGCGCAGTGTCTGGCTTTCAATTTTTGCATTAGCCCTATTTAAAGGACTATTCTGCAATTTTAGCAGAAGTAAGAAAAAAAACAAGGATAAAAGTTTTATTTTTTTTAATTTCAGATAAAGTCATGTATTGTGTTTAACTACATGGAGCATACTAACTTTATCGCAGAGCTGAATGACTCTAGTCTAGGTCTGGGAGGACAGGATATACATGTAGTGGGGTCCATTCCACTGAAAATGGAGGAGTGCACATGTCTGGTCAGTCTGTTCTGGAGTGCACATGTCTGGTCAGTCTGTTCTGTTGGATAATATTCTAAATTTTCATCAGAATCAGAATTTTTTACTGGTCATGAGGTTAAGGACCTGTTCTTTGATCAGATGCGTGCTGTGACTGCCAGGATCCCAGCATTAGAATTTCTGATCCCATGTGGAGATTGGAACGGCCATGTAGGCACTGGATACAGGGAAGTGCATGGTGGGATGGGATATGGCAGGCCAGAACCAGATGTTGAGTGTGAGAGAATCCTAGAGTATGCCCTAGCATTTGACCTGCTTCTTGGGAACACATGTTTCAAGAAACGTGACAGCCATCTCATCACATACAAGTCGGGAAACATAGCCACGCAGATAGACTTCATCCTTTTCCGTAGGACCATGCGCAAACTTGTCACAGATATAAAAGTGATCCCTGGTGAGGAAGTAGCTCTGCAACATCAGCTTCTTGTATGCGACATGAGGATTGATGTGCCACCAAAATCCAAGTGCAAGTTCACCCCTCGCCTCAAAGTTTTGAAGCTTAAAGACCCTCAGACAAGCAGTCATTTCCAGGAGGTCTTCAACTTGCATGTGAGCACATCTGCAGGTGTAGCTGATAGGACCACTGAGGATATCTGGAACAACATTAAGACTGGACTGCTCAAGACAACTGAGGAGGTATGTGGCACAACTCAGCTACACCGTTGGCGTCATGAAACCTGGTGGTGAAATGAACATGCGGAAAAGGCCATTGCTTCCAAGCGGACAGCTTTCAAGGCCTGGAAGGCTGGTAAAGGCACTAGGGCATCATACAATGCAGCCAAACGAAATGCCAGACATGCAGTGCACCATGCTCGTCAAGAAACCGACAAGAAGGTCTACGAGAATTTTGACCCCAAGTCTTCAGAAGTCTACCACCTTGGTAACCAGTTTAGAAGAGAGAACACTGATGTTGTTGGTGACAAACCTGTGAAGAATGATGCAGGAGAGATGTCAGTGAGTGAAGACTCAAAGCAGAAGGCCTGGCAAGAGCACTACCAAAGGCTTCTCGTTGAGTTTAACTGGGACCCAGACCACCTGTCTTATCAACCACCAGTGGAAGGCTCATCCCAATCACCATTAATATGGTTAAGAAGGCTATCTCACAGATGAAGGCTGGCAAAGCACCGGGCCCGTCAGGCATAGTGGTGGAGATGATACGAGCAGCCGGTGACATGGGTGCCTCCATGATCCGTGACCTCGCAGCCGCAATCATTCGTAATGTCAAGGTACCCTCTGACTGGGAGCAGAATTTCATTGTCTGCCTCTATAAGGGAAAGGGGGACGCATTGGAAAGGGGAAACTACCGCGGTCTCAAGCTGACAGAGCAGGTTATGAAAATCCTGGAGAGGATCGTGGACGGCCTCATCAGACAGTTGGTGTCAATTGACGATTCCCAGTTTGGCTTTGTCCCAGGCAGGGGCACTACAGACGCAGTCTTTGTTGTTAGGCAGCTGCAAGAGAAGTATCTAGCTGCCAACAAGAGACTCTACATGGCTTTCGTAGACCTGGAGAAGGCGTTTGATCGAGTACCTCGGAAGGTCATCTGGTGGGCGCTGAGAAAACTTGGTGTGGAGGATTGGATTGTGCGACTGGTGCAGAGGATGTATGCAAATGCGCGGAGCCGTGTCCATGTTGGTGAGGGGTACAGTGAAGAGTTTGAAGTGAAGGTTGGTGTTCACCAAGGATCAGTACTCAGTCCACTGCCCTTCATCATTGTGCTTGAAGCCTTATCACGAGGGTTCCGTTCTGGGGTCCCCTGGGAAGACCTCTATGCTGATGGCCTTGTTATCATCGCTGAATCGCTTAAGGAATGTGTCAGGAGGCTCTTGACATGGAAAGAAGCAATGGAGAAGAAAGGACTGAGAGTAAATGCTGGAAAGACAAAGATCATGATCTGCAGTACGGGACTGGACCTCCTGCAGAGTTCAGGCGAGTTTCCTTGTTGCTGTCTGTTGCATTGGAGTGGGCAGCAACAGCATCTTCTGCAATGGCTGCAAGCACTGGGTGCACAAGAAATGCAGTGGGCTCGAGCGCTTGAAAAAAGACCCTGACTACAGATGTACATGGTGCCAAGGAACTGCATGCCCCTTGGTTGGCAGACCACAGAAGGAAGTCCAGGTAGGACCTGACAAGCTTGAGGTGGTAGCTTCTTTTTGCTACCTAGGAGACATGCTCTCAGCAGCAGGTGGCTGTGAACTTTCAAGCACAACACATGTGAAAACCGCCTGGAAGAAGTTCAAGGATCTGCTACCAGTTATGTCTTCATGCCACCTGTCTTTCAAAACACGTGGCCGTGTGTACAGTTCTTGTGTGCAGAGCGCAATGCTCCATGCCAGTGAGACTTGGCCATCGACAAAGCCAAACCACCAGCGTCTGCAGCGAAATGACAGGGCAATTATCAGACAGATCTGCAATGTCAGACCGCAAGACATTGTCACCACCAGTTGTGTGGCTTGGCATTGAGGATCTGGACCTCATTCTGAAGGAGAGAAGACTCCGATGGTATGGACATGTGGAACGCTCAAGACAGCCTTTGACATACAGGTTGATGGAAAGCGTGGGTCTGGGAGGCCCAAGATGACATGGAAATAGCCGACAGAGAGGGATTGCAGAGAGTGGAAGCTCTCGGCCATCAACCCTCACGATAGACATACCTGGACATCTGGTGTGTTATCTGCCATGTGTGCAGCAAACCAGCTATCTGGAAGCGGGCCCACTGATGTGGATGTTGCCCCTGTACCTGCACGTTAATCAAAAATCCGATTATGATGATGATATGATGATGATATGGTCATACGTCCAGTGACATTCACCAAGGCCTATGATATGGGAACTACGTCCCTAGCTCTCACCAAAGAGGTAAACCTGGCCACACTATCCTCTGCACCTTCATTGGATTGCATTGAAACTTGGTGGACAGTTAGACCCTGAGGTAGTACAGGGCATAGTGTTTCGAAGTTATGTACCATCATTTTTTGATAGAGTTATTACACTTTTTTAAAGATTGTTTCCAGATAACTCCTACAGTTTTCATTCAATGGGGTTGACACATGGTGGACAGTCAGACTATGAGGTGATGCAGTGCATCTTGTTTCCAGGTTACAGTACACCAAATTTTGATAGTCATAGCGCTTAAAGCGCCAATCACAACTATTCTCGTCTGCTTTGTCTTCTGCCAGTTACTTTAAAAGTCATTTCTGCAAACAGTGTGGACCCAGATCAGACTGGAGCAGTCTGATCTGGGTCCACACTGTTTGCCTGTATGCAAAAGTAGGTTTGAAAAGTTTGCAAGAATATTCAGCAGATGACATAAGCAGACAACATTTTCAGATGCAGGTTTTCTTGGCGCTTTAAGGGTTAAATATTGTTCAAGCATGATGTCATTTCCAGCTCACTCCTCCTATAGTTTTCAAGCTGTTATGCGTTGGACAGAGAGAAGACAGAGAGCTGATTAGGTCATAAGGAGGAATGTAGCCCAAATAAACAGTATAGTAGTTTGGTTACATACAAAGACACGCACACAGAATGAGATTGGAACACGCTAAGTTGGCCTTGGTGGCTCAGTCACATCCTGGGCAGCCAACTAGTGATCAGGAGGTCACCGGTTCGATCACCACCAAGTCTAGCAACTTTTTTTTTTCGTGGAGATAGTTCATTAAATATCATCTTCTGTCATTCTTTCCCTTCCTCTGATTCAAGAAGGGCAGTTGTCAGTTTCTGGCGAAAAAATGTGCACAAGCACTGGTTTACCATCTAGAGGACTGAGCTTGCCCAGGAAAATGTGCTAAGGTAAACTGATGGGCTCAACATTACTTTAATAGTGTTGACTTGGCCATTAAACTCCAAACCAGCCAACAACCTTAACCATAGCTCTTGATAAGATGTTTTTTTTCAACTTAAAAGTATTGATGTTTTTCTTATTTCTCCATGAAAACATATGTTGTGATTCTGAGGTGCTTCTAATAAGTACCCACAACATATGTTTTTATGGAAAATAAGAAAAACATTATGTGGATACGGTAAATGTCCTAAAATTTCGAACACTTTATATCCATACATTTTTTGCCTAAATTTTGCTTTTATGTAGTTCTTTCTTAAAATACTTACCCGTAGTGGAATGGCAAACAGTGTAGACCCTGATCAGACTGCTCCTTCAGGAGCAGGCTGATCTGGGTCTGCACTGCATAGCATGCTGTTTAGTCAGACACTTTGATGTACAAAATTTTAGGACATTTACCGTATATTGTGTGTATGAGGCACTTCTAATAAGTACCCACAACATATGTTTTTATTGAGAAATAAGAAAAATATCATGTGGATACCCCTCTTATCTGAAGCTAGGTAAATGTGTCTAGAAACTCATGGATGAATGATATACACTGTAGATTCTGATCAGATCCCTCAGTCTAGACTGGTTATTCTGGCCTATCTGTTGAAATGCTTAGGGTAATAGTGGTGAATTTCTATAATGATTTGAATTGCTATTTTGCAGCAAAGAGATAAAAGAATCCTGGGATCCAAAGATGTCACTGTATGGAAACCTAAGAGAAATGGGACTTAGTTCAGACCCTAACCAAACATTTAAGATAAAAAAGACAAAGGTGGGTATTTTTTGTCATACATGGTTTCAGGTTAGTTGATTTATTACAAAGATTTTACAACCTTCAGCACTGCAAAAATAGCCGAGTGGTTAGAGAAGTTGAAGTGGTGCTGAAGGTCGGGGTTTCAGGCCCAGTTAACCAGGGCCCAGTTGTTCAAAACTAACGATGTCGTTAGTTAACATATCGTTAAAACTTTGATCATTAAATATGACTTATACGCTAATATTTTTGCTGAAAAAATGTGATTTGCAAAGCTACATTTTTTCAGCAAAAATACCTGTGAATTAGATATTGTACTTACTAGAACAGTTAACATTTTGACCACTAACAAGCTCGTTAAGCTAACAACACTTTGAACAATTGGGCCCTGAATGCTGTTTAAATGCCTGTACACAAGGCCATCACAGATGTTCAAGTCGTGTGTCTACCACAGTATTTGGACAAGCATGTTGAATTGGGCATACATGTACTTTTTTCTCTGTCACACGTTATCATTTTTTCCCTTTGCTTCAGAGAACCAGTCATACGAGAGATGTTCGAAATGAATTGCTTATTTCTATCTGGAGACTTCAAATTTCAAGTTAGCCCAAAAGTACTCATTTCATGCCCTCGAAGTACTCCCCGTGGTTAGAAATGCAAAGTTTCAGCCGATGTATCCACTTCTTGAAGGCGTCACGGTACGCTGATTTGGGCACAGTAATATGGTACTGATGAATGGCAGATCCAAGTGCCTGTCGGGACTGGTATTTCCGCCCAGCAAGGAATGCTTTCAATTTCGGAAACAAAAAGAAATCACATGGGGCAAGGTCTGGGGAATACGGGGGGTGAGGCAAAACAGTTACTTTTTCTTTCTTCAAAAACACCGTAACTATTGCGGAGGTATGAGCTGGGGCATTGTCATGTAGAAGACGGACATGTTTAAAACCAGTGGCAGGGCGTCGTTTCTGATAATACTTTTTCAGTTTCTTCAGTACTACGTCTTTGTAGTACTTTCCGGTGATGCTTTTGCCCTTTTTCACTGGCACTTTTATTGCGACTCCTTCACCAGAGAAGAAGATTGCATACAAAACCTTCTTTGTACTCAAAGAACGTTTGGCAATTATTGAGTGTTTGCTGTGTTTAGTGGCCCAGATCTTATTGCTAACCTTTCTGACGGGCTCAAAATAATGGACCCAGGTTTCATCACCTGTGACGACATTGGCAAACTGCTTTTTGTCATATTTTGGAAACATTTGAAGCAGCTTTTTGGCCACTTTAACCCATTGCCTCTTTTGCTTGTCAGTCAACAGATGTCGCATTCATCTAGCAGAAATCTTTCTGACTTTCAAATGCTTCTTCAAAATAAGGTGAACCGTTGATAGTGATATGCCTACCTTTCGTGCAATATCACGAACTGTAAATCTGGCATCTCCTTCAATGATTTCCTTTATTTTGGAAACGATTTCTTTACGAGATGCAGATTTTGGCCTACCTGATTTTGGTGCATTTTTGATGGACTCTACACCAGACTCAAATTTCTTTTTCCACCGCCGAACTGTGTCCTAAGACACACAAGAGGGTCCAAAAGCAGTAGAAATTTCAGTCATCAGCTTCTTCAAAGAACAACCAAGCTTTGAGCGAGCTTTGATGTAAGCCCATATTTCATCTTTTTTGTCGACGCTTCTACCAACCATTTTTACTGCAGTGGTCAATGACTGCGTGTATTCAAATGGCAAATTTTATGTCTTACACTTAGTCTAACATCACATTTATACACCATTGTGTAGATATTGAATAGCCCTATACAGGTATGTATTGGTTTTTATCGTGCCCCACGTGGATATCGAGCTAGAGGAAATAAGCAATTCATTTCGAACATCCCTCGTATTGCATTCAGGCAGTGATTCAAAGCTCTAATACATAAATATGTGAGCCACAATGTCACTGAGGTGCTTCTAATGAGTACCCACAATGTATGTTTTCATGGAGAAATAAGAAAAATATTACGGTAAATTTCCTAAAATTTCGAACACTTTATTCCATACTCTTGGCTTAATTTTTGCTTTTTATGCAGCAGTTTCTTTAAATATTTAGTGGAATGGCAAACAGTGTAGACCCTGATCAGACTGCTCCCTCAGGAGCAGTCTGATCAGGGTCTACACTGTTTGCATATGTCATTTTGTCAGACGCTTTAGTGTTCGAATTTTTAGGACATTTACCGTATATGGAATGAATACCAATCTTATCCGAAGCTATGGGCTAGTTAATCATCAAGTCTAACTGATTTTATAGAATAATTTTGTGTAAAACAGTATTTAAATGCAGACAAAAGTTCAGGTTTGTGCAGACAAATTTAGATTTGTTCACCAGTAGATTTCCTCTTTTGTCAGAGAACCTTCACTTAATTGATATGCCACATTTCTGAAGTGAAGTTAGTCTAACACTCTGAAATGACCAGGTCATGCTGTACATGTTAATCCTTTCACCCCCAAGTTTATGAAGTGGGCTCTTCCATCTTTGAATTTGGATATGTCCACTTGTGAAAATAGGGGTTTCAGTCTAAAATCAAAAACAGAATGGCAAACAATATAGATTCTGATGAGATGGCTTGTTACAAGCCATCTCATGTTGATCTGCACTGTTTGTACAGGTATCTGTTTCCATCTGTCAGGCTTAAAGGGTTAAGAATTAATGTCTTGAGTTATTTTTGTTTATTTTTCATTTCTTTGTATTGTAGGAATTGATCACTCCCATGGATGTTGGGGAAAGCAGTAAGCAGGAGAAGTCAAAAGCACCAACTAAATTACATGTTACTCAAGGTATGCATTGCTCTACACAAGTGGCTTTTTTTTTTCAAAGTAAAATCAACTACGGTAAAATTCTGCTATTAAGAACATCTTTGGTGCTGCCTAATAGTGGTCCTATAAGTATAAGTGAGTCTTAATATTGAATATAGAATAATAAGAAAAACACCTATTTCGGACTGACAAAAGCAGAGTGGTCTTATTTTCGAGTGGTCTCAATAGTGGAATTTTAATGTGCATGTATTGATATTGTTCTTATATCGTCATGAAAACAGACGGTGAAGATATTCATTAAAAGTACTTAACCCACCACATCTGTTTTTGTGGTGGGATGTGGATACCAAGGCTGGCACAATTAATCCAATAATCCATTAATTGATCGACGAATTCCACAAAAATGATTATCATTACAGATTTGCTAATAATCGATAATTTGGTTTCTGTGTCTGTTACTTTACCATATTTCCCCATAGCATTCAGACACCTCAACTCCTTACCATACTTTATCTAAAATTTGAACAAGTACAATTTACTACCCAGTGTTGTGTCTAAAATTAGCTGAATGACAAACAGTGAAGACCCTGATGAGATGGCACATTTTGCAGTCTCATCTGGGTCTATACTGTTTGCTCAGGCCTGTCTGGCATATGGTAAGAGTCATGCTCAGACAGACAGGTAAAAATATGACACAATCTTCAGTGATATCTAATCGATTATCGATCACAATGGTAGGACTGATAATCTATTATCTTTTGAGCTCTGATTAGCCAGTCCTACTGGATACCCCTCTTATCTAGATCTGTGATATGCAAAACCCTTGGTATGCTGATTGTGAAATAGCAGACTGTGTTTTTCTGGGCCAGGTTGTTCAAAGCATAGTTGGCTTAAGAAGCTTGTTAGTGGTCAAAATGTTAACTGTTCTAGTAAGTACAATATCTGATTTTCAGGTATTTTTGCTGAAAAAAATGTGAGTAGCTTTTGCAAAAGCTACTCACATTTTTTTCAGCAAAAATAATAGCAGATATGCCATACTTAATGATCAAAGTTTTAATGATACATTAACTAATGATATCGTTAGTTTTGAACAACTGGGCCCTGATTTTTTCCCAGAAAACAGGACTTGAGGTTTTATATGGATTGTCTCTGCATGAAAGCTCAAACTCTGTTTTGTGGAAATAATAAAGAAACCATCTTAAAATGTTATCTGCTAATATTTTAGTTCAAAGTGACCTTCTGGTTTGAAATGAGCCAGTATTATTCCACGTGAATCCCAAAAAAGCAACCAGCATAACCATGCCAGCAGATGTAGACAGCTTAAACTTCTTGAGAGTTGGGGAACCAGCTTGTTTGCACTGCTTTGACTGAGCTTTTGTTTCAGGTTCAACATAATGAACCCACATTTCATCCCCAGTGACAATACAGATCTAAAACTTATTTTCATCATGATTAAAACACCCCAAATCGAGGGCTGAGCGCAAGACTAGCGTAAGTCAGATGGTTGTTTTTCCCCAAACCTAATCTCCTAACCATGAAGGCGTTATGAAGATTACAACATTTCTTTCTGTAAACAATGAAAATTTAGGTGCCAATGGCACCTAAATTTGCATTGTTTACAAAGGGGTCCAAGTTGCCCCTAAACAAGGGTTTCAAAAATATGTTTGAGTTACTATAGTCTTGCGCTCAACCCTCGAAATGTTCTTTTGCTCTGGTCACCCTGGATGCCTTTTGGTCTTCTGTCAGCTGTTTCAGCATCCACTTAGCACTTACTTTGCTCATACCTAAATTTTCGTGTAAAATCTGATGTGCCGATGCTTTAACAATGCTAAACTGATTAGCTTTCTCCTGCAATGTCACTGCGATCTTTGTTGACAAAAACCTCAGTATTTATCACCATTGTTGGGTTCACTGCGTCAGCAGGCCTCATTGGCCTAGATGTCCCTCACACTTGAGCTGCCCTCTCTAAACTGAAACCCAGCTATAAAAGGTTGAACGGGATATACAGGCTTTAGAAAAACTCTTTTGTAACCTTATAAAAAATTTGGCAAGGTTTTTCACCCTCTAAGAGCAGGAATTTCATTACAGATCTCTCTTACTTTCAGCTGAGAGTCTTGAGAGTCCATGGTAGTCCTAACACCTACATGTACCTTATTATGCCCCCAACTTCAAAGAAGTTGGAGGGGCATATTGCTTCTGGGTTGTTCTTCCGTCCGTCCTTCCGTCCGTTCGTCACGCTTTTTGATGCATAGCATAACTTTAAAACCGTGAATGCTACTGTTTTGAAATTTCATATATGGATTCCTCATGAAAAAATAGCTGACACGTATTTTTTTTCTTGACAGGATTATGCCCCTTTTCTGAGTTATGGCCCTTTGAAAAAAATATGGATGCAATCTTGTCAGCAAAATATCTCAAAAACTATTAAAGCTAGAGCCTTGAAACTTAATGAATAGACTGGTAGTGATGAGTAGACAACCTGATTAACTTTTGAAGAAATTTTGAAAAATACTTCTTGAGTTATGGCCCTTTGTAATTTTGGGCAATTTTACCTTGTCAGCAAAATATCTCAAAAACTGTTAGAGCTAGAGCCTTGAAACTTAGTAAATGGATTTGTAGTGATGAGTAGATGACCTGATTAACTTTTGAAGAAATTCTGAAAAATACTTCATGAGTTATGGCCCTTTGTAATTTTGGGCATTTTTATCTTGTCAGCAAAATATCTAAAAAACCGTTGGAGCTACCGCCTTGAAACTTAATGAATAGACTGGTAGTGATGAGTAGACAACCTGATTAACTTTTGAAGAAATTTTGAAAAATGCCTTTTGAGTTATGGCCCTTTGTAATTTTGGGCATTTTTACCTTGTCAGCAAAATATCTCAAAAACTGTTAGAGCTTGAGCCTTGAAACTTAGTAAATGGATTTGTAGTGATGTGTAGATGACCTGATTAACTTTTGAAGAAATTCTGAAAAACACTTCATGAGTTATGGCCCTTTGTAATTTTGGGCATTTTTAACTTGTCAGCAAAATATCTCAAAAACTATTGAAGCTAGAGCCTTGAAACTTGATGAATAGACTGGTAGTGATGAGTAGACAACCTGATAAACTTTTGAAGAAATTTTGAAATATACTTCTTGAGTTATGCCCCTTTGTAATTTTAGGCATTTTTATCTTGTCAGCAAAATATCTCAAAAACTGTTAGAGCTAGAGCCTTCAAACTTAGTAAATGGATTTGTAGTGATGAGTAGATGACCTGATTAATTTTTGAAGAAATTCTGAAAAATACTTCATGTGTTATGGCCCTTTGTAATTTTGGGCAATTTTACCTTGTCAGCAAAATATCTCAAAAACTGTTGGAACTAGAGCCTTGACACTTGATGAATAGACTGGTAGTGATGAGTAGACAACCTGATTAACTTTTGAAGAAATTTTGAAATATACTTCTTGAGTTATGCCCCTTTGTTATTTTGGGCATTTTTATCTTGTCAGCAAAATATCTCAAAAACTATTAGAGACTTGAAACTTGGTGAATTGATTGGTAATGATGAGTAGATGACCTGATTAATTTTTTTGTAAATTCTGAAAAATATTTCATAAGTAATGGCCCTTTGTAAATTTGGGCATGTTTCCCTTGTGAACAAAATATCTCAAAAACTATTGAAGCTGGAGCCTTGAAACTTGATGAATAGATTGGTAGCGATGAGTAGATGACCTGATTATGCCCCCAGTTTCGAATGAAATTGATGGGGCATATTATTTTGCCTTCATTTGTCCATCCGACTGTTTGTCCGTTCATCAAGCTTTTTTTGTGCATGCCATATCTTAAGAACCCTGCACGCTAGGGTTTTGAAATTTTATATTTGGGTTCCCAATGAAAAAATAGCCGACCCGTATTTTGTTTCTTGTCTAGCATGTTTATTTAAAGTTATGCCCCTTTGAAAAAAATCAGAATTAAATCTTGTGAGCAAGATATCTTGAAAAGTATTTAAGCTGGGTTCTTGAAATTCAATACAGTGAGTGGGAATGATGTGTACATTACCCGATTATATTTTGAGAGAATTCCATGAAAATATTGATAAAGTTACGGCCCTTTGCAGTTCTGCTCATTTTGACCTTGTCAGCAAGATTTCTCGAAAAGCACTTAAGCTAGGGTCTTGAAATATTATATGCTGATTGGGGATGATGTGGAGATTACCTGGTTTGTTTTTTAGGGAATTCCATGAAAAATTGATGTAGTTATGGCCCTTTGTAGTTCTAGGCATTTTGACTTTTTCAGCAAGATATCTCAAAAAGTATTTAAGCTAGAGCCATGATATTAGGTATACTGATTGGGATTGAGGAGGAGATCACCTGAATAAATTTTGAACCAATTAAATGAAATGTTGGAGTTATGGCCCTTAGCAATTTCGGGCCATTTAATGTCGTTGCTTTATTGTGTATAGCATAAGTTTAGAACCATGTATGCTAATGTTTTGAAATTTCATGTTTTGATTCCTCATGAAAAAATAGGTGATCCGTATTTTTTTCTTATCCCAATCATCTCCTATTTTAGAGTTATTTCCCTTTGATAAAATAACATTGAAATCATATATTTGTACTGTTGTTACCGTCATGGCTAAGCAGTGTTGGAGTCAAACAGTGTTAGAGTCAGGCAGTTGGGGGCATAGTGTTTTACAAACACCAGCTCTAGTTTAAATAATCAAACCTTTTTATATACACACTTCTCATTGAAAATAAACTGAGCCCAGTTGTTCAGAGCATCGTTAGCTTTACAAGCTTGTTAGTGGTCAAAATATTAGCTGTTCCAGTAAGTATATCTTATTCACAGGTGTTTTTGCTGAAAAAATGCGAGTAGCTCATTAAATATGGCATATACACTAATTTTTACTGAAAAAATGTGAGTAGCTTTTGCATTTCAAATTTTTTTCAGCAAAAATAACTGTGAATTAGGTATTGTACTTACTAGAACAGTTAACATTTTGACAACTAACAAGCTAACAATGCTTTGAACAACTGGGCCCAGTTTTATAGGAGGTCAAAAAGAGAGTAATACTAATCAGTAGGACAAGGCTGATACATACATTATCCTTAGCAAAATGTTATTTAGCAAAATTTTATGCCGTCCATTCAGTTGCTGTCATTCAAGATATCTATTACAGCACTAGAAGCAGAGGCTAGCATTCCTGCTGAAAAAACAAACAAGTTATCCGAGCCTGATGTTCTTTTCTGTACCTACATGCTGGACAAGTATGGTGATGATTACAAGGTGAGGTCTTGGCAGTACTCACATTAAAATCCATTATCAGTATACCACAACCTCTTTATAACACTGTTGCTGGGATCCAAAGCAAACCTGTGTTATCTATACAACTAGGCCCGGTTGGTCAAAACTAAGACGTTGTTTGTAAATGTATCATTAAAACTTTGATCATTAAATATGGCCTATGTGCTAATATTTTTGCTGAAAAAAATGTGAGTAGCTTTTGCATTTGCAAAAGCTACTCACATTTTTTCAGCAAAAATATCTGTGAATTAGATATTGTACTTACTAGAACAGTTAACATTTTGACCACTAACGAGCTCATTAAGCTAACGATGCTTTGAACAACTGCGCCCAGAGATGTCCAAACAAAAAATGTATAAATGGTCATTTTTCTATATAATCTATGAATTTTTGTTTTGATACAATACTTATGGTGTCCTTATGTTGTCCACATTTAAACCGCTTTATATCTGAAATTGTCTTATGATGAACTATCTTATGAAGAGGTCTCAGTTTATTGTCTTATTTACCATAAATATTCGGCATGCACAATCAGGAGGTTGTGGGTTCAATTCCTGCCAGGTCCAGCACCATTCTTTCAGGGAGATTAATCATGAAATATTTTCTACGGTCATTCTCTCCTTTCTGCTGATTCGAGAAGGGACAGTTGTTCTGGCAAAACTATGTACAAATACTGGTTAACTGCTTTAAAAGAGGACTAAACCTGCCTATGAAAAGTGTGGTATGCCAGCCTCGGTGCTCGGATGCTCGTACAACTGGTGATCAGGGGGTTGCAGGTTCGACCCCTGCCGAGTCGACAACATTCTTTCATGGAGATTTGATCATGAAATATTTTCTGTTGTCATTCTCTCCCTTCCGCTGATTCAAGAAGGGCATTCATCAACTTCTGGGAAAAGAATGAGCACAATACTGGTTAACTGCTTAGAGGACTAAGCCTGCCTAGTAAAAGTGTGATTAGGTAAACTGACTACGCTCAATCTGACCCCATTGGTTTGACTGGGCTGTAAAACTCAACACCAACAAAGAAAAGTGTGATTTATAATAGGTAAACTGCAGTGTTGTGCCTAGAGGGGGGCCATGGGGCCATTTGCCTACCTAAAGTCATTAATGACCTTTTCAGCATAAAAATGGGCCCAGGTGACCCTCCAAAACAACTACTTTGCTTATAATTCATGTACAGTTGTCCCATTAAAGTATCAAATGGCCTTCTGACAAATGTAATAAGGGTCAGTGGTATCCTCCAAGCAAATGACCTAAGGAACACTGAAACTGGCATGCTCAACATGACCCTAATGGGTTGACTGGGCCGTAAAAGCTCATCTCAATCAAGACCAAAATGAAATAAGTAGTTTAATCAGGATCTGCACTGTTTTCCACACCATTTATAGCTGCAGATAGTGCACTTCATTATTCAACCCAAAAGTATTGATATTTTTCTTATTTTTCCATTAAACATGTTGAGGGTAGCGGTTAGAAATGCCTTGTTGATGTGCTTCTAATGGCATAGTTATTGTGGAGAAATAAGAAAAGAAATATGTATGAGCCATCGCATGACAAAACCTACAATAAGACTTGTGCAATCAGCAAAGACTCAGATTAGCCTGCACATCTGTGCAGTCTGATCAGAGTCTTTGTTGATTGCATGTGCCTTCTGCAATCTCCGGGCTGTCCAAAAAGGAATGATCGAGAACCCTTGCCATATTGGATGGATGCCCAGTCTGATCTGTGCCTTTGCTGGTCACACAGGTCTAATTGTAGGTTTTGTCGTGCCCAGGCTCATATATATCTGGATATCCTCTCATAGGGAGCTATTGTATATATACTTTTAAGATGCAGTATTTACTCTGGAGGCAGAATGCAGCTCATGACTGTAGGTCACTTAATTGGACAGAGCCTTTCATTATAACCCTTCCATTGTCTCAGTATGACTTAAATAATGCTGAAAGGGACATAAAATACCAAACCATCATCATTAATATTAAAACAATATATGATTGCTCAAAATGACCCAAACCATTGTTGGGGCCTCGGTGGCTCAGTTGGATGCGCCGTCCGACTGGAGACCAGGAGGTCGCGGGTTCAACCCCCGCCGAGGTCGGCAACATTCTTTCGTGGAGATTGATCATGAAATATTTTCTACGGTCATTCTCTCCCTTCCGCTGATTCAAGAAGGGCAGTTGTCAGTTTCTGGTGAAAGAATGTGCACAATACTGGTTAACCGCTTAGAGAACTAAGCCTGCGCAGTAAACGTGTGGTTAGGTAAACTGACCGCGCTCGACATGACCCCATTGGGTTGACTGGGCCGTAAAACCTCAACACAAACAAACAAACCATTGTTGCTTAAAAATAGAGTAAACTTTGTCTCTTCCATTTTTCACAAAATTTTCCATTTTGCTCAGAAATGGAGTAAACTATGTCTCTTCCATTTTTATATAATTTTGCAAACTTCTTATTTAGTGTGTAAATCAGGTTAAATTACACAGAGAATATACATTCTCCTGTGTGTATTGATTTTTACTGGGTCATTGAAAAATTAAAAGGCTCAAATAAGATGCGAAAATCAGGGGTCATCCTAGAGCTCTCAGAGGGAGAAGTTTTGCAACAATTTCAGGATTTCAGGGAGAAGTTTTGGTCCAAATTTTGGATTTCCCTATACATTCTATACATTTTCTCTTCTCCCTCAGCTCAAATAGGGAGAAGTCAGCCAGTTTAGGGAGACTTTTACTCCCAAATCACCCTCTAGGATGACCCTTTAAAATAACAGTTTTTTCTTCTGAAGGGGGTCTGAAGTGAATTGAAGTCTTAGTTAGGAGGATTTTACTTATACAATAACTATATATTACCAATGAATAGAGCACATAATTTTTGAGGAGACATACTGGTTTAAGTCAAATGGGCTGATTATATTTTTTACTTATTTGTCACTGTTTTTTTTTTTTGTTTTTTTTTTTTCAATTTTGTCATTTTTTTTTTTTTTCAATTTTGTCATTTTCTCCACATATTCAACCAAATTTGAAATAGTTACCAGGAGTTCAGAAAAAAAGAAAAAAGAAAATCTTTGAGCTAACCCAGTAAATATGCATCATTTTGACGCCATTGATGTCGCAATGACTTAAAAAAAAGCATTGTGATATTGTGTGGTTGCTGAGAAGATACTGGTATTTGGCATTTTGTTACTAATCAAGAAGTACATTGTCTGATTAACATGGGCATATTGCTTAAAAGTTAAAAGGGATATCCAGATATATATATATTTTTCTTATTCCTGCATGAAAACATATATTGTGGGTACCATAAATTACAAGTACCTTAATAAGGTGCTTCTAATAACTACCCACAACATATATATCCATGGAGAAGCCTAGGGGCTTCTGATTGGTATGTACACGGTACAACATAAGTTTTCTTGGAGAAATTTGAAAATCCTTCAGCGTTTTTGATTGAAAAAAAAAAATCTTATCTAGAGCTATGTATTTGACTGAATTTTGTGCCAGCCTCGGTGGCTCAGTTGGATGCACGTCCAACTGGTGATCAGGAGGTTGCGGGTTCGACTCCCACCGGGTCGGCAACATTCTTTCATGGAGATTGGGCCATGAAATATTTTCTACTGTCACTCTTTTCCGTCCGCTGATTCAAGAAGGGCAGTTGTCAGTTTCTAGTGAAAGAAACTGCACAATACTTGTTTGTGTTGAGGTTTTACGGCCCAGTCAACACAATGGGGTCACGTCGAATGTGATCAGTTTACCTAACCACACTTTTACTGGGCAGGTTTAGTCCTCTAAGCAGTTAACCAGTATTGTGCACATTCTTTCACCAGAAACTGACAACTGCCCTTTTTTGAATCAGCGGAAGGGAGAGAATGACTGTAGAAAATATTTCATGATCAATCTCCACGAAAGAATGTTGCCGACCAATGCGGGCGTTGAACCCGCGACCTCCTGGTCTCCAGTTGGACGGCGCATCCAACTGAGCCACTGAGGCCAGCATGCACAATACTGGTTAACCGCTTAGAGGACTAAGCCTGCCCTGTAAAAGTGTGGTAAGGTAAACTGACCATGCCCGACATGACCCTATTTTGTTGACTTGGCTGTAAAGCCTCAACACAAAAAAAAAACAAAACAAAAAAAACAACAAAGACTGAATTTTGCCCTTTTTTCCACTCTCATTTTCTTCATACATGTATATTGTCTTGATAAATTAAAAAAAAAATATTTGCACTGGAATTTTTATATTTGGCATATATTTTAGATAGATTTACAAAGGAATTGAGGGTTAAAGGAATCACCCTTAACAGCAATGAATACACTCACAAAATTGAAAACAGAATACAATCATAAAGTTGAAAACAGCTTAATTGTCAAAGTTTTTTAGCCAGGGATGGTGATGATCTGATTACATTTTTATCATATATCTCAGAATGGTCTTATTACAACCAGTTTTAATTCCTAAGATTGGAAATATTAATACAGTCGAACTTCAGTGACTCAAACATCTTTGGGACCATAGAAAATTGTTCAAGACATGGGTAGTTCGAGCCACGGTTAATCATGGCACCAGTTCAGGAAACAAATAGCAATAATTTAAGGAAATCTTTTCGATTTTCTACACAATGATTGTACATGTATGTTGAGTGTACTCATTAGAATCATCTCGAGGCGATTCTAATGAGTACACACAACATACAGTTCCATGATAATATAAGAAAAAATCCCTAAATATTTGTTTTCTTGAGCTGTTGGAAGAATTTTGTAGGGACTGAAAAAAGAGTTATAATCATCCAGGGTAAACGAGCCATCTGGGTTCGAGCCATTGAGGTTATAATGTATGTTTTGCACAAGAATCTGTAAAAAGATGCTCACTCATCAAAATAAAACAGCCTCAATGAATTTTTTTTTTTTTTATTGTTACTTTCAGGCTATGGCTCGTGATCCAAGAAATCATTATCAGGACACACCAAAACAGATCAAGAAGAAGATAAACCATTTCAAAAACTCTTCAAAACAGTATGAAGTGTACCTAAAGTCTAAAGGTGAGCGGGTAAAGCAATAGCATGTTGTGACATTCAGAGATGACAGTGATACAAAAAGGAGGAAAGAACTTGAGATTCCCATAGTTTAAAAATAAGTTGTTTTGAGATTAACTATTAAGCAATTGTCTTATATCTCCACAACGACACAAATAGGGTAGCTTGTAATAATCTTAACATGATCGTGTGAATTTAACACTCTTCAGGCTGGGTAAAAATTTCAGCAGACGACATTGAAATATTTTTTTTTAATTTTTCCAGAAAATAGGATTTGATATTTCATGCAAAGGAGACAATTAGCATGAAATGTCAGATCCTATTTTCTAGGGAAAATAAGAAAAATATTGTCACTTTGTCCTCTGCTGTATTAGCCCAAAGAGCGGTATAGATTAAAATGACCCTAGAACATGATTTCATAGAGAAATAAAATTGAAGTCATAACATTTCAGGAACAGGTGACCTGTTAGGTATCCAGAATTGGTAGCCATATTGTGCTGATTTCAGGACATATGTCCTTAAATACCTAGGCCTTATGTTGTTTTTGTAATTATTAGTTTGATAGTGACAAATGGACATGAGATTCCCCTGGTCAACTGCCATTGTTCAGTGACAGAGGAACAAAAATAACACTGGAGCCAACTTCATATTTAGTATATATTTTATACTTGTTATAAAGTATATAAGTTGACTTCAAAGGCAATAAAACTAGTTTTTTTTGTTCTTTCTAATAATAAAATGAATGATTAAGCCAGTGTTCCGAAACAAACTTCACTAATAAATAAATATGGTAATATATCAATAAACAGCAACAAAAAAATTTGTTATAATTTTAGACCAGCCTAAAAATATTTTACTGAAAAAGTATGATGTATTTGTAATATCTGCAGGTAAATTAGAGCCTTTCTATTTTCAACTCGTAATACTCTTTTCTGATATAGCTCTAGTTAAGGCGTTTTTTTCAATCCAAAAGTGTTGATATTTTTCTTATTTCTCCACAAAAACATATGTTGTGGGTACTCATAATGAGTACCCACAACATATGTTTTCATGGAGAAATAAGAAAACTATTAACCTGATACCCACTCTTATCTAAGCCTATGCAGTCTTCACTTAAATTTTTTATGCAGCAGCACACTGATTTGTGCCTTTGGTGTTCATTGTATGAGTCCCTCCAAATAACTTCATGATGGCTTTGCAGTCTGATCATTGTGTACACTATTCACTAATAGAATCTTAAATTCCCTTACATTATATTAGTGACCAGTGTAGACACAGATCAGACTGCACAGATGTGCAGGGTGATCTGACTATGCGGTTAGCATGTGTCATCAGGTTGATTTCTGTTTTGAGCGGAATTATATATTAAACATTAAACAGATTGAATCATTTGACCTAACCTCAGATGGCTAGTCTGCCTTTTGTCTGTTTGATAAATCTATGGGTTCCCATAGCATCTCTTTTATCCTCAGTTCTAGTAAAATCTTACAGGTAAAGTGGTTAATTTATTAGATGAGATGAACAGAACAGTTTAAAACAGAACATACTTTAGTAGCATGAAGAAACCAATAATTCGGAGAAAGAGAGAGAGGTAGGAGTTTATCCTATGAAGTAAAGAAAATGACAACATGTTAATTTGATAATTAAAGTTTCAGAGTCTTAAACTGTGTTTGTTGTTCTGCTCACCTTCTTGTTTTGGCGGTGTGAAAATGCTATTTTATTTTCTACTGATCTTACCAGCTTCCATGTTTAGAATGCATACTCTTAATATCACCTCATCTCTGAATGCTCACCCACAACTAACATGATGTTTATTGATAAAAATAATGTAAAGTCTCTGACCAGTACTGTAATAGCCCAAAGTATTGGGACAGACAGGCTTTTGCAAACAGTGTAGACCCAGTGGCAGTTCTGCAGCATCTGATCAGGGTCTGCACTGTTTGCCATACATACAGCAATATTTTAGACACATCAACGGGTAGGACTATTTCAAATTTTAGGAAAAGTATGGTAAGTAGGTAAGGTGTCCCAATACATACGGTAAATACAGTATTGTGTTGGCCTTGGTGGCTCAATTGGATGCGCCGTCCAACTGGAGACCAGGAGGTCGCGGGCTCAACCCCGCAGAGGTCGGCAACATTCTTTCGTGGAGATTGATCATGAAATATTTTCTACGGTCATTCTCTCCCTTCTGCTGATTCAAGAAGTTGTCAGTTTCTGGCGAAAGAATGTGCACAATACTGGTTAACCGCTTAGAGGACTTAGCCTGCCCAGTACACTTGTGGTTAGGTAAACTGACCACGCTCGACATGGCCCCGTTGGGTTGACTGGGCCGTAAAACCTCAACACAAACAAACAAATACAGTATTTCTCAGAGAAAATGTATATTGTAGGGGTTTATCTGAAATTGAAGTACCATGTTTACTGTGACTATTGGGACACAATTCCTTACCATACTTGTCCAGAAATTTGAACAAGTCCAGGGCCCAGTTGTTCAAAACTAACGATGTCGTTAGTTAATGATTCATTAAAATTTTGATCGAGTCATACGCAAATATGCTGAAAATTTTTGCTGAAAAAATGTGAGTAGCTTTTGCAATGCAAAAGCTACTCACATTTTTTCAGCAAAAAATATCAGAATATTGTATATTGAATCCGCTAAAACAGTTAACGAAATGAATTTCCCCTTAACGAGCTCGTTAAGCTAACAACGCTTTGAACAACTGAGCCCAGTTTACTATCCTGTTGATGTGACTGCTGGATGAGTGACCAACAGTGTAGACTTTGATCATATGTCACATTTTATATTGTCTGTTAAATCTGGGTCTACACTGTTTGCTAAGGCTTGTTTGCCCCAATACTAAGGGTTAATTCTGTCAAGGTAGTATCATACTCAGATCAATGAATATACATATTTTCTTAGGTCTATCAGGTAAATAGTTTTCTTATTTCTCGACAAAAACATATGTTGTGAGTACTCATTAGAAGCGTGTATAGAGACTTTTTGTTTGAAGAAAGCGCCTTGTAAGGAGCTATGTATTTTGTGAAAAAGAAATGGTTGAAAATTAATCATGCTGGGCCCAGTTGTTCAAAGCGTCGTTAGCTTAACGAGCTCGTTAAGGGTCATTTCGTTAACTATTTTTAGCAGATTCAGTATACAATATTCTGATATTTTTTGCTGAAAAAAATGTGAGTAGCTTTTGCACTGCAAAATTTTTTCGGCAAAAAATTTCAGCATATTTGCGTATCACTCGATGTAAATTTTAACGAATCGTTAACTAACGATGTCGTTAGCTTTGAAAAACTGGGCCCAGATGTTTATGGGAGAGTTCTGTAATTACTGAAAATAGTGGATACAGTAATCCTGATTGTACAAGTTTGTTTGACTACTTGATATTGTGTTGGAATTGTACTGAATGGCAAATAGTGTAGACTTTGACCAGACTGTTCTTTTGATCTGGCACTGTTTGAACAGACGAGTCAGTCTCAGTATTTAAAGAGAATACAGCATTGTTGGCTCCTATGATAATGAAACCTGGTCGGAACCATTACTGGTTATATAACAGTGGAGGCAGTTTTATTGTGTAACTGTAAAACTAGTTCATCAGCTCTCTTTAATGATTTATAGGAAATGACACATTCATAGGTGATTATTTTCTGTTTATTTAACACATGCGATTGCCAACCTTGGTGGCTGAGTTGGATCACGTCCGACTGGTGATCAGAAGGTTGCGGGTTTGACCCCCCACCCCCCACCACCCCCACCCCCAAAAGTCGGCATCATTCTTTCGTGGAGATATGACCATGAAATATATTTTCTGCGGTCATTCCTTCCGTTCTGCTGATTCAAGTAGAGGCAGTTGTCAGTTTCTGGTGATAAAATGTGCACGATACTGATTAACTGCTTTGAGGACTTAGCCTGCCCAGTAAAAGTGTGGTTAGGTAAACTGACCATGCTCGACATGACCCCATCAGGTTGACTGGGCCATAAAACCTAAACACAAACAAACAAACACATGCCACACTAGCCAGCTGCCCTTGAGCTGTTTGCGGGTAATCTGTTAGCAGACTTTAAGTGGGGAATATGTATATTATGAAGTATGAGTTAATTTTAAGACGGTTATAAAGAAAATTTATCAGATGATAATGTGTAATATTTATCTTATTTCTGCTCAAAAACATAGGTTGTGGGTACCATTTAGAACCACATCAGTTAGACAGTTCTAAAGGATATTAACAATCTATATAAATGATCATTGCAGCGTTAATGGAAGCCAATTGCTAACAATAACTCAGGTAATATCCTAAATTATGAATAAATCATTTTTATTTTGCATCACATTATTTCCATTATGTTTCTATAATCTCAGGGATGAGAATCTTCAGCTTTTTGGCAAATTTCAGCTTTTTTTCAAATTTTCAATTTCCAAAACAATGCAGATTTAGTCTGATCTGTTCAGATCTGGTGTTTTTAGAAGGGGGTTATAAGAGTTTCAGCTTTTTTCTCTTTCAAAATGATTTTTATCCCTGTAATCTTTACATCACTGGAAAGAAGACACTTAATTCATTCCAAATCCATTTGCACAGTTTTTATAGCTTCATGATACATACACGTTTTTCTGTTTTTCTTTTCTTTTTTGAAAAAATATACATAATGTTCAGAAAACATGGAAATTTTAGAATCTGTTTGCACAGAAATTCTATCATTATTAGTTGTAAAGAAATACTATGTTGAACATATATTTGCCATTCAAATCAATTTATTTTGAACAGATACTATTATTGGATATAAGTAGACTGCATCGGACTCATTGTTGGATATGTATTAACCCTTGTCCTGCTGAATAAATTTCGATGCCAAACCCACTTCTAATTTTCAGCCAATCAGAATACTTGATCTGAATTTTTGCTACAAATTCACTTACTTGATAGCAAACTGTGCAGATCCAGATCAGTTGGCTTCTTCAGAAGCCAACTGATCTGGATCTACACTGTTTGCAAAACGGGGCATATCCGGTTTCAGCAGGACAAGGGTTAATAGGAGTTAATATGTCCCAGTATTTAGGATTAATACAAGTAATGTCAGACTGAAGATCAGGAGGTTGTGGGTTCGATCCCTGCTGGGTCGGCAACATTCTTTCATGGAGTTTGAACATGAAATACCTTCTACGGTCATTCTCTCCCTTCGGCTGATTGAAGAAGGGCAGTTGTCAGTTTCTCACAAAAGAATGTGCACAATACTGGTTAACCGCTTAGAGGACTAAGCTTGCCCAGTAAAAGTGTGGTTAGGTAAACTGACCGCGCTTGACATGACCCCATAGGGTTGACTGGTCCAAAAAACCTCAACACAAACACAAAAATTTGATACAAGTGCATATTGGTTTAACTTAGTAAATTTACTGCGTTGTATACAGAGGAACATATTTTAGAACAAATTCCTTAGCAAAAATTCTGTACCAGGCTTACTACTAAAAACCAAAGAAGGAAAGAAAAAAAAAACATTTCCCATGATTTTTGTGGACAAGGAAGGTCCAAACCAACATGAGAGTCATTGATTTGAGCTTGATTTCTTCTGTTTATGTAAGAAATCATGAAAAGACAAGTGACATGCAATGTGGGTAAAAGGCCCTTTTCAAATATATATTGCTGTCAGCCAATCCTGCGCACTTTTTAAAAGCTACTGTGTATGTCATAATTTCAATACAGGTAAATAAAGAAAATGCATTTTAGTGACACTTTAGAGCCTTGCAATGTAGAGGCAATTGGAATTCAGTTTTTCATCACTAGTTTTAATTTGTTGTCAGTGTAGACTATCAAACATGTTGTGTATTTGAGACATTAAAATTTTCTGCTAATTCTGCATACCTGGAGTAAATCCCTAGCTTACTTTATTATTATACTATGATCTGGTTCTTCAAATATGCATTTGAGTAGACCAGGGTGAGTGATTAAATCTGAATAATAAAGTTCATGTTTTCTTGGGACAGCATTGTTGAAAATTGCAATTTTCACGTTATTTTTCACATAAACACATGTTTTCGTAACCATTTTACTAACACTTTGAATTTGCCATTTGAAAATGATTTTTATACTTCCATTCCATCAATATATCAAAATGATGTTACTTACCAAAAATGAAATAGTTTTGATGTTTGTTCAAAACTATTTGAATGAGCTGGATTAGCCGATGTGCAGAATTAGCCTACATGGCTGTAGTTATGCTTGTCAGCAGATAAGAATTTTGATGATCTATTTATCTTGTTTATATCAGAAAATAGGATTTGACATTTCATGCAAATTGTCTCTTTTGGCAATTTGCATGAAATGTCAAGTTCTGTGTTCTGGAAAAAGTAAGAAAAGTATTTCAAAATATCATCCAGTGCACTTACGCTTAAATATTTAAGAAAAATTGTGAGAAAAAAGTTCAACTATTCAGGACATCTTCTCTTTTGTGTCTCTTGAAGTTATAATATCTTCAGAGGTCTTGAAATTGATGATGGAAAGTAAAGTAATAGGGTGCAGTTGTGGTACAAGTGATAAGGAAAACACAAATGTTTTAAGTAAAAAATAAGCCAGAAATGACAAGAAGTACAGATAAACTAAAAAGGAATAAATAAAAGATAATGGCTATGTTTTCTGTAAATGAAGAATCTGCAGATGTGTCCAGTTGATTTTATAGTTGTCCTAGCAACTGTTAACCCTTAAAGCGCCAATCACAACTTCAGCAGGTCAGTTTCTGGCGAAAGAATGTGCACAATACTGGTTAACTGCTTAGAGGACTAAGCCTGCCCAGTAAACGTGTGGTTAGGTAAACTGACCGCGCTCGACATGACCCCATTGGGTTGACTGGGCCATAAAACCTCAACCCAAACAAACAACTTCAGCAGATGACAGTTTTTTTTATTTATTTTTTTTATTTTTCAGAGAAAGCAAGTCTTGACATTCACTTTAATGTCAAGACTTGTTTTTTCTAAAAAATAGAAAAATTTTGAATGTCATCTGCTACAAATTTTGCTTGGCGCTTTAAGGGTTAAAGTGGGAATGAATACACTTTCAGATGTGGGAGACAATTATCAAAATCGTGTTTTCCTCTTTTATGAGAAGGGTTCTACTCTAAAAGAAAGAATTTGCTCGCTTCTTTCCTTTTAAAGTGAAACAAATCCTTGCCTTTTAGAGTTAACTCCTTTTTAAAAAAGGGCTTGGTCGGGGGAAAAGCAAATAGGAAGTTGCAAAAGCTGTCTCCCTTGTAAAAATCACTGAAAATCTACCAGGTATATCTAGTCCCTTAGTTGGCCTCGTTGGCTCAGTTGGATGCGCGTACGACTGGTGATCAACAGATTGCGGGTTTGACCCCTGCTGGGTCGGCAACATTCTTTCATGGAGATTTGATCACGAAATATTTTCTACGGTCATTCTCTCCCTTCCCCTGATTCAAGAATGGCAGTTATCAGTTTCTGGCGAAAGAATGTGCACAATACGGGTTAACCGCTTAGAGGACTAAGCCTGCCAAGTAAAAGTGTGGTTAGGTAAACTGTCCCCGCTTGACATGACCTCATTGGGTTGATTGGGTCATAAAACCTCAGCACAAACAAAAATCTAGTCCCTTTAGTGTAACCTACTGGTAGTTATACAAACCTGAAATAATGCTGTTTTGCATTCAAGGAACTTGCCCAAGAATATAGTAATGAAATCTGCTGACATGTTTAACCCTTAAAGTGCTAATCGAAACTCCAACACAGATTTTTTTTTTTTTTGTAATTTTCAGAGAAAAAAGTTTTGACATTTCATGTAAATTATCTGCCTAGCAGAGAATTCATATAAAATGTCAAATCTTATTTTCCCTAAAAAAATAACTGTAAAAAAATAGAATGTTGTCTGCTACAGTTTTGTTTAGCACTTAAAGGTTAACCCTAGTCCTGCTGAACCCAGATATGCGCTACCTTTGTGCAAACAGTGTAGATCCCTGGGGGTTAGGGGGTGGGTGGGTAAATGTGGTAGGGGTGTGCAAGCCATTATTTTGAAACCTACCCCATTCATATACCTGGCCTTTGAAAAAACAGACCCATTCATATACTTGATCATCCAAAATGTTGACCCATTCATATACTGCCCTTTGACTTTATACCCATTTATTGCTAGTAGTTAGACAAATATAACAGTCAACTCATTGAATACCAAGAGAACAAGCACCCTTGACAAATCTCTGAGTGAAAAAATATATGCATTTACCAAGATGTCAGAAAAGTAGGGCATTTCATATACAAATCAAATAAAAATAGGGTCAGTCATATACTTTTTGTTGAAAAAAAGGGGGCCAATCATATACATGTACCTGACAGAGCTGAAAAAAGGGGGCCCATTCGGCATGCACATCCGTACCATATCAAATATAGGAAGTTACCCCAAATCCCCCCCCCCCCCCCCCACACACACACACACACAATGTAGTCCAGATCAGTTGGCTTCTTCAGAAGCTGACTGATCTGGATCTGCATTGTTTGGTTTGTCATTTAGTATGTGAATTCTATCAACCTAGATCAAGCAATCTGATGGGCTGACAATTAGAAGTGGGCGTGGTATCTTAATTTATTCAGCATGGTAAGGATTAAATGAATAAAAAAAGACAAAACACCCTCGTAGAGATGACAAGTGTTATTTATGAGCACAAAGTTCATCAAAAATATTGAGAAAATACATTGTACATTCTGTATATAAATTTCAACCACACACATAAAATACTGATTTGGTATAAATGTAAATATGTAAAATTACTCATTATAAATAGGTAACAAACTGTAATACTGAGACAGGTAAAATGTCATTGAACATTGTCTGGCATTAACTCTTTTAACTCATTAAATGCCAGTCACAACTGCAGCAAACAACATTTTTATTTATTTTTTTATTTTATTTATATATATATATATATATATATACAGTCGACTCTCGTTATCTCGAACTCCAAGGGACTCTCTGAAATACTTCGAGATATCCGTAGTTCGACATATCAGGTTTGCAGAATTGAGGAAAAAATAATTTGATTAACCACATTTAACAAACTGATAGGTAACTGGACTTTTGAAGTTAGAGATATATTGAAAATATTGTGGAAAAGAGGAGAAATTGCTCCTCAGGAGCAATTTCTCCTCTTTTCTACAATATTTTCCATCTGTTGTTAGGTTTTCATGTATAGGAAGGGATCAGATTTTCACTTCGAGATAAGCGGTTATTCGAGATAAGTGAGGTCGAGATAACGAGAGTCAACTGTATATATATATTTCAAAGAAAGTAAGTCTTGATATTTTATGTGAACCATCTGCTTGGCAGAGAACTGTCAAGACTTATTTTCTCTGAAAAATTAGAAAACAATAGAATATCATCTGCTATAAATTGTGCTTGGCACTTTGAGAGAAGTACACTGCATTTAAGTTGAATGGATACATTTGAAATATTTTGTGGCCATTTTGGAAAAGGAGACAATTTTTTGTAGATTTGCCTTAATAGTATTTGAAACCTTTCACAAATTGTGGCTATGCTTAAAGCAAAGATTTTTCTCCTTGTAGGAACTAATTCTTAGCCTTTGTTGAGAAGGGGGTTGGCGGGGAGGAGGTAAATATTTCCTTGTCAGAGTTATTTCCTTTGAAGTTTTATCCATTATCTTTAAATATTAACAGACAGTATTTTGAATATTTTTCTGATTTATTCCCAGAAAATAAGGATTAATGTTTCATGCAGAGGACTTACTAAGGAAGAGTATTTGATTATAATTCTGGGATAGTTTTCTCAATTTCTCCATAAAAAACATGCTATGTGTCCTCATTAGAAGCACCTCAGTGTAGTGCTTTTAATGAGTAACTACAACATATGTTTTTACGGAGATTTAAGAAAAACTATTTCCGAATTATCACCAAATACTCTTCCTTAACAAGTCCTCTGTTAGATCATGTGAATCTTCTCTGACTATCTCTAAGGCTTGCTAATTTTTACATGCAAAGGAATCCTTTCAGGTAACTCATGCAACAGTAGAATAAATTGAAGTTACAATTTACATTTCAGTATCAAAACATTGGAAAAGACATGCTTAAATTATTAAGTTATTACGCCTGTGTAAACAGCCAATACCAAAAAACTTTATATTGTAATCTTGGGATATTGTAAAATTAGATCAGCCATAATTGTGTGAATCATATGTAATTTACTTTTGGACTTGTATCTTATGGCATCATGTATTAGAATTGGGATTATCGGAAAAGATGGCGTGACGTCATCGCTATACATACGGGTAACTCTCACGGTACAAATCAGTGGTGGATGCATAACACATTTATGCTTTGATTGAGTTCTTCAAGAATGATATTTTGTATAATTTTTTTTTTCGAAACTTGGATGAAAGTGTATTTTAAAATAATTATAATATAGATTTATATTCAAGTAATTTCATAAAATTTGTGTGTTCGTTGATAAACACCAATTCAAATCGTATGATTATCCATATTTATCACAACAGTTATACGTCTTCCAAATCTGCCCTTTTGTACTAAAACTACCATACTGGTGTATACACGGGAGCATCAAAATTACATATATTTCACATTATTTTATATTAAAAACCTTCAAATTTGGATAAAGGCTATTGTTTAATAGAAAGTTTGCGTTAATTAGAAAATATAATAATACAGACTACTATGACCATATCTTAAAATACGTATAATTTCTCTTATTTTTTAAGAATATTGCATCCCTCTAACCATCCATAATTTTAAATTTATCCATATTATTCGTCTTAGTTGCCTTATTTCTGTTCATTTTCTATGTCTGCCCATCTACTCTGTACCCTTGAGATTACCTGTATGATCTGTGATGACGTCATAGCCATCTTTACTGATAACTGCTATTAAAACAAGATGCTTTTTAGAAAAAAAAAAATGTATTTTTGCCTATTTCTCTAGGCAGTAACATGTCATTAACTTAATCTCCGTTGGACAATACTGATAATGTGATGAAATAATGTTTTTATCAAGGAAATAAACGTTAACTGATTGTTTCTGAATATTACAGAGTTGATCTTGATTTACACTCTGCTTGTCATTGTAACATATTCAGCATGATATGGCAAAGTTTATTTGCCATCTTATCAAATGATTTCCATTAACTATCATTTCAAATCAGATGGAAAATCTTCAATTTTTGTTCAAAGGTTGCTGTGATCAGATGTGGCAGTTATGGTAAAATAAGAAGAACCAATGAGAATTATGCAAACTTATGTACTTATTGTATGTTCTGAAAAAGAAAAAACAAAATACATGGAAGAAATCAAACACATATACCGTAATAACCCAAGGTATAGGGACAGAAAGGCATTTGTAGACAGTGTAGACCTAGATCAGATGCCACAGAATACGGCATCTGATCAGATTCTACACTGTTTGCCTTATATACAACAGTATTTTAGACACATCAGCAGGCAGTAGAATGGACTATTTCGAATTTTAGGACAAGTATGCTAAGTAGGTAAGGTGTCTCATTACCTAGGATAAATACGGTAACTTATTTTACTATAAATTTACTTTAAATATTTGGACACTCTGACACCTTACAATACTTGTCCTGCATTTTACTACATCTTTATGTGTCTGAAACTGCGGGATGAGTGGCAGACAATATAGACCTTGATATCAGACACCACTCTCTTGGTCTACATTGTTTGCTGTTGCATGTCTGTCCAGAATTTACTGAGGGTTGATAAGGTAGTTTACATTAGTGACTTCAATATATACATGGTTTTGTCTCTTAAATGAAGCTTAAAGTGATACTATTATTTAGTGGTAAATTCATTCTAAGTTGGTTTGTCTGCTAGCAAGGCATAACATCTTGTCACATTCTATTTTTTTTTTTTTTATCAAAATAGTCATTCAGATTTATAAAATTTTGTTTGTTTTATTGCTTTTTCTCACTTTTCTAGTCCTCAAACTTTCACTGGAAGCTATGCTAAAATCTTTGTAAGAGTTTATCGTTCTATTGGCTTTGCAAGCCTTTCTACTCTTGATGGAAATGATCCTTTGAGGGCAAAAGGTTTTACTAAGAAAGCGTCAGGATTGAATTGCACATGGTCCATGGATGCTCTTACTACTGGTTTCGCTAGTTCTTCAATACGGGTTGTTGTGACTGCGCGCTTGGCAGCTCTTGGAACTGGCCATTCAACATCCCGTGGCAGCATATATCCATCAACAACACCTTTAGGTCGGGCTAATTCTAGACATCTTGTTGATGCAGAGGCATTCTTTGCATTATTGGCCACCTTGAAAGAAAAAAAACACGCATGTTCAGATAAGTCTGATAAGGTGATAACTGAGGCCGTGATTTAGTTGGTTTTATACTAAGCGTAGCTCCAGGTAAGGTATCGCAATTAAAAAGTACTGATATTTTTCTTATTTCTTCATGAAAACAACATATGTTGTGGGTACTCATTTGAACCCACAACACGTTTTCATGGAAAAATAAAAAAAAAAATATCTGGATACCCCCACTTACCTGGATAACATATCTTGTGGTTACTTGGCGGATAAAAAAATGACTTTATGATATGCAGAGTCTTAGCTCATCCATTAAACATGCATTTAGCAAACACCACTGACCCTGCTCAGACTGTACAGATGTGCAGTCTGATCTGGGTCTGTGCTGGTTTCTTATCGAAATTTTGAACAGACAAAAAAAAAAAACAAAAAAAAAAACACACACAAAAAAAACAAACAAACATAAAATGTCATGCAGCTACCATATCAGAAATCAGCTGAAACCATTGAAATTGGTGAATTTAAATTAAATGATGTTCTGAAAAGTTTTATTTCTGTGTTTTTTATCAGAGTAAGATAAGTCATTATAAAAAAAACTCAAATTAATTGTGAAATGAATTCTGAACATTTCCTAGAACTCTTTTGCAATGCATTTGCATCCTAGTCTTGACAGACTGTACATTTAATACCTATAATTTTTAAGAGATAATATTTAGCTTGCAGGTACAAATACATGAAGAGCACTTGCACTACACCTGGGGTCAGCATTTGCATTGATGTGCACAAATGTAAAGTATTGCATTAAAATTTTAAGAAGTTATACTATCCAAATCCTTTGGTGATAGCATTTTGGTAGATATATTTTTCCAAAAATTGATATAGTACCCACCTCAACCTGCCTGTGATCAATAGGTCAAGGTCACAGACTTAAATTTTCATGTTAAAATTTTAAAGTTTTTAAAGATCTGTATGTACTGCATAAATAGATTTAGTTGATACGTGGGTTGGTGTTAGATACTGGTCCTAAACTTTAGTATAAGTCCCACAGTCTCAACCTCCACATTGATCTTGAGGTCAAGGTCGTGGACTTATAATTTTCTTGTTAGGATTGTCTCTTGAAGTTTCTAAAGGTCGGTATCCCCTGAATGCTCAGATGGATTTAACTGACATTTAGACTGAAGATATATATACTGGTTCAAAGTTTTACAAGCCCAAGGCCCTCATTGACCTTTAGATTGAGGTCATAGACTTTGAAAGTTTTTTCATAATGTTAAGTTACAGTAAATTTTTTAAGAGGGCACTTCAAAAAGTTCTCGGCCTGACCTAGAATAATTTGATATTGCTAATTTGTTTTGGCATACAACTATAATACTTAATCCACCAAATCTGATTGATCTGCTGTGTTCATATATGCAGATGACACAATTCTGATAGGTACAGGGTGTGATAATCTGAAAAATGTACAAAAATGATCTGCTGTGTTTATATATGCAGATGACACAATTCTGAAAGGTATAGGGTGGTAATAATCTGAAAATGGACAAAAAAGAAATCAGAGCTGTTCATATACAGGGAATGAACACCAAGGAAATCCATGATGACATGGTGAAAACACTTTGTGAGGAGTCTTCTTCCTATTCAACTGTAAAGAGATGGATTGCTGATTTCAAGAAGGCAATGAGAGCACTGATGATGCTCCACAGTCAGGTCGCCCAAAATCTGTGACCACAGACCATCAGATTGAGGCAATTCACCACATGGTGATAAATGATAGATGCGTTATACAGTCCAACTTCTTGTAGATACTCATTCAGTGTTGGCTCTGTTCATACTGCTGTGATCTATATACTGGGGATGAGCAAACGGTGGTTCTCAAAATGTTGATCCCGAGCCAAAAGCTGAAAAGACGGGACATTTCCAGAACACTGTTAAATAGTTTTTCAGGCTGACCCAGCTAATTTCTTCAAGAGATTTGTGACCCAGGATGAGACATAGGTTCACCATTTTGATCCTGATACCAAGTCTCAAAGTAAACCGTGGAAATATTCTGGGTCTCAGTCTTCAAAAAAGTTCAAGCATTGCATCTGTTGGCAAGGTGATGGCCTCTGTTTTCTGGGACTGTGAGGGAGTGCTCATGATTGACTTCTTGCAAAAGGGTCAAACCATTAATGGGGCCTATTACACATTGCGACAGCTGAAAGAAGTATTCAAAACAAGTATTCAAAACAAAAAGAAGAGGAAAGCTTTGATCAGGCATTTCATTGCTGCAGGACAATGCTCCAATCCACACAACACAAGTCGCAGTAGTAGAAGCTGAAAGATGTAACTTTGAACTGTTGCCTTATACACCTTACTCACTGAATCTTGTATCTTCTGACTTTTGCCTTTTCCCTTCTCTGAAATCCCACATTTGTGGTCGCCACTTTCAAAGTGATGATGACATCACTGATGCTGTTACATGAAACTCAAGATTCAGCCTTCTTCCAAGAAGGGATTGCAAAGCTTGAACATCAATGGGCTATCATGAAATATTTTCTATGGTCATTCTCTCCCTTCCGCTGATTCAAGAAGGGCAGTTGTCAGTTTCTGGCGAAAGAATGTGCACAATACTGGTTAACCGCTTAGAGGATTAAGCCTGCCCAGTAAACGGGTGGTTAGGTAAACTGACCGCACTCGACATGACCCCACTGGGTTGACTGGGCCATAAAACCTAAACACAAACAAACGTCAATGGGCTAAGTGCACTTAAGTTCATGGAGACAATGTTGAAAAAAAAACATGCTGTGTTTTTCTCTTAGAGAATTTTACCCCCACTAACCCGACTATTACTATATCAAAGTCGGGTTCGTGGGGTATTGCTTTCTCATATGTTTCTGATGACTGAGACCATAAAACTCTGCCCAGTTGCCAATAAAATGATACTCTGTTATGCAATTCGTTAAGTAATACTGATAAGACAGTTAACTAGAAACCTGCACACAAACTACTTCAATATAAAACACAATGAAGAAGCTCAAAACCGATACCAAAATCTACATCTGCATCAAAAATTAATCAAATTACAAATTTTAAATGGTTTCCTATGTTAAAAAATAAAGATTTTAAGACTATATTTTGCAGTGCAGGGAGCCAGTGTTATCAGAGAAAAGTAGTTCCCCAGGTAAATCTGGTAATACCACCTGTTGTGAACAAACTCATTAGTGTAGGAGAATTGAGGGCAGTAGCCATAAAACATCTGGTTGAATTATCAGTTGAGCATGAATTTTTTTGCCACTTTTTTTCTAAGAGAAAAACTTGTCATGAATGCATTTATGATGACCTCTCCTTGCTGCAATTCTATGGAGGTTGAGAACTTTTTGAAGTGCCCTCATATATCTCCTGAATGCCAGGATTGATATAAGCTGTTGATGCATGGATTGCTTCCAGTTACTGGCCAAAACTTTCATTCAGTGTGAGCCACACCTACCTCAATGACCTTGAGGTGAAGGTCATGGAATTAGAAATTTCATATTAAAACATTTTATCTTAAAACCCGCTGAACCAGGAGGTGACCAACCTTTGCAAACAGTGTAAGTCCAGATAAGTCAGCTTCAGAATCCAACTGATCTGGATTTGCACTGTTTGTCATTCAGTATGTGAATTCTTATTGACTACCTGGATCAAGCAGTCTGATTGGCTGACAATTAGAAGTGGATGTGGCATGTAAAATTATTTAATTTAACAAATGTTAAAGTGTATATCTCTTGAATGCCTGGTTGAATATATTTAATATTTTGAATTATATAGATACTGGTCCATGATTCATTCAGTGTAAGCCTCAAATCCTGCAGTGACCCTGAGGTCAAGTACCTTTTTTTTTTTTTTTTTCATATGGACCTCAACCCATGAGAAAAGGACCTTGGCCTTGTATAATGGCAAATAAAACCCGTATAAGTCTGAACATTTTCAGTAGGATCAGAGCCTTCATTGCACACTTATAGAGTTAGTGGAAATCGAAGCTGACAGAGAGATGACCTCATCAGACTGCACAGTCTAATCTTGGTCTTTGCTGTTCACAAATGGCATTAGGGCTCTTTTCTCCCTTTACAACTCGCTTATACAGTCGAACCTCGTTATCTTGAACTCACTTATTTCGAATTACCGCTTATCTCGAAGTGAAAATCTGGTCCCTGTTTTAACATGAAACTATGGCAACAGGTAACAAAATAATGTGGAAAAGAGGAGAAATTGCTCCTCCTCTTTTGCACATTATTTGATATATATATTTCTAACTTCAGGAGTCAAATAACACATTCATTTGTTAAATGTGGTTGTTCAGTTTATTGTTTTCCTCACTCTTTCAAGTCTGATATGTCGAAGTACGGATATCTCGAAGTGTTTCAGTGAGTCCCTTGGAATTCGAGATAATGGGAGTCGACTGTATTTTACTGTATCCTGGCTAAGATTAATTGTTGCCGATATAATATTATTAAGGGAAAATAAGGCTTGATATTTCTTACAAAATATCAAGTCTTTTCTCTGAAAGATAAAAAAAAAAGAAATATGTATATTTAAGAATACTACCTGCTGTTGTTATGACTCGTGCTTTAAGGGTTAATTCAATATTTACCTCCCATGCAGGACTTCTGAATGGCCCCTGTGGTCTTTCTTTGGGTGTTGATAGGTACACAAGCCTTTCACTTGGTTTAGTTTGCAAGGCAGCAGGTGGTATCTGAGTCTGTATAGGTTTCTCAGGTGTGAATTGTGGGTGTGGTTCTTTATGCTTGGCAAGTTGCTGTGTTATTGGTCGATCACCACAAGATAATGCTTTGCGGTTCACCTCCCATATTGGGCTTTCTCGTCCACAGCTGTATGAAAACTGAGGTCTAGCAAGAAATGAAAGAATGAGTAACAGTACTGTAAAGATTTTTAGACTTACAATTTATTTTGATGGCTCCAGTAAAATGATAATCTTCCTGATTAATACAGGATACCTATCTCCAGATAAGACTTTTTTTTCATTCAAAAAATAATGATATTTTTTTATATTACTCCAGCATACTCCACAAAACATATGTTGTGGGTACTCATTAGAAGTGCCTCACCAAGATGCTTTTAAGAAGTATCCGTAACATGATTTTGTCGAGAAATAAAATAAAAAGTATTATCTGGAGCTATCATGGATGTTTTTTTCTTCAGCATGTTTGCTTTTTGCATCAAATCAGACATTGTAGATGCTCATTAGAATTGCCTTGACTAGTTGATTCAATTAAGTACTGTGCAATTTGATACAAAAAGATGCTTCTGAATACAGTAAAACATAGCTACAGATAAGAGGGGGTATCCACATAATATTTTTCTTATTTCACCACGAAAACATATGTTGTGGGTACTCATTAGAAGCGCCTCAGAGGCGCTTCTAATGAGTACCCACAACATATGTTTTAATGGAGAAATAAGAAAGATATCAACATTTTTCAGATGAAAAAAAGCGCCTTATCTGTTGCTATGAGTAAGAGCAAGTAAGCTGAATTGAATTAGGAGGAGTTGTTCAGGAGGAGTATTTGTTGATAATTCTGAGATAACTGATTCCAGAGCAAAGTGCTCCTAATGAGTGCCCATAACATAGATTTTTTTGTAGAAATAAGAAAAAATATCTCAGTATTGTCACCAAATATTCCTCCTTTACAACACCTCTGTATAACTAATATTCTTTTACTTAACCCTTAAAGTGCCAATCACAACTATTGTCGTCTGCTTTGTCTTCTGCTGGTTACTTTAAAAGTCACTTCTGCAAACAGTGTGGACCCAGATCAGACTGTTCCCTTTAGGAACAGTCTGATCTGGGTCCACACTGTTTGCCTGTATGCAAAAATAGGTTTGAAAAGTTTGCAAGAATATTCAGCAGACAACATAAACAGACGACATTTTCAGATGCAGGTTTTCTTGGCGCTTTAAGGGTTAAATCTTGACCTTTTTAAAGTGAAATACATGTACTCAGTTTAAAAGCATTTTAGACCAGTTTTGTTTTGTGAAAACTATCATTAACTGTATATGAAGAGCTGCTCAGACCACAAAATGGCTTCTTTTCATCTTCTGCATTACTTCACAGGTCAAACTCATAGGTACAGGTTAGGTTATCTTTCAGGAAGTTTATGTTACTTTTGCACTAATGCATAAGCCGCAACATCAGAAAACGCACCTTCTACATCAGCAAAGATTCAGATCAACATGCCCATCCAGAGAGTGTGATCAGAAACTTCACAACACATTTTGGATAGCCAAGGATACATCTTTTCTTCATGCAGACATCAAAGACTCTAATCAGAGTGTGGATGTGTAGGCTGATTTGAATATTTGTTGGGAGCACACTTTGAGGGAGCACATGTCATTGAATATAGGGATCAAACACAGTTTTTCATGCATTAACATTCGCCAGGTCCCGTGGGAGGTGTTGAAAACCGAGGCCAAAGGCCTCGGTTTTCAACACCTCCCAAGGGACCTGGCAAATGTTCATGCATTGAAAAACCATATTCGATCACTATTATTGCATAAAAACTGATAACATTTGCTACATTTCGAGTTATTTCTTGCACTATTTTGTTTCGCCTTTTTACTGATTTCTCGCTAACGTCATTTCCACTGACTATGCTCGTTCTAGGGCCGGGCAGTACAAATCTTATAACAACAGCAAATCTGTGGCCCCGGTACGACCATATTGAAAGTTGCGTAGCAGTGCATTCGCCAGTTAATGCACGGCTGTTAATAACGTGTGACACTGCTTTTTATGCAATAATGTACATTTACACATGTTGTGGCTCATATTTAATGAATACAGACTAGAATTGTGTCACTGATGCAAACTATGATTTGATACAAAAGTACATTTGTAATATAAATATCAGATTTTTCATTGTCTGCTTAATAAAACTGCATCCTTGGTTATCCAGAATGCACCAAGTGGAGATTCTGATTTGTCTGCATGAACATGCAGGCTGATCAGAATCTCCACTGGGTCCACACCTGGAGTTATATTTTCTGACATTTCAGCTTATTTTTATCCATTGTCTTCCTGCAATGCACATGATATGTCAATCCTTAACAAAAATACTATTTTAGAATGTTGGCTGCTTCAACTTTCAATGACTAGGGGTTAAAACTAGTCTTGCTGAACCCAGATATGCCCTGCATTTGCAAACAGTATAGATCCAGATCAGTGAAGAAGCCAACTGATCTGGATCTGCACTGTTTGTCATTTATTATGTGAATTTGTATCAACAACCTAGGTCAAGCAATCTGATTGCCTGACAGTTAGAAGTGGGCATGGCATCTAAATTTATTCAGCTTGACAAGGGTTAATAAGGTGTGGTCTAGCCAGTTTCCTCATTCTTTGCGTATTGGAAACATTGAATTTTATTGCAGTATGCAACATTTGTTAATCTTTCTCCTGAGACTAACATTACTAAATAGATATATATTAAACCTTTCATGAATATTTGCAAAACTCCATTTTCTAAAAAAATTCTTTTAAAATGTTTGATGATGTTTTAACCTATTTTAGTCAGGAGCCTCCTAAAATGGTAAATGGCAATTGGTGCTCACCCAGATCAGAAAGCAGCATCTGATCAGGGTCTACACTGCTTGCATTAAATACAGGAATTTCTATAAACATAGTAGTAATAAAAACTAACCAGACACCCTACTACTGGAGATAGACTGGTCCAAAGAATTGTGGTAAAAGAGTCCACTCGATATAAATGGGTTAATATGAATTTATAATAATTTTCTGACCAAACGTTCATACTAAAATAATGTCCTACTGGACCAAGAAAACATGTTATGTTTTTAAAGCAAAACATAAGCATAAATACATAGAAGCATGGCTTAATAATAAGCAGTTAAGGCTACTATGTAAGCATTTAAGGAATTCATTCCTGAGTTAATCATTACCTGATGAAATTAAATTCAGAAAACATTATGTGAACAGTATTTTGACTAAGATGTAATATTGTATAGAGAAAGGACATTGATTGGTTGGAAATGGTAAAAATACTTCATAATAGCAGTTGGAATGGGATTCTAGTATTTTTTATTTTTATTTTTATTGTGTAACTACTAATTATGTTTGCCTTGGTACTTGAAGAATTATGTAAAACAAAATTCAATATAGAAAAAAAAATCTGTAAAGTAAATATATAATTCTTAAATTTTCCAGAATATAGGTTTTGACATTTTATTGTCCCCCGCCTTTTCGAAGAAAAGTGGAGGGACACTGTTTTTGGTTTTCCGTGGGGCGTGGTGCGTGGTGAGTGGCGCGTGGTGTGTGGCGCGTGGTGCGTGGTTCAGAGTTTTTAGTGGGTACTTTGTCCCCTTAACTCCTCCCACAGTTTCTGTCCGATCCTTTTGAAACTTTACAGGTGTTTTAAGGATGGTCTGAAGATATGCATGTGGTTTTTTCTGAATCCTGAAATAATTTTTTATCACTTTTTCTGCATTTTTAACTTAGACATTTTTTGAGTTCTAATATTACAGAAGTCTATAGGGAGTAGGTACCTTGTCCCCTTAACTCCTCCCACAGTTTTTGGCCGATCATTTTGAAACTTTACATGGGCTTTTAGGATGGCTTGAAGATATGCATGTGTTTTTTTCAGAATCCTGAAATAATTTTTTATCACTTTTTCCGCATTTTTAACTTAGACATTTTTTGAGTTCTAATACTACAGAAGTGTATAGGGAGTAGGTACCTTGTCCCCTTAACTCCTCCCACAGTTTTTGGCCGATCCTTTTGAAACTTTACATAGGCTTTTAGGATGGCCTGAAGATATGCATGTGGTTTTTTCAGAATCCTGAAATAATTTTTTATTACTTTTTCCGCATTTTTAACTTAGACTTTTTTTGAGTTCTAATACTACAGAAGTGTATAGGAAGCAGGTACCTTGTCCCCTTAACTCCTCCCACAGTTTTTGGCCAATTCTTTTGAAACTTTACAGGTGTTTTAAGGATGGCCTGAAGATATGCATGTGGTTTTTTCAGAATCCTGAAATAATTTTTTATCACTTTTTCCGCATTTTTAACTTAGTCATTTTTCGATTTCAAGTACTACAGAAGTGTATAGGGAGTAGGTACCTTTTCCCCTTAACTCCTCCCACAGTTTTTGGCCGATCCTTTTGAAACTTTACATGGGCTTTCAGGATGGCCTGAAGATATGCATGTGGTTTTTTTCAGAATCCTGAAATAATTTTTTATTACTTTTTCCGCATTTTTAACTTAGACATTTTTTGAGTTCTAATACTACAGGAGTATATAGGGAGCAGGTACCTTGTCCCCTTAACTCCTCCCACAGTTTTTGGCCGATCCTTTTGAAACTTTACGTGGGCTTTTAGGATGGCCTGAAAATATGCAGGTGGATTTTTCAGAATCCTGAAATATTTTTTTATTACTTTTTCTGCATTTTTAACTTAGACATTTTTTGAGTTCTAATATTGCAGAAGTATATAGGGTGCAGGCACCTTGTCCCCTTAACTCCTCCCACACTTTTTGTCCGATCCTTTTGAAACTTTACAAGGGCTTTTAGGATGGCCTGAAGATATGCATGTGGTTTTTTCAGAATCCTGAAATAATTTTTTACCGCTTTTTCTGCATTTTTAACTTAGACAATTTTTGAGTTCTAATACTACAGGAGTATATAGGGAGCAGGTACCTTGTCCCCTTAACTCCTCCCACAGTTTTTGGCCGATCCTTTTGAAACTGTACAGGTGCTTTAAGGATGGTCTGAAGATATGCATGTGGTTTTTTTCAGAATCTTGAAATTATTTTTTATCACTGGTTTCCTGCTTCAATACTTAGGTATTTGATACAGGACCAGTGGTCCTCTGGTTAACTTTACCATTTTTAACACCTCAAATAAAAATTAGGCGGGGGACATAAATTCCCCATGGAATTTGCTTGTTCACAATGGCTTTGGAAAGTAGACTCTTTACTGAGGAAAATAAGAAAACAAGTCAGTTATGTGTTTTTACTCTTACTGCAAGATTAACAGAATCGACAGAATAGAAACTATAGTTCTAGGTAAGTCATATCTCTAGATAAGAGCGGGTATTCAGATATCTTTCTTATATCTCCACGAAAACATGTTGTGGGTATTCAATTGAAGCACCCACAACATATATTTCATGAGAAATAAGAAAAATATCAACACTTTTTGTTGTTTTTTTTTCAACCAAAATATATGTGGATGCCCTTTTTATCTGCAGTACGGAGTAATGGCCTGCAGCTGATTGATGTTGTTGTTTTATATAAACTAAATGCATGCAAATGAAAAGATCTGTTTGATCAGTATATACAGTTTGCCATTCAGGCAGCTCTCTTTAGATATACTGCCAAAAAATCAAAGGGACATGTTAAAATTTTATTATTGAGCATAGTAAAGAATTATGGTTATTATATATTTAGGGAAATTATGGTATTTGCCCCTAAAACAGTTTACAGTTTTCCTCTGCTTTTGTAGAGCTCTGGATAAGAGGCAGTATTAATATGGACTTTTCTTATATTTTTCCACATAAAGATTTGTTGCTGTTATTCAATAAAAGTGCATCTGTTTCATCAACTTGCATACATATTTCCATGCTCTAACGTTGATATCATTTGAACACATATATCTGCACTTATAAGGTACAGATTAAGCATGGCTTTTCTCTGTCAACAGTGGGAAGGGTTTTGTAAGTAATTAAGTAATTAGATTTTCCAGAGTGGTTTCTCGAAGCAAGTTCAGGGTTGGGGCCTTTTTCTTATCTTTTTTGTTTTCTTTTACTCTGGGAGACCATTTGTCACGACTGAAATATTGTTGACAAGCATAAGTTCAGTATGAGCTGTACTAGAATAAACTATTACATAATCAAAATAGAATATCTTGTAGTATGGGATATTAGCAAGCAAGAACCCTACATCAACTCTACTCTAACTCAGTTAATGGTAATGTAACTATAAAGCAAGAATAAGTACAGGACATATATTTGTACATCATAGACACTGCTAAAAGTCACCAGAAATTATGAAGCTTTCAGTAAAATTAAAAGTTTAGTAATAAAGTTAGTGCAAAAAAGTATTATTTTCAACTAAAATGAGATTATTTTTTTAGTTCCCTGTACCCTAGTATGGTTAAGCATATGGAATAATAGACAATTAAAAATTGATCGCAAAGGAAACAAAATAATTCAAAGTATGACCAAGGCACTCGAAAACTGAATACAATCTTCTTTCGTAATATGGAAAACACCTGTGAACAATATTAGATACATCAGTTTTAATTTTGTTTTCTGCAGTAGAATAGGGTGATTGATTCTGTACCCCAACCAGTAGCAATGCTTATTGTTTCCCTAGGGTGGTTTAAAGTGACGTCACCAGTACGTGCTCATGGCGTCAGTAAAATATCATTACATGTATTGACATAGATTATGATGTTAGGTATCTACAGACTTATTTCATGTTTGCTATTATATGCTCTGAACAGTGATTTATTCCTTATGTTCATGATTTTTTGATAGACGACTGGTCCCTTCACGCTTTGATTTTTAACTTGTTTATAATACTGACAGTGCCGGCATATGCAACACCACCATCTATGAAATCCTTGTATTAACTAGCAATATAAATGACAGGTCTTTCTCTGTTTCTGCATATGCCATTATAGCGATAAAATAAGGTATGCGATATGCCAACAGTCAGTATTTGCTCTAAGTGATTATCTACATGAAACATTTGCTATAGTTTCAGATAGTGATAAAAAAATTGGTTATCTTAAATGGGCTATCTGCACTTTACTGTATGCAAATCCTTTCAGTACTTGCCGTTAGCAAACGTTCTTAGCAAATAGTACACTATATGCTTTACTTTTTTCGTTTAAAATTCTAGTAAACATGGCTTGAAACCTGTCATATAAATCATGTGATTCCCCTTTATGGCTACATTTGGAGAAAATAGTCATGGCAGTGCTTATTAATAAATCATTTAAGCTCTACTTTTGTAGCATAAAAGTATTACTGTAGATCAAATCTTCAAAATTTCACATTCTCACTGTAGTATTTAGAAAACACATTAATCTGTTGATGACAAATGGACAAAAATAATGAATTGCAAGCTGTTTGTTACACACTGAACTAAATCTAGTAATAAGTAAAAATGTAAAGGCTGCTACACAATTTTAAGTGTTAGATTTAACTAAAATACAAAAGCGAATTCTTATCCAGTGGCACCTACAAGTTCTGAAATGTTAGCAGCTGTTGTGGAGTGAGTCCGCTGAAAATAAAATATTTGTATATACATCATAGGTAATAAGCTTACATTTCTATTTAAATTAGTCTTAGGTCAACATATTAAAATCGTATTTCGGAAAATCGTATAGTCGATATACACAGACAAAATTAGGAATGTTCAGACAGACAGATATGGACCCAAAATAAATGGGGTTCAACAGGCTTCGCCAACCATGCATATCAGCCTGAACAGCCATTTAGGAGAATACGGGAATAGTAAAGTCTGGGGTTTAGAAAGTCTGTTTATGGCTTGGCTGTAGCAAAAACATCAGACAAGTCTGGAAACAGCCATATTTTTAGGGATTGACAAGGTCATGATGTCTCCCTAAATGTAATGTTTTTGTTTTTCTCTGTGTGGAATACAGTATTCTACTTTGTGTCTAGAACAAGTATCAGTTGTGATGTTTTGATTTGTTTGAATAGTTTTGATTCTGAAAAAGACTGGCTTGCAGATGTTTTGCGTCATCAACTCCAGTAAGTGATGAACTCGAATAAAACATAATGTGGGTATATTTAAGAAGGGAGCCAAACAGATGAAACAACGTTTTATGTAAAAATAGAAACAGTTAAAGCATAAATTTCGTAAGACTTTTCCCCCTGCAGAAATTGTAAGTACAAAGCTTGTTTTGGCATATTTTTGTAGATTATTTGCTGTCATTATAATATAACAACACAAAAAGCATTATATGATGTCAAAAAGGAATCAGAATATGAGTAGTTAAGTAGTCTTCAGAATCTGAATCTGAGATGGTTATGGTGATCATCAAAACACCATTCTTTCACCAAGGGTTTGTGACATGAGGGATAAATGGTTTGAATCAAAGGCATGAATCTGAAGATGCAACGCCCTGAACCTTTAGCTGACTATATGAGCAAAGCTGGCGTTCCAATGCCTGATTATAGCAGAGAAGACGAACGTATATATTTCAGTTTCAGTATAAAGGGTTTCAGAACAAAAAAAAAGAACTTCCTGCCAAAGGCCAGTTATGGGAGGGCTGGCTCTGCCATAATTGGCCTTTTGTAAGGGTCTTGTCTCACTTGAAGGTTGTTAATGGGTTTGGGGGCCTTTTCTCATCTACCGCATCCATAATACTGGGTAATAGAGAACAGTATGTGGTAAAATAGAACACTACTTAAATTTTCTGTATATATGATAGATTTTTTCGCGATTAAATTCTGTGGAAAAGGTTATAGGTTTCAGTATGTTACATAACATATACTAAATCGTTAATAGGCAAGTGCTCGATGCCTACATTTCGTATGAACCTTGCACAGCAATAAACTGTTACTACATTGAAAATCATGTTACGTTTCACATTACAAGTAACTAAGATGCTTTTATGATATTTTCTCGACGATAATAAATAAATAATTTAGTACACAAGTAAATGAATCTGTAAATAAATAGAAGTGGAACGCCGGACCGTACATCTCAGCATTTACTAAAATGCTATTTGCGTCTGCCATACGGTGTCAAATTAAGCAATGCGGGGCTAAATTGGTTTTGACAGCCTGAAAAGTGAGAACCATCATATTATTTTTTAAAATGAGAAATTCGGGTTTAGAGAATGCCCCCACCCCTGTCCGCCCCGCCTCCATTGCCGTTTACTGTATACTATACCACTACTATTGCTACATGTCACGTTACCTGAGGTAATCAAATCAAGTGCTGTTTGATTATTGGTCTTTCAAAATATGATACTTTTTCGGCTAATGACATATTTTATTACCAAGTTACGACCTGTTTTAGAAAACCGCATACGGCTAATTCAGCCACAACTTACATGTTTTCCTTATAGTCGCTATGTAACTTTTTGGGTTCTGCTAGAACTTTAAGTCTGTCTGTTGCTCTGGCTTCTTTTGCGGTTGGTTTAACATCCCAGATAACAGAAGATCGCCCACAGCTGTAGTAGAATTCGGGCCTTTGTAAAATAAAACAAAATATTTGGTTAGTGTGTGAGAGAGAGAGAGAGAGAGAGCAAAAGTGGTGCTTGAAAAATGCTGCAACGTACTAAATCAAGACAAAATGTTCCTTGTTCTCAGAATTTTCCGAATGTTATTTAGTAGACCGACCAGAACAACGACCTAAACATCCTGTGCGACAGGCGCCCCTGAATTGCTGGACTATGTTATTTGATAGGTATGCTACTATTTACTGGGTTAAACTGCTGCTTTATTAGCTCACCTGAGCTACATGTATGCTCAGGATGAGCTGTAGTGATCACTTTTTGTCTGTCATCCGTCCGTGAGTCCGTCGGTTAACATTTTCAAATGCTTCTCTGAAGCCGCTGAGCCAATTTTGCTCAAATTTCATATGGAGCCTCCGTCGCGGTCACGGTCCGTTGACTTAGATGGCCGCCATGCCCATATATGGAAAAAAAAACCTTTAAAATCCCCTTCTCCAGAACCGAGGATGCTTTGGGTCTAGATCTTTGCATAAATCATTGGGGACGGGGGTCTACCAGAGTTGCTAAAATGATGATCGTACATTGAAGTTTGACTTTTTTACGGTGAGGCCAAGTTTGATTCCCTATGCATTTGTATGGGCCCCATACAGTTGTATTGGAAAACTGTTGAGAATTTCAAATGACTTCTCCTCTGAGAATTTCAAATGACTTCTCCTCTGGGCCAGTGTTGCTCAAATTTCAAGTGGAGCTCCATGGGGCAGGAGAATGAAATCTTGCTAAAATAGCTGCTGTCCATTGACCAAGATGGCCGCCATGCCCATATATGGTAAAAACCTTTAAAAATCTTCTTCTCCAGAACCAAATAAGCCCGAGGGCCTAATCTTTGCATAAGTCATCGGGGACGGGAGGTCTATCAAAAATGCTAAAATGATGGTCCTACGTTGACGTTTGACTTTTTTATGGCAAGGTCAGATTTGCTTCCCCATGCATTTGTATGGGCCCTATACATTTATATGGGAAAATTTTGAGAATTCATATTTTGGACATCTCCTATAAAGACTATGATCCAATTGAGTTGAAATTTGATGAGGAGCATCGGGGCGCCTAGTAGACACAAAATAGCTAAAACTGAGCAGATCGAAAATCCAAGATGCCTGTCACATTCACAGTCGCCATCTTGACATCTCTTGCCAAACCTTTGGTCGATTTGAGCTGAAAATGGCGCTGTAGCAACAGGATAACTTCTGAATAGAAATGTTAAAATCAGGTCGATCCGAAATCCAAGATGGCTGCCACAGTCGCCATCTTGAAAATCTATTTTGGACATCTTCTCGCAAACCACAAGGCAAAATAAGTTGAAACTTACAATCTAGCAACAGGTTGACGAAAATAGCTAAGAATGTGCCCATCGGAAACCCAAGGTGGCCATCACTGCCGCCATCTTATTTTTAAATGTCTTCATCTCTGAAACGGCTTGTTTTGTTTGGTTGGTAAAATTTTAAAGTCGGAAATTTGTGAAGCACCAGCAGAGAAAGAAGACCCTGTGAATCACCAACAGGGAAAGAATACCCTGTGAAGCACCAACAGGGAAAGAATACCCATATGAAGCACCAAAAGGGAAAGAAGATCCTCTTACATACCAGCAGGAAGAGGAGACCCTGTTGCTCATCAGCAGGGAAAGAAGACCCTGTTACGCACCAGCAGGGAAAGAAGACCGTGTTTAACTTTACATAGGACGTGTAGCATAGGTGAGAGTGGCAACATGCAGATGAAATACTCTTCTCCCATCATTTCCTTACTTATTCAATGAAGATATGTGCTTGGCAAGTCCCTGCTTTCTGGCCAAGATATATTATAAAAAGAATGACCCTTGAGAGCTATGAACACACACACACACACACACACACACACACACACACACACACACACACACACAAATAGCTGAAGTGTCTAAAACTCGCACTATATGAGTGAAGTAGCAAAAGCTTTAAGTTACAATCAAAATTTTATTCTGCAAGGGTTATCTGCCTTTATCCCTATGCTGTATACATGTATAAAAGCATGGTATTCTTACTTTCTCCTCAGAAATCAATTGGCCAATTTCCACCAAGTTTCATGTTGAGCCTACTGTTGAAATGGAATTGAGAGTTTGTTCAAATAGTCACGCTCCATTGACAGCCATGCCCATATATTATAAAATAATGATAAACACACACACACACACACACACACACACACACAGAGAGAGAACTGACCAAACGATGAGCATTTCATTAGTTGCAGTGACAGGATTGGAAAAATGTTGAAAACATCTGCAGTGGGTATTTCACTTACGTGAGCGAGCCGTGCCCCGTGGGCGTTATAACATTATTGTGCCAGAAATGAAAACGAGAATATAAGCCTTTTGAGCTAGAAAGGATTGAGACTTGAAGGAAATAATTCTTTTGGAATATTGAACTCGTAACATTGTAAGTTCCACTTAAAGCTGCTAGGGAACATGAGGAATGTTGCTGTTCAAGTTATTATTCCTCAGGAACAGCCATTGCCAGACCGAGCCTGCTGTTTCTGTTTTCGATTTTATCTGAATTTCTAAAGGACCCCTTTCAGATATGCTTTGATCATGGCAGCTGTCGTTATGCTTTCGCAGAGGCCGTCAAACGATGGCCCTGCTTCGATTTAGTTCTGATGTTATTAAATTTTCTAGTTCTTTGAGAGTATTGTTTTCATACAATATATGTGAAAATGCATGTAAAGTTTCGCTTAAAGCTGCTAGTGGGGCGTGAGATGTGTTGCAGATTTCAACTTTCCCTCATGGACAGATTCAGTCAAGTTTGCTATTTTCTATTTTTGATTTGTTCTGTATTAACAAAGGGTCCCCTTTACAGAGTATTTTAATACGCCGCTCATTCCTGCAAAGTATATCATATAACGAGGGAAGTCGGAGGGTTGTACAGAAATGTACCTGGTTATCTTATCTCCTCGTAGGAAGTTGGGTTTCGGCGTCGAAAGTGCAATGATGCGTTCACTTGGCTCTCTTTCTAATGTGGGCTTTTTTATTGGCCATATCATTTCTTGGGTTCCCCATCTCACGAGAGGTCTGAAATATATGAATGGTAATAATTCAAGTTTACTGTACAGGAATATGATTAGTTCAATGTGTTCGTCGATGTAACAAGACATACAGACTATCTACCTTGACAACCCTGTCAACATTCGACAAATTCTCTTGACATCAAGAAGTGGTTAGAAAGTTACCGCTACTTGAGGAAGATTTTTGATTTCTAATCCTGGTACCTATGTAACTGGATGTCACATCGAAGCTACTGTTATGGCATGGTAAGTGCTCGAATTCCCATTTAACATCCAGAAAGTAGACCAAGAACGGTAAAATGTTACAACGATACTTCAGAAATTTCAAGGAGAAATTTAGAACAAAACCAACCATCGTTGCAGTTTATAGCCAGTATTTGTAGCAGCATCATTGGTTAAAAAAAAAAAAAAAAAAAAAAAAAAAAACACAAAAAACTCCTGGATCAGTGGCAAACTGTGTGGATTCTGATTGATGCCTTCCACAGCACTCAGTTTGGATCTACTCGGATTGTTCATTCCTGTCTGTACGAATACATAGGGTAACCACGGTAACATAGCATGTGATGGGACTGGTCTCAACATGTGATGCGATTATGTGTAATGGTGTACATTTAGACCTATATAAACTTAATCCTAACGTGTAAAGAAACAAAAGATACATTTAAACGCTTTGAAGCACTGTATATGAATATATAACTGAATACAATTACGAAAACACGCCTATCCAAATATATCGAACATTTCACCTAAAAAAAAAAAAAAGAAACTGAAAATTTTCAGATAAAAAAAAAACTGATATATATATATATATATATATATATATATATATATATATATATATATATATATATATATATATATTTCTGCTGAAAACAGAGATTGTTGGTACTCGTAAATATGAATTCTTATTATGAATACGGTATTACTGAATTTGATAGTATTGCCATGGTTTCAAAGAAAGTAATAATCATTGTCAATTAATGTAAGCAGTGGAGACCCTTTAGAGTTTAGATTTGTACAAACTTAGCCTTTATGTATAAAAATAACATTTAAACTTTTGAAGTACTGAAGTACTCTATAATAATATAACCTGTGTCGTGATGGTGGTAGACAAACAGTGTCTATCCCGTGAAAGTTGAAACATACGATTGGAACATAACGGTTGTCTGAGGAGTCTGCATCACGAAAACCTGCCTATATAATTTTGACCCCCTTAACCCCCACTTTTATATAGTAAAATTGGGGTTTACAGGGGTATACATTATTTTTCTTATTTCTGCATAAAAACAGATTATGGGTACTCGTTAGAACCGCCTCGGCGAGGCAGTTCTCACGAGTACCCACAATCTATGTTTTGAGCAGAAATATGAAAAAAAAAAAAAAAATCAAAAGTATTACCTGAAAACACAGTTTTTGGTGGTGAAATTTTCAATATATTTGGATAGGCGTGTTTTTGTAATGGATATTTAAAAGGTTTTCAAGGCGTTTATCATCTCAAGAATTTAAATCGATAAAGGTATCGAGTGACATACTGTACATACCCTACGCTGGTATACCATTCTGTCCTGGGCTCCTTAGGTTGTGACAGATGGAGAAGTCGCTCCCTGCAATGTATAATTGGTTGTTTTAATGTTATTTATGCCCTTCCCACTTACGGGGATGGGGATATATTGATTTTGGTGCGGATCCTATTGACATCGGCGTTGGCGTACCTCTTTCCTGTCAGCACAATATCGTGTGAGCCAGTGGTTGGATTCTTACCAAATCCATAGATATATTATTAGGGCATAACATAGAATTAGATTTTGGTGACCTTTATTTTCAAGGTCACACCTGTAGAAAAGCTACTCTTTGTTTGGCTGTTCAAGGGGAATGAATACGCTCGGTAGACTGTCTACCATTTTCGCAAAAGAGACAACTTTTGTGACTTCGTGTTTGCATTCCTGTACGCCAGTCCTTTTCTGAAATGGGATCGACTCCAAAAGGAAAGAATTTGCTCCCAAGGAGAATACTTTAAATGCATCGGTCCTTCATTTATAGTAGACCCTTTGTCAGAAGGAAGGCAAAATCAGTGTGGCTGTTGCCTTCTTTGAAAGTACCCATTCCTCTTAAATTATACAAAATATACCGTATTTACCTTATGTATTCGGGCAGACAGGCTTGAGGAAACAGTGTTGACCCAGATGAGACGGCGTCTCATCAGGGTGGCGTCTCATCAGTTTTAGACACAATATCGGGTAGTAAATTGTACTTGTTCAAAGTTTAGAACAAGTATGGTAGGGAGTTGAGTTGTCCAAATACTTAGGGTAACTAAGGTACATGTAATAATAATAGATACATGCATATTTTAGGCGACTGACTGCACCTCAAAGAGAGAGAACTATTAGCTGAAAGATTTTATTTGCTATTTGAAAAGAACACCACGTCAGCAGAGCCATTCTAAAAAACTTAACTCTTTCACTACCATAGGCGATAACAAATAGGCTTTTGCAGACAGGGTAGATCCGTATTAAACGGCTCATAAAGAACGGTCTCATCAGGATCTACGCTGTTTGACATTATCTTTCAGCGTTACATATAGACTTCTTTCCAGTCGATGGTTTGTTAAAACAACAACAACAAAAAAAAAAAAAAAAAAAAAAAGACAGTCGATAACTGGAGCCTGAAATCTGGCGCCAAAAGAGCTAAGCAAAGCCTTTCTTTCTAGGAGAACATGTTCTGAAAAGAGGAATGCTTTGGAATCCCAAAACATGTCCTCCTTGAAAAAGGAGACACATACAATGTACGTTCAGTGATCTCCCTTGCAGGTGTATTCATTCATCTTAATGCATAAACACCTTTGTTATCTGTATAAATTTTAATCATACTTTTCCCTTAAGGGCACTTGATTTTGGTAGTTTTTCCAACATTTTCCCAATGGAGACATTTTTTTTTTTTTTTTTTTTTTTTTGTCTTTCCACTTGCATTCATGTATTTCAAATACCCTCTGAAACCAAAAAGGAAAGAAGTTGCTCCTGAAATTCATTTTCAGAGTAAATCCCTTTTTCAGAAGGGATTGCATAAGCAGCCTTGACAGAGTTACATCCCCTTAAAGTGTATCCGTTTCCCTTAATGTATAGAATGAACTGTAACCATGTTTTTCAGCTTTTGTTGCTAAGAATTTGTCATGCAAACAGTGAAAAATAACCGGCTTTCTTTTGGACTCTTTTTGACTGCACAGGTTTACGCAGTTGACTGAAAAACAAGACTAACACGTCTCTGACCCGCGCCTCAGTACAGACTTCGCACTAACGCTCTTTGATCAGAACTGCTCTGTCGGTTAACAGATTGTTTGATACAGACCGTCTTTGCTTGCTGATGCCTTTAAGATACATTTTCTTACGGCGATGTCGCGGCTCATGAATGATATATAATGTTTCGTTGGTAAAGCGAAGCTGTGGGAGCCGGGACACACCTAAGATTCCTAAACTATTTTGATTGGCGCTCTGATTTAAGAAGAAGAAGACTGGTTGCAACCTTGTCAGCATAATGTGACTGAGCTTAGTGACAGTTAGTGTCGCGTGAATGTGTTTAGGCGTGATACTGCAGTCAATCGGCGCTGTAAAAATGGATCGGTTCCCATCGTCAGATCCAGACACCTGCTCGACATAACAAAGATTGTTGACAGTGATGTTCACCCTTTCAGCCCAGCAGACCAAAGCAGGTACCTGTGCAAACAGTGTATATCCAGATGAGACGGCTCGTCACGAGCCGTCTCATCAGGATCTACACTGTTTGCCATTCTACTTTTGGTTTTAGACTGAAAGCCATATCTGTGGGCAAGTCGAAGTTCAAGGATGAAAGAATTCACTTCAGAAACACAGGGAAAAGGTTAAAAAAAAAAGTATGTGCCGTTCTACTTTTCTTTAAGCCGTGTTTGAATCTGTTTACATGCCCGTTCAACTTGAGAAACTCAGGGAAGAAAACGAACCTCGAACAAACAATATAAAACATTTCATATACATACAAGGCGTCCTTGTTGATGTTTCCGAACTTCCAGTCTGGAAGGTTAATAGGAAAGTCTTCGTACCGCTTGTATGTTTCTACATCCGTCAGACCGCACCGAGTATGCTGCTTTGACAAACTTGTAAACTTTGTTTGTTTGTTCACTTTAGTTGTCATTTCAGATTATAACAAACTCTGACTCGATAAAATCTTAAATAAAGCACAGTATATCCAGAAAGAGATTTTGTCTATTATTCTCAGTGAGTTGTCTACTAGTTATTTCAGACTTGCTTAGAACTGATTATCCTTAAAAGAGATTTAGCGTCATCAGAAATCCCCAAGGTTATCAAATCCTACATTGTAAGGGGCTGTACACCTAATGTGGGTGTATCGTAACACTTGCTGTCCTTTCTCTTGAGACAACATTACACAGTGCAATGGTCCTAAGCGGATTACGTTGCATTGTTAATCCGAATATTAACAAAAAATCAAAGTTTCTTATGTCTTTAACCTATGCTAGTTATATTATGTCGTATATTTTGGCTAAAACGTAATTACCTGTCTAAACACTGGTTAGTCTTATTCTTTTTAGGATTACATCATTGATTAGATTATTACTACAATTTACAGGGTTAAGTTTAATTTCATATAGAGAAGCCCCTGTAGAAAAAAGCTGACCCCGATCTTTTCACTTACCATTCTGCTTATGCACTCCATCAAGGCCTATTCATTACTCATTTATTAACCGTAGGAAAATTGAAGGTGTTGCTTCTGATTATGTCAAAACTTTTGCGTACTGTCATTACATTAGACATAGAGTTCAGTTATGAAACCGTCGATAATGGAGAGATGAATGAATGAAATAGCAGGTACATGTTTAACCTTTGCCGCGCCTCGGAATTTCTATGTTGAAGTTTCCATCTTTGCAAGTCGGGGTGTCCCCGGTTTCAGTCAAAATTTAAAACTACAATGAGAAACAGTACAGATTCTGAGGAGACGAGATCTTTCGCCTGGATCTACACTATATATCAGAGACCAGGGGTCATATCTCATGACAGAATGCACGCATAAACGCCATTTTTGAATTGAAATAGAGTGATGGTCATTAAACCATCATGCGAATATCCTGGGAATCGGATAAAAGAATCAAGAAGAACAGTATTTTTTTATTTTTTAAAGGGCCGCAGTTCAGGTCACAATTCACACACACACACACACACACACACACACACACACACACACACACACACAATGGCTTTGAATTGAAAGCGTGTTAGCGTACATACGAATATTATTTGAATCGGTTAAAAGGAAATGAAGCTATTGCATGGTAACCAACTTGTAACATTTATCAATGGCTACAAGGTATAATTCATGTCAGAATCAATATTTAAAACAAAAATGTTTAGGGGTCATTCCATCAACACATTTCATCTACTGCCGGCCTCGGTGGCTCAGTTGGATGCGCCGTCCGACTGGTGACCAGGAGGTCGCGGGTTCAACCCCCGCTGAGGTCGCCAACATTCTTTCGTTGAGACTGATCATGAAATATTTTCTACGGTCATTCTCTCCCTTCCGCTGATTCAAGAAGGGCAGTTGTCAGTTTCTGGCGAAAGAATGTGCACAATACTGGTTAACCGCGTAGAGGACTAAGCCTGCCCAGTAAACGTGTGGTTAGGTAAACTGACCGCGCTCGACATGACCCCATTAGGTTGACTGGGCCGTAAAACCTCAACACAAACAAACAAACATTTCATCTAACAAGGAAATATGAAGAACAAAGGTACAACCGTATAGCAGTTAGTTATCGCAGAGAAACCTGTTATTTGACTTTTAGCAGGGGTCGTAACTCGTGCCAGAATGGACGCGTGATAATGTTCAATGATTCTGTTAGAGGACAACGAAGGCCCTGATCAGACTGCGCGGATCCGCATGTTGATCTGGGCCTTCGCTGTCCGAATATTCCCGAAGACACGTTTTCGTTTCGCGTGGCCCAATTGTTATTGCATGGAAAACAGTTCTTAACCCTTGTCATGCTGAATAAATTAAGATGCCACACCCAGTTCTAATTTTCAGCCAATCAGATCACTTGGTCCTGGTTGTTGATATAAATTCACATACTTAATGACAGATAGTGCAGATCCAGATCAGTGGGCTCTACACTGTCTGCTAAGGCAGGGCATTTCGTGTTCAGCAAGCGGTGTTAACGTCTTTCAGAGACCATAACGCATGTCAAAACTGACTCGTAGAACCGAAAACCAGTAAAGGTAATTGTGTCAGTAAGATCCATCTCATTATGAAGTATGAAGAGCGAAGACATAACCTTACTTCAAGTTATAGAGCAGAAACGAAACAATGTGACGCTAACGACGACGGCACCGAAGACGCGGACACAGTGATCCGAGCAGTGATCACTGCGATGCTATGCAGTAATTCTTGAGACTTATTGTTCGAAACTTGCAAATAAGATCACTGCTGAAAAGAGTTCTACTCCAAAAGAATGGGAGCAATTGATTTCCTTTTAGAGTAGATCCTTTTCAAACGAGAGGCTTAAACAACACTGACAAAGTGATAACGTAATCACCGCATCATGTTGTTTCTTAACATGCGTAATGGACTGATTGTTTTGAATACATTTTTTGTCTTCTCTATCTGAACTTTTTTCTGCGGAAAGAAAGAAGCGGATGTTTATGATTAGGCTTGCATTAGGTCAGGTTATTTATTTGTATGGTTTGTTGCATTTTTTACGCTCGTCTTTTAAGTATATAGTTGGCGAACATAATGGATATTTAAGCATAATATACCATAAGATTTTAGTGGTATTAAAATAACGTTAAATGACAGAGGTTTACAAAGGTCAAATTTTTAGCTGATATGTTAGCCAGATAAAGGTTCAACTTGGAGGCCAGCTTTAATTTTAGTGCAGTAGATTGTTTCGAAAGAAAACGTTTGCAGACTGTATGAGACCCTTTAGAAACGGTGTTGGTATGATGTAATAGTGTTATTAGGTATGTTTTAAGCGAGTAGGATACACCTGACAGGTTGTCCGCCATTTTAACATGAAAGATAACTTTTATGACTTCCTGTTGGGCTTCTTGCGCACGAAATCCCCTTTTAAATCTGTCCACTCTAAAAGGAAGAATTTGCTCCCAACGGCTGCAATTTCTTCCCTTATAGAGTGAATCCCTTTTCAGAAGGGAGACAAAACAATTTTGACAGAGTTGCATCCCGTGTAAGAGTACTCTTTCCCTTTAAATGTGTTATGTTGATTCAACAAAGAATACAGATACGGTCTAGAAGATCTCAATCTTAGATCGATGTTAAATGAATGATGTTTATTCAATTCGTTTGTCTTGATACGATCAAACATTACAATCGAGTTGTCAGTAAAATGAGCCACAACGTCAAAAAACGTACCTTTGGACATGTGCGCCCAGCGAAGATTCAGATCAGCCTGTGCATTCGCAGTCTGATCAGAATCGTCAATGGGCACAATTTGGATAGCCAATGATGCAAAGTTTTTTCATACAGACAACAAAGACTCTGATCAGACTGCGCGGATGCGCAGGCTGATTTGAGTCTTCGTTGGGTGCGCATGATCGAAGGTACATTTTCTTACGTTGCGGATGAACCAGTTTTAACTATCACACAGAAATTTGCTGAAGTCGCATTTCTGTTGCTGTCTTAGCATTGTACGACAGTAGAGATGCACCTGAAGTGATACGCATGTTTAAAGTGCAACCCAACACACGGCTTGGCTTTAATCATCTCTAATAAAGCTTCAGACAGGCAACTAATTCGAACTTATGCACCAGTCATTTGAAACTCCGGTCCCTATGGCCGGAGATAGCGGGTACATAGCCGGAGTTAAAGGTCTTGATTTAACCTCCAGTGAGTTCCGGCAGTGTCGTAGATGTGCCGGGGCAAAAATAGCCGGGAAAAATATCCGGGCTTTTAGCTGAGACATAGCTCTTGATAAGGCGCCTTTTTCAACCAAAAAATATTTTGTATGTTTCTTATTTCTCGACAAGAACATATGATGTGGATACTCATTAGAAGCGCCTCGGCGCTTCTAATGAGTACCCACAACATATGTTTTCGTCGAGAAATAAGAGAACTATTTACCAGATACCCACTCTTATCTAGGCCTATGCGAGATATAGTACAATGTAAGTTCTTAAGACTGCGTGTGTGCGTATGCGTTAAAGCCAGTATTCATGAGCATGAGGAACCTTCGTGGGATAGAGTAAGAAAGTTTAACTAAATGGTCCAGTCATTTTGTTGTTCTTCATTATTGTCTTTTAGTAGGGATTTTACCATAAATTCGGCCCCGCAGTGCAGGACCTATAGCAAAGCTTCACATGAAAAGTTAAAAGCACTGCTATACGACGGCCCCATAAGGGCCGTTACTAGAAATGACTGGTGCATCCTTTGTGCTATTTCTACATTACAAAAACACCGTACAACCAGTATATTTAGCTATGCTTCCAGAAGACACGAGTTGGAAGCTAAAGTCGATGTAATATCAAAGTTGTTGGCGGTTATTTTCTGCTCTCATAACCCGCCGAATACCTTTTTTTCTAGTGTGTGTGTGTGTGTGTGTGTGTGTGTGTGTGTGTGTGTGTGTGTGTGTGTCAGAACCCTTTTAAACAAATAGGTATTGCAAACTCACTTTGTTTTATTTTATAACAGTTTTTTTTTTTCGCAAGTCTGTCGGTATAACGTGGTTTTTGTTTTATTGTTATATTTTTGGGCTGTTTTCATGTTGTATGTAGTATCTTTATAAAATGATGACAAGTCGCCGAATCTTCGGTATAATCAAACACTGTGGTAACAATTCCTTCAGCCCTCCAAAAGACCATGCACTAATTTAAGCAGCAGACAACATTCAAATATTTACTCTGAATAATAATAATAATGATGAGTGCTTCAATATCGGAATGACACTTTTAAGGTTAACTTTCCCCACAAAAAAACTGGAAAACTCATTAAATTTCCGGAAATTAAATATAAAATTTATCAATAAGAACAATATCGTTATTAATTTAAACCAACCAACCGCAGCATGTTTTTACCGTTTTCGAGGCTGACTGTTAGATGCCATATAAGCGAGACAACTCTTGTCTCCTTGAAATGTTGTTAAGAACTTGAATGCTCTCAGTTAAAAATCTCGCATAAAGTCGCGCTTTTGTTCGTGACCAATTTGTCGTAATCTATTGACAGGCAGATTGACAAATTGGCAATAAGATATAAGCCAACCTACAACAAAACCTACAAAATGGCATGTGCGCCCAGGGAAGAGTCAGATCAGCCTGGGCATCCGCCCAGTCTGATCGGAGTCTTTGCTGTGCGCTCTATGGGTAGCTAAGGACCAAAGCTTTCTTCATGCGGACAGCGAAGACTAATCAGACTGGGCAGATGCCCAGGCTGATCTGAGTCTTCGCTGGGCACACATGCCCTTTTTTGTAGGTTTTGTCATGCTCTGACTCATATTGTTTAGATTTTAATGTTGTTTTAACGTTAATTCTTAAACCTTTCGAAATGATCTCGCTTTGAAAGGAAAAGAACGGTTTTGACTCCAAACACATATGATTATTCTGGAGTGTGAAAGTATTTTTTTATCTTTGCATGTTTAGTGTTTAGTATACCTGAATAATATACCATTGTACATGGCGCAACCAAAGCATTCAAGCTACGTCCGTCACCAGTAAATCCTGATACAAGCTGTGTCCGGCAATAATATGCCGTAAAACTTCAGTGACTCGAACACCGATGGGTAGAACCTCAAGAAAAAATACTTAGGGATATTTTCGGGATTTTGAAAATGTATGTTGTGTGTTCTCATTAAAATCGCCTCATTAATGAGTACACTCAAGCTAGCATTATTTTATAGAAGATCGAAAAGACATCCCTAAACAACCCTACATTATTCCCATTTGCCTCCTAACTTGATTAACCCTCAGTTGCTCAAACTACCCACGTCTAGAACCAATTTCCATTTCGAGCCATTGAAATTTGACTGTTGCAAATTCTGTCGAAGGTTAACCACTTCATATCTTGATGTGCAGCTCGTGTATTCACCCATTTGTGCCTAGTGGATTTTTCCACATTTGAAGTTACACTAATTCAGTTGGTATTTAGGAGGTGTTTCACAATACTGCGGACATCTTTGTAGTTTAGTGGCAAACAGTCCACATACTGATCAGACGCCGCATATATACAATGTTGCCAAAGCTTATTTTGTTGGATACTCGGCATAAATGGGCTTAGCTTGTTGTGGACTCATTCACCAAGGATGGCCACCACGACCACTCATGCATATATTAAAACTTTAAAATGATTTCCAGTTCACAATTTTAAATCTTTGCAAACTGATTAGTGCTCTTTTTTCCGAAGTGCACGTGCACCCCCAATTCCGAAGTGGCAGTTTTCTTGTGTGGTTCTTACCTGTTATATGTCGTTAGTGACCTGGTAAGTTTTGGTCTGTAAAAGCCGTATTTGTCAATTACATTTGTCTAAGCTGTTTACAGAATAAAACATTTTAACCCTTAAAACGCCAATCACAACAATTGTCGTCTGTTTTGTCTTCTGCCAGTTACTTTAAAAGTCATTGTTGCAAACAGTGTGGACCCAGATCAGAGGAGCAGTCTGATCTGAGTCCACACTGTTTGCATATATGCAAAATGTAAGTTTGAAAAGTTTGCAAGAAGATGTAGCAGACGACATAAGCCGACGACATTTCGGATGCAGATTTTCTTGGCGCTTTAAGGGTTAATCCGCTTGTGGCTTATCACGTCAGTGGGTGTGAGACGGTGCAATAGAAAGGCTTCATTTTCCATTGTGACATTCAAACACCGCCACGACATGACTGAAAGACTTCACAGTGGCATTAAAAATTATCTGAAGCAAAAGGGGCACAGCATTTCCCACAAGACTACAAGTGCGCCCAGCGAAGACTCAGATCATCCTGCGCATACGCGCAGTCTGATCTGTTTTCGCTGTCCACCTGAAGTGTGGACTACCCAGAGTGTGTCCTGCGAAGACTGACCAGGATGTGCGGATGCACAGGCTGATCAGGGTCTTTGCTGGGCGCACATGCAATCTTGTAAGAAATGATATGCCCCGGCTCATTTATAATCGGTCAGTAAAGCATCGGTTAAACAGACGAAGCGATGCGACTTCTTGGCGACTGATTTCTTTGCGACTTTCTTGCGATCGCTGCAACCACATTTGCTATCAGGACATTATCGCCGATCAGTCGGCGATAGGTCGCTGCTCAATCGGCGATAGATTTCTCAAACTGTTGGGGATTAATCGGCGGTCGATCGGCGACTACTCGCCGAAGATGCGGCGACATGTTTGAGACCGGACGGCAGTTATAGTCGGCGATTTTTCGGCGACTAGTTGCAACTGACGTAGACTTATTGCCGATAGATCACCGATAGAAACATACGCGTAAAGTAATTGGTATTTTCTAGAACCAAATGATTATTGTGCAAGTCGTCAGCATGGCAGCAGCAGTGTTGCAGCTGGTAAGCATTCAACGAGTTAACTCAAATGGTGCCGTTGTTGTCATGATGGTTTACTGGCGACTGAGACGACGGAGGTGAAAACAGTACTAGATAAAACCTTGGATCACGAGAAGATCACATTTTGGGGACTATGAAAATCTGACGAAATGACTGGATGATGCATGGACAGACCTTTGTATGTAGTTGATTGTAACACGCTTGAAAATGATTTGCAACTCATCGCCGACAAATTCCCGATGGATCAGTGATCAGTCGTTGACTGGTCGCCGATAAAGCACCGTTCGGTCTCCTATCAATCGCAGACTGGTCGCAGCAAGATTGCAAGAGTAAATGATCGGCGAATGATGGCCGACTGATCGCCGACCTCTGCGTGAATAGGCCAGTCGCAGTGCATCTTTGAAAAGACGATCGGCGACTGAAATCGATCTGCGACTGCTCTGCGACTTTGTTGCGACTGTTTCGCGACCTTGTTGAGACCACGGTGAATGATCGCCGACTGATGGCCGACCTCTGCTTGACTAGGCCAGTCACAGCGAATATTTGAAAAGAGGATCGGGGACTGAAATCGGTCTGCGACTGCTCTGCAACTTTGCTGCGACTGCTTCGCGACCTTGTTGAGACCACGGCGACTGACAAGTTTTTTGGTCACAAACTGGTTGCATCGCAGTGGCAACGTCTGTTTAAACGGGGTTTAAATCGTCTCCGTTTTCGTCCCATGCAATGTGAACGGAATTCTTTCAGGTCAGATCGTAAACACTCATCAGCATCTATCATTCTGGAATAGGGCATCTCAGTCTCCTTGTGAGGCAGGGGACTGGGCTGGGGTAGGTAACATCCTGGATATGACATAGTACAGACATGCGCTTGGAATGGCCAGTCGATATGATTCCAGCGATTCCATACAATGCTTTTTTGTATAGAAGGAAGCATTTATTTTGTTTATTTATGTATTAAAACTAAAATCAGAGGCGGTAATCTAAATATGCCACATTTAGAGCACCGCATGATCTGGATACAGAAATTTTAGAACACTGCATGCTGTAAACACGAAAGTCGCAATTATGCGATTAATTTGTATTTTCATATGATTGCTATATGCTTGGGTAACAGACTAATATTATAAGTATAGAAATAGGTCCACATTTTGATTTAGTTGCATATGAATGGAACGAGTTTCTGACACTGTACGAATACCTGTGTCAAGCTTCTCTCGGTCCCGTCCCTCTCCACTTCACCCGAGATCCCAGTTGTGTTTATTTTAGTCGTAAATTGTTCCTTTGTACATTTAACATGTCTGCTAACTTATCGAAAACAGTTTCTCTCTTTTCGTATAAAATGCGACGTAAAGATTACAGTATTTACCCTAAGTACTGGGGGAAAACAGGTCTGGGCAAACATAGCAACATGGCTGCAGATAAATGATTATCCACATACTAGTTTGTTTTATTACTCCATGAAAGCATATTTGATTGTACTCATTAGAAGCGCCTTAGCGTTTGATCTTGTGGAGAAATAAGAAAACTACATTAAGAACTCTTTGATTGATAAAATATCATATCTGGAGCTATGCAGCAGTTTTACACATCAGGCCCCGAGGTTATAGTTGAGCATGAAATTTGTCCTCACAAATCTCAAATTGCTAACAAATTCTTTCTATATAAATGTAGCTGAGCATGCAAATTTCTCTGCTAATAAATATGAAAATGCCAACTATTGTTTGTACTTTCATATATATTAGCAGACAAAATTTCATGCTCAGCCGAGTTGAGCACGAAAAAAGTTTAATAACCTCGGGGCCAGGACGTTTAAGTTTTAGGACAATTATGGTAAAGAGTTATGCTATTCCAATATTTAAGGTAAATAAAGTACAGTATCTTTTATTTACCTGCCACTCTGGCGAATTCTTTCATACTCCCCTGAAAAAGAAAAAACAAAAAAATATATATGAAATAAGCGCAGGCGCTTTAAGTTCTGCCCGTCCATCAATGACGATGTAGGAGGTATACAGAAACAATATCGAAGATATTGGCTTTGATCCTCCCAAGTTTCAGACGTCTAAACAGGAATGTTCAAACAGAACTTCATGCGCATTCAAGACTGTCTCCTGCTATAAATTTTGCTTCGCGTTTTAAGGTCTAAGTCCTGCAACGTATGTTGAAATTACAGGTTTGTTGATCAAGATAAATACATCTCATGTCGAAGATAGCAAATACATTAGAAATCGTCTGTCATTTGATGAGAATAACAAACAAACCCTGGTGACAAAACCGTGACACGTCGTGAGAAAAGATACCTTATGCGAAAATCGAAGACCCGAATCTGATCCAGGCATGCGCTGCGCCCTAGGCTGTGCCAGCGCACATGTCTGATTAGTATACTATCTGTACACCGTCATTGTTTGCATTAATGATAGTGACACTTACTTACTAAAGAACTTCAAGAAAGCGTCATTAACTAGTGTCACTGTATATTGAATGTCTCTCGTATTACATTTTAGGGGCGCTGATACATATTCAGGGGAGGCAAGTCTGTCAAAATTGTTTTGTTACCCTTCTGAAAATGGGGTGTATTTTTTTTTAAAGAAAATTATTTGCCACCCCCTCCCCCCCCCCCCTCCCCCCCACACACACACACACACACCACCAGCACCACCACCAACACCACGGGAGCAAATTCGTTCGTTTTTAAGTAGACCATTTTTCAGAATAGTCTTAGTATGCAGGAAAGCGAACAAAAAGTCAAAACGTTGTCGCCACTGTAAAAAAAAAATGACAAGAGCTACTAATAAGTGTATACAGCTTCTTAAAGGTGATTGGCTACACCTGATAAAAAATGTCCATACAGTATTTTGCAAAGGGAGACAATTTGCAGAGAAACGTTTAAAAAATAGGCGTCCTTTAAATCATTAGAGGGACGATATTGGTTTCTTTAACTCATTTTTTTTTTCAGGAAAGCTTCCCAAATTGGCAAACAGTACAGACCCAGATCAGACGCTGCATTAAATACAGGAATTTCTGTAAAACACATTAATGACAAAATCTAACCCGACACCCTGCTATTGGAAATAGACTGGTTCTAATAGTTGTGGTAGAAGAGTTCACTCTTTGTAAATGGGTTGAAGAGAAGCTGCCACTGAGAAGGGAGGCAAATATTTTCCCGACATTTACATATTTTTCCCTTTGATTTGAATTGATTCCCCTTAAATATTCGGGCGTATAATTCTACCGTTCTTATCTTAAAAATTGAAGAAGTCCATCTGACTGAATTGCAAAGTTTGATCCATCTGACTGAATTGCAAAGTTTGAAGAGCCAGACCAGGCTATGCAGATCCGTGCTGTCTGTTACACAAGTTTGATATTCATTGTCAGTTTGGCTGTGACAAGCCTTTGGTTTGCATGCTGAAAAGGCCATAATAAAACCATGCATGCATAGGGTGATCTGAATCGTCGTATTCAGCACATGAATGTATTTTCGCTGTACGTGTCTCGATTTGAGCCAGCGCATGACAAGTCCTACAAAATGGCATGTGCGCCCAGCGAAAGATCAGCCTGGGCATCCGCCTTGTCTGATCAGAGTCTTCGCTATCTGCATGAAGAAAGCTTGGGTCCTTAGCTACCCATTGAGCGCAAAGTGAAGACTGATCAGACTGGGCGGATGCTCAGGCTGATCTGAGTCTTCGCTGGGCGCACATGCCATTTTGTAGGTTTTATCATGAATTACCTATGAGCCTTACTGCACATATAGGAATTGGTCTTACGACAAGTATATGCGACCAACGAAGTCGCAGATTAGCCTGCGCATCCGCTCAATGACCTTTAGTTATGCTTGTGACATTGTAGACTGATTCGAATGCAGGAACGGTCAGGCTGATCCGAGTCTACGCTGATCGCATATGTCACCATATATATCCGGGCAGGTTTATTTTTAATATCTGAGGGCGGAATTCAAATTAATTCCATATGACCCGACTTTACTGAAGGAGCGGAAACATGTGATTCAATGCAAACAGGGGAAAACACATCTAACATACTGTGGCGGTTTTAGAAGATTGAAGACCAGTACGAGTTTGTGCTTCAGGGCGTGCAGAAGCAGAGCTCAAAATATGGATGGATACAAAAAGAGCCGTATCGTTAGAAAGTATCCATTGCACATGACGACGACGTAGCTCTATGCAGTCTGATCAGGACATTTCGTTTGCAGAAGCAGTGATGTACCTGAAGGTGTGACGTGCCGTGATGTGTGACGGAATACCGTATTCACCCTAAGTATTCGGACACTTTAATTTCGTACCAGACATATTCCAAAATTTGAACAAGTCGGTTCTTTACCAGTTCTTGTATCAAAAATGCTGGATGAGTGGCAAACAGTGTAGACCTGGATCAGATGATCCTAAGGACTGTTTGTCCGTATTTTAGGGTATATTCGGTTTAAACGTGCGGTGCAGTGACAAACAACGTGTTTCAAACATCTCACCATCTTGCTGCAGTCCTAATGCTCTGTCCATGGTTCTAGAACGCTCCACTGTCAATTGAAGAATGAAAGGATAAGAATGACATTCCGGAATCCCTTCCGTACCTCACAGAAAACAGTTAAATAACACATGTGACCAGTGCAGATCTTGAGCAGAATTTGCATCCGCGCAGTCTGATCAAGGCTACACTGTTCGCTAACAATATATGTGGATCTCGTTCCCTTGAACGACCACTGAACACACTATGTGGATGTGGTCCCTGAATCTTAAAACCGTTGTCTGTTAGGAGAATGTGACTTGTTCTGACTTCGTATATATGCGAAAATTTTAATCATTTTCCTGCTGAATAAATTAAAGGGGAACGCAATAAAAGTTGTAAGTATATCTTGGAGTAAAGTGCTTAACAAGCCATTAATTTTAATGCAAGAGTTTTCAAAATCGGCCTAGAAATAAGGAAGTTATGGTGTTTTGAATATATTTAAAATGGCTGTCATGGATGCCGCCATATTGTAGGCTTTGTGACGTCAAACAGCCCGAATTAAATATGCAAAACCAATTATAAAGGGTTTTTAAGAATAATTTTGCTACAAATTTTTTATAATCTTTTAATTCTATTACAAACAATAATTTCCCCAAAAATAAATCAACTTTATAAGAATAACTACTTTTATGAAATGAATTTTAATTTTTATGAAACCTCATTAAATATTCAAAATGGCGGCACCCATTCCACCAATGTTAAAATATTCCATTGTCTATAACTTACTTAATTTTCCACCGATTTTGATCAAATTTGTGTCAAAATTCATTGTTAGTAAAGTTATTTACTTTAAAGCACAATACCTTTTAAGGTTGTGTTCCCTTTTAAGATGCCACTCCCACTTCTAATTTTTCAGCCAATCAGATTACTTAATGCAGATATTTGCTATAAATTCACATACTAAATGGCAAACAGTACAGATCCAGATCAGTTGGCTTCTTCAGAAGCCAACTGATCTGGATCTACACTGTTTGCAAAGGCCGGGTATATCCGGGTTCAGCAGGACAAGATTAAGGTAAATAGCTACACTTTCACAGAAGGCGACACCGTCTAATCATGGCCGGATATTTTAAAGGGTAATTTACGGTATGCTAAAGACAATTGTATTGCTCCGTCGAGACACCATAACTACCAGTATTTCCAAGACATACCGAGTCTCTCTTATTACCGTATTTGCATTAGTATTCCCTTCTGAAAAGGGGTCTACTCCCTAAATTTCCGATGGAGCAAGTTCTTTCCTTTTAGAATAATCTCTTTTCAGAAGGGACTTAGTAAACAGAAACTTTGCGGGAAGTCACAAAAGTCGTCTGCCTTGGAAAAAAAAAGATGAAAAAATCTGCCATATGTATCAAGGCCCCTTAAGCAGGTACTTTGTTGTGAATCAGTATGTATGTGAAATTCCTCTGGTGATTTGTACAAGTCAGAGAGCGATTAAAGCTGAAGCTGAAAAGTTTTGCCTCCCTTTTATAAAGGATGACCACTTTAGCAGAGGAAAATTTGTTTTCCTGGTAGATTTTCACAAAACGGGCGAGGGTGGGGTCGAGATGCGGAGAGGAGGAGGGGCTACTCTTAAAGGAAAGGAGAGATGGAAGTGAGTGGGTGGGGCTTATAAGGAAAAGTAAGGGCCTGAGTCTTCCAACGAAATAATGTACTCTCGGAGGGGTAGTTGTGAATTCTATCATTTAAGTGTAGCTTCCTTTGAGAAGGGAATCAACCAGTGTTAGGTAAGATCATCGCATGAACTTCCGCACTATTCCCAGTCAGCATTCTAAGTAAATCTATATCGGGCCGTCATCGGCCCGTCAGGGTAGCTGACGGGCCGATGACGGCCCGATGTAGATTTACATAGAATGCTAGCTGGGTTTCTGACTCTCCCGATTCAAATTTTTTCTATATAAAGTGAATTGGGAAGTTTACCTGAATTCTGAATTCAGAAAGCATTTCAAACAGGCTTAGCTGTGTCGTTGACCGAATATATGGCATAAAGGCTTTTTGCCGTGTTGCACATATTAGCCCCACTGTGCTTAAATGTGTCGTTAGTGCATGCATAAGAACAATAAACATTCAATTCAGCCCGTGAAGTCGCCCAGTGTGATTGGAGCCTTTGCTGTACTTGAAACTTTTCTGTACTTTTAGTATGATGAAATTGTAAATTATTCTGTAATCGGAGATCAAAGGCCCTGATGAGACTTTGTGAATGTGGATGTCTACACAGGCCTTGCAGGGACGTTTTCGCGTGGTATTATCAATTGTCTTTCTCGTACAACAATACCCGACGAAGTAAGTGTATAAAACCGTCTTTAAAACCGGTAACAAAATACGATTTCATTCATGTTGTTAACACGAACAATTGGCCCCAACGCAACTCATTTAGATCTATGAGAATGTGATACTGTCTATGAATATTTAATGTATTTGGCAAGTTATGAGGTATAACCGCTTTTCAAGGTTCCAGGTCAATATTTTGCCTGCCCATATTTTTGCATTGTTTTATGAGAGTACATTTGCATGTGCTGTCGTTTGAGTTTCGCTTGTTTCCTTTACGATAGAATCACTGGATGAACTTGCACTCAAGGGAAATTGATACTCATTTAAGGGAAGTAACTATCAGAATTATTTTTGCTCCCTTCTAAAAACGGGTATTCTCTAAAAGGAAAGAATTATTCAAGGGAAGCAATATCACCTGAGAATTATTTTGCTTCCTGAAAACGGGTCTTCTTTAAAAAGAAATAATTGCCCAAGGGAGGCAACTCTACCAGAATTATTATGCTCCCTTCTGAAAACGGGTCTTCTCTAAAAGAAAGAATTACTCCACTTGAGAGCAAATTCTTTCTTTGTAGGGGAGACCCCTTTTTCAGATGGGGATTGGTGTATAAGAAACAGACACTCTTAAAAGTTGTCTCCCCTTATCAAAAATGACAAATACTACCAAGTGTAACATTCACGTTAAGTAAAAATCACAGTTGTCCGTCCTTTGTCGGTTCGTTCGTCAACATTTTGTCTCAGCGCGTCCGTTTCGAAATATTACACTGTCAATCTTATTTGGCGAAAACATTCTCTATCCTAACAATGTGGCTCGAACAGTGTGGTATCGTTGAACGATCATTACCTATTTTACACGGTCTAATGATTTTGTTGTCATGCAGCCCTAGCGTTTAACCCCCGTTTGATTAATTGACATCAAACCTAGCATGACAGAGACTTAATCACTGCGATATTATTTATAACACTGGCTATATTTCAAGATCTAATGTTAATGTTTATAATTATCGTTTTTAAATCAGTCCTAACCATTAGCTCCATTTCTGATTAACTGTATGGCCTAAAGTCATCAAACCTGGTATACACTTCCTGCCTAACAGAGACTCAAACACTGCGGTATCTTTCCATGACCTTCACCTATATTTCACGATCTAACGTAAATGACTATGTCATCCATTTCTGATTAAGTGTATGACCTAAAGTCATCAAACCGGGTATGCACTTCCTGTCTAACAGAGACTCAAACTCTACGATATCATTTTAGCTCTCCTGAACAACGTTCACGGAGAGCTATTGTACTACCCTCGGCGTCGGCGTTGGCGTTGGCGTCGGCGTCCACACAAATTTTAAAGTTTTCGTTAAAGTTTTTAAGACCTCATTATTTCTTAATCTTATTTGATTCATCTTTGGTATGATGATAAATATTTGTCCAAAATTACGCACAGTACCACCCTCACCCCCCCCCCCCCCACCCCACCCCCAGGTCAAGGTTAAGGTCACAGAGTTTTCATATTAAAACTTTACGTCAAAATAATGTCATTCTAAACCAAATGATGGATTTAGTTCCTATTTGGTATCATGATAGATACTTGTCAAAAGTTTTATGAGCACCATCAACACTCATGACCGTGACCTTGAGGTCGAGGTCACAGACTTAGAATTTAAATGTTAAAGTTTTCGTTAAAGTTTTTAAGACCTCATTATTTCCTTACCTTATCACCGATTAGATTCATCTTAGTATGATGTTACATATTGGTCCAAAATTTTGCGTAGTACCATCCCCACCCCCTAGGTCATGTCAAGGTCAAGGACACGGACTTAGAATTTTCGAGGTTTTTAGGATCTCATTACTTCTTAACCAAATGATGGATTTAGTTCCTATTTGGTATCATGATAGATGCTGGTCAAAAGTTTTTATCAGCACCATCAACACTCATGACCGTGACCTTGTGGACGAGGTCACAGACTTACAATTTAAATGTTAAAGTTTTTCGTTAAAGTTTTTAAAACCTCATTATTTCCTAACCTTATCACCAATTTGAGTCATCTTTGGTATGATGATACATATTGGTCAAAAATTTTGCCCAGTTCCATCCCCACTCCCTAGTACATGTTAAGGTCAAGGTCACCGTCATGTCAAAATTTTCATGTTAAAATTGTATGTAATAGGTTTTATGAACTCATGACTTCTAAACCAAATGATGTATTTGATTTACATTTGGTATCATGATATGTACTGGTCCAAAGTTTTTATCAGTACCATCAGCACTCATGACCGTGACCATGAGGTCAAGGTCACAGACTTAGAATTTAAAAGTTTTAGTTTAAATTTTAAGACCTCATTATTTCCTAATCTTATCACCGATTTGATTCATCTTTGGTTTGATGAAAATTTTGCACAGTGCAATCCCCGCCCCCCCCCCCCCCCCCCCCCCCCCCCACCACCCAAGGTCTTGTCAAAATTTAGGTCACGGACTTAAAATTTTCCAGAAACGAAATGTGCAATATCAGGCGAGCTATGGTCTTGTATGTGTATGACCTTGACCTATATTTCACGATCTAATGACCGTCAATTTTAGTTAGCCCTCGCGTTTTTATTCCAATTTTGATAAACTGTACGACCTAACACAACAAAGCTAGCATACACTGCCCCAACAGGGGCTCAAACACTATGGTATCGTTTTGTTATCATGATCTATATTTCACGATCCAATGACTTTATAATTCTGTACATGAATCATAGTGTTTGGCTCAATTATTTGCATTCTGGGTAAAATTTCAACTGACGACATTTTGATTTTTTTTTTCTTATTTTTCTATAAAATAGGCTCTGACGCTTCGTGCAAATTTTCTCCTCAGGAGACAATTTGCATGAAGCGTCAGATCCTATTTTCTAGGACAAGTAAGAAAAATGTCACCAATTTGTCGTCTGCTGAATCTGTCCATAGCGCGGTAAGTGGTAACGACGGTCGCGCTGACTGAAGTGAGCTTTGCCCTGAAGGCACGATTTCACATGACAAAGCTGCATGAAGATCTGATAGGGGAGAATCTGGATTTCTGTAATCAGTAAATTTTATCCAGTCTAATAATTATGCTTTAAAACTTTTTCCAGTTTTCTGGATATCTGAGGGCCGGTCTTCTTTATATCTTTATTTCACCCTGTTCAGTTTTCTTCACTCTTCACTCCACGCCCCCTCCCCCCGCCCCCTCCGCCCCCGCTCCCCCTCCCCGGCCATCCCCTCCCCAACCACTCCCTTCTCTGTAAATGTTTTAGGGGGGTGGGTATTTGTTTTTCTTCAGATTTTAAGCCTTCAATTTTCTCCAATATGAATTTTTTTAGCCATTTTTGCTCTTATCATTTTTAGAATGATCATTTTTCTTCAATCAGTAAGTCTCATCCAGTCCCTCATGGCTCGGTTATGGAAACAGACTACTGAGTTGTGGTCCTTTCTAACTTGCGGCCATTTTTATTTATTTTAATAACAATTTGATTAAGTCCCGTCATTGGTAAATAGTAATTCACTGCAGCTGAAAATTGTATCATAATCGACTGCTAATCAGATATAAAAATATTTATTCAAATAGCATGAATCCGCGGTAATTTATGGTACACTCACGTGGGTACACCACAATAATGCAAAGGAAAAAAATCCCACTTAGTCTCAGAAAAGACGCCCTTTTCGACCGAAAAGTATTATTTTTTATTATTATTATTATTTTTTAATTTTCTGTAAAAAACGTATGTTGTGGGTATTCATTAGAAGCATCTCGAAGAGGCCCTTCTAATGAATACTCACAACATATGTTTTCGTGCAGAAATAAGAAATTAATAATCTGGATACCCCTATGTAGGGCTAAGCCACAAATATCAAATACTTTGTCAGACTGGATATTCGGTGTACATACGTGTGGTCGGTTTTCTACTGGACCATCGCAAGTTTTATCATTAAACAGTAATCCCATGCTTGCTAAATACCCCAAGAGGGCTAAATGAACAAACAGACATGAATGAAACTTTTAACTTGAAGTGCTGATAAAAAGATTTTTGCAGAATATAGATTTTATGCCATATTCAAATGTTTGCTGACAGTCATTCTGTTAAAATAGATTATATATTATTTCTGGTGTGATTTGCCCACCATAAATTAAACTGGTCAAAAGCCCTGGCATACTTGTATGCCGAGAGGTATATCATTTTCGCTTTTCCGTTCTTATGTACGCAAGTTCGTTTCATTTGTCCTTCCGAATCGTTAGTGGACATCTGCGTCAGAGTTTTCATGATGTTATATTATCAAGGCTTTTAATGGATTTAGTTTATGTTTTGTCATGTAGTTCCTAAATTTTATTACATTCAGTATATACTAAGCCCACAGCTCATGCACATGGGCATTCTGGCGGTCAAAATCCAGGACTCTGGAAATAAATATGTTGGAAGTCTTTTATTATATTATATGAGTCTCGTCATAGAAAAATGGCCGTTATAACATATGCGAACAGCAATGGCTCAAGAGAGACTGCGTATCCGCATGAACAGACAGACATGAATGAAACGTTTAACTGGCAGTCTCGCTCAACCAAAGAACTAGAATTGTAGCCGGACATGCACAATGAAAGATTGATTCGACGGAAAGTCCGCCCTTTTCTAGCCACGCGGGGTCACATGTTAATAATTAAAAATATCTTTATATTTTATATATTTTAGTTCCATGTGAAATCAAGAACATATATGTTGGTCCATGTGACCTATATTTCGTGCATTAAATTATGATCTTGTCTTGAAGAATATCACTGATTCCCCGCTATGCCGCTGCGGCGATATCGAGAATACATATCATTTCTTTTTTCAATGTCCTCACTATCGGAACTCGCGGACTGAGCTCTTCGAAGCAGTTTCACAGTACAAGGAAATCTCTCTTGATCTACTTTTCTTCGGTGATACATGTATTTCTCTCTCCTACGATACAAACGAGAAAATATTCGAGAAAGTCCAAAAATATAAAATAACTACCAAGAGATTCACTGCTATGCAGTAATTCTAAGAATGTACAAAATTATACTTGTCAAATTTACCATGCGGCTAGTTTTGTTTGGATGCAAGGGAGTTTCTAAGCATTACTGTCGCGCGCAATCCCCCCCCCCCCCCCCAATTCTCTCATCTCTTCTCTCTCTCTCTCTCTCTCTCTCTCTCTCTCTCTCTCTCTCTCTCTCTCTCTCTGAATCATTCAGAAACCAAACTCTTATGTACTCAAAGTCAACAAGTCGTTTTCACTTCTTTCACACCTAATATATAACCTCCATCATAGCTAATAATCTACTGCAATTTTTTAAATAAAAAACTAAATACACAATACTGCATATGAACAGTAATTCAGAGTATCACTTGTACATGATCTTCGCCTTCTTTTCACAGTTGTTATTATTAAGGAGAAGAACTAAATAAGTAACATTGCTTTCGTTCTGATCCTTTAATATGTATTTTCACAGCATTATATTTGTACGCATGTATACTTTGTGAAATAAAATATATTTAAACCAAACACACCGATTAAACATTGTTCAGCTAAGAATGAACAGTAGGTCAAGGTCAGTAACAGTCAATGGCAGTGGACGGAGTAAATCATGGCGGATGCTTGTATAAAGTTTCATTATCAAAGATGCCTCAGTGTTCCAGAAACGGAGCTAAACGCACAGACTAAACATTGTTCAGCCAAGCATTAAAGGTAGGTCAAGGTCAGTAACAGTCAATGGCAATGGGCAGGGTGCGTCATGGCGGATGTATATTTAAAGTTTCATTAGCGTAGAGGCCTCGGTGTTTGAGAAACAGAGCTAAATGCACAGACTATACATTGTTCAGTCAAGCGTGAAAAGTAGATCAAGGTCAGTAACGTTCGATAGCAGTGGCAGTGGGCAGGGCCGATGTGTGTATGAAGTTTCATTAGCATAGAGACCTCGGTGTTCCAGAAACGGAGCTAAACGCACAGACTAAACATTGTTCAGCCAAGCGTGAAAAGTAGGTCAATATCTAACAGTCAGTGGCAGTGGGCAGTTATGTCATGACGAATGTGTGTATGAAGTTTCATATGTGTAGAGGCATCTGTGTTCCTGAAATGGAGCTAACCTACTGACTAAACATTGTTCAGCCAAGCCTGAACAGTATGTCAAGGCCAGTATCAGTCAATGGCAGTGGGTAGAGTGTGTCATGGCGGATGAGTATATGACGTTTCATTAGCGTACAAGCCTCGGTATTCGAGAAACGGAGCTAAACGATTAAACATTGTTCAGCCAAGCATAAAAAGTTGGTCAAGGTCAGTAACAGTCGATGGCGTTGCGCAGGGAGTGTAATGGCGGATGTTTATATGAAATTTCACTAGCATACATGTAGATGCTTCAGTGTTCCAGTAACGGAGCTAAACGCAAACATTGTTCAGCCAAGCATAAAAAAACAGGTCAAGATCAGTAACGGTCAGGGGCAGTGGGCAGGATGCGTCATGGCGGATGTGTGTATAACGTGTCATGAGTGTAGAGGCCTGTGTTTGAGAAACGGAGCTAAATGCACAGACTAAACATTGTTCAGTCAAGCGTGAAAAGAAGATCAAGGTCAGTAACGGTTGACGGGAGTGGCAGTATGCAGGGTGAGTCATGGCGGATGTGTGTATGAAGTTTCGTTAGCGTAGAGGCATCGGTGTTCCAGAAACGGAGCTAAACCCACAGACTAAACAGTGTTCAGCCAAGCGTGAAAAGTAGGTCAGTATAAGTAACAGTCAATGGCAGTGGGCAGTTATGTCATAACGAATGTGTGTATGGTTTCATAAGTGTAGAGGCATCGGTCTTCCTGAAATGGAGCTAACCTACTGACTAAACATTGTTCAGCCAAGCCTGAACAGTATCTCAAGGCCAGTATCAGTCAATGGCAGTGGGTAGAGTGTGTCATTGCGGATGAGTGTATGAAGTTTCATTAACGTAGAGGCCTCGATGTTCGAGAAACTGAGCAAAAGGCACTAAGCATTGTTTAGCTAAGCGTGAAAAATAGGCCAAGGTCAGTAACCGTCGACGGCAGTGGACAGGGTGTGTCATGGTGAATGCTAGTATGGAGTTTCATTAGCGTAGATGCCTAAATGTTCCAGAAACGAAGCTTAACGCACAGACTAAACACTGTTCAGCCAAGCATGAAAGTAGGTCAAGGTCAGTAACGGTCAATGACAGTGGGCAGATTGTGTCCAGACAGAAGTGTGTATGAAGTTTCATTAGTCTATAGGCATCCGTGTTTGAGAAACGGAGCTAAACGCAAACACATTGACCTACATTTCAGCCAAGCATGAAAAAGGTGGTCAAGGTCAGTAACAGTTGATGGGAGTGGGCAGGTGCATCATGGTGGATGTTTGTATGAATTTCATTAGCATAGAAGCGTTCGAGAATTGGAACTAAACGCACACTGTTCGGTCAAGCGTAAAAAGTAGGTAAAAGTCTGAAACGGTTGATGACGGATGTGTGTATGAAGTTTCATTAGCCTAGAAGCCTTGATGTTTGAGAAATGGAGCTAAGCGCACAGCCTTAATATTGTTGCTGACACAGACGACGGCAACGACGCCAACGCTAATGGCGACGCCGGACGGTGCGTTTAGCTCCGATTCTCGAGGCCTCTATGCTAATAAAACTTCATACACACATTTGCCATGACACCCTCTCTCTACTGCCATTGACTGATACTGACATTGACCTCCTGTTCACGCTTGGCTGAACAATGTTTAGTCAGTAGGTTTAGCTCCATTTCAGGAACTCCGAGGCCTCTGCACTAATGAAACTTTATACATATATCCGCCATGACACACCTTGCCCATTGCCATTAACTGTTACAGACTTTGACCTACTTTTCACGCATGGCTGAGCGATGTTTAGTCTGTGCGTTTAGCTCCGTTTCTGGAACACCGAGGCCTCTACGCTAATGAAACTTCATACACACATCCACCATGACACACCCTTCCCACTGACATTGCCATTAATCGTTACTGACATTGACCTACTTTTCACGCTGGACTGAACACTGTTGTTTAGTCTGTGCGTTTAGCTCCGAATCTGGAACACCGAGGTCACTACGCTTATGAAACTTCATACATATATCCACTATGACGCACCCTGCCCAACGCCATCAATCGTTTCTGATCTGGACCTACTTTTCACGCCTGGCTGAACAATGTTTAGTCTGTGCTGTTCCGTTTTTCTAACACCCAGGCCTATAGGGTAATGAAACATCATACACACATCTACCATCACGCACCCTGCCCACTACTGTAAACTGTTGTTGACATTAACCTCTTTTTCACGCTTGGCTGAACAATATTTAGTCCGTGCGTTACGCTCCGTTTCTTGAAACCACCAGCAGTCGCCACAGAGCCATTCGGCGAATTTCTTGTTTTGCCCACAACTTCCAACTTCATAGTTTGGAAGACTTCTCCGAAGTTGTGAGAACATATTGCTTTGGGACTGTCCGCCCTCTGGTCCGTCCGTACATAATGCTTTTGATATGTTTCATATCTTTGGAATCATGTATGCTGGGATTTAGAAATTTCATATATGCATTGCTTATGAAAAATTAGCTGACCCGTGTTTTTTTTTTTTTGTTGTTTTTTTTATTTCCTCAGATTCTTCATGGTTGAGTTAGGTTCCTTTTCAGACTTGGGCATTTTAGCAAAATTTATGAAATTTATGCAACCTATCTAGTTAGGCTCATGAAATTTTGCAAGCAGTCTGGAACCAATGTGTAGATGGAGTGATTAAATTTTGGTCAACTTCTATAAATATTTGATCAAATTATGCCCCTTTTCAGACTTAAGTATCTTAGCTTAGGAAAAGCTTCTGTAGGAACAAGCGTATAGTTGGGGCATAGTATTTTACACATTTCTAGTTTTATTTTATTTTACGCAACAACACTGTGACCGCATTATAATCGACTCATTTTCAGCAAACAAGATTGATACCACACACACACACACACACACGCACACACACACACACACACATTGTGGTTAATTATTTAAAGCTCCTTGCCTCGATGCTTCTATTGAGCGTCCTACAATCTACATATATGTCTTCGGCTATTAAAATAGTTCGTTTTGATGGAATCAATGGACAGGGTTGGTTTACTCGAAATGCAACACCGTTGAAACGTTTGAACTTAAACAAAAAGAAAGAAAATGATACAATAGTAAGTCCGGTAATGAAATCACTTTACCGAACCAATTCATACTGTAACTGAACTACGAAAGTGTGAATGGGTTTGATAAGACGACAAACCTAATACCTAGTTTTATCGCTGTCGCGATTGTTAAAACACCCTTTGAATTTCTACATGTACAAAATTTTCCAAATTTATGTCTTAAACTTAGCTCTAGATTAGAGTCATATCCAGATAAAAAACATTGTGTTGGGGTTTAACGACACGTCAACCCTTATGGGTCATTTTGTGTCGTCTCCCAGAGAAAGGGAGAGATAGTAAAGGAGATGAAAGACAGGGATAGGGAAGAAAGGAAATGAAAAAAAAGTGAAGGAACAAAAGAAACAACAACATTCCCCGTCTACCATACCTGCTACAAGGACAGCACGCCTTGCCCAACTATAAGCCAATATCAGTTGGTCGCGAGGTTGGGCGCCCCGGTGACAAAAGCTACAGGACACCGTCACCCCCCCCCCCCACCCTCTCTCCACACACACACACACACACACACACATCACCCGATAAATTAAATCTTATTTCTTTACAAAAAAAAACATATGGATACTATTAGAAGCGCCTCGACAAAAATTACATATCATTTGTGGAGAAATAAGATATTTTTTTTTTTTTTTTTTTTTTTTGTTAAAAAAGCTGCCTTATCTAATGCTATGATTTAATATCTTAAATCGCTCATGGTCTGTTCTATAATTCCTATCAAGTATGAAAAGATTATTAAATGGCTATTATTAATTTGTCTTAAATCCCACCGAGACGTTATTGTTTGCAATTTGCGTCTAATACATCGTTACCGTACAGTGACGTGTTCCTTTGTTGAAGTGTTGAAATATTTTCAAAAGATCAAGGGGATAAAAATTAATCTTCACCCAGCGAGCTGTAAAAAGATACATTTGTTTAGTTAAATGACATGTTAATTGATACATATTTAGGAGAAACTATAAAATCAATTTATGTATTATCTTACCTTGAAGTTCAGTCATTATTTCTTACTAATATTTTTCTTTTCATCGGTTCAGAATTTAGTGGTTATTTTATATATATATATATTATTTCCGAAGACTGTTAAATATACAGATCTATGGTTCTAACTAATTTTAATCTAACTGTTTTATGTAATCCATATGAAGCACGAAATGGCGGGAGATTGGTAGGAGCTCCCTCTGTAACGTCACGTAGCAACTCCTTGGATACACTGTTTACATCACGTGACGTTCTATTGTTCCGGTGAAAGTGTTAATCACATACTATATTGTTTCGTGTTTAATCTCTGATTTTAACGCTCCTTGACTAGCTTTTCATAAGTGTCCGATAGCTTCTGTACACTTTTATTTTATGTACCATAGGTTTAGTTACAGATAGCAAAATGTTAGAATAACTGACATGTAAAATAAACTGTAAATAACAATGCAGGTAGATTTACTACAACTGATCAAATGTAATAAGCTATTCTGTGTGTATGCTTTTAAGATCTATACCGTGTTTATCTTAACCCTAGTCCTGCTGAACCCGGATATGCCATGTCTTGACAAACAGTATAGATCCAGATCAGCTGACTTCTTCAGAAGCCAACTGATCTGGATCTACACTGTTTGGCATTAAGTGTGTGAATTGTATCAATAACCTGGATCAAGTCATCTGATTGGCTGAAAATCAGAAGTGGACGTCGTATCTTAATTTATTCAGATTAACAAAGGTTAAGTATTCGGACAGACGTGTGTGGCAAACTGTGTAGACCTAGATGAGACGCTGCGAACCCAGGTCTACATTGTTTGCCACTCATCCAGCAGTTTTAGACACAACAAGGACTAAAATGAAATTGTTCAAATATTATTAATTAGGAGAGTTAAGAGGACTGACACATTTTCAGGGGAGATAACTCTTTCAAAACGTCTTGCTTTCTTTCTGGAAAGGGCTCAGGCCTTCTCTAGTAGGAAAGAATTTGCCTTTAATTTGCCATGCAACATTTTTTCCAGTATGAACACAGCAACTGTTCAAAATAGTAGATGTTTTTAAAAATAAAAAAGTCAAAGTTCAACCCAGGATCGCCATTTGAACAAAGTCAGTAAACGGCACTTCCCTGATATTATATGCCAATATCTCTTGGTTCTGTAGAAGAGTTCAAGTTAGTTTGCCATACAGGTGTGGCAGCCGTCTTGGTAAAAGGAGATGGACAACAGGAATAAACTTTCAATCCCTTTCAGAAAAAAAACTCCATATGAAATTAGTGAAAACTGGCCCAGTAGTTCACAGAATTCGTATAACAATATCATGAATTAAAACATTTATATATACGTAGAGGCAAGGGCAGCTAACCCCAAGGGAATCAAAGTTTAATTCTAGTTGAATTAAATAGTTATGCGGCTTCGATGGTAGGTCTATATTGTAAGTTCCAACTATAAGCCTTTTAATATATTTTGATAATGATTTTTCAACATTTCACCATGTATGGGAAGCAAAGTTGACCTTGCCGTAAACAGATCAAAGGTCAACCTACGATCTATATTTGAACAAACTTGATAGAGCTCCGCTGTGCCAGTTTTTACTAAATTTCATGTGGAGCCTTCTGTCAAAATGGTATTAAGATTTTATTCAAATGGTCATATTCCGTTGCCATATATTGTAAAAATAAAATGTGCGCGCGTGGGTGTGTATGTGTGTTGATTTTGATTGATTATGTTGGGGTTCAACGACATGTCAACTCTTGTGGGTCATTTGTGTCGTCTTCCAGAGAAAGGGAGAAAAGAGATAGAAGAGATGGTAGAGGAACTCCTGGACAGGAAAGAGAGGGACAGGGAAGAAAGAGGAACAGGAATGAAAGTGAAGAATCAGAAATAGAAACATCCCCCCCCCCCCCCAAACACACACACATTCACACACCTCTACCCTAACCTGCTACAAAGAAAGCTGGCCTTGCCCAACTGTAACTCAATATCAGTTGGACGCCCCGATAACTAAGATACTAGACACCTCCGCCACATCCGACCACCCCTGTGTGTGTGTGTGTGTGTGTGTGTGTGTGTGTGTGTGTGTGTGTGTGTGTGTGTGTGTGTTCTTCTGAATCGAGAAGGTTTTGAAGCTAAATATTGGTAAATAATTAACATTAGGGAAACTGTCCCCCTCTACCCTAACCTGCTACAAGGAGTGCAGTCTTTGCGCAACTGTAAGCCAATATCAGTTGGACGCCCCGGTGGCTAAGATACTAGATACCTTCGGCACACCCGACCATCCCCTCTGTGTGTGTGTGTGTGTGTGTGTGTGTGTCTGTGTGTGTCTGTGTTTTCCTGAATCAAGAAGGTTTTGAGGCTGAATGTTGGTATAAAATTAACATTAGGGATGGGTTTCTGCGGAGAAGTCCTTCGACGATATTATGATTTTACACATATATATATAGCCCAGGGGCAGGAGCAGATATCCCCTGTGTGATAAGTTTTGGACTGTAATTAAAGGGTTTTGTTTCTTCGATCATATGTTGTAAAGCGTCCGGATGGCTGTGTGTGTGTGGAGGGGGGAGGGGGGGAGGGTAGTGCTCTCGACTATGGATCACGGGTTCGAATCCCGCTGGGTTAGGAAATTAGCTCATGACTGTACGGCGCTTCTTTGCACAGAACCTTTCATCATCACCCTTCCATCATCTCGATATGACTAAAATAGTGTTGAACGTAAAACACCAAATCATCATAATATATTGTTAAGTTTTCAATCACTAGTAAGAGTTTGAGGAAGTTACTTTTAAACATTTTCCCCATACGCGACTCGGTGTATCGGGAAGTAAATTAAATCTTGCCACAGCCATGAAAACTGCATTGTAATTTTCCTTCTTTTATGTAGTCTTTGTTTCCAAGGGCAACATTTATAGATTAATTGACTTCACGGCAGCTGCATGTTAACCCTTCTCTTGCTAAACACGACATGTCCTGTCTTAGCAACAGTGTAGATCCAGATCATTTGGCTTCTGAAGAAGCCAACTGATCTGGATCTGCACTGTTTGTCATTTAGTATGTGAATTTCTATCAAAAACCCAGATCAAGTAATCTGATTGACTAGAAATTAGAAGTGGGTGTGGCATCTTAATTTATTCAGCATGACAAGGGTTAAGTGCCGTGTAGCGGTAATAACAAGTCTTCCCATTTTTCTTCGAAGTGCAGTTTTTTGTTTGTTTTTTGTTTTTTGTTTTTTTTTTATTATTTTATTTTTACAGTCGAACCTCAATAGCTCGAACACCGATGTCTCGTTTAGCATGACTAATTCGAACTCGTGTTTTGAGTCCCTGCGAAATTCTTCCGATAACTCAAGAGAATCAATATTTAGGGAAATTGTCGTATTTTATCATGAAATTGCATTTTATGTGTACCCATCAGAATCGCCTCGACATCAGAATCGCTTCATCGAGGCGATTCTAATGAGTACGCTCAACATACCATTATTGTGTAGAAGATCTAAAATATGTCCCTAAAAATTATCGCCATTTGCTTTCTGACCTGGCGCCATGATTAACCCTCAGTGGCTGGAACTACCCATATATCGAATAATTTTCTATTGTCCCAAAGATGTTCGAGCCTCTGAGGTTTTTTCCTTTGGCATTATTGAACCCAGTTTGGTAAGCGGAACTCCATTTTCCAAGATACATTAAGGGGCTCAATGCTAGCGGGGCGTAAAGTTGCATGTAAACCGAAACTCATTTTCGTTCAATTATATGTTCCTCTTGCCAAGGGCAACCTTTATTTGCGCAGGCTTAGTCGAGAGAACTCTACTTAAAGATTTTGCTTAGGCCTAGTCGAGGAAATGTTACATATTTTGCGTAAACCTCCTCGAGGGAAACAGTCACAGAATTTGCGAAGGCTGAAGTCGAGGGAAATAATTGAAACAAAACGCGCGCGTTTTAGATCACCTGTGAGCTATTTCGATAGGCATGTTGTCCGGCGTCTGTTGTCCGTCGCCCATTGTCGTCAATTTGTTAACATTCGGTTACTTTTCTTAATCACTAGGCAAATTTTGACCCGATCCTTGGATGATATAGACTCAAAACCTTTCGAAGATATGAAATCCAGGCAAAACTCTTGTTGCCATGACAACCAGTTAAAAATCTTAACAAAATATTTTTGTTAAAAATTTCTGGCTCGATTCAGAAATGATTTGGCGGAAAAGTTTTCAGGGTGGTGCTCTACAATGACAGTGTATCTTAGGCGTGCTTAGTGTAGCTTTCAAGCTTGCAGTCTAGTCAGGATCTCCATTATTAGCTATGAAGACTTCACGTCGACTAAGTACTTTTCAGTACTGTTAACGGTAAAGACATCAAACCATGACTTGTCACTGCTACATATTTTTTTCTATCTTCAGTTCATGACATCTACGAGCCCTGGCGACTAAATTGTTGCAGCCCAGAACCAACTGAATTGCAAGGTCTCCCTTCTTATGACATTAGACAGCGTCGTCGACTGCGACGGGTAACACGGAAGTATGAGGCTGCACGGCGTAATGGACATTATGCTATCTCACCTGCTATCAATGATGGTGAAACAACATTAAAAACACCAGGTAAATCTTGTTCGATTTGTTTGTCAGTACCGTGACACTAGAAGACTTCTTCAGGAGGAGGAGGAGTACTTGATTATAATTTTAGGATATATTTTCTTATTTCGCCATAAAATCATATGTTGTGGGTACTCATTGGAAGCACTTGAAGAGGCGATTTAAATGAGTACCCACAACATATGTTTTTTGGAGAACAGGAGAAAATTATGCCAGAGTTATCACCAACTACTCAGGGCCTCTGGTATTAACGGGCATTATCCGGTCTTACCTGTGAAACCGGGTTAAAATGCCAGGTAAATTGTCTTTATTTTCTATAGCAGCAAGGTGTAATGCATTTGATGCTCTTGTTGTGAAACCAAACCTGTTAGTTCGGTGACAACTGCCAAAGTGTAAAGGACAATACCTGCAGTTAATGAGGATGAAACAAATTTTGTTTGTTTGGCAAAACACACCATTTTAGGTACATGGCCGTGTCATTTTAATGTTAATTTCTGGGGAAAAAAATGTCATCTGCTGAAATCACCCAGCCTGCTAAATGTTAAATCATTTGGTAAATGGTTATTTGATGTACATGCTTTTCAATACATGCTTTTCAATTCAATTGCTAGTCATTGAGAATACATTGCATTTTCCTTCTTTGTTTTCATTATATTTTTTTATGCCCCGCCATAAAAAGTGGCGAGGATACTATGTTATACGTCCGAAATTTTGAGTGTCCGTCCATCCATCAGTGCTTCCATCATTCGTGTCTGCATCATAAATCTTGATACCATCAGAGATATTCTCAGCAAACTTCCCACAAATGTAAAGCACTGTGAGACGACATGCAGAACACATGAACCGTAACTTTGGTTTGCCTACTTTTGGTGTTATTGCCCTTTGAACATTGAGCAAAGCCAGTTCTACCATGTACTCGTGTCCGCTCTGTAAGTTGAAAACCGTTTGAGATATTTTCACGAAACTTCTGACAAATTTAAAGCATTATGAGACAACATGCAGAACACAAAACCCGTAACTCAGGTTAACCTATTTTTGGTGTTGTGGCCCTTTGAACATAGTAGATATTGAAAATAGCTATTTCTACTATGTACTTATGTCCACTCTGTAAGTTGAAAACCGTTCCAGATATTTTGATGAAACTTCACACAAATGTAAAGCATAATGAGACAAGGTGCAGAACACAAGAAGGGTAACTCTGGTTAACCCACTTTTGGAGTTATGACCCTTTGAAGTTTGAAAATAGTGATTTCTGTAATATCTTTGTGTACACACTGTAACTTGAAAACTGCTCAAGATATTTTCTTGAAACTTTATGCAAATGTATATCTCCATGATACAATTTGCAAAACACAAGAACCGTAACTCTGACTTACCTGCTTTTGGAGCTACTGCCCTTTGAACATTGTCAATAGTGATCCAAGCCATATACGTGTGCCCTTTCTATAACTTGAAAACGGTTTCAGAGATTTTCTTGAAGCCTTGCAAAAATGTAAAGGGACATAACATACAACACATTTTATTTTTGATGAGTCATGGCACTTGCTTGGTGTAAATGCAGTGGCGGGCCATGGTGCAGTGCCTGCAGTGCTTTTATTTAATTTTAATGTGACCACCTTGTACTTATTTGCATTTTATGATAGATACCTATTTGTCAAAATATTTTTTTCCGTCTTAAACATGCTGTCAAATGAGCATATGAAAAGTTTTGTTTTTGTTTTGTTTTGCTTTTGTAGTTTGTCTGAGCCGTGTTAGAAGAAAGTTAAACTTTGGAAGAAAACCGCCTAGAAACAGAAGTACATGTAATAATGAGGTATGTATGTACTGTATTTAGAAATAATTTTGGAATACGTACATTGACACAACAAAGACTTGGACTACATCATTTTATTAACCATTAATGCCGAGTAGATTCTTCTACCTTAACTCTATGGATGGGTCCATTTCCAGTAAAAAGAATGTCTGGTTAGTTTTTATTAGCTAACCTGAGCGGATGCTCAGGATGAGCTATGGTGATCATCCTCTGTCCATTGTCATCAGTCATCCGTCATGTCCTTCGTCAACAATTTGTTTGTGTAAACTCTAGAGGTCACAGTTTTGACCCAATCATTATGAAATTTGCTCAGAATGTTTGCCTCTATGAAATCTAGGTCAAGTTTGAAACTGGGTCACTTGGGATCAAAAACTAATTTAAATCAGCAAGCCAAATCAAAGAAAACCTTGTTAACACTCTAGAGGTCATATTTTTGAAATAATCACCATGAATCCAGCTCAAATTGTTTGTCCTGATGATTTCTAGGTCAAGTTTGAAACCGGGTTACTTAGGGTCAAAAACTAGGTCACCAGGCCAAATCAAAGGAAATCCTGTTAACACTCAAAAAGTCACACTGTTGAAGTAATCTTTATGAATATCTATATCAGCCGTTATCAGTAGAATGCTGGATGGGAGATTATCCCCAGAAGTATTGTCATGTCTGAAGCTGTGTCTCACTCAATGTTTCATCTGTTTTTCAGAATGATAGTGCTGCTGTGGGAACAGAAGACACAATGAAACATTCATGTTTAGGGAAAAAAGCCTTATGCAAATGTTTTGCTGGTGAACTTAGACATATAAGTGACACAGATTGTACAAAAGACTCGGACTTTATGTCACTTTCCATTCGAAACAGGACCAGAAGAACCTGAAACTAGTCATGTGACATTTCTTAATGTGCTATAGGGCTGAAAATAAGCATATATGGTCTGCTGTGAGAAAAATAACTTTTAACCCTTGTCATGCTAAACCCAGATAAACACTGCTTTTGCAAACAGTATAGATCCAGATCAGTTGGCTTCTTCAGATCTGGATCTGCACTGTTTGTCATTTAGTAATTGAATTTATAGCAACAATCTGGATCAAGCAATCTGTGAAAATTAAAAGTGGGTGTGGCATCTTAATTTAAACAGCATGATAAGGGTTAAGAGGACTTGATAAACTTGGTTGAATTTCTGCCTTTTTTGGCAAGGGAGACAATTTTTGTGACTTCTTGTTTGCTTTTCCGCACACAATCCCCTTCTGAAAAGGTGTCTAAAAGGAAAGAATTTATCCCTAAAGGGAGCAACTCCTTTCCTTTTCCTTAGACACCTTTTCAGACAGCAACAAAACCAGTTTTAACAGAGCTTCTTCCCCTGAAAGTGTATCTATTCTCCTTAATCAAACCTGGTTGGATTGTGTGGCTATGCCTGCTGATGGGGTCTACTCTAAAAGGAAAGAATTTGCTCCCAAATGGTGCAAATTCTTTCCTTTTAAAGGAGACCTTTTCAGAAGGGGACACCACCAGTTTTAACAGAGTCATTATGAGAACATGTCTATTCAAATATGTAGCAAAAATTAACTCCAAAAATTGAAAATTTTCAGATAAAAAATATTAATATTTTTCTTATTTCTGCTCAAAACATAGATTGTGGGTACTCGTTAGAACTGCCTCGGCGAGGCGGTTCTAACGAGTACCCATAATCTGTTTTTGAGGAGGAATAAGAAAATAATGTATACCCCTGTAAACCCCAGTTTTACTATATGAAAGTGGCGTTTGAGGGGGTAAAAATTATATAGGTATGTTTTTGTGATGTGCTTCTTCTTAAAGTGAATCTGTTCCCCTTAATCTAAAGCTGATAGGATTGTGTGGCTATGTATGCATATAGCAGAAAGACACTTTGGCCAGGTAATACCTGCTGTCCTGTTTACTACACATATCCTAACTATTTGGGCAAACAGGCCTAAGCAAACAGTGTAGACCCAGATCAAATGCAGCATCTGATCAGGGTCTACATTGTTTGAACTCATCCAGCAGTTTTTAGACACACCAACAGGTAGTAAAATGGATTTGTTCAAATTTTATGACTAGTATGGAAAGGAATTAAGGGTCCCTATATTTAGAGCAGCTGATTTAGAGTAAATATGATACATGTACTTACTGCTGGACAGTCTAATAGGATTTTTGTAGATGTATGGAAGTGCCGTATTTTACCCATAGTGTTCTGATGCCTCGACTCCTTGCCATACGTGTTCTAAAATTTGAACAAGTACAATTTACTACCTGATGCAGTGTAAAAAATTGCTGGATAGTGACAAATAGTGTAGATCTTGATGAGTTGTAGTGTTCTGCGGCATCTCATCTGGGTCAACACTGTTTGCTCTGGTCTGTCTGTGTAAATAGGTATATATAAGGGCTCCAGAGAAAAGGGATACATAAATGGTATTTTGGTGCAAATTTTCACTTCGGTTTGGATGTTTACTACAACATTGTCCACAGAGCACATTTTATTTTTATCATATACTGACCCAAAAAAAGATAGGCGAAAGAAATGAAAACTAATACTTTTTGTTGTAGAGCTGATCTGGTGGGTAAAACATGCAAGTGAATCAACAAATGAGGGTATATTTGAATTGTTTATTTGTCAGTATAAAGTATATATGCAAGCAATGGTGGACTAACAAATATATGTGATTTTTTTACTGCAACAAAAGAAGATACATCATGTATTAATCTTACTTTACTTTGCAGTTCAGAAGTGTTGCATTTTCTTTGTGGGGAGAGGGGCAGGGTTTAGTATATATAAGAAACTTAATGCACTTATGTTAAGTGAAATAGATACACCTCCAAGGGACATACTGTAAAATAGAAATAGTTGCCTCCCTTCTAATTGGGGAGGGGCTACTTTTAAAGGAAAGAATTTGCTTCCTCTTGGAGCAAATATGTTATTTTTTTTTTAAGAGTAACCCCTATTCTAGAAAGGCTTCAAGTAGTAGGGAGGCCACTTTCTGTCTTAGAAGGTCTCCCTTTGCAAAATGGCAGCAAAGCTTCACCTTAAATTTGGTCTCAGAAACTAAAGGTTAAAGCCAGTCAAAACACAAATTTTTTGAAAAAATCATTAAACAGAATTGTAAGTTCTTTTTTCATAATGATTTATTTGTTAACAGGACAACATCTTATCATTTTTGACAGTTTACACTATATTTTAAGAGTGTTTTCAATTGGAGGAGTGGAAATGGTATAAAAAATGAGGTGAAAGATGTATGTTTGCACATAACTGTCGTTTTCAATGACTCTCAACTGAATTATCTCTGCCAGGGCTCGGGAAAACCGGAAAAATAGCCGGTCTGGACCGAAATTAAGAATTCTGGACCGATTTCAAACACCCCAAAACGCTAATAAATCGGTCCAACATTTCCCAAACCAACCAATTTTCACAAATCAATGATGTCTAAAAAATCACAAACGGTCAAGTCTTTCCAAACTGACAACGTTCGCGCACCTTTTAAATGCGATATTATGGTAGTTAAAAGGCTCTAAACGGTCATTTGACATGTATATTGGAGAGACAGCTGAATAACGGCAACCTACCCGCAGCACAAATTAATTACGTCATTATCCAAACATTGTCAAAAAATCAACACTTCACTGACCTTTGTGCGGTAAACAAGCGATTAACACGAATCATCAGTAACGGTAGTCTGATAATTAATCCGTTTGTGTGACACGTGTGAATACACTGAGACTGCAAAACATCCAGGTGCAGTCGGCGTGTCCAAAAGATCAAAGGTCGCTTTACTGAGAGTGATAAAAGAATGCACCGCTTGAACGCACCCGTTTTCTTCCTCTTCTTTTTTGTTTTGATCAACACGGTTTGTCGGTCCCAGATTCGATAAATGAATTCCCAAACCGTGTACGTCCTGATCAGATGTCGCATACAACGGCGTCTGATCTGGGTATAATTGATTGCTTCTTTTTTTTTTTTTTTTTTTTTTTTTTTTTGTTGATTGCCGTAACACGCGAGTATAATTCAAGGTAGATTTCACAGTAAAAATAAGTAATGCACCACTTGCGCTAGGCTAGATTGGTCAGTGCTTACAATTTAAGCAGTCTGATTAAATCTTGAAACACTGAAAACTGCAAAACCGCCCGTGGCGCAGGCCTTTTTTATTAGACCTAATTAGGTCCATGAAAGTCGTTTCGTTCCGTCTCTCCTGTTTCCCGCCGTCTTCGCGCTTATACAAGACGGGAATCAGTTGTTTATAAATAGTTTAGGAAAACCCTGCGGCGGTGGAAATAACAACAAAACGTTTTTTCTTTTTTTTTTTTTTTTTTTTTTTTTTTTTTTCTTTCTTTTTACATACCTGACTGTATTTATTGATGACGCCAGCTTTGATCATGCTCGTTGTACCCGGACTTCCGTCATATAACGGAGCTGAGGTGTATTATTTAAAAGGAGTTATAGGACTGCCAATTGTCATTAGTTTTCGTGACAGGTGATATACACATTTTTTTTTTTTGGAAATGGGCTCATTGATGACGTCATCGTTATCGGCTGGACCGATTCAGATTTCAAAATTTCCAGAGCCCTGATCTCTGCCCTACGAACAAGTCAGATCTGTTCCAGTTGATTGTGGTCAACAACTTTGCTCATACTTATCTATTCTATGTGAATATTTATGGTATTAAAATAATTTAAGTTTTGTTTTGGGTAGTTATGTGGAGTTGTCCAAAATTTAAGTTATTTGACAGAAAATAAAACAGGTCAAGGTTGTAGCAGGAATATTAATGAGATCCCAGAGGACTTATTAAGGCATACTTACATTTGTTGTGAGTATTCATTAGAAGTGCCTAGCTGAAGCACTTCTAATGAATACCTACAACATATATTTTTATGGAGAAATTAGAAAACATGTCCAGAATTATCATTGAATACTCCTCCTTAACAAGTCCAAGTTGAACAGTTGTTGCTTCAGTATATATCATTATTTCCTTGAATTTTGGTGGTGTTTTGCTGGCCAGTCATTAACTTTCTGCAATTGAAAATTATCTTTCAACTTTACCACTATATGGGCAAACTCAGTAGATGACAAATTGATATTTTTTAAAGAAAATAGGCATTGACATTTCATGCAAATTGTCTCCTAAGGAAACAATTTGCATGAAATGTCAAAGGCTATTTTCTGGAAAAAATAAGAAAAATACTCCAAATATTATGTTCTGAAATTTTTACCCAGCATTCCAAGTGTTAAAATGAGCTTCAAAATGTGTACCTTATGACATACAAATCCACAGTGAATACTCGGCATCTGATGACTTGTCAGGAGAATGGCGATAATTTGGTTATATTTTTTTCCTATTTTCCGTGAAATCATATATTGTGGGTACTCATTAGAAGCACCTCACTCAGGCACTTCTAATGAATACCAACAACATATTCAGGCTTGAAAATCTCCATTGTTTTAGCTAATTTCAGTTTTTTTAAGCATCATACATGTACATGGTTTTAAAAAGTTTCAGTCGGATCTGTTCTAATCTGGGCCCGGTTGTTCAAAGCGTCGTTAGCTTAACAAGCTCGTTAAGGGTCATTTCGTTAACTGTTTTAGTGGATTCAATATACAATATTCTGAAATTTTTTGCTGAAAAAATGTGAGTAGCTTTTGCACTGCAAAAGCTACTCACATTTTTTCAGCAAAAAATTTCAGCATATTTGCGTATCACTCGATGTAAATTTTAACAAATCGTTAACTAACGACGTCGTTAGCTTTGAACAACTGGGCCCTGATGTTTTTGCAAGGGGGTGTAGGGAGTTTCAATTTTTTTTCAATAAAATCTTTTCTCATTCCTGCATATGTTTTAACAGAGAACCGGAGAAAATTATCCCAGGATTATCATGCAATACTCCTCCTTAACAAGTCTCAGGGCATGCACATTTGTGCAGTCTGATCAGTCTACTCAGTCTGTTTGAAGAAACCTTGGGCCCTAGGCTTTCCACAGAATGCTCAGTGAATACTGATCAGACTGTATGGGTGCACAAGCTGATCAGGGTTTTCACTTGGAGCATACATCAAAAGGTACATTTTCTCTTGATTGATTGATTGTGTTGGGGTTTAACGACACGTCAACCCTTGAGGGTCATTTTGTGTCGTCTCCCAGAGAAAGGGAGAAAAGAGATAGAAGAGAGAGTAGAGGAGATGAAAGAGAGGGACAGGGAAGAAAGAGGAACAGGAATGAAAGTGAAGAAACAGAAGAAATAAAAACATTCCCCCTCTACCCTTACCCACTACAAGGATAGCAGGCCTTGCCCAACTGTAAGCCAATATCAGTTGGACGCCCCAGTGATGTAAGATACACAGCACCTTCGCACCACCCGACCACCCCTCATTTTCTCATGTTGTGGCTTATTAGATGGATTTGTTAGCTGCTGTAACATAAAGATAAAATTGTTGACAGGTTTTCTGTTAGTGAAATATTTAGATGAATTCTAAATTCTTCATGAAAATATGAGTAGTACTGCATGAAGATGTGCCTTCAGGTCCGATATGGACAGCTAAAGCCCACTCCCCAGCCCTAGGCTTCAGTGCAGTCTGATCAGAGCCTTCACTGTCCGCTTATGGCATCTTTGCAACTGGAGAACAAATTGATGTATAGGTAAGGCCCTTATCAGATTACTGTAATAACCCTAAGTATTGGGACAGAAAGGCCTTTGCAAACAGTGTAGACCCAGATCAGATGCTGCAGAATGCAGCATCTGATCAGGGTCTACACTGTTTGCCATACATACAGCAATATTTTAGTACATCAAGTGGGTAGTTGAACAGACTATTTCAAATTTTAGGACAAGTATGGTAAATAGATGAGGGGTCCCAATACTCAGGGTAATTACGGTGTGACTTTGCAGGCTGACCTGGATCTTAACTGTTCCTTTCTCCTGGCATAGCTGATATATTTTGAGGTATTGGAATCATTTCACTGAGATTATTAGAATGGAATATCAGAACATTCTTATGCATTAAGAAGTAATAATAAAAAATGTCAATTACTGTTAACTTGCACAATTTAAGTGTACCATATTTACACTAAATATTTGGACACATTAACCCATTCATGCCGAATGGACTCTTCTACCTTTACTCTTTGGACCAGTCCATTTCAAATATAAGGGTTGTCTGGCGAGTTTTTATTATTACCATATTTAATAGAAATTCCTGTACTTAATGCAAACAATGTAGACTCTGATCAGACGCCACATTGTGTGGCATCTGATCTGGATCTACACCATTTGTCAATGTCCCTTTTATGGGATACCAGGCATAAATGGGTTAAATTGTTAATAAATTCTAATTATGAAAATACTGTTCATAAAATTTGCATAAATCCATTTTGCTGCTTGTTGACGTGTCTTAAAAACTGCAGGCTGAACTACAACATATGAAAACCCTGATCAGACACAACATTTTGGTGCATCTGAACTGGGTCTACACTGTTTGCTCAGGGCTGTCCATCTGAATATGAAGGGTAAATATGGTAAGTGTCTAGCTAAAATTTAGTTATACAGTTCCCCTTACAATCTGAGACTTTATACGAGAATTAAAGTCTCATTCATTTGATTTCAAACTCTGACTCTTTCTGGCAATGAAAAGTTAACAGGTATAGAGAAAGTCTGAAAAATCTCATTACGAAAACATGCCTATTCAAATATATTGAAAATTTTACCACCAAAAAATGAAAATTTTCTATAAAAATTTTTGATATTTTTCATATTTCTGCTCAAAACATAGATTGTGGGTACTCGTTAGAACCACCTCGCCAAGGCGGTTCTAATGAGTACCCATAATCTATGTTTTAAGCAGAAATAAGAAAAATAATGTATACCCCTGTAAACCCCAGTTTTACTATATAAAAGTGGGGTTTAAGGGGGTCAAAATTATATAGGCATGTCGTCGTGATGTATTGGTATTTCTGTATGGAGATTGAATCTCGTAGAATATTTGTGCTACATTTTGACTGTTAAGAGTATCCTACATGTATGCAGTGGATATAAAAAGTTTCTGTATTTACAGTATCTACCCTAAGTATTTAGATAGATAGGCCTGTGCAAACAATATAGACCCAGATCAGATGCTGCAGAATGCAGCATCTGATCTGGGTCTATACTGTTTTCAGAAGTTTGTTGAATATATTAAAACTATTAAACTGGGCCTAGTTGTTCAAAACTTAACAAAGTTGTTAGCTAATGTGATGTTAAAATTTCTGTTTGAAATATGGCAAATACATTGATATTTTTTGCTAAATAAATGTGATTAGCTTTTGCATATATTCACGTTTTTGCAGCAAAAATATCAATATACAATGTATTTGAAAAAACCCTAGCTACTACATTTAACAAGTTTGTCATTAACAAGCTCATTAAGCTAAAGATGCTTTGAACAACTGGGCCCAGACCTTGTTGAGATTTTAGGAAAAATATCGTATGGACAGTTGTCTGAGTATTAAGGTTAAATACAGTTTGCATTTTTTTATAAAACACATGCTTTGTCTATAATTAATTTGGCTTTAATGAGCTGATACAATTCAGATACAAAAGCATATGTTTTGTACAGAAATCTAAAAGATTAGGTACAGTTTTGATAAGGAAAAAAAAACCAGCAGAACATGCTATACAGATGTATTTTTAATATACATGTACATATAGTTTCTGTCTTACATAGCTCCAGATAAGAGGGAGTGGGTGTTATTTAAATATTTTTCTTATTTCTCAACAAAAATATATGCTGTCGGTACTCATTAGAAGTGCCTTGATGAGGCACATCTAATGAGTACCCACAACATATGCTTTAACTGAGAAATAAGAAAAGTATCAGCACGTTTTGTCTGAAAAAAAATGTGCCTTATTCAGAGCTGTGGTGTTACACTTGTTACATTTTAGACAGTTTTAGTATGGTGCTAGGGCAAAGATTTGTTCTGTTAGAAACTTGCTTTGTTATTGATTCAGTTGTTAATCAGGGCCCAGTTGTTCAAAACTAACAATGTCGTTAGTCAACATATCATTAAAACTTTTATCATTAAATATGGCATATATGCTAATATTTTTGCTGAAAAATATGAGTAGCTTTTGCATACTCACATTTTTTCAGCAAAAATACCTGTAAATCTGGTATTGTACTTACTAGAACAGTCAACATTTTGACCACTAATGAGCTTGTTAAGCTAAGGATGCTTTGAACAACTAGGCCCAGAAATATATTTGTTATGATAAAAAAAGTGCTAATCAGTCGAAAGTACCGTATTTTCTAAGACCGTAACCCTTAAAGCACTAAGCAAATTTGCATCAGGCGACATTCTATTGATGATTTTGTTATTTTGCAAGGAAAACAAGACTTGACAGAGGATTCACATGAAATGTCTAGTCTTGTATTCTCTGAAAAATAACAAAATTAATTTTAGAATACCAACTGCTGTAAGTGTGATTAGCTCTTTAAGGGTTAAAATTTCATGATTTTTAATCACATGTTCACTGTGGATAATAATGCCACAAAAGCATTATTTTATGTTTTTTATGTTAAATTCTTGGACACTTGTTTGTTGTTCATGTATTTTGTGATTATTTTGAATTCTTTAAAACACAGAATCGCTGATATTTGTGTAAACAAAAGCTGCACAAATCCTGATTTACAGTATTGTTTAGATATTCAGACAGATAGCCTAAGATAGGCCTGTACAGACAGTGTAGATCAAGATCAGATTCTGATTGCTCCTTAAGGAACATTTTGATCATGGTCTACAGTTTTTGCCATTCCATCACAACATTGCCAGCAACCCAGAGTTCATGGGATGAGAGATATTACTAGTCTCTTTCACTTCTGCTGAAACTTACTGAGGGTTATTCCAGCCATCCTTGGCATTTGGTAGAAAAGGTTTTTGCCTCAATTGAAGCAAGTTCAGGGGTGAGCTTTTTCTCATCTATTCCATTCTTTTCTATCTCTCTGTCTTTTGGGAAACAGCTCAGTTCGACTTAAATATTGTTTGTAGGGCCTTTACGCCTCGACTTAGAATAAAAAAAAGAAAAACAAAGGTCTCTCTTTAACCCATTGTAGTCTGGATACCCCTAAAAGGGTAATTGACAAACAGTGCAGACCCAGATCAGATGCCACAGAAAGCATTGTCTGATCAGGGTCTCCACTATTTGCAAATAGTTCAACCATTCTTCTCTATGAATATCTAAATCGCGTAGCCTGACAGACCTAAAATCGAAATTAGAATCTTCCAATATATAGTGCAGGAAAGTTCATTCAGTCAACAATGGGTTAATGATAGTAAAGTTGTATAAGAGAATACATAAAGTTGAATGTGTTATTTACATGTATTCACCAGTTTTAGATACACCTTAGGTACCTTATTTAAGATAAGTATTTGGACAGACTGGCCTGAGCAAACAGTATAGACCCAGATCATATGCCATAGAATGCAGCATCTGATCAGGCTCTACACTGTTTGCTACTCGTCCAGCAACTGTTTGTAATCAAATGGACTTGTTCTAGTTTAGGGACAAGCATGGTAAAAAGTTAAGGTGTCCAAATACTTAAGGTAAATACAGCAGTAAAATGGAAGGGTTGAAATTTTAGGACAAGACAGTATAGTAAGAAAGTAAGCTGTTCAAATATTTAGGGTAAAAATTGTAGACTTCCCAGATTGATTTGACATGAATCTGGTTTGAAGGTAGATTCTAGCCCTTAAAGTCTCCATACTCCTCAGTAATAGACATTTTTGTATCCAAGAAAAGTTTAATATAAATTGATATATGGTATTAATACGATCATAAAATATGGCATCTGACAGCCTGTAATATATCAGTTAGTCTCTTGTTTTTGAAGTTGATCAAAAATGAAATGATTTTTTTTATCTTATCTCTGAATTAATGTTGTCATTCTGCAGCATCTGATTGGGGTCTACACTGTTTTCAAAGGCTTATCTGTCCGAATACTTAGGATTACTATGGTAAATATAGATTTTATCCTGTCAGGAGCAGGAAAGAAGACTTTTTATATTTTCATATGTTTATTTTTGTATATACATGTATTTTCTTTGAGTTTTTATGAAGTTTTGATACTTGTTTCTTGCCACCAGAATTAAAATGGCTCTTAGCATTAATCAAAATGTTTTCAGTAAGACAGTAAACTTAAAAAGTTTTTGATTATTTTATACAAAGATTTTGTTTTCTGTTTAGCCTTAAAATTACGCTTTTATAGAAGATTGCATTTACAAATTTTGAAAATAATTGTACTTTTTATAGAAAAAAATAATAGTAAAACAGGTTTGTTTGATGATTTGTTTAACTGCCAGGTATAATTTGTTGGATAATTTTAGTGGAATGGATGCCATTTTAATTTTGCCTTCCTTTCCACATTATGAAAACATGCCTATTCAAATGTATTGAAAATTTTACAACCAAAAAAGGAAAATTTTCAGATAAAAAAATTTCTATATTTTTTCAAATTTCTGATCAAAACATAGATTGTGGGTACTAATTAGAACCGCCTCGGCGAGGCATTTCTAATGAGTACCCACAATCTATGTTTTTTAGCAAAATAAGAAAAATAATGTATACCCCTGTAAACCCCAGTTTTACTCTATAAAAGTGGGGTTTAAGGGGTTAAAATTATATAGGCGTGTTTTCGTGATGACTGGGGCTATTCGTAAAGAAAAAAAATTACTTAGTTTAGGGGCAACTTCTTTTCTTTTAAGAACAGCTGCCATGTTTGAAAGGATTCAAATACAAGGAGGCAAAAGTTGTCTTTTTTGTGCAGAATGGCAGAAAATTGTTTGAGATGTCCATTCCCCTTGTCCTTCAATGTGCCAAGCAAATTGTAGCAGATGACCATCTAAATATTCTTTTTATTATTAATTCATTTTCAGAAAAAAATATGGCTTTTCATGTCAGTGATCAGGTAGGCACTTGGTTCATTTTTATTAGCTATGCAAATAATATAAAAATAATTTAAAATGTCATCTGCTGCAGTTGTGATTGGCACTTTATGCATTAAGGCTGTTGTTTTTGAAACCAACATATTTCTATAAGGTAAACAAGTAAATGCTGTAAAAACTGAGGAAATCAATACTTTTTCAGATCATATCTCTTGATAAGTCTTTTTTAGCTTACCTGAGCTGAAGGCTCAGGTTGAGCTATTGTGATCACTCTTCGTCGTTCGTCCATCCACACCTTTGAACAACTTCTCCTTTGAAACCCCTGGGCCTATTTTCTTCAAATTTCTCCACGAGCTTTCTGATAATGGGGGATGGAAAATTTGTACAAATGGTCGGGATCCGTCAGTCAAGATGGCCTTCATGCCCATATTTGGTAAAAACACTTAAAAATCTTCTTCAGAACCAAGAAAGCTTCAAGGCTGAATACTGGTATATAGCATCAGGAACACAAGGTCTACCAAGTTTATTCAAATGATGACCCTAGGTTGACATTTGACCTTTTTATGGCAAGGTCAAATTTGCGTCCCTATGCATTCGTATGGGGAAAATATTGAAAATTCAGTTTTTCATAATGTATTAATGACTAATGGCTGAAACTTACAATATATGATCCAAGTAGCAAACCCTTTCAGTTACTATCAGAATTTTGTTCTCCAGGGTTATCTGCCCTTACCCCTGACCTATATACATGTATAAAACCTCGTAATCTTTAAGCCTCTTCTTCTTTGAAACAGATTGACCAATTTTCACCAATTTCCCTTTGGGCCTTCTGTTGAAGGCATATTATCAATTTGTTCAGGGGGTTTTGCACCATTAAACAAGATGGCCACCATGCCAATATATGGTAAAAGCACTTAAAAATCTTCTTCTATAGAACCAAGAAAGCTTCAAGGCTGCATCTTGTTACAAAGCATTGAGGACTCAAGGTCATCCAAGTTTGTTCTAATGACGACCCTAAGTTGACATTTGATCTTTTTATGGCAAGGTCAAATTTGCGTCCCTATGTATTTGTATGGGGAAAACATTGAAAATTCAGTTTCTCATAATGTATTAATGAACAATGGCTGAAACTTACAATGTATGATCAAAGTAGCAAATCCTTTCAGTTACAATCAAAATTTTATCCCCCAGGGTTATCTGCCCTTGTCCCTGAGCTATATACATGTATAAAATATCGTAATCTTTAAACATCTTCTTCTCTGAAACAGCTTGACCAATATTTCACATTAGGCTTTCTGTCAGAGGGGTATTATCAATTTGTTCAAGCAGTTCTGCATCATTAAACAAGATGTCTGCCATGCCTTTACATGGTAGAATCAAGAAAGTTCAAGGCTGAATCTTGGTATACAGCATTGGGGACTTAAGGTCTACCAAGTTTATTCAAATGGTGATTCTAGTTTGGCCTCTTGTTTTTCAAAGCAAAGGTTTTGATGTTTTTCCTAGTTTTCCATGAAACATGTTGTTGGCACCCATTAGAAGTACCTCATGGAGGCATTTCTAATGTGTACCCACAACAAGGACTTTAGGGGTTTTTCTTAGTGCGATGATACTCCAGAGTGGGCCGTGCACTTGATCGGAAGAAGGAGAACATAGGTTTTTGTGGTGAAATAAGAATAATATTATTTATATAGATAGCCCTTTTATCTAGTGCTATGTCTTTGCAAGCAATAAAATCTGCTCATCTCTGCAGTCTGGATTAGGATCTTTGCTCTTTGTCTTATGTTCTTGAAGGCTGGTCAGTGTCTTCACCATTTGCATATTAGAAAATACTGGTTTTAAAAACATCACCTCAGTTGTTTTAAAATATTACCATCATAAAAATAGTTGATGTTATACATACTTTGCCACATTAACAAGCTTAATAGCTTGTTGCTTATTTTCAGCAAAAGTGCTCTACTTACAATGAATAAATAATTGAGCCACCTCATGACAAAACCAACAAAATGAAGTATGCCCAGTGAAGACCCAGATAAGCCTGGGCATCTGCCCAGTCTGATCATAGTCTTTACTGCAGCATGAAGACAGCTTGGATCCTTAGTTACCCTTGAGTTCAAGCGAAGACTGATTAGACTAGGTGGATGCCCAGGCTGATCTTTGCTGGGTGCAAATCCATTTACTTGGTTTTGTCATGAGTTGGCTCAGTTGATGAAACAGTCACATATCAAGAGTGCCTTAAGGAATGGATACATCACCAAGGAAAATAACTCTGGCGTAGAAGTCTTTGTAGCCCTTGGGGGTGGGGGTGGGGGCGAGGGGGGGGGGGGCAGGGGAGGCTACTCTTAAAGGAAAGAATTTGCTCCTGTAAGAGTATCCCCCAGTTTTTGATATGATTCTGGTACTCATGGCTGCAAAGGGTGTCTCCCTTTGAAAACAGTGCTGGCAAAATCTTTAGGTGAATCAATTCCTCTTATCGTATATGGTAAAAATATAATGACTTTGGCCTGCATATCCATACAGATTGCTGGAGCTCTTGCTTTTAATACTAGATCATACTGTTTTCAAAAGAGTCTGCTAGCCAATAGCAAAGACCAGTCTGATTAAATACACAGATGTGCAGGCTGATCTCTGCCTTTGAGCTGTTTGTATATGAGCTGTGCCATGAGCAAACTTTAACCTTACCACTCTCTGGGCTAATTTAACAGGCAACAAATTGATTTTTTTTTCCAGAAAATAGGTTTTGACATTTCATGCAAATTGTCTCCTAAGGAGACAATTTACATGAAATGCCAAAGCCTATTTTCTGGAATAAATAAGGAAAATAGTTCAAAATGTCGTCTGCTGAAATTTTAATTTTTAGCCAGTAGGCTTCTTCAGGGTATATGAGAATCATATGAGTAAAGATCCAGACCAGCAAGTGAAGTTGCACATTCTGGTACAGATCTTTGCTACACTTTGATATATTCTACATTATTCATTGATTCTGCAAGCAGACATTAAAAGATCTAACCAGAATGTGGGTTGCACTGACTGATCTAGGTCATCACTGTCTGGATGTACATTCAAGGCATATTTTCTCATGGCATGGCTCATATGTATTACACACTCTTTTTATGTGACACAGCTTACTTTTTACAACTTTTTTTGTTTTGTTAATACTTTGCATGCTGGGTAAAAATTCCAGCAGACGACATTTTGAAATATGTTGTTTTTTTTTGTTTTTTTTTTTGTTGTTGTTTTTTTTTCTAGAAAATAGGGTTTGGCACTTCATGCTAATTGTCTCTTAAGGTTTCACACTTCATGCAAATTGTCTACTATGGAGACAAATTGTATGAAGTGTCAAATCCTGTTTTCTAGGAAAAATAAGAAAAACATCAATTTGTCATCTGCTGAATCTGCCCATTACATGGTAAGTGTTATTGAATGTACATAGTTTTACATGTATTGCATGTGTAAATAAAACACATTGCTCTGATTGTTATGATAATGAGTCTTTCCAAGGTAAAAATGACCTTATAACATGCAAACATGGTAATGTTTATAATTCACTGCGTGGGAAAGTATCCTTATGCCATATGTAATACTCAGCAGAACACCCAGATGACCTGCTTGTTTGAGCTTTATCTATTGGTTGATATATTCTGCAGTGTGCCCTGGCCATGATTCTGTAAACCAGCAATGAAGGCCTTGATCGGACTGCACAAGGTTATCTGAGCCTTAGTTTTTGGTATTTGGCATAATGGCCCTTTTTCTTGTAATATGTGTCATACATAGCTTCAGTGAACAAGGTAGACCACAATGGCTGATTCAGTATGTGTCTCTTTGTTGTATGATATATTAAGTTTGTTTTCTTCTTGGATTGAGGTAGTCATGTTAAGAGTTACTGAAACAAAGTTGGTCAAAAGTTTAAGTTTGTGTTATTTGTTTCTTACCTTGAACATGCAAAGTCTGTATTGCACCATGCAATGAGGAGGCTTAGTGTTCTCATATGCAGTGAGGGCTGAAATGAAACTATGTCTTTGTATAGTTTGATCAGTGCCTTTGCTGCTGACTTGATGGAAGACCACTCTTCAGCAATGGGTTCCCTAGGACAAATATATCGTAAACAGAAAGACTGGTTTGACGAGAATGACGAAGAAATTCAGGGACTTCTTGAAGAATAACACCAAAAACACAAGGCATACCTTAATGATACCAGCTCAGTATCCAATAAGGCCGCATATTCAAATATATGCAAGACAGTCCAGACTAGGCTCAGGTATATGCAAGTCTCCTGGCTGAGCAGTAAGGCTGATGAAATCCAGTCCTTTGTAGATAGAAAGGTTCTCTTCTGGATCCTCTGAACGGAGTTCCATTGCATCTAATCGGCTGCAGATATCATTGACGAAGGCTTGCCTCTTGCTGTCTTGTTTCAGCTTGGAGACATTCAATCTCTTTGGCACTTTCTTGCCTTGTGGTCGCCGTGCAGGCTGAATGCGCAGATTGAGTTTGCTGACAACAAGCCTGTGATCTGTCCAGCAGTCTGCACCACACATAGTCTTTGTCACTCTGACATCCTGTCTGTCCTTCCTTCGTACTACGACATAATCAATGATATGCCAGTGTTTGGAGCGAGGATGCATCCATGACGTCTTGTTGCGAGTTGGCAAACGAAAGACTGTGTTAGTGATCAGCAGTCCATGCTCTGCACACTTCTTCAAAAGGAGGAGGCCATTGCTGTTGCACTTTCTTACTCCTTCAGTCCCAATCACTCCTTCCCAGGTTTGGTGGTCTGTGCCCACTCTAGCACTTAAGTCTCCCAGGAGAATGTTTGTCTGTCCGGGGTGTAGCAGAATCACAGAATCTAGATCATCACAGAATTTGTCTGACCTCATCTGTGTTAGTCATTCTGGGTGCATAGGCACTTACAATAGTTGCATGCCTCTTACCAGATAAGGGAAGTTTCAGCATCATCAGGCGGTCATTCATGTTTTTTGGAAGTCCTGAGAGCTTGCTGACAAGGTGTGATTTGATGGCGAAACCTACTCCCGCTTCACGCCGCTCTTCTTTCTTGCGTCCACTCCAGAAGAAAGTGTAGCCAGCACCAACTTCTTAAATAGCAATTCCTCTGCAAGGCGAGTCTCAATCAGAGCTGCAATCTTGACTTTGTACTGATCAAGTTCTCTACCTACTAGAGCTGTTCTTCCGCTGGGGTCTGTCTGAGCCAGCACTGTCCATCAAGGTGCGCACATTCCATGCGCCGATTGTCAAAGGTATCACCTATATCTTCTTCTTTCTTGCTCGACCGCTAAATGGGATCCCCGTGGATCGCGGTTAACCAGCCAGGGGTTTTGAAGCAGGCAATTGTTTAGGGCACCTTTTCTAGCCCCTTCCCCATGCTAAAGGGATGAGCAGTGCGATTCTAAAAAGGTCTGCTCAGTCACTCAGTTCGGCTGCCGAATTATCCATACTGCTTCATTCTTAAGGAAAGCGACCATATAGAACCAAGCCGCCTGTGTGCAGGTCCGCTGCTTCGCCGCTCGCCCATCGCCACAGGAGTTTGTTTTTGTGTGGCTTGCATATGTGTGCTAGCTGTTGTTGTGTGTATATGGTTAAGATGACATGCTCTGTGAACTGGATTATAGTGAGGGAGAGACGCGCAGAGTCAACCTCACTCTCTTCTCCTGACCTAGCTGGATCCAGATACAAGACAGTGTCAAGACATCTGATGCTAAGCCCGGATGCAGTAGATGACCATGACTTTTGTAGTGCCTTGCCATGCTCTCCATGCTCCACAACATGTTGCTGCATCGCCATTTGGGCCGTTGAATCAGGGAAGTGATTTCATCCGCTCCAGCTACCGAAGCAGACTTTACATAGCTGGAATAGGCAAATCCAGGTATGTACGTTTTTGTTTGGATTTGCCTTCTCCTAGATGGATTGCCGACCAGTACTTGAGGGCTCCCATCTGCCCTGGATATTGCTACACAGATTCGGTTAACAGCTATACAGAAGCAGTAACTCGAATGTCTTATCATCACGAAAACATGCCTATATAATTTTGACCCCCTTAAACCCCACTTTTATATAGTAAAACTGGGGTTTACAGGGGTATACATTATTTTTCTTATTTCTGCTTAAAACATAGATTGCACATACCCACAATCTATGTTTTGAGCAGAAATATGAAAAATATCAGTTTTTTTATCTGAAAATTTTCAGTTTTTGGAGGTGAAATTTTCTATATATTTGAATAGGCAGGTTTTCGTAATGTGTACCACTTATGTCTTACGTAGACCTGGATAACCCTACAATGAAAACATTTTAGCAGCACACACAGAAATTTCAGAAAAATATATACGAAGGGTTTGTTAGACTTGTAACGGGTAAAAAAAAATCTAATCACCAATGCCGCTATCGGCGATCGAACCCGGGCCGCCTGCGTGACAGGCCAACACTCTACCGCGTCGCTATAAGAGTCGGCTTGTACCGCAAGGCAGTACAAGTATATCATGTACCAATCACTACTACATATTCCCCCTCCATTTTTAGATTCGTCCGCAAATCTCAATTTGAGCAACCACTCAATATTAGGTCACCAAGCCTCTCGGGCCACTAAGCCCATCAGACGGGGTTATTTACGTTGGGCGCCAGATGTTACGGGTGAAAAAATTCTAATCACCAATGCTGCAGCCGGGGATCGAACCTGGGCCGTCTCCATGACAGGCCAACATTCTACCACGTCGCTATAAAAGCCGGCTTGTACCGCAAGGCAGTACAAGTGTATCATGTATATCAATCCCTACTACAGACTGATCATCAGAAAAATATATATGAAGGGTTTGTTATATTTTTTCTCTTTTATTTTTGCATTTTATTATACTTGAACAACATGTTAAGTCATACAAATGGTTGTGTCACGCCTAGAAATCGTATGAAAATAATGATATTTTATGGATAGGATAAAATTGCGAATCTTTATGGTTTGCATCTTTATTTTAAAGACAGACTGAAAAAAAATAGAAAGTAGTGGGGCAAGATCGTTTTTTTTTTTTTTTTCTGTGACTTCTATATAACTGGGAGTTGGTAATTTTAATTTTAATTTGTACAAAAACAGCAAAAAAAAAAAAAAAAAAAAAAAAAAAAAAAAAAGTCTTGCCATCTGTGACAGCCATATGGCATGTCATCTGTGATCGCCAAATTAAAATTTCCTAGTAATGATTGTGTAAATCTGACATTCTGGGATTTATGACAAGCATGATGAAAACCTGTTTTAACCAGAGATCCACGTTTAAAAGCACTTAGTTCCTTTTTCTTCAGAATCATACAGAAACTGACCTATTAAAGAGTTAAGTTAAATGACGTGAACCCTCAGTTTCCAGAAACGTTATAGCCCATTAAAGCAAAGACGTATAAAATTAGGGGATAACTGCTTTCAAATTTGGCATTTGGGGAGGTAAATCGGCGGTTTTACGGTCGGAAATTTCGTTTTACGGCGACGCGTCAGCGGAGCCGTAAAACGTAATTTGCGACCGTAAAACCGCCGATTTACCTCCCCAAATGACAAATTTGATGCAGTTATCCCCATTCTAATGCATTTATTCATTTTTTCTATTGAAAAAATGTATTCTAACACTCCTCGCCTATATAGCCAATGGTTAAACTCAGTGATATATTATGCAATAAATCACTGGGCGGAAACGCGCGACGCTATCTGCCGCCTTTCCGACGTCATTTCGACACGCTGCTGACGTCAGTCTTAGTTTCTACGACGCTAGACTGTGTAACGTCGTCTTTCTCACTTCAGCAACGTAAGAAATGCATGTAAACGTCAGCGTTACAGTCAAAACTTTTGGCGGGATTTCTTTATTCGATGGCGGAAAGTTTGAAAAATCTAAAGGATACAATTACCTTTTCGTCGTTTTCTATGTGTTAGAATCGAAATAGATCAGCTCTTGTGCGTGATTTGTTGTGTAATAAATCACAGTTTGTCGGTCAGTTGTAAGAAGATAAATCACTCGCGCTCCGCGCTCGTGATTTGATCTATTTTACAACTGACCTCCAAACAGTGATTTATTACTCAATAAATCACTGCTAGAGCTGATCTATTTCTTAACTGTTTGCACAAAACGACAAGTGCTGTGAGCTGCGTAAAACCAAATGCCAGCCAATGAGAAGCGACGTTACGTGATGACGTCGGATTTGCGACAGAATATCGTTAACTGGTTTCCTGTGTTCTATAGAATATGCGAAGTATTGAGCTATAGGGTGAGGGAACCAGTCAAAGTATATCGCAGAATATACCGTCGCAAATTTTTGACGTTATCCAATCAGACGTCGCGTTACATACGCGAGTGCATTAGAATTATTATTATTATTTACGTCCTTGATTAAAGCCGTCAAAATTTAAAAAAAAATGATTTTTTAAAGAAAAAGCCAGAATATTAAAGAAAGAAAGCGAATAATGGGCTATTTTTTTTTTTTTTTTTTTTTTTTACTGATTAAAGAATTCCAGACCCCCACCCCCTCCCCACCAACTCTCCCAACCACCACCATCATCTAAACCCTCATTTTAGAGTGTTGTCTACGGGTACTGAGCACCGGCATCTCTCTCTGCATAAGCCATTACTTTCGGCGCCAAATTTCAGACTATATTTCATCTACTTTTTTTTAACGTTTTAACGAACTATCGTATATATAAAGTTGAAAGCTTGACTGTCAAACAGGGTAGATCATGATAAAACATAATCATTATGAGCTGGATCATCTGGATCTACGTTGTTTGCAAAAGCCTATTGTTATCGTCTATGGCAGTGAAAGCGTTTTAACCCTTTTTAAAAACGTCAATCACAACTGCAACAGGCGGCACTTTTAAATGTTTTCATAGAAAATAACTCCTGGCATTTCATGTGAATCTGCCAAGCAGACAAGTCACATGAATGTCAAGACTTATGTCACCACAAACCAAAGAAAAACAACCGTCGCCCTCTGTTCCCACATCGAGGTGATCACGTTGTATTTTTGATCCTATACATTTGTTATAAGTAGTCAGTCGAAAAGTTCTGTCAGCTTATCACATCTCATTTCATACTGTTTTTCAGTGCAGCTAAAATTTGAAACCCATTATCACGGATAGATTTGTTTGTTTGCGATTACTGTTATCCATTCTGAAGTGGCGATCAACAGCAGTAAAACCTGTAATTAGCGTTCCGTAGTTTTGTCAAACAGCTTAGCTCTAGACCAGCAGACTCCTTAGCGCTTCAACTGCAGTTGCGGTTGTAGAAGGCACAGAGTTAGCTCCCATAAACCTAGTTTAACTGTCAATTATCTTTCTTCAGAAGTCAAAGCTTTGTTTGTATTAAATATTTCTATATATATATTTCAAGGAGTAAGTATTTCACAATGAAATTATTTTTTCTTCACAGAAGTATCTTAGAAGGCATTCACAGTATACAAGATACCTGTTGTACACCGATGCTCAAAAGGTCCCCCCGCCGAACTATTGAGGCCCTCCCAGGGGTTATGGGGAACAGGGGAATAATGTCATTTATTTCAGGGGAACAGGGGAACACGTCTAAAAAATGAAGGGAACTGGGGAACAAATGTAATTTTGGGGAGCAGGGAACATAGAAAATTAAGATTTTGATTTTGGGGAACAAGGGAAAATGCTGAAATATTTCAAGGGAACAGGTACCCTCCTGGGAGGGCCTCACTATTCCCCTTGTATCAGTCCTTCAGCAGTTACCCTATGTATTCGGACAAACAGGCCTTAGCAAACAGTGTAGATCCAGATGAGACAAGAATGCAGCGTCTCATTAGGGTCTTCTCTGTTTACCACTCATCCAGCAATTTTTACACACAACAGTGGAATTGTACTTTTTCAAATTTTAGAACAAGGATGGTAAGGAGTTGAGATGTCCATTAACTTAGGGTAAATACGGTAACATATACACATCAGTGAAAAGCAAAAACATTAACAACTGAACACAGAACTTTTTATGGAGATGTTAACCAAGAGATGAAAGGAATAATGAAAACTATATACAGTTAGTACTGTAAAAATGCTACTAAGCACCCATGCTCTAATTAACACCCTTCCCCCAATCTAGGTCTGAAAATCGGTGATATTTTTTTATCATTTTTCTCGGAAATACCAGCCTCTAATAATTAAATGCCCACCAGTCAATTTAGAAAAAATATTGCTACTACCTTGATCATACAGTTAGTTTCTGAGTCTACTGTCTAATAATTGAACAAACAAGTCCCTTTTTCTCTCTTGATCCAAATAAAAGATATGAACATGGGATTTCTAGTCCGCCACCAGGTACTACGATTCTCTAAGAGAGGCTGACACATCTTATGTAACGCTAGTCTATAGATACTTAATTCGTCCGGTGTAGCGCTACTATATAATATATACTTCCGTTTCCGATATCAGTATGGCGGTCATTGGTGGAAAACTTATTTTGAAGTTTTTCCAACTGTTATCAGACACTGTAGCCTCTTATGAATACCCACCTTCCACTTTATGAAAGGTAATGATTCTAATAAATGCCAGGGTGATAATTAGAATTTTTATGGTATGTACACACCCTAACACCTTACCATACTTGTCCTAAAATTTGAACTAATCTGTTTACTACCCAGTGATTTGTCTAAGATAATTCTGGATGAGTAGCAAACAGTGTAGACCCTGATCAGATGCTGCATTCTTTGGTATCTGATCCTGTTTGCTCTGGCTTGTCTGTCTGATAGGGTAAATACAGGGTAAGCTGACAGCTTCTGACTACATTTCAAGCCTAAGGTCAAGGACACAGACAACTAAGTTTGGTTAACATTTTTGTCAGTGTTTTGCATTATGTTTTTTGTTTGGCTTATGGTAAATGTCCTAAAATTTTGAATACGAACTGTATTCTTTACTTTTTTTTTTTATCTAAATTTTGCTTTTTATACAACTGTTCCTTAAAATACTTGATGGAATGGTAAACAGTGCAAATCCTGATCAGAATGCTATTTCAAAAATAGCCTCATTACGAAAACACGCCTGTTATATATTGAAAATTTTACAACCAAAAAAGGAAATTTTTCAGATAAAAAATTCTGATATTTTTCATATTCCTGCACAAAACATAGATTGTGGGTACTCGTTAGAACCACCTCAGTTCTTCTAACGAGTACCCACAATCTATGTTTTTTAGCATTATGAGAAAAATAATGTATACCCTGTAAACCCCAGTTTTTACTATATAAAAGTGGGGTTTAAGGGGGTCAAAATTATATAGGCATGTTTTCGTGATGATCTGGATCTGTAATGTTTGCATATGCCATATTGACAGAAACTTTGGAGTACAAAATTTTAGGACGTGTGTGGGAAGTTTTGCGGAGCGGAGGTCAGTTAACATCTTGCTGCTTCTGCAATTCAAATGAGTACCAAGAACACAATTATGCTTTTAGAAAGTAATCAGAAAAAATACCGCATAAGCCTCTTAACATAAACCTCTCATGAAATATTCAGCAGATTATTTTTTCTTGAACGCATATGCCTTATTAAGTGGTCATTTTACTGAATGTTTTTTCAGTAATTCTGAAAAACCTAAATGCACAATGCAGTAATGAGATTGAATACGGTATGTGTCTGAAATTCTTCATCTGAAGTTCCTGATATGCAGCTACATAGCTCCAGATAATTGCAGGCCCCCATAGCCTAGCAGATAAGAGAGTGGACTCTTAATCCATTAGGTTTCTCACCGCTGTGGTTCGAGCCTCGCTCTGGTCACATGTGGGAAAACCAAGTTCTGCTTATGGATGATCAGGTGTTTTTTCCACGGGTTCTTTGGTTTTCGCCCACCTTTGATGAAGGATCGGCTCGATATAAGTGAGATATTCTTGAAAGGGCCGTAAAACCCAGATCAAAAAGAAAAAAGAAAGAAAAGCTCCAGCACTTTTTTCAACCAAAAAGCATTGAATATTTTTTCTAATTTCTGCACAAAAATGTATGTTTTGGTACTCATTAAAAGGGCCTCACTAAGGCACTTCTGAGGAGTACACACAACAAAATTAACGTTTTCATGAAGAAATAAAAATATATTAATACCTGATACCCCCTTTTGTCAAGACTTATGGATCATAGAGATCCTATGACAAAACCTAGCTGCTACTTGGCTGTATATTTTTGAGTCTTCCTGGACTAATTAAGTTGAGGTTTAACATAACTCTCAGCAGTCTTTCAGTCATGTCATGATGGTGACTGCATTTTGGATGCCAAGGATGCAAAGTTTCTTCATGCGGACGACAAGGCTTAGTTGAGTCTTCTTTGGATCACGTCAGAAGGTACGTTTTCTTACATGGCTCTAATGATTTATGTGACCTCTGTGTATCACATCTCTAATTAATGCTTCGAATGCTGGGTAGAATTTACAGCAGCAGGCATTTTGAAATTTTTTTCTTATGTTTTTTTTTCTAGAAAATAGGCCCTGACATTTCATGCAACTTGTAGACAAGTTGCATGAAATGTCAGAGCCTATTTTCTGATCAAAATGCTGGGTAAAATTTACTGCAGAAGACGTTTTGAAATATTTATCCATTTTTGTTTTTCAGAAAATAGGCTTTGACATTTCATGCAAATTGTCTCCTACTTTGCATAAAATGTCAGATTCATGTGATTTGCATGAAATGTCAGAGTCTATTTTCTAATAAAAATAAGAAAGACATCAGTTTGTTGCCTGCTGAATTTGCTCATAGTGTGGTAAAAGTCAATTTCTCTTTGCCTTTATTTCAGATTTGAAGATCTCTTATAGAAAGAATTATGATCACAAGAGTTTCTTTGCTCAACAGAAGGTGCTTTTTTCAACCCAAAAAATATTTGTGGCTACCCTTTCTTTATGGAGCTATGGTAATTAACTAGCAGATTCTGGCTAGTTATTATAGCAGTTCACCTGAATGACAGAAAATCTAAATGCTTTCAATTACTGCTTGTTTAGGATTCTACACATAAAATAGTATAAATATGTTAGTTGATTTCTGCCATCATTGCTTGGGATCAAAAATAAAAACTGACAAAGTTTCATTTGATGGTTATGAGGTTACAAATTTATTGTCCAGTGACTTAGCTTTGAAAAATAAGGGATTTCTTTCAGATCATTTTATCAAACCACCAGTTAACATTACAGTACAGTTTCCTTGCAATATTTCTATTTATAGGATAGTTGTTGATCCTGTGATTGGCAGACAGCAGTCATGTGACATCAAACTATTCACAGGAACCAAAACTGTATCTACATCATGGCTGTATGGAAATGATGACAGTTCATCTGTCAGTTGTGATGGATTACTGCTAAACAATATTGGCTCTGTAACAACAAAAGATCCACTTGTGATCTGTTTTCAAAATTCATTTTTCCGTGAAAGAAACTTATGGCAGATTGATAACCTGTCAGATTCCTACCAGTATCCAATTAGAACTCAACTGAGAGGTCGCAAACCAGGATCTTTATGTAATGCAAGTCATTTGAACATATGTGTTACACGAGTCAGAAGTGGAGGATCAGTGGCTATAAAGAGATTAGAAGTTTGGGGCATGCCTTCATCCATGGTGCCAATAGCTGTTCAGCAACTATTACTGAACACATATAGAAAAGCTGTATATCCCAATGAAAAAGAACAAACAGATACAAAAAATTTTCCTGACAAAACTCTTTCAACTACTGAACATGCTCAGGACGTTGCTTCTGTCATAGAAGATGGTGTTCATATCCCAGATGACTTTATAGATCAAATTACATATGAAGTTATGTCTGTACCAATGTTGCTTCCCTGTGGTAAAAATGTTGACCAGTCGACTGTGGAGCGTTTTGTTAATACTGAAGCATCCTGGGGCCGAGCCCCTAGTGATCCGTTTACTGGAGTTTTATTCTCTCCTGGACATCAAGCCATACCAAACGTTGCTTTGAAAGCACGACTTGATCAGTTCCTTCTAAAACATTCAGGTAAACTGAAAGTGGCAAGAACTCTTGGGAGGTCAGAGTGTGCGGCTGCAGATATTAAAATGAAAACAAGTCGATTAGTTTGTGAGTCTCAGACTGCTAGAACATACGAGGATCTTGGAGCAGGTACACGCAGTGTGAAAGAAGAAAATTCTGCAGTAGAAGGTAGAGGCAAGGTTATTAAATCAGGCACTCTTAATAAAAACATACCTGTAGAATATTACACAAGTACAAAATATGCAGATATATTGGGACATGGAAAGAAAAGAAAATTGCAAGATGAAAGACAAACAAACAAAAAGACGTGTACTACCTCGTCAAAGAACATAAGTTTACTGAAAACCAAACAGGTCAGTGAGGTTTCAAAACAGTTTGATAATTGTGGTGTCTTACTGACTACTACTGTTAATAACATGTACACAAATAGTACACCAACAGATATGTTTGGAAAATTTACCAACAATTTATCTAGATCTAAAGAGTACGATTCTTATGGAACCAAACACAATAATACAGATATTCCTAAGACAGACATAAAAGATAAAGGGAATACAATTAACCATACAAATAAGCTGAGCATTAGTTTAGATAGTGCTCTGAATGATGTTCTAGGTAATTTACCATCATTTACCTCTTTTAGTACAGTTAAAGCTGATGCTTCAGATTCTAGTGTAAAAGTTATGCTGTGTTGTTTCTGTGAAAGCAGCCTTGACTCAGAGAGTGTAATCAAATACAAGCTACCATGCACTCATTATATATGTAGAAACTGTGCTCAGCAAATAAAGAAAACTGATGTGTGTAAATTATGTGAAATAACATTTTCTTCAGACGAATTAACAAGAGTTTTCTAATATAATAGCAATGCTATGAGCTGAACTAATTTCAGCCTGTACAACTCTGTTTCAAAAGTTTATGCAGAGGGCTTGTTCAGGAGTAGTATTTGGGGGAGTTGTCTCAAATTTTCCATACAAAGCCTGTTGGTGAGGCACTTCTAATGAGTACCCACAACAAGTTTTATGGAGAAATAAGAAAAAAATATCCCAAGTATATCACTAAATACACCTCCTTAACAAGTCCTCTGTTATCTTTCTATTTATTATATATTGCTAGAAAATTATTATCATATTCATTTCAGCATAAAATACTTGCTTTACGTATTCAAAGCTCAAGATAAGGGAATTATCCACATATTTTTCCTATTTCCCTATGAAAGCATACATTGTGGGTACTCATAAGAAGTGCCTCAGTGAGGCACTTCTAAAGAGTACTACACAACAATTTCATGGAGAAACAAGATAAATATCAGAAATTTTGATGTGACAGTAAGTGCTTTATCTGAGGTGATGAGTATTAATTGCAGTTTCTACATTGAGCTCAGAAAGTGGGTAATCTTTGTAAGACTGGGTCAATTTGTTGGGTCGAAATACTGATTTGTGGTATAACAGTACAGTACACTGTTTGCATTTAAACCTATACTTCTGCTAAAAACAATTCTTTATGGTGATTATTTCTCCCGGATCACTTGAATATTGTATTGAAGGAGCAGCTTCGTAAGGTCTACTCTGTTTGCCATTCCATCACAAAATTTTAGACACCTAGTCAGAAGTACTTTATTTAGGATGAGTACATGGATGGTAAGGAGTTATGCTGTGTGAATATTTTGGGTAATACAATAGTCTGGCCCTAAGGTTAAAAATGTTTTTCATGCTCAGCTCGGCTGAGTATGAAATTTGTACAATAAATCTCAAATTACTGACAGTTGCAAATTCTTTCTTGCTAACATAGCTGAGCATGAAATTTTCTCTGTTAACGAATATGAAAATGCCAATTATTGTTGGCATTTTCATATTAATTAGCAGAGAAAATCTTATGCTCAAATAGTTGGCATTTTCATATTGATTAGCAGAGAAAATTTCATGCTCAGCTGAGTTGAGCATGAAAAATGTTTTTTAACCTTGGGGCCTGATCTGTCAATATCGGGAGCATCATTAGCATCTGTATAGTCTGGTCTAAGTCTTTGATGCACCACAGCTCCAGAAAAGATGCTCTTGTCAACCAAAAAGAAGATATTTTTCTTACTTCTCCATGAAAATGTATGTTGTGCACTGAGGCACTTCCAATGCATATCCACAAGGTATGATGCACAATGCATGAAAAGAATCCAAATGCAATTTGCAGACAATGCAGGTCCTGATCAGCCTGCACATGTGCAGGCTGATCTGGGCCTTCATTGTCCACTTACAGGATCAATGGATACTGTAGTATATGTCGACGAACAGAGAATGATCAGATCAGACTGCACATACTGATCTAGGTCTACGTTGTCTGCAAAGTGCATAAGGGCCCTTTTCATCCATTGCACATTATATGTTTTTGCAGAGAAGAAAATATATTACATGGATAGCCACTCCTATCTGGAGCTAAAAATGCACTACATATATGTGCATAAAGTGTCCTTATGCCACCAAAATTACAAGAACATTGAAGACATTGTACATCTGTGCAGTTTGACCTTCAAGACCATTGCAATTCTACACTAACAAGTAATTCTGTAAGCAGGCAAGGAAGGGTCTAATCTTACTGCTCAAAATGTGCTGGCTGATCTGGGCCTTTGTTGCCCGTATGCATAGCTCCAGATAAGGACCTTTTTTTTTCAGCAAACAGTTTTTTTTTCTTATTTCTCCATAAATGTTGTGGGTACATTTGTATTTATTTAAAGCACCTCTATGTGGCACTTCTAATGAGTACCGTAAAAACCCTTTGTATTGAGACAAATAGACCTTTGCAAACAGTGTAGACCCAGATCAGCAGCATCTCATCAGGGTCTACACTGTTTGCCATACATACAGCAATATTTTAGATACATCCAGAGGTAGTAGAATGGACTAGTTCAAATTTTAGGACAAGTATGGTAAGTAGCTAAAGTGTCCCAATACTCAGGGTACCTACCACGTTTTCCTGGAGAAATAAGAAAAACATGAACCGCCTACCACGTCTTGCTGCATTTAACCCTTGTCCTGCTGAATAAATTAAGATGCCATGCCCACTTCTAATTTTCAGCCAATCAGGTTACTTGATCCAGGTTATATCCGGGTTCAGCAGGACAAGGGTTAAGATATTCAGACCCTGCAAAATAGACTGCTATTATATTAGCTGGTAGGAGACACTTAATGAAGGGAGAACATTGTTTCTATTTATGTATTAAATGACAACCAAATGATACATGTACTTATTATCAGAGGGAGCAACATATTCACTGTTTTGTAGATAATCAAATGATACATAGAGGATATTCAAATGTTTGGAGTGAATATGACTTGACCTAGGCAAGCACCTAGTGTTTCATTCTTGAGCAAGATACTTTATCCACATTGCTTAATTCTGGTTTCTACCAAGGTCTACCAAAATGCCCGCGAGGGTATAGGCAGTATTTGTAGATAAGGTAGATAAATAGTATACTGGCCAAAAGTGCTCATATTTTTCTCATTTCTCCACAGAAACATTATTCTGTGGTATTTACCTCAGTGAGGTGCTCTTCTAATGACTTCTTACTGTAATAACCCCATATATTGGGACAGACAGGCCTGAGCAAACAGTGTAGACCCAGATCAGATGCTGCAGAATGCAGCATCTGATTTGGGTCTACACTGTACGCCACTCCTCCAGCAATATTTTAAACACATCGGTAGGTAGTGGAATAGAGTTTATAAATTATAGAACAAGTATGATAAGGAGTTCACGTGTCCCAATATTTAGAGTATATACCGTAATTATTTTTGTGAAGAAACAGTTAGTTTTTCTGGATTTCCCTCTTATCTAGAGCAGCGTGTTACCATTCATGTATATTAAAATTTATGCTGGGCCCAGTTTTTCAAAGCATCGTTAGCTTAATGAGCCTGTAAGTGGTCAAAATGTTAACTGTTCTAGTAAGTACAATATCTAATTCACAGGTATTTTTGCTGAAAAAAATGTGAGTAGCTTTTGCAAATAAATGCAAAAGCTACTCACATTTATTCAGCAATGAAATTATCTTATAAGCCATATTTAATGATAACAGATTTAACAATATGTTAACTAACAACGTCTTCAGTTTTGAACAATGGGCCCTAGCCTGTTATACAGCATGAGATCATAAGCAAGTGCTGGCACTCATTTCAGCAGAAGCTATAGAAAGCCAACACAGTTACGATAGTCACTCTGAATATTTTGACACCTTAACTCCTTACTGGTCCTAAAATATCAACATATGCAATTTACTACCTGTGGATGGGTGTCAAAATCTACTGGACAAGTGGTAAACAGAGCAGATCCTGATCAGATGCAACATTCTGTGACATTTGATCTGGGTCTGTACTGTTTGCTCATGCTTTTCTGTCTGAATGCTCAAAGTACATATGGTAGATATTTTATTTTTATTGAAATGATATGTAACATTCTTATTGCATGATGCTGATTAATTGATTAAAAAACATCGAAATGAAGAAAAGCTTTTTGTTTTCACATTTTATTTTCCCAAGTTTGTGTTCACAAGTGAACAGGCATGATAATGATGATAATCAATGGTACAACAGTTGATATCAAAGCTACATTTACTAGACAAAGTGACCAACAGGTCCTATATACCCCCCGCCAGCACCATCACTAACAGTATCAGTCTTCCCCCCCCTCCCCCTCCACCCCCACCCCCTCCGTAACATTGGCCTCTCATTTAAGGTAACACATATTAAGTTATAGCTTTATACACCAATAAATCTTTCAAAAATAAGTTTGTGTCACATTGAAACAAATTCCCCTAGTATGATGTTCTTCAATCTTAGTCTTCATGATATGAGGTAAAATCACTAGAGTGCAAAATATAGGCCAGATAAACCCACATATATTTTGAGGTCAGTCTTGGTGCCACATGGAACCAGTATCCCAAGTATGATATTCATACATCATACAGTCTTTAAGATACATGTATAAGGCAAAATCTTCAAATATATAATGCAAAGTCATTGGAGTGCAAAATAAGGTCAGAAAAACTTACATATATTACAAGATATTACAAGATCAATGTGGAACCCAAGTATTATGTTCATACATCAAATAGTCTTCAAGACATACGGAAAAATTACTGGAGCATGAACAAAAGGTCATATGGACCTACATATATTATATGGCCAGTCTTGGCATCACAATTGTACTATAATATCCCAAGATTTTTTTAAATTATTTACACACACAATAAGCAAGTGGACTTTAAATATAATAACAGAGATCTATATTTTGACCCCCAGCCCTGCCCAGAGGCATGAGCTGTGGGGTCATTAAAGAATTTGTTTGCTTGTGTTGAGGTTTTACAGCCCAGTCAACCCAATGGGGTCATGTCGGATTACCTAACCACACTTTTACTGGGCAGGCTTAATCCTCTAAGAGGTTAACCAGTATTGTGGTCATTCTTTCCCCAGAAACTGACAACTGCCCTTCTTGAATCAGCTGAAGGGAGAGAATGACCATAGAAAATATTTCACAATCAATCTGCATGAAAGAATGTTACCGACCCAGTGGGAGTCAAACCCCATTAAAGAATGTAATAAAATTTGGGAACTTCATGTAGAAATTGGCAAAACATAAGCTAAATTTATCACCACACCTTGATAATATATCGTATTTACCGTATGTATTCCAACAGAAAAGCCTCAGCATACAGAACAGACCCAGATGAGCTGCTGCAGAATGTGGCATTACATCAGGGTCTAATCTGTTTGCCACTCATCCAGCAATTTTTAGACATAACATCGGGTAATAAATTGTACTTCTTCAAATTATAGGACAAGTACGTTGAGGAGTTGAGGTGTCTGAATACTTAGGGTAAATATCTTAAAAACTTTGATGTAGATGTCCACTAATGCTATGAAAGGACAAATGAACATATGTACAAATGAGTGGACAAATGGAAAAGGGAAAACTATATACTGCTTGGCATACAAGTATGCTGGGAGGTATAAATATAGCAAAAATTGTAGGAATAACTATTTTATTCCAAACTGATTGTTCTGAAGCTTTTAATATTCTACATGAAAATACTAGAAAAAGTACTCTGATGTTTGAAATTATGAGTATCGTATGAAAATACATGCTCTCAATCTAATACAGAAGAATCTGTGATTTTAACACAAAACTTTTAAAGCATTTATGTCACAATTGCTACCCAAGTGATTACTATGTATAATTTGATCCCTTAGCCTGGCTGGGCCACATAGCCTAGCTAGCAATATACATATTTTGAACCTATTTGTTCTAATAATGCTTCAGTAACATGTTGCATTTGGAAATACAAACATAAATATACAGACAAAAAAACGTTGAAGGTTAATTAAAAATCAGCTCTGTATCAACTCTCTAAAAGCTATTATTTGCTTAATCATCAAGAACTTTGTTTCATATTATAAATAAAACAAAAAAAAAAGCTCCTAGATTCCTGTATTAAGAAAAGTGCAACCTCCTACAATAGACACACTTGGGAACAACTGTAACCAGCTGTTGTAGGGAGGTGACAGTTATAAAGAGGTTAAATATATACATTATGAGAACATGCCTATTCAAATATATAGAAAATTTCATCTCCAAAAACTGAAAATTTTCAGATACAAACACTCTGATATTTTTCATATTTCTGCTCAAAACATAGATTGTGGGTACTTGTTAGAACTGCCTCGATGAGGCAGTTCTAATGAGTACCCACAATTTATGTTTTTTAGCAGAAATAACAAAAATAATGTACACCCCTGCAAACCCCAGTTTTACTATATAAAAGTGGGGTTTAAGGGGGTCAAAATTATATAGGCATGTTTTCATGATGGAAAAGAAAATGCTCTGGGATGCAAGTTGAATGACTGTTGTAAAATGGTGGCTGTTGTGGAGAGGTGATCATCGGTGTAGGTTCCACTGTAGTTTGACAAAGTTTAATGGACTTAATTTTCATGTGTAGTCACTAATAGGAAGGTTTACTCTTTTACTTCGAAGGAATGATTATCAAAGCTTATGTTGAAGGATAATATTGCAATAGTCCCATATCATATAACACATACATGTAAATACAACTAGAGATGGTGTTTATAAAACACTATGCCTAAGTGTGAAAAGGGAACATAATTTGTTCAAATATTTATAAGAAGTCAGCAAAATTTATTCTGGATAGCTACACAGTGGTTCCAACCCGTTTGCAAAATTTCATGAGCCTAACTCAAGTGGTTCCTGCAATATTTCACTTACAAGATTTTCATGTCTGAAAAGGGGCCAAACTGAGAATCTGAGAAAAAAAAAAAAAAAAATTGTTTGTTTGTGTTGAGGTTTTATGGTCCAATCAATCCATCGGAGCATGTTGAGTGCAGTCAGTTTAACTAACCACACTTTTACTGGGCAGGCTTAGTCCTCTAAGCCGTTAACCAGTATTGTGTACATTCTTTCGGCAGGAACTGACAACTGCCCTTCTTGAATCAGTGGAAGGGAGAGAATGATCATAGAAAATATTTCTTGATCAATCTCCACAAAGAATGTTGCCAATCTGCAGGGGTTGAACCCACAAAATCCTGATCACTAGTAGGACGAAAAAAAAATGGGCTAGCTAACTTTTCATTTATAGCAATGCATTTATGAAATTTCAAGATCCTAGAGTGCATGGTCCCAAAGATATGAGAGGTCTCAAAAGTGTAACAGACAGAAGGATGGACAGACAAGCCCAAAGCAATATGCCCTCCCAACTTCTTGGGGGCATAAAAATGTAAGAGATCAAATAAGCTAACAGAATCAATGGATACTACAGAATGTATGAATAGAGAGCATACTTTGATGATACTTTTCAAATGCAGAGGATGAATCTAAGCATTTTGCACATGCTCAAAGACACATTTTGCAAGCAAGTTTAAGCTTGAAATTTCCAGGGCCCAGTTGTTCAAAGCTAACGACGTTGTTAGTTAACGATTCGTTAAAATTTACATCGAGTGATACGCAAATATTCTGAAATTTTTTGCTGAAAAAATGTGAGTAGCTTTTGCATTGCAAAAGCTACTCACATTTTTCCAGCAAAAAATATCAGAATATTGTGTATTGAATCCGCTAAAACAGTTAACGAAATGACCCTTAACGAGCTCGTTAAGCTAACGACGCTTTGAACAACTGGGCCCAGATCTATAGGACACTCTCTCAAACAAGGCTTATTACCCTGATATCATGAAGTCGAAACAATATGCACATACAATGTAATATTCCCACACCTTTAATTTCACCATACTGCATCAGCTTTGACAAACTAATGTTACCCATAAAGTGCCATTCAAGTTTGTAGCCTTAATTATTTTTCCCAAAAAGTAAGGCCTGACATTTCATGTTAAGCATCTTTTATGGAGACAATTCATATGAAATGTCATCTTAAATTTTCTCAAAAAAAAAACAGAACGACATTTGCTACTGTTGTGACCTATAGGGTTAATTTTCCCACTTTTTTTGTTTGTGTTGAGGTTTTACTGCCCAATCAACCCAATGTGGTCATGTCGAGCTCAATCAGTTTACCTAACCACACTTGTACTGGGCAGGCCTAGTCCTCTAAGCCGTTAACCAGTATTGTGCACATTCTTTCACCAGAAATTGACAACTGCCCTTCTTGAATCAGAGGAAGGGAGAGAATGACCACAGAAAATACTTCATGATCAATCTCCACAAAAGAGTGTTGATGACCCAGCGGGGGTAGAACCCACAACCTCCTGATCACCAGTTGGACGAGCATCCAACTGAGCCACCGAGGCTGGCCAATTTTCCCCGTCTATAATAAACACATTATTACACTAAAGTGATCCATATCACGTCTCCTAGGTGTTCCAATATTTCCAGATCATGATTTTGTTTGTTTGTGTTGCGGTTTTACCAACAGGGTCATGTCAAGCATGGTCAGTTTACCTAACCACACTTTTACTGTGGAGACTTAGTCCTCTAAGCGGTTAACCAGTATTGTGCACATTCTTTCGCCAGAAACTGACAACTGCCCTTCTTGAATCAGTGGAAGGGAGAGAATGACCACAGAAAATACTTCATGATCAAATCTCCACAAAAGAATGTTGCTGACCCAGCGGGGGTCGAACCCACAACCTCCTGATCATCAGCTGAACGAGCATCCAACTGAGCCACCGAGGCTGGCCAATTTTCCCAGTCTATAATTAACACATTATTACACTAAAGTGATCCATATCACATCTCCTAGGTGTTCCAATATCTCCAGATCATGAGATATGCATCACATGATCATGTGATCTGGGAACATATATTGTGGGTACTCATTAGAAGTGCCTCAGCGAGCACTTCTAATGAGTACCATAACATATTTTCATGAAGCAATAGGAAAAATATCAATATTTTTTGGCTGAAAAAAAAAAAAACAGCCTTATATGGAGCTAAGATAAATGGCTGCAAAAAAGCTTCCAACCTTAACCACAACATGTGTCTTAGGTAGGGTGCCTTGCAAAGTCTCAGATCTGCCAGAGCATGCATGCAGTCTGATCACAATCTTTGCTATCCTCCATCCCTGGCTTCCTACATATTGTCAAGTTTAGACAGATCAGACTGCATCAATGGACAGGATGATCTGAGGATTTCCTTGGTCTGAGAAAAGGATCCTTATTTCAAATATATAAGGAACTTTGTTGAAGTTTATGACCACCTCCATACTAGAATGTGAAAACATTTAACTCACTTACCAAAGGCACATATCACAAGCAACAGCAGACTGAGAATTGTCACTCTTGTTCATTTCAGTGAAGTGAAACTAACTATAATATTTTACAGTCCGTAGACTTCGTTTAGGGTGAAGCTTGAGTAGACTAAGTACACAGACAATTGAACAGACGGATGGAAATTGCATGCTGAAGTTGCCCATGCTAACACAGGTGCGACAAAAAAGGACAATGAAGGCACATGCATTGCCAAAGACTGACCAGGGCCTTTCACTGTCCATGTACAGAACTACTGGGTAATCGCTGGATATTGTACAGTCAACCCTCTTTATACCGACACTCGATACAACGACAAAATTCATTATAATGACAATCTGAATGTCACAAAACCTTCGCTCAAGAGGTGACAGTTAATGAGAAATTATGCAAGAATATTGCATTAAAACTTCAAGCAACATATGTTTTGGATATTTGTTAGAATTGCCTCATTGAGGCAATTCTAACAATTATCCAAAACATATGTTCTATGAGAAAATAAGATTAAAATGGATTTTCTTAAATATCATTCTGTCCAATAAGGATTCTTTACAACAGCAAATTCATTTTAATGGCAACTTCTTTAGGAAATGCTGTCGTTGTAACGAGGGTTCACTATAGAATATACTGACAAGCAGACAAGGCCCTGATCAGACTGAAAAAAGTGTGTCTGATCTGGGCCTTCACTATTCACATATGTGATAAGGACACATTTCTCACAGCAAAGTTTGATGGAAATCAGAGAAGTTATAAACAAAACCATTTTCAAAGCTCATCTCTGGAACCAATCAATGAGATCATTTTATCAACACTTTGCAATATCATTGTAAAATATTTATCATCATCTGATGTCTCTTCTTTAGCTAAAACTATATATTCTTGTCTTAATTTGTTCAATTTTGGTTCTAAACTTTTAAACTTTGATGAACACACATCAGATAAAGTCTTCATAGCATTTAAAATTTTCTCTCTGCCATCATGTTCAGGGCTATCCAAAAGTGTCGGTATCAACTCACACCAACCCTGCTCCAGCATGGCTTCTTTCAAGGGTACTCTGTGGAAATAAGAAAACAAAATATAAAATAAATGATGTCCAAACTCAGAAGACATTTTGTTTTTTGGTCAGCAAAGTGGGGTAAAGGCAAAAACTAAAGAAGAATTTTAGACAATAACAAGTCATGGGCAACAGCTCATCTGAGCAGTTCTTGGGTTTGAAGAAGAAAGAGTTTTTTATTATTATTTTTTTACTATATAAGCGCATGATAATCAATGGAGCATGACCATTTGAACAAACTCTCATTCCCGTTTGAACAGCAGGATCAACATGAAATTTGGTGAAAATTAGTCAAGTAGTTTCTGAGGAGAAGTTGTTTAACAATATCATGATTTTATACATATATACAGCACAGGGGCAGGGAAAGATTACCCTCCCAGTATAAAATTCTGATTGTAACTTAAAGCTTTTGCTACTTTAATTATATATTGTACATATAATTTAATTATATATTGTGTATATATTGTATATACATGTATATATACTGCAGCTAATTTTGACTGTGTTTTATAATCTATTTATCTTTGCCATAACACATGGCTTAAAAAGCACTCATCTTCATTGAATAAGTAAAGAAATGATGGGAGAAGAGGTATTTCAATTGCATGTTGCCACTCCACCTGTGCTATACTTCCTATGTCTCTTTACAAGGCCAGACATGAGACAAGCTAAACTGCTGGTGCGCAAGTCTTTTTTCCCTGCTGGTGCAAGCTGTTGTTTACAATTTTCCTACTTGAAAATTTTGCCATAGCAACCAAACAAAGTAGCCACTGGTCATAAAACACAAAAACTCAATTATCAAATGATCATAACTGCCAAATATGGTTCACATCACTTCACGTTATGGAGAAAAAGCAATTTAACCATATTCCCATTATAAGTCTATGGGACCTTTCAGTTCTCATAGCAACCTGAAACTGAAAGATAGATCACTATAATTTAGCTATTTTTGAATCCCCCTACCAAAGCAATACTCCTACCTAATTAGAGACAAATCCCTTCAGCCACTTAGTTGTCATTCTAAAGTGTTAACAGATGGATGGACGACAGACAAAAAGTGATCACTATATCTAATCCTGAGCATAACTCAGGTGAGGTAAAAAGATTTTTCGTCAGAAAATGCATTTTTTATTGCACAACAAACAAAACTGCAGAAAAAGAAGAAAACCTGCATAGCAACCTAAAGGTCCCAGAGACTTATACGAAAATGGTTTGTTTGTTTGATTTGGGCTAAACGTCACTTTCAACCGCTTTCAGTCATATCCCGAAGGTGTCTGGATGTGGCAGGGAGCTCAGTGCTGCCTCACTGAAATATCATGCCCCAGACACTTTGACATGATATTCCGCCCAGTCACATTATACTGACACTGAGCTGACTAGTTCTAGCTCTACTTTCTTAATGCTGAGCGCCAAGCGAAAGAGCAGCTAGTACCATTTTTAAAGTCTTTGGTATGACCCGGCCGGGGATCGAACCCACAACCTCCTGGTCACAAAGCAGACACTCTACCACTGAGCCACTATGCTGGTATGAAAATGGTTACTTCACACCTCCAAAACTCACTATTTTTTTTCTTTTTTGGTAAAACAAAGCTAATATCAAGAATCCAAGATGACAAGGTACTTACAATTTGTACTGCCTCAATTTTTCAACTTCAAAGGAATTCTCTTGAATTACCTTTGCTTCAGCATTCTCCTGCAAACAAATTTATACATTACAATACCAACAAACCATAGAACAGGTTATCATATTTAGCCAGAATGCTTGATCAGATAGTACAAATATGCAAGCCAATATGGGCCTTTGTTACCCACATATAGCAAAGGGACTTTTCCTTATATTGAGCATCATATGGGCTTTAATACTAGTGCAACAAGCTTATGCTTATTTATCAAAATTTGAACATTTGAGAACACATTCAAAATGACATTTACACTTCACTAACCCTTCTCTTGCTAAACACGACATCTCCTGTCTTAGCAAACAGTGCAGATCCTTATCATCAGATGGCTTCTGAAGAAGCCAACTGATCTGGATCTGCACGGTTTGTCATTAAATATGTGAATTTCTATCAAAAAAACCTGGATCAAGTAATCTGATTGGCTGGAAATTAGAAGTGGGTGTGGCATCTTAATTTATTCAGCATCATAAGGCTTAAATCCACTATGCAGCAATCTTAGAATAATGTGTAGATTTCTAAATTTTTTTTTTTTTCAGTGCAAAATAGGCTGAAATGGCATTATAAGAAAGGCGGATTGTCTGAGGTTTACCTTTAGGTTAACCCTTTTGAAACAAGAATATCGGTGAAACCGATGGATGCTCCCCGAACATGCAATAGTCGGAACAGGAAACATTATCCTAGATAAAGAGCGGTATACTGTGTATACTCACTGTACTTCAAAATGGAGTATCACAAAACCTGTTCGTGGACAGATAAGCTTGCCTGAAGGCACTGTCATACAAACATCAGCAACATAAAAGTTGCACTAGAGCAAAAACAAAGTTTTTCTAAAAATAGCCACAGTGACCTTGACCTTGAGCCCAGGACCCTGAATGTCAAACATGCTCAAGATATTATCATACCCAACATTTGTTTGAAGTTATATCAAAATCCATCAATAAATGTAGGCACTAGAGTGTTGACAAATTCTTTTCTAAAAATAGCCAGTGACCTTACACTGCAGCTTTAAACAAAGTAGCATGACTCTGTGACAAATCATCTAACCAGAAAGATTGAACAATATGCGCATCCCCTATTGCTGCTTAAGATTCCATTAAAATTTCGTTGAATTTCTGCCAGTATTTGCTAAGAATTTGCGTGGACACGAACAGTACCCTATATATTCATGCAGAACTCATCAAAGGGCAATAACTCTTGGAAAAATCATCGAACCAGAACACGCAGGTGATATGCACATCCACCTTCCATACTTAATATTCCCATGAAGTTTCAATGAAATCCGACTAGTAGTTTCCGAGAATTCGCGTGGACACGAACAGTACCCTATATATTCATGCAGAACTCATCAAAGGGCAATAACTCTTGGAAAAATCATCGAACCAGAACACGCAGGTGATATGCGCATCCACCTTTGATACTTAATATTCCCATGAAGTTTCAATGAAATCCGACTAGTAGTTTCCGAGAATTCGCGTGGACACGAACAGTACCCTATATATTCATGCAGAACTCATCAAAGGGCAATAACTCTTGGAAAAATCATCGAACCAGAACACGCAGGTGATATGCGCATCCACCTTTGATACTTAATATTCCCATGAAGTTTCATTGAAATCCGACAAGCAGTTTCCGAGAATTTGCGTGGACAAGAGCGGGACGGACGCACGGACGCACGGACACACGGACGCACGGACGCACGGACGAAGCGGCGACTATATGCTCCCCCGAAATTCTTTGGGGAGCATAAAAACTATCCATAATGCCGTTCATTTTTCATTTTTGTGGACTGTTTCATTTTTGTTTCATTCTATCATCTTTAGTAGAATGAACACTGCAAGACTTTGCGGACTGGGACATTTTGGAGAAGTTGGCATAGACTACCTGTACAGCTTTGTCGCTTGACATATTTCGAAAAGTTAAAAAATCAAAAACTTAATTCCAGAAATATGGAGCAGAGAAATATTTAAAATCCTGATTACTGTTCTCTTAGTAAGTTTTAAACAACCCTCTAGTAATATTGTATGAAGACTCTATTGATAGTCATGTCAAGCATGCTTTTCACCTACTTCATTTACACCACAATGGCATGACTGACAGGTGCATACTTAGAAAAAAGACAGGATCTTGTAAAATCAAGTTTTCTTATCTAACAAGTGGAAATTCTATAAATTTGAAGATGGAACCTTTTGAAGTAGTTTGCGGAGTATGTCTGCTACAACTTTGTTGCTGAACATATTTAGCTAATACAAAAAATAAAGAAGTTATTGTTAATTAAGCAAAGAAAATGTTAAAATTAGAATTTACAACTCCTTTTTTCATGATGTGATTCCTATGTCATGAGCAAATTATTTCAGATCGTATAATTTTACCATATTTACCCAAAATATTCAGACATCTTAACTCCAAACCTTATTTTTCACAAAACTAGAACAACTTCAATTATTGCATAAAAAGCAGTGATGCATGTTATTAACAGCCGTGCATTACCCGGGGAAAAGCGGTGTATTAACAAGGCTGTTAATGCACGGCTATGCAACTTCCAATATGATTGTACCAGGGCCACAGATTTACTGCCATTATGAGATGTGTACTGCCAAGCCCTAGAATGAGCATACTCCATGGAAATTACGTTCGCGAGACATCTGTGAAAAGGTGAAACAAAATAGTGCAAAAAAATAACGCCAAATGTAGCAAATGTTTTTAGTTTTTATGCAATAAGAGCAATCAAACATGGTTTTTCAATGCATTAACATTCGCCAGGTCCCTTGGGAGGTGTTGAAAACCGCGGCCTTTGGCCTTGGTTTTCAACACCTCCCACGGGACCTGGTGAATGTTAATGCATGAAAAACCATGTTTGATCCCTATATTGACTAACTGTTGATCATAGCTCCATATTAGAAGGGGTATCCACAAGATATTTCTCATATTTCTCCACAAAAGTATATGTTATGGGTTCTCATTAGAAGCACCTCTGTGAGGTGCTTCTAATGAGTACCCACAATATGTTTTCTGGGAGAGAGAGAAAAATATCAATACCTTCCAATTGAAAAATAAGTGCTCTATCTGGAGCCATGCTGTTGTGTCTAAAAACTGCTGGATGAGTGGCAAACAGTGCAGACCCTGATCAGATGCCCAGTTCTGCAACAGCTGATCTAGGTCTACACTGTTTGCCCAAGCCTGCTTGTCCAAATCCTTAAGAATATTATCTGATTATGTGTTGAGGGTGTCATTTGGAAAATTCACTTACCTTTTCCACCAGAATATCATGGAGTAGAGTAACAGCCTTGAGCTGCAGTTTTTCTGCATCAGGCTCTTGAAAAAGTTCGCCAAAGACACTCAGTCCACCAAAGTCTAGCAGTTTCTTCTGAGCATAGGGAAAGTGACGACACAGAGATGATATTGCATAGATAACTTTTCTTTTTAAATCCATTGATGATCTGGACTGTGAAGACAACAGCCGCAACAGAATCTGAAGAGCGTCTGCCTCTAATGCCCCAACTTGAACCTTCGGATTACTGGAACATAAAATTAACCTGCTTTATTTAATGTTTAGCATGCTGGGTAAAAGATTCAGCAGACGGCATTTTACAATATTTTTCTTAGAAAACAGGTTTTGACATTTCATGCAAATTGTCTCCTGAGACAATTTGCACGAAATGTCAAAGACTATTTTCTGGGAAAAATAAGACAATATCAGTTTGCCATCTGCTGAATTAGCCCAGAGAGTGGTAAAGGTACATTATTAATTAACAGATATTATTATAACCTTAAGGATTCAAAACTGTAGCAGATGAAGATAACACTGTATGGACATTTTATTTTCTTTTTAGAGATAATAAGGCTTGATATTTCATGTGAAGTGTCTGCCTCACAGGCAATTCACATGAAATGTCAAGTCTTATTTTCTCAGAAAAATAAAACAATTTGTTTTAAAATGCTGTCTGTAGCTGTTGTGACTGGTGCTTTAAAATACTTTCACTTTTTTCTGTCGAGAAAACCGGATATATTTCAATCTTCACCTAAGAAGCTGTATGCATATTTTGTCTACAGCATGCTAACCATTTTTTATCATTTGAGCTTAATCATTGTGAATAAAGCTGTAATAACCCTAAATATTGGGACAGACATGCCTGAGCAAACAGAGTAGACCCAGATCAGATGCTGTAGAATGTGCTGTCTGATCAGGGTCTACACTGTTTGCCACTCATCCAGCACTGTTTTAGACACTTCAACTGGTAGTAAAACAAGATTTTTTTTCAAATTTTAAGACAAGTATGGTAAGGAGTTCAGGTGTCCACAGAAAATCTGTCCCAATACTTAGGGTAAATATGGTAAGTATCAGGCACTTAGTTTAATGGAAATGGATACACCTTCCAGGGAAGCAATTCTGTTAAAACTGATTGCCCTCTTCTGAAAATGGGTCTAATCTAAAAGGAAAGAATTTGCTTCCATTTGGGAGCAAATTCTTTCTTTTTAGAGTTTCTCTTTTCTAAAGGGAGTTGGTGTGCAGGAAAGTAATCATGAAGTCACAAAAGTTATTGTTGTCTCAAATGTCAAAAAAAAAAAAAAAAAAGGAAAAATCTGTGAAGTGTACCAAGTTCCCATAAGTGGGGGTTTAACCCTTGTCCTGCTGAATAAATTTAGAAGCCACACCCACTTCTAATTTCCAGCCAATCAGATCACTTGATCCGGGTTTTTGATAGAAATTCACATATTTAATGACAAACAGTGCAGATCCAGATCAGTTGGCTTCTTTGTGTTCAGCAAGAGAAGGGCTAACATCACCGTCAACAATTTTTCAGTCATGCTGTGATAGTGTCTAGACATGATGGGGGAAATGATAACCATTTATAGTGCTTCCACACTATAGTATTACGCCCTAGACAAACTGATGTGATGCTACCATCACTCATATTATCTTCTTCCTTATGCTCAGTAACAAGCGAAAGAGCAGCCACAATGTAGTACCAATTTTAGAAAATCTTAGGTACCATCCAGCTTGGGACCAAACCACTACTTTCTGATCCAAGGTAGATTACTGGGCCATAGTCTTGTTTGTGTTGAGGTTTTACGGCCCAGTCAACCCAATGGGGTCATGTCGAGCGCGGTCAGTTTACCTAGCCACACGTTTACTGGGCAGGCTTAGTCCTCTAAGCGGTTAACCAGTATTGTGCACATTCTTTCGCCAGAAACTGACAACTGCCCTTCTTGAATCAGCGGAAGGGAGAGAATGACCATAGAAAATATTTCATGATCAATCTCCACGAAAGAATGTTGCCGACCTCGGCGGGGGTTGAACCCGTGACCTCCTGGTCTCCAGTCGGACGGCGCATCCAAGTGAGCCACCGGGGGCCATAGTCAAGTCTCAGACTGGTCTGGGTCTGCATATTTCATACATATGTAAACAGGAATGGATACACTCTCGAGGGAAATAACTTTGTGATGAAAGGGGGTTGGGGCAGGGAAAGGGGGGCTAGTGACGGCCATAGCACACATTAAATGTCGAGACAAATTACCTCTGAGTTGCAGCTCCAAGTGCCAAGGCAGCCTCTTTCTGAATTCTTTCATCCTTTGTATAATTGATAGCTTTAATGAGCCATGGGAGACCACCCATGTCTTTGAACAACAATGCATTGTCAATCTGCAAAAGAAGAACTTGGAACTGTAGCATTCTATAAAAATAAAATCTAAATCTAACACTAGATAAGAATGTTAAATTTTTTCTTGTTGCAAAAAGTACTGATACTGTGCTTTTCCACAAAAACTGGGCCCAGTTGTTCAAAGCGTCGTTAGCTTAACGAGCTCGTTAAGGGTCATTTCGTTAACTGTTTTAGCGGATTGAATATACAATATTCTGATATTATTTGCTGAAAAAATGTGAGTAGCTTTTGCACTGCAAAAGCTACTCACATTTTTTAAGCAAAAAATTTCAGCATATTTGCGTATCACTTGATTAAAATTTTAACGCATCATTAACTAACGACATCGTTAGTTTTGAACAACTGGGCCCTGGTATTGTGGGTACTCATTAGGAAAGCCTTAGAGACAGTTCTAATAAAACTACCCACAATACAGTCAAACTTCAATGGCTCAAACATCTTCGGGACCAAAGAAATTCGTTCAAGATATGAGTGGTTTGAGCCACTGAGGTTTAAGCACAGCTCATTAGAATCACCTTGATGAGGAAATTCTAATGAATACACACTACATACAGTTTCATGATAATACGAGGGATGTTCGAAATGACTTCCTTATTGTCCTCTAGCTTGATATCCACGTGGGGCACGATAAAAACCAATACATACCTGTATAGGGTTATTCAATATCTACACAATGGTGTATAAATATACATGTTAGACTAAGTGTAAGACATAAAATTTGCTATTTGAATACACGCACTCATTGACTACTGCAGTAAAAATGGTTGGTAGAAGCGTCGACAAAAAAGATGAAATACGGGCTTACATCAAAGCTCGCTCAAAACTTGGTTGTTCTTTGAAGAAGCTGATGACTGAAATTTCTACTGCTTTTGGACCTTCTTGTGTGTCTTATGACACAGTTCGGCGGTGGAAAAAGAAATTTGAGCCTGGTGTAGAGTCCATCAAAAATGCACCGAAATCAGGTAGGCCAAAATCTGCAGCTCGTAAAGAAATCGTTTCCAAAATAAAGGAAATCATTGAAGGAGATGCCAGATTTACAGTTGGTGATATTGCACGAAAGGTAGGCATATCTCTTTCAACGGTTCACCTTATTTTGAAGAAGCATTTGAAAGTCAGAAAGATTTCTGCTAGATGGGTGCCACATCTGTTGACTGACGAGCAAAAGAGGCAACGGGTTAAAGTGGCCAAAAAGCTGCTTCAAATGTTTCCAAAATATGACAAAAAGCAGTTTGCCAATGTCGTCACAGGTGATGAAACCTGGGTCCATTATTTTGAGCCCGTCAGAAAGGTTAGCAATAAGATCTGGGCCACTAAACACAGCAAACGCCCAATAATTGCCAAACGTTCTTTGAGTACAAAGAAGGTTTTGTATGCAATCTTCTTCTCTGGTGAAGGAGTCGCAATAAAAGTGCCAATGAAAAAGGGCAAATGCATCACCGGAAAGTACTACAAAGACGTAGTACTGAAGAAACTGAAAAAGTATTATCAGAAACGACGCTCTGCCACTGGTTTTAAACATGTCCGTCTTCTACATGACAATGCCCCAGCTCATACCTCCGCAATAGTTACGGCGTTTTTGAAGAAAGAAAAAGTAACTGTTTTGCCTCACCATCCGTATTCCCCAGACCTTGCCCCATGTGATTTCTTTTTGTTTCCGAAATTGAAAGCATTCCTTGCTGGGCGGAAATACCAGTCCCGACAGGCACTTGGATCTGCCATTCATCAGTACCTTATTACTGTACCCAAATCAGCGTACCGTGACGCCTTCAAGAAGTGGATACATCGGCTGAAACTTTGCATTTCTAGCCATGGGGAGTACTTCGAGGGCATGAAATGAGTACTTTTGGGCTAACTTGAAATTCGAAGTCTCCAGATAGAAATAAGCAATTCATTTCGAACATCCCTCGTATATGAAAAGTTTCCCTAAATGCTTGTTTTCTTGAGCTACTGGAAGAATTTTGCAGGGACTAAAAACGAGTTCGTATTAACCGTGGTATTAAACCAGCCATCAGTGTTTGAGCTATTGTGGTTCCGCGGTATATAAACAGAGCAGTACTAAAATATATAAGCCATATCATAGGAAAGAATGTCTTTGAGGCAAGGTGGACAGTGATAATTACACCACAGAACTGGGACTTCAAATATTCTCTGATGTTTCCTGACAAATTTTAACCCTTTAAGGCTCATTATTCTTCAAAAATTTATTTTAAATTTTTCTCCAAAAAAGGTTTAATAAATTGATACATGGTACTAATAGGATCATAAAATGTGGCACCTGACAGCCTGTAAAATTTCAGTTAGTCTTTCGCTTTTGAACTCGATAAAAAAAGAAGCGATGTTTTACGAGATTTTTTTATCGCATCTTAATGTTGGCAACATTAATTCAGAGAAACAATAAAAAATCATTTTGTTTTTGATCCAGTTCAAGAACCAGAGACTAACTGAAATTTTACAGGCTGTCAGGTGCCACATTTGATGATTGTATTAATATCTTATATCAATTTATTAAACCTTTCTTGGATAATAAAATGTCTATTTTTGAGGAATTGAACACAGGCAAAATGAGGCCAAAAGAGGTACCACTCACTATAAATGATTTTATTGCCCCTACTTAGGTGCTATGGAAGGTAGATCAAAGGCATGTCCTAAAGATTGATTATGAATTACCAGCAGGGGACAGTAAAGAGACCTCCTGAAGGGTAATCAATATTTTTGAGGGGGTGATAGATAGTTTGGAAAATTTACTTGCTTGTAGAGCAGATTTGAATGGTTTGTTTACTTATTAATTTGTTTCTTTCATTCTAAAAATATCTATTTATTAATTTTATTATCAATGATAAGACTAATGAACCAGACTCATCTTATTTTTATGTCTTTAACTCTTTCACTGCCATAGGTGATAATAAAAGACTTTTGCAAACAGCGTAGATCCTGATGAGATGGCTAATAATGAACCATCTCATCAGGATCTATGCTATCTGACATTCAGTCTTTCAACTTTACATATGAAGCAGATGACAAATATAGTCTAAAATCCAGCACTGAAAGAGTTAAAAGCATTAACCATAACTGCAGCAGATGACTGTTTTTGTACTTTACAGATTGTGTTGGGGTTTAACGACACGTCAACCCTTGTGGGTCATTTTGTGTCGTCTCCCAGAGAAATGGAGAAAAGTGATAGAGGAGATAGTAGAAGAGATTAAAGAGAGGGACAGGGAAGAAAGGAACAGGAATGAAAGTGAAGAAACAGAAGAAATAAAAATATTCCCCATCTACCCTTACCTGCTACAAGGATAGCAGGCCTTGCCCAACTGTAAGCCAATATCATTTGGACGCCCCGGTGACATAAGATACACGACACCTTCATACCACCCGACCACCCCATGTACTTTACAGAGAAAATAAGACATGGCATTTTATGTAAATCGTCAACAAGGCAATTTCGTTAAGGGCTTTAAAGGCTTCAAATTCACTGAATTTTTCAAATGCCTTGAATTTTTTCTAGATATTTGGGAGCCTGTTAGGTCTCATCAAGGCTTCAGTTATTACTTTGTAGAACTAGAAATGTGTCCAAAGGACACCAATGCCCCCGCTTGAAAAACATATGCAAATCGCTTACGACATCTTGGACACGGACGGTGACGGATGGATGGACAGGATAACATTATATGCCCTTTCCACCTTTCTTTGAATGGCGGGGGCACAAAAATATTATTTTTGTTTTATTTCTTCATCTTTATCATTAGCTCTCGTAAGCCTCACTGTGCACTCACTGATAATACCAAATTAATTTGGGATAATTGTCCTGAAATTTGTAAGTTAAACTCACCTGATGTAAGTAATATTCTAAATCTGCTAACACCTGGAGCTTCTGCAAGGTGTCTGTGTTATCATCTTTGAACCTCTCTAATAAATCTGTCACTATTTCACCATCAGTTTTTATATCCATATTCATTGCCTCAAAATCTTCCTTCAATTCCTTGTAGCTGCGAAACTTTGCTTTAATATCTTCCTCTCTCTGGAACACATGAACAATATAATTATGTCTTTAAACAAATCTTATCCATGGTTTTGCTCTCTCTATATTCATAAAGCTCCTTTTTGTGTGCATATCCCATTTAACCAAGTATAAGTGTTTGGTTGGAAGGTCTGTCTAGTTCATGTGTATCTAGTATATGTACATGAACTCAAGTAAGATTCTTTAGTGAAAGAAAATGTTTTCATGGAGAAAAAGAAAACATAAATATTATTAATTAAAAGAAAAACAGACCCTTATCTGGAGCTATGAGACTACCCTGTCCAAAATTCCAAAATCACATATCAACAATATTGTGAATAATGAGAAACACAGCTTCAGTACTATATTCATAGCTCCAGATAAGAGGGGGTATCCACATACTATTTTTCTTATTGCTCCACTTAAAAACATGTTGTGGGTACTCACTAGAGGCGCTTCTAATGAGTATCACAACATATGTTTTCATGGAGAAATAAGAAAAGTATAAACATTTTTAGGAGGACAAAAGCACCTGAACTGTTGCTATGTATATCTATCTTAAATATTGGAATATCTTACCTCCTAACCATACTGCACATAAAATTAAAACAAGTCCATTTCACTGGCTGGTGACGTGTCTAAAACTGCTATATTCAAACAGAAAACAGAGCTTGACAGTACATGTACTTAAATGTCTCCAAAGATGACATTTTGAATGAAATATAAAGCCTAAGGAAAAATATGACTCATCTGACATCTACTCATTTCTCCTGCTTGTTTGTTTGTGATGAGGTTTAACGGCCCAGTCAACCCAATGGGGTCATGTCGAGCACGGTCAGTTTACCTAACCACACGTTTACTTGGCAGGCTTAGTCCTCTAAGCGGTTAACCAGTATTGTGCACATTCTTTTGCCAGAAACTGACAACTGCCCTTCTTGAATCAGAGGAAGGGAGAGAATATTTCATGATCAAACTCCACAAAGAATGTTGCCGACCTCGGCAGGGGATGAACCCGCGACCTCCTGGTCTCCAGTCGGACGGCGCATCCAACTGAGCCACCGGGGCCGGCCTCATTTCTCCTGCTGAGATAACTAATACAGATGTAAAAGAGGCTTAGATCAGCCTACATACTTGAAGTCACTTGTGCAGTGTAATCCAGAACTTTGCTGCTTGCTTTAGAAACCATCACAGTATGATTTAGTCATAAGAAGTAAATGCTCTGACCAGGGCCCAGTTGTTCAAAGCTAACGATGTCGTTAGTTAACGATGATATGCAAATATCGCAAATATGCTGAAATTTTTTGCTGAAAAAATGTGAGTAGCTTTTGCACTGCAAAAGCTACTCACATTTTTCAGCAAAAAATATCAGAATATTGTATATTGAATCTGCTAAAACAGTTAACGAAATGACCCTTAACGAGCTCGTTAAGCTAACGACGCTTTGAACAACCGGGCCCAGATGGTATGGATATGCAGGTTGATGTGGACCTTTGTGGTGTTTGTGTTTCGCACTCTATTTGTGTGAAGCAGTCCAATTTAATGGTGGAACATTTTCCACCATTTTTACAGGGGAGGCAATTTTTGTGAAATCCTGTCAGCTTTCCTGCACACTAATCCCCTTCTGAAAAGGTGTCGGCTCTAAAAGAAACACTTTGTCAACAGGGAGACAAATTCTTTTCTTTTAGAGTAAACTCCTTTTCAGAAGGGAGACAACCAATTTTGACAAGAGCTGCCTACTTTGAAAGTGTATCAACTCTTAACTCTTTCAACCCTGCTGACCAATAATGATACCTTTGCAAACAGTTTAGATCCAGTTGAGACGGCTCATAATGAGCCAGCTCATCAGAATCAACACTGTTTGCCATTCTGTTAGAGATTTTTGACTCAAACCCCTCACTGAAACAATAGATGTGTCCAAAATTCAAAGACAGAAAAGCCCATTTCAGAAACTCAGGGAAGACAGGGTTAGTTATCTTGTTTACCTTGAGATCAGTTTCATCTAATTTTGTTGTCTTGAAGTCTTTCAAGGCTCGTTTAAGCTCCTCATGAGTAAACTGTTTCCTATCTGTATTGATCATTCCTGTGAAAACATAAATAAAACGTAAAACTATAATGCCCTGCCATTATCGTGTCATGGGCAGATAACTCTGTCAAAAATTTATGAAATTTGCCTACCAGATCTCAACAATATCAATGAACATACCAAGTTCAGTGAAAATCCACTGACATTTATTTACTCAAGTTATCATCCAGAAATGAAAATATGGACGTGTTTCAGGCAGATAACTGTGTCAAAAATTGACGAAATTTGCCTATTAGCAACCCAAACCAGACCCCCACATCAATGCACATACCAAGTTTGGTGAAAATCCATTGTTTACTCATTATCATCCAGAAATAAAAATATAGACATGTCTGGGGCAGATAATGCCATCAAAAATTGTCAAAATTTGCCAATTAGCAATCCTGAACCAGATCTCCATGCAAATACCATGTTTGGTGAAAGTCCATTGACATTTAGTCAGGATACCCAGCAGAAAGGAAAATGCAGATCGACTGACAGATAGACACATGGATGACCAATATGATACCATAATACCCCACCACTATCAATGGTGGGGTATAAAAATGAGTTAAGTATACCTACATAGGTCAAGACATTTTTTTTTACTCAAAAAGTATTGATTTTTTTCTTTTTTCTCTACAAAAAATATGTTGTGGATGGGAGTTATAACTCAGGTTTACAAGAAACTGCATTTTCTTGAATCAACTCAAATTATTTATTTACCTTTCTTGTGTTGTGTTGAAGTTTAAGGGCCCAGTCAACACTATAAAGATCATGTCGAGCTGGTAGATTTACCTAACAACACTTCCTGGGCAGCCTTAGTGCTCTATGGGGTTAACTAGTACTTGTGCAAATTCTTTTGCCTGAAAACTGACAACTGCCCTTCTTGAATCAATGAAAGGGACAGAATGACCATAGAAAAAATTTAAAGATCAACCTCCACGAAAAAATGTTGCTGGACCTAATGGCGATCCAAATCTCAACCTCCTGATCACGTTAGACACATATAGGTAAGGAGCGTTTTTTTGTTTGTTTTTTTTTTTTTTGTGATTTGGAAGGGCAATAAATGTAATAAAAGCACTGCAAGCATAATACCCCACCATAGCAATTATTCATTTATGTATTAAAGTTATCGTTGCGAAAATGTCTGGAAAGAAAATGACGGAAGGACAGATAACAATCCTAAACCAGATCTTGATAATATCAATGGACAGATAACAATCCTAAAGCAGATCTTGACAATATCAATGCATATAGCAAGTTTGGTTAAAAGGCCTTTTTATTTCCTCAAGTTATCGTCCAGAAACGAAAATATCTGTCTCGAGCAGATAACTCTGTAAAAATATGACAAAATTTGCCCATTAGTAATTCCAAACCAGATCTCCTTAATGTCAATGCATATAGCAAGTTTCGTTAAATCCCTTGTTATTTACTCAAGTTATCATCCGGAAATGAAAATATGGGCGTGTCTTGGGCAGATAACTCAGTAAAAATGTGACGAAATTTGCCCATTAGCAATCCCAAACCAGATCTCCTTAATGTCAATGCATACAGCAAGTTCGGTTAAAATCCCTTGTTATTTACTCAAGTTATCATCCAGAAATGAAAATATGGACGTGTCTCGGAGAGATAACCGTAAAAATTTGAAGAAATTTGCCCATTAGCAATCTTAAACCAGATATCCACAATATCAATGCACAAACCAAGTTTGGTGAAAATCCATTGATATTTATTCAAGTTATCATCCAGAAACGAAAACCAGACAGATGGATGGACGTACGTGATGGACAGACAGACATATGGACGGCCAACGTGAAACCATAATACCCAGCCACTATTGTGTGGTGGGGTATAAAAATTAGTTTAGGTATTTAGTAACCTAAACCAATTTTTACATTTAAGTACTGCCCTTCCAAATCACACACACACACAAAAAAAAAAAAAAAAAAAAACAACAACAAAAAAACACGCTGGACCCTTATGGTCGGGTGTGCATCTAATTGAGCCACTGAGGCTGGCACCTTGCTTGGGAATTCCAAGTGACTTGACTAATTTATGGCTTTGAATTTTCATAATTTTAAGAAGTTTCAAAATTAAAACTGTACACTAGGATACTGGATTTCTTTGATTATCACATATCAAATAGGCAGTTTTTTTTTCCCTTTTTCTTTTTTTCATAGCCAAAAAAAAAGAAGTATGCAGATTTTGTTCTTATGTCTTAGCACAATCCATGTGTTATATTTCGAGGGTTGAGCGCAAGACTATGGTAACTCAAACATATTTTTGAAACCCTTGTTTAGGGGCAACTTGGACCCTTTTGTAAACAATGCAAATTTAGGTGCCATTGCTCATACGAGCAATGGCACCTAAATTTTCATTGTTTACAGAAAGAAATGTTGTAATCTTCATAACGCCTTCATGGTGAGGAGATTAGGTTTGAGGAAAAACAACCACCTGACTTACGCCAGTCTTGCGCTCAACCCTTGATTTGAGGAAAGATTTTTAACATAAAATCTTAATTATTTAAAATGATGATGATAGTTTGCTATTTTACGGCTCTTTCAACATTACTTAAGTTATGTTGAGACAATGAAAAGATGACAAAGAAAGTCTCTGTGCAATGAAGCATCACAGTCATGAGCTGAATTCTGCTTAGATATTAAAATAGAAATTGTGTAAGCACACACCATAATGTATATTTTCTCAAATTGCTACTAATATACCTTCTTTTCCTTCTGATTTCCAATACTTCATACCACTGTCCCCATCCATTAGTTTTGCCTCCTTCTCACCAGTCTGCATACTCATCCTCACATGTAAACCTGCCGGAATTGCCTGCCCTGAAAGAGATGTGAGATACCAGGGTTGTGGAATCATCATATTTTATTACTTGTCCACAGACAAGAAAATGATCAAAATCCACTTGTCCAACTAAACTTTTATTGGCCTGAAAATTGACATTTTTCTTATTTCTGGAAGAAATCATCTGTTGTCGGTACTCATTAGTAGTGCCTCAGTGAGGCACTTCTAATGAGTACCTACAACATATGTTTTCTTCCAGAAATAAGAAAAATATGTATCTCATAATCTGGATCTTTTTCTTAGTTAGAGCTATGAAGTCCTTGTCCTAGGACAAAATTTTTACTTGTCCTCAGGAAAATGGGACGAGTTGGACAAGTGAGACATGGTATTTCCACAGTCCTGGAGACAGACTTTGACAGCTTTCACAGTTAAAACTGGATTCCAGGAAGATAAAAGACATACCATAATAACCCTAAATATTTGGACAGACAGGCCTAAGTAAGCAGTATAGATCTCGGATCAGATGCTGGAGAACATAGCTGTAGAAAAGAGAGGGTTTTAGATTGATACTTTTATTTCTCCATGAAAACAATGAATAGCCACAACATATTTCTGTGGAGAAAAAAAAAATATCAATAAGTTTTGGTTAACAAAAAGTGCCTTATCTAGAGCTAAGAACATTCAGACTGCCCTAATGACACAAATGATGATGAGCTGGGCCCAGTTGTTGAAAACTAACGATGTAGTTAGTTAATGTATCGTTAAAACTTTGATCATTAAATATGGCATATATGCTTATATTTTTTCAGCAAAAATATGTGCGAGTTAGATATTGTACTTACTAGAACAGTTAAAATTTTGACCACTAACGAGCTTGTTAAACAAACCATGCTTTGAACAACTGGGTCCTGGTGTTTTACATCTCTTTCAACGTTATTTAGGTCATATCAAAACAATGCAGGGGTGATAATGACAGACACTGCTTGATGAAGTGCCGTACAGTTATGAAAGTACAAAAGTAATTCTGCATCTGGTGGGATCGAACCCAGGACCTCATATTCTGAAATACATGCAAGAAGTGCTAAGCACTCGCCCACACAGATAATTTGCTAATGGCACAAAAAGACTGCCCAGATTGGACCCTGAATGACTGCCCATATCAGCATTCCCATTTACCCTCTGTAGAGGGGTTTTTACCCTCAAACTTTGCCCTGTACCCTCAAAATTGAAGAGAGTCGTTATATCTTATCATACATAGGGGTACACAAGTATGAAAATAAAGCAAATTTACCCCCGGATTCAAATTGCAGTGGAAATCCTGCATATCAATTATGCTTTCATACTGAAATAAGTTATCTGACTATGATAACCCCCTTTTCTTTTTGCAGAATTGTTCAATTGAATAACTTTATGAAATATATATGATGTGCAGCTCATCAAAAGGCCATTAAGCAATATAAGAAAAGCGATCCTGTGCATCAAGGCTGTTTCTGTCCATCAATATTCTCTACATCATTCATAAAGGAGTGGAGATACGCCTGGTAGAATTTTTGCAATTTTTACCATGACAACTTTTGTGACTTCCAGTTTGCATTCCTATACACAAAACCCCTTCTGGAGCATATTCTTTCCTTTTAGAGACCCCTTTTCAGAAGGTTAAACCAATTTGACCGCCTGAAAATGTATCCATCCTTCTTAACCCTTGTCCTGCTGCATAAATTAAGATGCCATGCCCAAATCAGATTACTTGATCTGGATTGTTCTATAAAATCACATTCTTAATGGCAAACAGTGCAGATCCAGATCAGCTGGCATCTTCAGAAACCAACTGATCCAGATCTACACTGTTTGCAAAGGCAGGGTATAACTGGGCTCAGCAGGACAAAGGGTTAATTCTGTAAGGGAGCAATAAAAGCCTTAATTATACTGCATGAATGCCGCATAGCTGCAGATTTTATAAGGTACTTTTTTCAACTGAGAAGTACTGATATATTCTTATTTCTCAATGAAAACATATGATGTCGGTACTCATTAGACAAGAGGGCCAAGATGGCCATGTATTGCTTACCTGATTACCAGATAAAATTGCTTTTCAGGACAGGAGAAGAAAAGCAAAATAGCAGCCATGGCAACCATCAGGTTTCTTATCGGAATGATTTTAGCTCTTTTTTATCTACAAGTCACCCTGATGCTTCCTACCAAGTTTGGAGTCAATGGCCTTTTGGTTCAGGAGAAGAAGCAAAATATAGATTTTCAAGATGGCCGTCTTGGATTTCCGATCAGAATGATTAAAGCAGTTTTGATCTACTGGTACCCCGATGCTTCCTATCAAGTTTCAAGACAATCGGCCTTTTGTTTCAGGAGAAGAAGCTAAAAATAGATTTTCAAGATGACGACCATGGTGGAATTCTGATTGGAACGATTTTAGCTATTAATTGCCTACAAGTCACCCCGATGCTTCACACTAAGTTTCATGTCAATTGGCCTTTCGTTTTAGAAGAAGTGAAAAATAGATTTTCAAGATGGTGGCCATGGCGACCAAGTTGGATGTTGGATGTTGGATCGGAATGATTTTAGCTCTTTTTTATCTACAAGTCACTCTGATGCTTCCTACCAAGTTTCAAGTCAACTGGCCTTTTGGTTCAGGAGAAGAAGCCTCTTTTTTATCTGCTTCCTACCAAGTTTCAAGGCAATTGGCCTTTTGGTTCAGAAGAAGCGAAATATGGTGACCATCTTGGATTTACATTCAGAACAATTTTAGCTACATGTATTTTTAAGCTACAAGTCACCCTAATGCTTCATACAGAGTTTCGGATCAATTGGCCCTTCTGTTCAGGAAAAGAAGGGAAAAATAGATTTTCAAAATGGCCACCATGGTGGCCATCTTGGATTTCTAATCCAAACAATTTCAGCTATTTTTGATGTACAAGTCACCCTGATGCTTCCTACCAAGTTTCAAGTCAACTGACCTTTTGGTTCAGGAGAAGAAGTGAAAAATAGATTTTCAAGATGGCCGCTGTGAAGGTTATCTTGGATTTCCGATTGGAACAATTTTTGCTACTCTGGATTTAAAAGTTACACTGATGCTTCCTATCAAGTTTCAATTAGCCTTTTGGTTGAGGAGAAGAAGGGAAAAATAGATTTTCAAGATGGCCGCCATACAGCATGGATTTCGGATCAGAAGGATTTTAGCTATATCTTGATCTACAAGTCACCCTGATGCTTCCTACCAAGTTTCAAGTTAATGGCCCAGGGGTGTAGGAGGAGTAGGCTTTTAAAGCAAATTATTGACGACTCACGACGGACATTGACCGATCACAAAAGCTCACCTTGAGCACTTCGTGCTCAGGTGAGCTAAAAATCAAGGTCTTCAGATATAACACTTCCATGCTTAATATGCCCAGATGTCACTAGAAACTTGTGTCTGAAATATTGTTGGAAAGGTTAATTGTAATAGATTTAGTAGTTTAGTAGAATTTGAAACATGAATTTATCATAGAGGTGCCACATTCACAGATCTTACATTATCCTTTAAGAAATATGGCACACAATATATTGTCTGAAATATTTCCCAAAGGACAGTGAACTATCTTAAAATCTTCCAGAAAGTGCCACAATCAGAGCTCTTAAGTTACCCTCTCCAATGGAACTGTGCTATAATAAAATACTCTAGAACTCAGGAAACAATCAATCCTATTCCTGATGGTAGCATGACCAAACATAGAACTTTACATTTAGTAATATGACTGAAATACTGCCAAAAGAATTGTGCAGCATCCAGAATATCTTATATTCTAAGTATTTCAGATAAATTTATTGTATCTACTTCAAAACATCACTATAGCCATTTTACCAAATTACTAAATCAAAATTATTGAATACCCAATGCAGTGGTACCAAAATTTGTAAAATACCCAATTAAAAATCTAATTACCGAATTTAATGAAAAAACTTTAAAAGGGTTGGTAAATACCAAATGAACAAAAAAATTAACTATTAAAAGTGTTGTTCAATGTCTGCTTAAATTTTCACCCTAATATTCAGATAATTGCCAGAAGAACAGGACTGAGGGAGCTGTTATACTTAGCCCACTGCATTCTGGGACAAACCTGTCATAAAATTTGGACAAGCCCAACTCAGCATCTACTGATACGGTTGATGTGTCTAAAAATCTGCTGCATGAGTGGCAAGACAGTATATCATGATCAGCTAGGCAGACAATCAGCATAAAATGTCAAGCCTTATTTTCTGTGAAAATTACAAAAGAATCAAAATGACATCTACTGCAGCTGTGAATGTAGATTTACAGGTGAATATGAGCCTGGTTTACAACATTTTACCTTTCTTTACTGTCTGCCATTGGTCTGTTGGGTAAAACACATCAAGAGGTTCCTCTTTAGTTTCTTGTTCATCAGCTACATCATTCTCACCCGCTTCAACTTCAACACTTGTCTCCCCTAAAAACGAATATAAGACTATACACTGTATAAAGATCACAAATGTTTTTTCATGCATTAAAGTTGTAAGACTATGAGGCCACAAAAACTAAAATTACTGTGACTTCAACAAAAGTTTAAACAAAATACTTCCAGTGCAGCAATGTTATAAATGTCACTTACATTACATGAAAATGCTGTGGCCCATTTTGAAGACTTTCAAGTAAAAACACGAAGCACAAGGATGAAAATGAGGGTGTTTTTTTTTTTCTATTGTGCAGCCCTAATTTCAGGATTGCATGAGTTGTTATATTTTGGTGTAGACAGTTTGATATTATGTGAGAACACATTTGTCAGTGCCCAGTTAGACAATCATAAAGGACACATGTGCAGGCTGAAGTTGCGGCATGTGCAATCATCAGTGATAGGACTGCTTTCAGGTTTTTCCCTCAGAAATTTATCTAAGAGGACATAATACAAATGTATGTCTCTTTCGACTGATATTTTAGGGGACATAGGGGTATTTTCAGGGGTTGATTGGTTGAATTTTACAGAAAATTTTGCAAATTTTAAGGGACATCAATGTCCCTCCAAGACGAAGGTTTAGGGGACATCAGAGTCAAAAAGGGACCAAGTCTTGTGGTTTTTGAGGGACAAGGAAAACCCTGTAATTTGCCTGTGAATAAATAATCTGCACTGTTTATGTAATGTTTCTGGGGTGCTCACTGCTCGGAGTAGTTAAAGACTTAGCATGGTCTGATCAGGCCCTTCGCTGTTCACATTTGGTTTCTATGACTCTCAAGACTAGTCAAAGATTTAACAGTCTGATCTGTGCCTTTGCTTTTGCATTAATTTTCTTGAACTAAAAGTCAAATCTGTAGACTAATCTCTGCCTTCAGTAATCAGAATGCATAATTTGAATGTCAAAAAAGAATTTTCGTGTCTATCGACTATGATTTTCTGAAATATGATTTTGGCCATCCTCTGTAACCCAGGTGTGTTCCATTACGTTACACTTCATTCATCACCCCTGGGACAACTGACTGACGAAACGTCGTTTTCTATGAATATTCATAACATCGGGGAATACCTCAATAGCTAATCAAAATGTCGCTAACATAGCGCTACTCTCTTCTGCGGAAGATTCATTTGTTCTTCTTCCGTTACTAAAAATAACTCCGGAAAACCCGATAAACGTTTTCGTCAGCAATTAATACCATGCCTGGATTGCAATGAACGATATGATTGGATATTCGCAAAACAAACATAGAAAGATGACGTTATTTGCGGAGTACGCCAGATAAAATCAGATGCCCTCATTAATAATTCATGAGGACGAAGAAACGTAAGCGAGTTGTCCCAGGGGTGATGAATGAAGTGTAACGTAATGGGTCACACCTGGGTTACCGAGGATGGATTTTGGCATGTTGACCTTCCATGAGGCCCTTGTAACAGATGATCACATGGTGTGTGAGCCCTACATGTTTTGAAATTGTACACATCGTATGATAATTTACATTATAAGGAATGGGAAGCCCTTTTTGTATTATCAGATGATGTTACATGGAATGTCCAGCCCATTTTACTGAAACAAACAAAAAACAAACAAACAAATAAATAAACAAATAAATAACAATTATCCATCATATGTTTGCTATCTGCTAATTACAATGTAGATGTTAGTCTTGCAAGGGTTATTTAACTTACTATGGAACTTTTAATTAACTCTGAAAATGAAAGGAACGTACCATTGTCATTTTCTTCTGTTACCACCAAACTGAGGGCACCACCATCTGGTTGGGCATTGCTATGAGAACTAAGACTGTGTATACAGAACATCACAAACAGAAGCATGCTAACAGCATTCAAAACCTGTATAACTCTTAGCAAACTTTTACCCATTCCAACAATATGCTGTTACAATGATCTCACACTTGAAATGCTCTCATTCATCTGAAACAAAAATACTCAGGCTTAAGAGTAAACACACACTAAGATCCAGCAAAAGCTCATTAAAAGGTTTCATACATAGCACTAGTTAAGGCGCTTTTTTTCAATCCAAAAGTGTTGATATTTTTCTTATTTCTCCACAAAAACATATGTTGTGGGTAGTCATTAGAAGTGCCTCGGCGAGGCACTTCTAATGAGTACCCACAACATATGCTTTTGTTGAGAAATAAGAAAAATATTTACTGGATACTCTCCCTTATCTAGACCTATGTTTCATATTTCTTGAATGTTGGAATAAAAGTGTTTAGCATTTTCAAACAGTGCCGATTGTGCTAATCCTCAAGTCTGTCAAATTATTTTCGCTACATTTCACTGCATTCAATTTATGAACCAAAATGGAAAACAAGGACCAATAATTACTGTAACGTATTTATAAATTTAGAGATTTTTTTTTTTATAATAAAAATGAAAAAGACAAACGGGTCAATTAAATATTGCAATGTTTATCCAAGCATATACAGAGCCTGTGACTCCTACATGTACTTTGGTGACAGGGACTCCTGGTTTTCAGAGACTTTTAGAACAAAATGCATTGTGCAACTCCTACTTTTAGAACAATTGCAGTGTGGTACTTCAACTTTTAGGTGAAAATGCCTTTAAGACTCCTATTTTCAAAATCCTAGTGAGAACCCTGCTTACATGTATCAGGCTTCACAGTCTCTGGCTACTCTAGGAAAATATTGACTGCTCTGCCTTATCAGACAGGTAACCAGCTAAGACAAGAGGGTAGATATTTGGTCATTTGCAATAAGTGTCCTCTCCCGTTGATATATAAAAACTCTGATATAGGGTTGCTCCTGTTCAGAGGATGCTCAAGCTTCACTGCAGGTCACCATGACGAGGCGCATATATCGAAGTTGTGCAAATCACATATCAAATATGGGACTTATACCAAACCCAGCTTAAGCGACCATAACAATCAAGACTGTTAACATATTAGTCGTGCATCTTGATAATGAACAGAATATAGAATGTTTTATTGTCCAATTATGGGCTCTTTCGGGTTTACAATCAATGAGATCTTTTGCTTTCATACCAATTTTGCCCTAAAACATTAAGCTTCAGCAAATACGAGAATTCACCAAGACATTAAAGGAGTAGCTTATAAAGGATTGGTGCATTCAGTCCTTGCATGAGGCAGTTAGCTGTAGTCAGGAAGAACTGGAAAGCGTGCAAAAACGCACATCCAGATTTGTAACAGGAAATTACAATTATTGTTAAAGAAGCAGCTTATTTTGCCCTCAAATGAATTATGTTTCCTTTGACAAGTACGAGAATTCATAAAAGTACTTTATTGAAAGTTTGAAAAGAAAAATGATAAAGACTCAATCAAAAAAGCAATTAAAAGACATACATATTCACTGCAAATAGTAGGTAGCAAGATATATCTCTACACATGCATGGCATGCATGTTCTCATTGTGCACACCAACTGCAGATGGATCTACATATGTAATATCAGCCTCAGCAACTCCTTTTCACGGCTGGTACTGCCAACTAAATCATGTATCCTGGAGTCATCGGCTTTGAAGCACTTAAACACTATTTAGCAGTGTGTTTATTGCTCCAGTAGCATACTATATCTTTTCATTATGCAAGATAGTCATGGACTACTAGTACTTTATTTAACACCATTGTTAGCTTTCTGCACATGAAATGACCTAAAATGTGTCAATGGCCTGCAAAGCTCCAATATAAACAAAACAAAAATCACTTCAGGCACTTTGACAGAAATTATCAATTGAAATGTTTGTTCAATAGTCATCTGCCATGTATACTTTTTTGCCAAGGCAACTGAAAGTCTAAAATACTGAACTGAGTAGTTTTTCAGTCATTTACTCAGGTGTGACATTGTGGCCAATGGATCTCTATGTCTAGTTATTGATATTTTCACAGATTTTGAGAAGTATCTTTACTGGCATTGACGAATCAGCAAATACCAGCACAAGACTCCCCTATCCAGTGATTTGATATAGTCAAAATGTTGAAAACTCACAGGATAATAGTAACCGTCAAGATTGATTGTGTTGGGGTTTAATGACACATCAACCCTTGTGGGTCACTTTGTGTCGTCCCCCAGGGAAAGGGAGAAAAGAGATCGAAGAGGAGATGAAAGAGAGGGACAGGGGAAGAAAGTTTGTTTGTGTTGAGGTTTTATCACCCAGTCAACCCAATGAGGTCATGTTGAGTGCGGTCAGTTTATAACCTAACCACGTGTTTAGTGGCAGGCTTAGTCCTCTAAGCCGTTAACCAGTATTGTGCACATTTTTTCGCCAGAAAAACAGGGGAAGAAAAAGGAACAGGAATGAAAGCGAAGAAACAGGAGAAATAAAAACATTCACCCTCAACCCTTACCTGCTACAAGTATAGCAGGCCTTTCTCAACTGTAAGCCAATATCAGCTGGACACCCCTGTGACGTAAGATATACACCTTCGCCACACCCGACTACCATAACTGTCAAGGAACAGTCTGTAGCACCTATTATTTGTGTACATGTCAGAGATAAATTTGACATTTCAGAGTGAACCAAAGCTCAGAAAATGAGTCATTAAGATTAGTTCAGTGAATCTTAATGCATGTCATCATGTGCGGCATAAGCCCACATGCAGTTGCTGAACCTAAACGATTGAGCTGAGCTAGCTGAACATCCTCCAAGCTTCTTGTCAGCAATCAATATTCTACGTTTTCCTATCTGTATCTGTAACCTTCATGGAGATCATGTGCAGGACAAACGGAAACACTTCAGCATTTAAATTCCATTTCGAAACTCTAGAACTTACATATGTACTCCATACCTGTACACAATCAAATGCTAACGATAGCACAGTTCTATGTAAAACGAATGTTCAAACCTGGCGGTCTTTAGGCACAGTCCTGTTCAAACAAAGGAACAAACTGTCATTTTATGACCACGAAAACTAATGATGGCGGTAACAAATCGCTCTTAGGCTACTCACAAAGATTTTGAACTGCAATGACTACATATATTATTCTAAAAAGTGGCTCTTGATGGACTTAATATTATGATTCAAATATTGCATCAGATGTGCTACACGATTCTCGCGTGTTGCTTTTTTGTTGCCCCACGTCAACATAAAAATTGGACCTGCTCGTTTCATCATTTAGTAACGTCCTTCGGCGCGGCGAACCGCACTGAAATGGCACACCGCAGTTGGTCGGGTATGAAAGCCACGGCCGAGCCGAAAAAGCCGAGCCTGCTATAGTGTTTTCTTGTATTTGTTCAAACGCGTCCATGATACTTATTTCTTTTAATCTTATATTACCATAAATATAAAATGCTGTACTCACAATTAAATTTTGTATAATTACTTGCTTATTTATGATTTTAATTCCAATTTTCCATTCAACAGGGGTATGAAAGCCACGGCCGCGAAAGGGATATGTTTGGCCGGTTTGTGAACAAATGGCGATGTTTTATAATCTGAGCATTTGACAGAGATTGTAAAAAGGTATTTGAAATAAATTTGAATCATTATGACATACAGAAACGGTTTATATATCCCACTTTTCTTCGTTTTCCTCGAAATAACGACGCTCGGCAGAATCTAAAAATAGAATAGATATAAACTAAACGAAAATAACCGAAACGGTTGAAAAGGCCTAAAAGCTTAGGTGATCTAATAATAAAATCATTTGTGACACCACATCTATAACAAATTTGATATTTTTTTCACAATAATGCCGGTCATCATACTGGTATTAGATGTAAGTGTTAAGTTGAGGCCCTTTTAATGGTCTTGCTTTCCATTTCGGTTATTTTCATTTAGTTTTCCCTGTTCTATATTTAGACCCTGCCGATCCTCGTTATTTGGATGAAAAAGAAGAATTATGGGAAACATAAACAGTTTCTGCATGTTATAATATTTCAAAGTTATTTTGAATATCTTTTTGCAAACTCTGATCAATACTCAGATTATAAAATATCGCCATTTGTTCACGAAATGGCCAAAATATATATCTTGCACGGCCGTGGCTTTCATACCCCTGTTGAATGGAAAATTGGATATTACGTCATAAATAAGCAAGTAATTATACAAATTTTAATTGTGAATACAGCATTTTACATATATGATAATATGAAATTAAAAGAAATAAATATCTTGAACTTGTTTGAACAAATTAAAGAAAACACTATATCAGGCTCGGCTTTTTCGGCTCGGCTCGGCGGCTCGGCCGTGGCTTTCATACCCGACCACCGCAGTTGCAGTTCCGAACGGGAAGGACTTTATTCTACTGAACCCCGGATGGATTAAACAACACATCTCTGTTAGCTATCTGCTTAAAATGACTCGATCACTTTTGATCATTATGTCACTGGGGTGAAGGACTAATTTCAGTATTAAGGGGTAGGAGTAATCCTTTGAATAAATCAGTTGGATTATTGGATATTGGAAAATCCAACTAATGCTAAAAATCTAAAACACTGTCCAACTACTCGTAACTGCCGAAAAATCGCCCACCTCTCTCTCGTCAGATCTACTCTGGAATACAGTTAGATATAGTTTGGGATCCACATCTTCAAAAAGACATTGATAAACTAGAACGTGTTCAACGCCAAGCAGCCCGATTTATACTGATTATTTTTTCTCATATGCTACTTGTATGTAGCCTGAGATTTATTGCATAATAAAGTTCTGTTCTATAACATTAACAGGGGACTACACCGAGAGATCAAGGATGTGTCTCACGTATGCTGGCTGACCTGCAGTTACCATCGCTACAGGACAGAAGGAAGACCAACCGGCTAGTGTTCCTCTACAGGATAGTCGAAGGGAAGGTGGCAGCTGCAGTCGCGCATGACTTTTTGACTTCTGTCCGGAGAAAACGTCTTATCAAATCGAAAAATTATAGACTGTGTAACAGCAACGTCAGTGATAGACAGTCTACAAAAAACCGCAAATGATTTAAACGAATTACGGACAACTCGGCCCAAAGACAAGTCGTCCCAGGACAACTCTGCTCATACAAAAATAGTCAGCCCAAGACAACTCGGCCCAAGTCGTCCCAATATTAAAGACAACTCGGTCCAAATCGACCCAACCTTAGAAGACCTCTCGGCCCATGAAAACTAAACCAGGCATCTCTTAATGTATCAAAAATAATTGGATGGTGGTACTTTTATTGCTCTGTACTTGATGAATAAAGCATATGCAGATGTCTTAGATCAAATCGCTAAAGTACATATTCTAGATAACTTAAATGAATCTGATGGTTATAGCAGTAAGTGATCGAAACAATTTATTCAATGTTGAAAATAAAAGTGCGGGAGATCCATCCAACTCACCCATCTATCTATCTATCTATCTATCTATCTATCTATCTATCTATCTATCTATCTATCTATCTATCTAATTCTTTGAATTCAGTCTGAAAAAAAAAGTGAAAAATCAAACTTAAAAAAAATAAAAAAAAGAAGAAAAAAAAAGTAAATAAAAAAGAAAAAATATTAGAGACTTTCATGAAGGGTGGTAATCAGCGGCTAATCATCTTTAATCAGTAATCAGTGGTTAATCTCCTTTAATCATTTAATTCAAACTTAAACTATTTCAATGTTTGATTTAATTTTATGTTAAGCCAACTGATTAATTAACGACCAGCACTGAAATTTGCTAAGAGTTAATTCGCAACAAAAGTGTTAATTGTCATCTTTAACCGACAAAGGTTAATGATTAATTAGTTTGAACAATAACAAATTGCAAACTTTTGTTTAAATAATTTCCTTTATTTGCCGACATGATCTGAGTGTATAAATACAAGCCAATAGTTTTTTTTTTTAAAGAAAATGGCTATTGGCATGGCTCATTTGTTTTGAGACTGTTGAGTTACGTGCACATTGGATGTGTGCGTGATGGGTAGGATGCGGTTATATCAGCTTGTGATCAAAATTGTTTCGCTATCTGAATTCATTAGGTACAGAGCAATAAAAGTGCAGCATCCAATCATTTAAATACATTAAGAGGTGCCTGGTCTGATTTTTATGGGCCGAGTGGTCTTCTGCAATTTGGGCGATTTGGGCCGAATTGTCTTCTGAAATTGAGACGACTTGGGCCGAGTTGTCTTGGGCCGACCTTTTTATGGGCCGAGTTTTCCTAGGCCGACTTGTCTTTGGGCCGAGTTGTTCTGAACCCGTTTTAAACCCGCGCAGTGCAATTCTGAACTTTACAGAAACTCTTTCTTTCCGCGAAGCGTTATAGGCTGGAACCACCTGGACGCCAGTGGTGTGCGCACAGAGACAATTGACGGTTTTAGAAGAGCCGTCTCACATTGGGACTAGTGTCATTCCCAGCTCTCTCTCCGTTGCAACAACACTGAAAAGCCCTGCAACGTATTCATCTAGATCCGTCAGATCCTAATGCCAAGTTGGAAAAAAGGGGTGTATTCCTTGGATTATTTACCTGTTGGACCATGTCTTGTAGACAAATTTATTTGAATTATGTGAGAATATGCATCACCATCATCAGATATAGTTTTATTTATGATATAAGCAACATTTAATTAACAATAACCAAATAAGGTGAAAATGCACAAATACATCAACTAGTCTAAAACATAAAATTCATAACCCTATTTATAAAAAACAAGACTTCAATGTAAGAATATTGCAGAACAGTCCAGAAAATATTCTTAGCTGTGTGTGAAATTATCAAATTATTGAAATATCATTATAATCAAAATGCACTTCACAAATTTAATGTTTTAATGAAAAATGGGAATGGCATCTTTTGACGTGTTGGTGAAATTGGAACAGTCAAAATGGGAACTACCCAACAAAATCTAATCGATTCTGAATTTCGCAAAATTGTTTGACTGTCTTGACAAAAGTGTAGTTGAAGACCATATATGTACTTCCGATTAAGGTCACTACTGGTACCAGTAACGATACCTCTTGCAAGACAAAATCACATTTTGCCTTATAACTTAAATATCTATTAACCTATTCATCTGACACTTGCATATACACATTGACTTTACACTTGAAATGCAATTATACAAAGATAAAATGTTTCTTCGTTCTAATATGGGTTATTGCCCCTGATTATTATTTTACTATTGTGCTTTTAGGGAAAATTTGTACTTAACTTAGTATTAATGCAATATCTTAACAATTTACGTCTAAGATAAGACGAAACTTATTATGAAAAAAAAGGGGTGAGGGGTAAGGGAAAAGTCCAGGAAGTGCCACGGTGCACAATCACAAACCGCAGCCCTTCCCAGACACCAAGAGGAAGAGGAAAGAGACAAAACCAAACAAGCGCAAATCGAAGAAACGTCCGAAAAGCACCGACTAGCTCTCTCTTCCCCAGGCGAGGTAATCGCAATGCTAAAAGGGCTGAAAAACACAAGAACAAAATAACACAAGGAAAGACATAAAACAAATCGCCTCGTAGAATAAACCACAAAGCAATAAAGAGTAAGACTAACACCGGGACCACCGCCTTAGAACGGTCAGAAGAATAAACCACCGGGGGCCCAAAGCACTCTTGCGGCCAGCCAACTTCACCCTGGGTCCCTTGTTATGACAGACTGCACTGACATATATTGAATTTAGTCTTGTAGGAGTATTGCCCCTGAATTATAGCATTTGTGTGGAAAAATTGGTAAAATTCACCTTTTTAATTAAATTAAATAATTTACATACTGGAGATCTGGCTATAATGAAATTTGTATGGTAGTATCCATTTGATAATTCCTCACAACTAGTATGCCACTGGTAGTTTACATAAAACAGTGTGTATGACATGAGTTTTTGTCCTTGATTTAGCAATTTTAGATGGTAAAATTACCCAAATACGGCTTTCAAAGTCATCCAGTCTTCAAAAAGTGCAACGCATGCATATAATTCAGTATAAATTTTTGATTTATTAGTTGAATCCTGCAACATGTTGTATTTATTACAAATAAGAATTATATTTATGTGGCTATTTGAACCGTTTTAACCACATTTTATCATGCTAAGCGTATGTTCCTAGAAAACATAGGGTGGAGTAACAATTCATAACTATTTGCAAAGACAAAGCAGCATTTTGGTGTGCATTATTATTCAGATTGTCTCTATATGTCTAGAATATGATACCATACCATTTTAAAGCAATACTGACCTTTTGAAATTGATTGCATTTATCAAATCTGTTCAATTATTTAGAAAAATTGAATTTTGCTATTTCGTGGGTAGGATTAACTATCAAGCATTATCTCGTTTTACAGATGGTGAAATTTTATATAATTTCAGAATAATACTACACAATAAGTATTGATCATTATTTGAAAGTTTAATGAAAATTCATTTTTGGGAAGTGTCTTTTATTTTTGAATATTTAGTATTTTTTGTTAAAACTACAGTACATCTTCATTTGGCTGGACAAAAATGTTGATCATTAGGTATGTTAAAGTTTGCTTTACATCCTTAAGGTGTCCTGCATTTTGCATATTCTAATGACATTCTGTTGCAATAATTGAAGGTATCTCATAGGTGTTGCTTGCTGGGTTAGAATGATTTTCTCAATACTACTGGGGCTTAGAACAACTTTGAAGAAAAATGGCTTAGGGGGTACACCTTTGAAGCACCAGAAGTCTGATAACAGGCAATGATTTCAACTTTTTATTGTTTTATAACTTTAACAATCAGATGGGAAAGCAAACTGCAGAATTTAAAGAAAATCTATTGTTGGGATAAAAAAAAGTTGCACCAGGTGTCAGTAGAATGTACTGTTTACTATTTCCATGTGAAACAGAAATTTCATCCCAGTCCATCAAATAACCTGGAAAGAATCTAAAACTCATTTATTCTTTTTATCTTAATTTCAAAACATAATTATTATTTCTTAACCTTTAGCATTCTCTGGGCAAATTCAACAGACAGCAAAATGGTGATATTTTTCTTATTTTTTCCGAAAAAGAGGATTTGACATTTCATGAAAATTATCTCCATTTTCTCCATTGAAGACACTTTGCATGATGCGTCGAATACTGTTTCTAGGTGAAAATGAGATGTCCTGTTTCCAGGTGAAAATGAGACAAATATTTCAAAATGTCTGCTGATAAGAGTGCTAAGAATTAAAGAACCCCAGTTTTGAACGGTAAAGGAATATTTTGATTTCCATTCTAACATGCAGTGTATTAGAAAAGATCACATCTTAATATTTGTAATGGATTTGTTTTATCAGGTAAAGAGCTCCAATTCAAATTCTGTGACTGTACTTGATAAGACTTGTCAATCTCTTGATAAGAGCTGGCAATCATCTGATAATACCTGTCACTCATCTTGGATATCAGAATACCTGAAAGCTGCTGACCAATGAAATTGCATAGCTGAAAAGCTCTGCCTTCCATTGGTTAAAAAAAAAAATCTTCAAGCAAAGCCTAATTACTATTCCAAATCAAGGTTTTATTTTTTTCTGTTTTGCAACTTTCACTATAAAACAAAAAAGCAAAAAACCTTGGCACCAAGTGAGTCACTGGAAGAAACAAAGCTTAAAAGAAGTATATATATATATATATATATATATATATATATATATATATATATATATATAACAATTTGTGGCATATTAACAACACAAACATTATGTTTTATTTGAACATACAAGTGAAATGAATGATTATAATACATAAAACAGATTATAATAAATAAATAAATAAATAAAAACTTTATATTCTAAATTTCTATTTCCATATTTTTCTATTTTTTCACTATGTAAATGCCCTTACAGAAATATTATTAACTGTAAGTATAAACTGACACCTGGCTTAGCCTAAATCATTTGAGGTAAACAAACAATCAAGCATTGGTGTGTTTTTTGTATGAATGAATGGAATTTTAAAATGGCTAGTTAACGAAACATGAAAATACACATCACCAAAGTGAGAGAAACAAAAGTTACTGAACCATACAAACATCCTGCTAGTTTATGCTACTGATTGATTTAAGGCGGTGTTCCCGGTGTTGCTCTTACTCTGTGTAACTTTACTCTACGAGGCAAGATGTACGTATGAAGTCTTGCCTTGTGTTTTATCCTTGTGTGTTTTTTTTTCGTCCTTTTAGCATTGCGATTACCTTGCTTGGGGAAGAGAGAGCTGTTCTATGTGATTTTCGTGTGTTTGTTTCTTTTGCGCTTGTGTCTCTATGCTCTTCCTCATGGTGTCAGGGATTGGCCGTGACATGTGATTGTGGCAATCCCTGGACTTTTTCTTTTTACCTTTTATCATTAAAACAACAGCAAAACAAACCAAAAATAAAAAAAATGAAGACTTTGCAGTCCTGTTTGCATTTTTTTACCAGAAGACAGTCTGAGAGTTATTTTGAAAATAATACTTTCCAAAACAGTGGTGAAAGTGACGCATATCCTTACATAACTAAATTAATTATACCCCCGCAAACTTCATCATAAGGACGGGGAAAAGAAGTAATTAGATTTTGGTGACCTTGACCTTATCTTCAAGATCACTGCATTATAAATACTCAAAAAAAAAAAAAAAAAAAAAAAAAAAAAATGGCTGGAATTTGACCAAACGAGCACGGATACATCATCAGGATGAGTAAGAAAGAAGTGATTAGATTTTGGGTGACATTGACCTTATTTTCAAGATCACTACATTATAAATACTCAAAAAGTGAGCCTTGTTAATGCAGTAAAAAGTTTGTGTGCACACTATCTCTTTAACCAATGGCTGGAATTTGACCAAACTTGCATAGATACATCATAAGGATGGGGGAAAGAAGTGTTTACATTTTGGTGACCTTGACCTTATTTTCAAGGACACTGCATTATAAATACTCAAATAAGTGAGCCTTGTTAATGCAGTAAAACGTTTGTGTGCACATTTTCTCTTTAACCAATGGCTGAAATTTAACCAAACTAGCACAGATACATCATCAGAATGGGTAAGAAAGAAGTGATTAGATTTTGGTGACCTTGACCTTATTTTCAAGATCACTACATTATAAATAGTCAAAAAGTGAGCCTTGTTAATGCAGTAAAAAGTTTGTGCACACTATCTCTTTAACCAATGGCTGGAATTTGACCAAACTAGCATAGATACATCATAAGAATGGGGAAAAGAAGTAACAAGAAAACTTTGATGCAAAGCATCAATACGCCAGGAAACTAATCTGTAATGCATTACTTAGCTCCCTATATATCGTAGTATAGTGAAAAAATGTTATAATTTATGAAAGGTTGTAATTATATAAATTATCGCAATACTCAACGATAAAAACATTATAGACGTTATCAGAGCTGTGTAAAAAAATCAACTATGATCGTCTGTTTTCTAGCCCGCATACATAATTACATGTCGCCATCTATAGCCTAGGCCGAACATACTATATCCGAAATCATCTATGTAGCAGTGTTTCGTTCTTTTTTCCACTCAGTATGTTTTCTTTCGGCCCAGATCATTCCATGCTTGAATATCAATTTAACTGTATTATTAAACCAGCTTATAATCCGTTCGATTTGAGAATGCATATTTCCAATCGTAAACAAAGAAAAATATCTTTTGTTTTTTCTTCGTAGTATGACGAAAAAAACGAAATGAAAAAAATTCAAACGTGTACGAATATTGATAGCAACAAGCTCATTTCAGGTCGAATGGTGAAATTGGGGCTCCTACGGAAAACGGCTCATTTCTCTTTAAATGAGCAAAACCCACATTGCTACATTCATTCTACACAGTACTTCCCATTTTTATTTCACTGTGTTACCAATAGCACAGTTCTCTGCTGCAAAAGTGTGACTTTGAATAATAATAATAATAATAAAAAGTGGAGGGTGAATAGTTATATATAACCCCACTAAGAACCCCATCAAACTGGAAGAAAACCGATGTTCTCCAATGCATATACATTTTACAAAAACAACCTCAAATAGATACGCCGGGCTCCAGCCCGGCGTAAATTAGATTTTGGTGACCTTGACCTTATTTTCAAGGTCGCTGCATTATAAATACTCCAAAAAAAAAAAAAAAAAAAAAAATTGCTGGATTTTGACCAAACTAGCACGGACACATCATCAGGATGAGTAAGAAAGAAGTGATTAGATTTTGGTGACCTTGACCTTATTTTCAAGATCACTACATTATAAATACTCAAAAAGTAAGCCTTGTTAATGCAGTAAAAGGTTTGTGTGCACACTACCTCTTTCACCAATGGCTGGAATTTGACCAAACTAGCATAGATACGTCATAAGGGTTGGGAAAGTAAGTGATTAGATTTTGGTAACCTTGACCTTATTTTCAAGGACACTGCATTATAAATACTCAAAAGAAGTGTGCCTTGTTAATGCAGTAAAACGTTTGTGTGCATATTATCTCTTTAACCAATGGCTGAAATTTAACCAAACTAGCACAGATACATCATCAGAATGGGTAAGAAAGAAGTGATTAGATTTTGGTGACCTTGACCTTATTTTCAAGATCACTACAGTATAAATAGTCAAAAAGTGAGCCTTGTTAATGCAGTAAAAAGTTTGTGTGCACACTATCTCCTTCACCAATGGCTGGAATTTGACCAAACTAGCATAGAAATATCATAAGGCTGGGGGAACAAAGTGATTAGATTTTGGTGACCTTGACCTTATTTTTAAGGTCACTGCATTATAAATATTAAAAAATGAGCCTTGTTAATGCAGTAAAAAGTTTGTGTGCACATAATCTCTTTAATCAATGGCTGGAATTTAACCAAACTAGCACAGATATATCCTAAGGATGGGGGAAAGAATTAATTGGATTTTGGTGACCCTGACCTTATTTTCAAGGTCACTACACTATAAATACTCAAAAAGTGAGCCTTGTGTGCACTCTATTTCATGAATCAATAGATGGAATTTGACCAAATGAGCACAGATACATCATTGGGATTGGGGAAAGAAGAGTTTAGATTTCGGTGACCTTTATCTCATTTTCAAGGTCACAGTGACACTTTGAAACTCAAATTTTGATAGAGAAAAGCTTTTGTGCACACTATATTTTGAACCAATGGCTGGAATTTTAACAAACTAGCACCGATACATTGTTAGGACATGGAAAAGAAGTGATTAGATTTTTGTGATCTTGACTTCATTTTCAAGGTCCCTACATTATAAAAACTCCAAAAATGAGTCTTGTAAAAAGTTTGTGTGCACACTGTCTCTTTAATCAATAGCTGGAATTTGACCAAACTAGCACAGATACATCATCAGGATGGGGGAGAGAAGTGATTAGATTTTGGTGATATTGACCTTATTTTCAAGGTCACTACATTATAAATATTCCATAAGTGAGTCTTGTGTGCACTCTATCTCATAAATCAATAGATGGAATTTGACCAAACTAGCACAGATATATTATTGGGATTAGGGAAAGAGGTGATTAGATTTTGGTGGCCTTTATCTCATTTTCAAGGTCACACCGGCACTTTGAAACTCAAAGTTTGATAGGAAAGAGCTTGTGTGCACACTATGTTGAACCAATGGCTGGTATTTTAACAAACTAGCACAGATACATCTTTAGGACATGGAAAAGAAATGATTAGATTTGTGTGATCTTGACCTCATTTTCAAGGTCACTACTTTATAAAGACTCTGAAAAATGACCATTGTGTGCACCCTATCTCATGATTCATTAGATGGAATTTGATCAAGTAGGCACAGATACTTCATTGGGATGAGCGAAAGAAGTTATTAGATTTTGGTGACCTGGACCTCATTTTCAAGGTCACACTAACACTTTGAAACTCAAATTTTGATATGTGACACATTGATATCAATAAGGTGTACCTTCATTAGAGAAAGTAAGGGCTAGGAGCCCATTCTCTTAGTGTTATTGTCCTTTGTAAAATTTCTTAATGCAGTAAAAAGTTTGTGTGCACCCTATCTCTTTAACCAATGGCTTGAATTTGACCAAACTAGCACAGATACCTGTACATCATCAGGATTGGAGAAAGAAGTGATTAGATTTTGGTGACCTTGGTCTTATTTTCAAGGTCACTACATTATAAATACTCAAAAAGTGAGCCTTGTGTGCACTCTATATTTTTTTCCTGCATATCTTGATTAATATTATTAGGAATCTTAACACATTTTGCATAAATGTTCATATTCATGAGATGATGCTGCTACAGAAAAAGGAGGGCCAGGGGATCAATACTGTTATATTATTCCCCTTTGTAATTTTTTATGTCCGTAACACTTTTGTTTTTCCTATGTATCTTGCTTAATAATTTTGGGAATCTTGTTTTATTAGAGTTTGGTGACCTTGACTTTATTTTCAAGGTCACGACGGCATTTTGAAACTTAAATTTTGATAGAAAAAAGTTTTATGCTTTATGCGGGGGGTATCGAATAAGCACTGCTTGTTGACAATTTTCATTAAATCTATCTACAAAACATAACCTTGGTAAATAATCAAAGGAATACACCCCCCTTTTCCTACTTGGAATAAGTTGGATTTTCCACATTAAATCTCCCTAGGTGTGGCCGTATAAGGGGTAATTTGATATAATTGAGAAGTGTTTAATATGTTACTTCAGAACCAAAGAAATTCATTTGACTGCAAATTTTGCATTTCATCTGATATTAGATTTTATTTATTTATTTATTCATTTCCAAAGTTAGAAAAATGATGAAAGTGACATATTCTTACATTATGAAATTAAATAAATTGATCAACAAAACATGGTCCGATAGGGTAAATAATCCAAGGAATAAAGGAACACCCCCACCCTCTTTTTCCAACTTGGCATTAGTTGGATTTTCTAATATTCAATAAGCCAACTGATTTATTCCAAGGATTACTCCTACCCAGTATTAAGCACAAAAAGCGTGTATGGGTGAGAGTGGATGGGGTGTCATTTTTTTTAAAAATAATACAGCATAAAAGAATATTAAAGAATACAGAAAAAATAGACTAAAATAAATGAATAAAACAAAAATAATAAATAGAATAATAATAATAAAATAATAAAAATAAGTATTCCAGGCCCCCACTCCAACCTCATAAAAACTACCATGAAAAAATTTATCTCCAAAGACAGATCAAACAAAATGTTCGACGGCTAAATATGAAGAAAAAAAAATTGACCGAAAAAAAATGCTGTGAAGATATGGAATTTATTCTCACAAGCTGAACTGGATACTGGGCATGGATCGCTTGCAGTGGGTTGTTGTTGCTGGGAGGGGTCTGGCGGGGGTCAGGCTTGGTCCAATTGACATCTAGTGTTTGCTTTGGGCCGGGTCTGTTCTGGGACCGATCCTGTTCTTTGTTTAAATCGATGGCCTGCATGAAAACTACATTCCAGGCACGCCTCTTCGCAGATGCACTTCTTTGTTCCTCATCAACGAGGGCACAGATGATTTGGATAGACCATCTGTGTGAGGAAAAATGACTGGAACTCGGAGTTCAACCCTTCTTAGAGACAGGTAGTGCTGATGACGGGGTCCGTTAATGCTGAATTCAGACACCATGTTCAATAATGCTTATCTAATGTAACATTAAATGTAACATAACTGGTAATGTTAAACGCAAATCTCGTATTGATGCTTTCAGATGGCATGCTGACGTTGGGCCAAAGTTGAATAATGGTTGTCCATTTCGTTGGCCCAACGCAGACATTCAACGTTGGCCGAACGTAAGTCTGCTCGTTGGGTCATCGTTGGGCCAACGTGTAGGCATTACGTTGGGTCAACGCATGTCAATGTTAGTTACAACGTTGGGCCAACGTTGGACCAATGTTAGCTCTGCACGATTTTAAAGTTGGGCAAACGTAGAAATTATGTATGATGCCAACCGATTTTTTGCCAGTGAAAAGGGGCTGTTCCGACAGCAAATCAACATGTGAGTATAATTATATTATATATTCGTTTCTAATTTAGGCAGCAATAATGAATAGCATGAGGCGGATATGAAAGCCTCTTATCACTGTGCAGTTATGCTGATCTGAGTCTTTGCTGGGTGCACATGTGACATTTTAGGATTTGCTGTGCTCTGGCTCACTTGTGAGTTTGACATTCTTATAGCACAGTACTATATTCTATGACTATAAAACAGTATTCCACTAAAAAGCAGTGGTTTTACAATAAAATATTTTTTTTTATAAACTAGCATAGCTTTTTTCTCTCCTGAGTTCTCTAGGAGGAGTCTGATCAGGGTCTACACTGTTTTCCGTGAGCGTGATTTGGACCCATCACTCTAGTATAACAATGTTTGTGCTGTAAGAATATCGAAGTCACAAATGAGTAACAGCACAGCACAACCTACAATGTCACATAATCATCCAACAAAGACTAGATCAGCCTGCACAGCCGCACAGTATGGTAAGAGGCTTTCATATCCACCGCATGCAATTCATTATTGTTGCTTAAATTAGAAACGAATATATAATATACTCACTTGTTTAAAAATCTTAACTCTTCTTTAAATCTTGAGACCGTTATTGGTGCATTCAATCAGAGATCGCATAAGCAGAAATTCTCGTACTACAGCTACTAATCCGCACCAATCGGTCCCTTCTGTGACGTCACAGCCTGTCGCTAGTTCTCAGACAGGTAATAGTGTGGAAATATATAGAATTATATAGGAGCCCATCATTTAACTAATAAAATCATTAATTTTCAATAACACAAGATATTATTATAACCTCGCAATAGATGGAAAAATGTGTCTGCTTCAATTTGATACCAAATTTGTTGAAATAAAATAAATTTTAAAATGGCCCAGATTGTAATGAATGCTACAAGGGTTTTTCCTTATTAAGTCTTTGTATTTTACAGCAAAAATGAAAAATAGCCTTGATTCAATCGCCCAAAAGTCATATTTTTTAAAATTTCTCCGTTTGTTATAACCTCTCATTCGATAGATCTATTTAATATCTATAGTTAGGTAGTAAAATATTGAATAAATTATTTTATTAAAAATGGCCCACAGGTTGCAGAATATAGCTATATTTGAAAAATGCGGAGCGAAAATGTGTAATGATTACACAGATGCAGGTCTTGTGTACACATTATACTATAGAATGAATTGCAAAAGAGTTTGTAAGAATTGGAAAATAAAAAAGAAATTGGTATCCACTGACAGTATTATAAATATTATTTAGCTTCAAAAAGGAAAACAAAGATATATATTTATAATAATATAAACTTATTTATTTATTTTTTTGTTTATGTCGAATTATGTGTAACTTTTTATTCGGCAAATTATTGAAACTTTAATGAAAATTTGATATAATTATTTTTGATCATAGGAAAACTACAAACTGCTTAATTACTTGTTTTTTGTTTGTTTAATAACGAAACAAAAATGCTTTGACGTATAAAATTACAAGTCTATCCAAATAAAAGCAGCATTAAATATGAAGTGCAACCATTGTAGTTCCAGATCAGCATGTGCATACATTTTTTTCTCTGATAGAATGTGCAAGCTCTATTCAACATGCGGTGTTAAATAAGTATATCTAATAAATAATTTATAAGATTTAAAAAAAATACATTAAAACAAAATGATAATTGATATTATTTTCAGAAATAATTATTGTAGTAATCTTTAGCTGTATATCATAACTCGGAAAATAAATAATCCTATGCTGGTCCTATTTTGTTTCATAAATGGTTCTCTATCTAGGAAATTAAAACATAATGATACTAATGATATTATTATTATTATTTACTACTACTACTATTATCATAATGTTGTACATCACAATTCCGAAGAATAAATATTATTATGCTGGTCATATTCGAAATGTTTTATTTGTAAAATAGCCACATGGATAGTTTATACTATCGTACATGTGTATTTAGGGGTAAAATATTGCTAATTACCGTATAAACCCTATTAGACACATTAAATTACTATCATACTGAAATTGATCAAAGTCCGTTTGGCTACCTGTTGACACAGCTTATACCTGCTATTTGAGTGGCAAACAGTGTAGACCTTGATAAGGTACTCTGTGATGTAATGTCTGATCAGGGTCACTGCCTTTTGTTATAGTGTGTTTATCAGAATACTGAGGTTAAATACTATAAACCACTTTCTCAGTCAGATCAAGGACGTAAATAATAAATTATACGTCTTTGGTCAGATTCAATAAATTGTTCACACCTTTTCAAACATTAGCCTACAGGCAATTGTTTCAAAAACAAACCTGGGATACCAGATGATTCGATTCTACTCTTTACAACACTTGCCCTATTTTTTTTAACAAGGCCATTATAGAACCAACTGAATTGTCTAAACATTGCTGGGTAAGTGTAAAATAGTGTAGACCCTGAACACACAATGCGTAATGTGACATTTGATCTGGGTCTACACCGTTGGCACAGACCTCTCTGTCTAAAAATCTAGGATAGTATAACAGTCATAATCCAAGGAAAACGACATTTTATCCATATTTTTGTGTTGGGTAATTAGCAAATATGGATAATTACCCAACACAAAAATAACACGAGTCTCTCCAAATAAAAGCAGCAACCATTGTAGTTCCAGATCAGCATGTGCATACATTTTCCTCTGATAAATTGTGCAAGCTGTATTCAACATGCAGTATAGACTCTCATCAATATATTTCAGCGGACACACAGACTAATCAGGGTCTACATTGATCGCCTAATTCATAAGGCCCATTTTTTTTAAAGATTCAATCAGAATTGTTTCTTATTTTACTTGAAGACACCTCAAAGTTCTTGAAACGATCAACAAAACATTTTACTTTCATTTACATGTATATTAGGATTAAAAAAAAATTGTTCAAACATATATAAATACAAGTTAAATAACAGCACGTTGTCTACTCATATTACCATTATCCAGTGGGAACTAGAAGCCTCAGGCCACTGGACAAGTTAATAATGGCTAGATCTATAACTCATGCAATAAAAACAAAGTGTTCAAAACACCAAATGAACATCAACATTTGAAAAGGACCATTATGACTATGATCTAAGAATATGGGCAAACAAAGCACCAACTTTAACTGTGTAACTAAAGAAACACTGATTACTGTAGAATATATTGATTAACAGTGAAAATCCTGATCAGAGTGTACAGATGCGCTGACTGATCTGGATCTTTAGTGTTTGCATAATACATAATTTCCCTTTTTTCATAATCTGACACAACGGCCCTTTATCTGAGACAGGTTACGGGGTCCTGCAATTCTTGAGAAGATAAGAGAAAACTTGAAATAGCATATGCTACATTAATTTTTATGTAAGTTTTTTGACAGTTTGTCTTTTTTTTTTTTTTTTTTTTTTTTTTTTCCTTGAGTTTAAATGATTGTTAAACAACGTTCATGCATCAAGGGAAAAGTGATGATGATATTCTTATTTTTCCCAGAAAGTAGGCTTTGACATGTCATGCGAATTGTCTCCAATAGGGACAGTTTGTATGGACTGTCAAACCTTTTTTTTTTTTTTTTTCTTTTCTTTTTTGTGGGGGTGGGGGATGGGTAAAATTTTTAATCCTTAATCTTTTCCACTCGCTGGGCTAATTCAGCAGCAATAAACTGGTGATATTTGTTGAATTTTCCCCAGAAAATAGGATTTGATATTTTATGCAAATTGTTTGCAATGAAGATGCTTTGCATGAAATGTCAAACCATTTCCTTTTTAGGGGTGGGGGTAATATTTGATCCCTTAACATTTATCACTTTCTGGGCTAATTCAGCATGCGATAAAGTGGTTGTTGTCTTAGTTTATCCAGAAAATAGTATTTGACACTTCATGCAAATAGTCTTCATTGGAGACAATATTCATGAAATGTCAAATCCTGTTTTGAAAATAAAACATACAGAGGAATTGTTCAGGATAAGTATTTGATGATCGTATTTTTTTCTCTCCATAAAAACATAAGTTATGGGTACTCATTAGATGAGCCTCACCAAGGGTCTTCAAATGAGTACTCATTACATGTTTTTGCTTCACCGAGGTGTATCAAATTAATACCTACAACATATGTTTTAATGGAGAACTGGAGAAAATTATCCCATATTTATGTTGTCTGCAAAACTTTTACCCAAAGTGCTAAGGGCTTAATTGATAAGTACTATGCTAATTCGCGCCACAAATGGGTCCTAAATTTATGAAATAGGATTGTTTTTATGCTGTGAACAAATAGCCCAAAGCTATTTATGTATCTGTCTTGAAAGAAATGTCCTATTTGTACACCTCTGTCCAGCTGATGGTCTGTATGAGCTTTGCAGACTGGTTTCAAACTACTAAATTATCAAATTAATGATAATAAATAAAAACCTCTAAATTTACGGTTTTTTTTTTTTTTTTTTTTTTTTTTTTTTTTTTTTGGGGGGGGGGGGGGGGGGGGGGAGTGTTTGTTCTAATCATGTACTCTTATACTACTAGAAAAGGAATTATGACTAGCGTTGTTTGTACTTTAGACCCAGACCAAACTGTGCTCAGGCACAGAATGACCAGGAGGATTCTTTAGCATAAGCATCTGCACATTCTGATCTTAACAATCAGACCTGTAGTACACATTAAGCAAAGAGCATAAACTTGCTCAGAAAGCGCAATTGGGTCTTGGTCTACAAAGGGCACATATCTGAAGGTTGCTTAAAACACTGTAATATTTGATATTACTCATTTATACTAAAACAGGGACATTGACATATAGATAAGAACTTAAGACCCGGATCAGACGTTGCATGTCATGGTGTCTGGTGAGCATTGATTAAACACACTTGATTGCATTCTGATTGATAGGTTTCTTTAATCTGTGGTGATAGTATTGATATGAAATAGGTTACATGTACCTAGTTCATCTTAGAGAGTAGGTATCTTTAATTACTGTACTAACAAATGTCTAAGGATAACTTAACTTAATAACGGAGGTATGAAGACTGCCCTTTGAGGTTAAGAAGTGGATGACATAGGCCTTGCTCCTGTATTCATTATCCATATGCTTCTTTCTTTCTTTCTTTGTTTGTTTGTTTCTTTCTTTCTTTCTTTCTTTAGTTAATGGTTATCACAAAGTAATTCATTCATTCATTCATTCATTCATTCATTCATTCATTCATTCATTTGTTTTTAAATTATTTATATTTAATTAAATTTTCCCATTTGTTTTCTCCAGGTGAAATGATCGTTTTTCTTTCAAAAATTGTAACGAACTATCATCAGTAATTAAATACAACCTTAATTAATTAACTCATTTGTTTTCTTAGATTAACTATTATTCTTCATTTTAAAATCTTACTGAATTACCATTCATCAAATATAACACATTTTTTAATTTATTAATTACTCTTGTTTTCTTAGGTTAAACTATCGAAATTCGTTTAAAAATCATATTGAATTATCTATAACTAAATACAACACTTTTTACTTAATTTGAAATAATAATAATAATAATAATAATAATAATAATAATAATAATAATAATAATTGATTTTCACCAATTAATCAATATTTTGTTATTATCATTATTAATTAATTCTTAGGTTAAACTATTGATATTCTTTTGAAAATCATACTGAATAATCTGCTGAAATTCATTCATTCATTCATTCATTCATTCATTCATTCATTCATTCATTCATTCATTCATTCTAACTCGGACCTAGTCCAGTGTATATTGGGTCCAAGATTCTAAAGAGCATCCATACATTATTTAATCTGAATTGTAGTAGTACTGTAGGTGTGTGACACTGGGTTGATTACACACCAGCTACACAGGTAAGACGACGCTTACGGGCCTCCGGTCAAAGGGAATTAATCGAAGATTATCTAAAATGGAATATCGATAACCTGAGTGACAGTTCCTGTAGTACGAGAATTCCTGGTAGTGAGTCAGAACTCAAATGGTATGAAAGCTAGCTTTATGAGTAGTCTAAAGTGTTATAAAACCTTTGGTAGATGGTAACAATACTGAACAAAATTACTCCAAAGCATTGGATTACAAATTAATATAGCACGTTTTCTTGGTCACCTTGGCGCTGGACCAAGAGGCCAGTAATAAAGATTACTTCCTGCTGTATTTGTGCTTTATGAACAGCATATAGTACATTAATATGCTAATTAAGTTGGTATGTTATATTAACTGGCCTGCAATTTGTTTGATAAGAGTATTTTTTTTTTTTTTTTACATATTTTTATGATACAAATATATACATCTTATCCTTTTCTCCGACGGATTTAATAAATTCAATAATACATGAGCATACATATAATATCCTGTATGTGTTCCTATCAATCCGGATATGTTAGGCCAACGTTGGCACACCGTTGATCCAACGTTTAACTCTTTTGATTTACAGCCTTAGTTATTGTCAAAACTTCCAACTTAATTTGGGATTTAAAACAAGGAAATCAAATTATGCATACCGGTTGATATATGAAATCACATTTTTGGCAACAATTTGTCACTTTAGCAGAATCAGCAATAAACAAATTGCTGACGTTGGCCCAACGTTGGTCTAAGATCATACAAATAAGTGCATGATTTGCATATTTTGGTAACGTTGGGTCAACCTTATACCACTTATCAAATAAAACTGTTTACTTCAAGTATTTTGCATAACGTTGGCCTATTATCGTGCCAACTATGACATTAGTTTACTGACTTTAAAATAATTCATTAGATTTATATCATGGTTGGCCCAACGTTGGGCCAGCATTGGACAGCCAGCAGATACCCATCAGCCAACGCTACAACCCAATGTCAGCGTTGTGACATTGAACATTGTCATGCTATCTGAGTACATTCTTAAACAATCAGGATGACATTCTGTGCTATCTGTATTAATATCACGTATTCTCTGTTCCCTCTTTACATAAATTAGTTGTTGGTGTTGATAAATTCTGTGATAGTTGCCACACTTTTTATGAGGCGGTTCTCCTCATACGAGCATTGTCTTCGGCTCTACGTTGACTCAGAAATTAAGCACATACGATACTTTATTAAACTTCCATATATTAACAAGATTGCACAATTGATTTTACGGAACAGTTTAAAAAGATTGCCACTTGCTACAAAAAGATAGGTTACAACATCATTCAGCGGCAAACTGTGTGGTTGTTAACCCAATTATGTTTGATAACTTTGCTTCCGTCCTTACCTGCAAGACTGTGGATCGGTCCTCAGACTAAATGACACATCCTCTCTCAAGATGTTTCAGATCATTGGCTCCTGACTATCAACATTCTTCCCTCAAACAATCAGAGATTGGAATGCCCTTCTAGATTCGATAATTACCTCTGCCGAATAAGCAGAGGATGATGTGGGTAGGTTTACCTCTCTCATGAGAGCTAGGGACTAACCTCCCATATCACAAGTCCAGGTGAATGAATGCCATTGGACGTATCACCAGTAAAACTCTGATTCTGCCTGTGGTCGGGTCAATCGTGGTCCTGTTTGTGGTTTTCTTGTGTTCTAGCTTCAGATCGCCATTGCCCCTTTGCATTTTTCATTACTGCGTTCTTTATAGAAACATCACTTCTGAACAGAATGCATGGTATTACTGCATGACTGAAATGATATTGCCCGGTGGGAAACCGAATGGCATAAGGAATTTAATGTTGACAAATGTCATTCCAAGAGTGTAATACGGCACATTCCTTCCAAACAAATTAAACACAAGTATGCATTGCACAATCAAACTTTGGAACAGGTTCAGTTCACCAAACACCTGGATATTACAATTTCTGACAATTTAGATTGGGATCAGCACGCCTCAGATATAAAAGATCATTCTAGAGCTAAAACGAACTTTTCTCTGACATTTAGAGGGATCATGAAACCTGCGCACAAAAAAAAATTTCTCCCATGCTGGAGTATATATATATATATATATATATATATATACCCCAGTTTGGAGTCCATATATTCAAGTTTTAACAGGTTAGACCGAGACGGTACAAAGGACTATAGCTGTTACAATTGCAGACGTGGGCGAACATGCTGGATGAACTGCAAAGGCCAACGTGGTTACTGCAAAGACAATTAACAGAGGAGTTTCAATTCCTTATTTAACTCTCCCGTCAGAAATGTGCTTTTTAGCAGTCCTCTGATTGTTGTTTGTAAATTTTTGTTTTGTATCAGTCAGTTTACAAAAGTAAAATTCGAATTTTTACCCCAAAATAGAACGAGCCTATATGTAGCTTAAAAATATCAGCGTATCACACTCTTTGGAGCGCTCACTCCACCTACCACGATGATAGAAAATAAACAGCATGATACTGGGGTTTACCCATAAAAGTGTTACCAATCAAGCACGCAGACAACTGGTACTCTGCGCTTATTTGCGTTTACTTTTCGTTTGACACTTTCGCGGCAAAATGCACGTGCAAAGTATGCGTAGCTGACATGTGCCGAAAGAACTCCAGAAGGTCGGCCATTCCACATCTGTCGGAAGGAGAGGGCGCATCAGTTTTGTTTTTCACGATCATGACTGAAAATTCCACAGAAAATTATTGGGGTAAACTAGATCTACATTCTCTCCTCCATTACCGTCGATCCATTTTACACATTAAGTCGGTGATTTTTTTTTTTTTTTTTTACCGTAATCCTTAACCGTAATCCTCATCCCTAAAACATTTTATCAGTTTTGTTGCAGTATTTTTACGCACGGAGACCTCAGAATGGGGTTAATTCACTGTCGTCTGCCAGTACCATTTTTGTCACGCTGGATCCGAGCTTCCGATGTCCGCATCTGCATGGAGCAAGCGTGACAGGCCAAGTACCATGGTCAAGATCACCACTTTGTCTACAGTATGTCAGCCTTCTGGAGAGGGTGGACGGGGGGGGGGGGGGGGGGGTAGGCATTCCCCACTTCCCTCCCCCCTTACCCCCACTTCCTTCCCCCTTTCCCCCACTTCCCTCCCCCCCTTTCCCCCACTTCCCTCCCCCCTTTACCACCACTTCCCTCCCCCAAGCAAACTATTCCCTCCCCTAAATCAGAATTTTTAATATCCCCAACGCTATAATTAAATTTAAACATGACTATGCAATATACATTCATGCAGATTTTGACCCCAAACTACACCCCTAATTTTTGCCCCCAAATCGGTATTTCCTTAGCATTTGCACCCAGTTTACAGAATAGCTAAATATTTGCACCCTCCATTTCAAAAGTCTGCGTAAGTATCACAAGGTGGTGGGCCTTGATCCAGTCCTAAACTGGTCAAGAAAAATAAAGCGGTGGGCCTAGGTCGGGCCCAAACTGATCCTAACTGGCACAAAAACAGTCGTATTAATCACTGAAATCAGAACTCAAGAATACCATGTAAATCTGAATCTTCTTTTAATATTTTTTGATAAGCATGGTCCCACACTTGGGGATCAGTGAGAACAATAATCTTTTTTTTGTGGTTTTCTCAAAAACTGAGTTAAATGTCTAACGTGTTAGTGTGTGGTGGTTGACAAAAGACGGGACTCACGGACTTACGGACCTATTGACAATACAAGGACTGCATAACAAAATACGGGGTGTCCAACTATTCGGATCTCATGACAAACCACAGACCTACAATTCATGGACAACAAACCATGGACCTATATATTATTCACGGACTTGACAAAGCACGGACCGTTATTTAAATTACAGACACGGAATTTTTATTGGTCCGTAAGTCCGTGAATGGTCTGTGTTTTGTCACCGGGCAACATATGATTGATTTGACTGAGTTCAGGTTTAACGACACGTCAACCCTTGTGGGTCATTTTGTGTCGTCTCCCAGAGAAAGGGAGAAGAGAAATAGAAGATAGTAAAGGAGATGAAAGAGAGGGACAGGGGAGAAAGGAAAATGAATGAAAGTGAAGAAACAGAAGAAATAAAAGCATTCCCTCTACCTTTACTTGCTGCAAGGATAGCAGGCCTTCCCAGCTATAAGCCAATATCAGTTACATGATACGTTTACCTTACCCGACCACCCCACCGGGTGGTGTTTGGAACTCATGTTGGATCTTGAAGTGTTTTTTTTTTTTTTTTTTTTTTTTTTTTTTTAACAGCGCAAAAGGCCTTATCCAACAATGAGCAAATAAAAGAATTGTCTACGGCAGACGGATAATTATTTCTAAAAATGTGGATTGCCACCGATAAAGGCTATTTTGTGAACTTTCGGAATCAAAGGGATATAATCAACTAGAGAGAAACCGAAATCGGATGTAAAAGAATTCAATGTAAACCACGGTTGGCGGAACACTCCTAGTCAGTGAAGTGAAATCAACCCCCCCCCCTCCCCCCCCTGTCCACCCGCTCCTTCTGGGTCATGGCCAGGTACGATGATAATCCACCCCCCCCCCCCCCCCCCCCCCTTCTGGGTCATGGCCAGGTACGATGATACTCTAGAGTGGGCCCTGTAAAAAAAAAATGCCAATATCCATTCAAATTTACTGGCTTCAAATTTTGTATTGTAGGTTGTGAGTTGACAAAGGACAAACCATCTCTAACATGGACATTTGAAGAAGAGGATGATGATTCAGACTATCTTATTCATACATTGTTTCTTAAACATGGAGTTCTAGGAACGTCGGCAGTGAAAAGTGAAAGAAATGTTGTACAAATAGAAACAAAGAACTTTGATAAAAAAGAAGTCAAACTTCCTTTTCTATCTCTCACACTTGGTCAGTCAGATATGGTAAGAATATTATGGCCTAAATAAATATTTACCTTTACCACTCTCTGGGCTAATTCAGCAGACGACAAATTGGCATTATTCTCCTTATTTTTTTTCAGAAAACAGGATTTGACATTTCATGCAAATTGTCTCCAATGGAGATAATTTGAATGAAATGTCAAAACCTCTTGTCTGGGAAAAAAATATTTAGATGTCATCTACTGAAAATTTTACCCAGAGTGCTAAGCATTAATGATTAGCTCCACATAAAGCACATTTTTCAAATGAACTGTAGTACCGGCACAGTGGCTCAGTGGTAGAGCGTCCGCTTTGTGACCGGGAGGTTGCGGGTTCGATCCCCGGCCGGGTCATACCAAAGACTTTAAAAATGGTACTAGCTGCTCTTTCGCTTGGCGCTCAGCATTAAGAAAGTGGAGCTAGAACTGGTCAGCTCAGTGTCAGTATAATGTGACTGGGTGGAATATCATGTCAAAGTGTCTGGGGCGTGATATTTCAGTGAGGCAGCACTCTAAAAGTGAGCATTGAGCTCCCTGCCACATCCAGACACCGTCGCGATATGACTGAAAAAGGTTGAAAGCGACGTTAAGCCCAAATCAAACAAATCAAATGAACTGTATTGATGTTTATCAGTATGAAAACATTTGGGGTACTCATTAGTTCAAGTGCCTTGCCAAGACCCTCTCATGAGTACCCATACCATAAAATTATTTTCTTGGAGAAATAAGAAAAACATCTGGATATTCCCTCTTATTTGGAGCTATGTTTAATGTTTTCCCTTACCCACTTATCGCCTAAAATGGGCCCTCCCACACTGCCCCCAAAAAATGATGTTCAAATGGAGAAATAAGAATTATCAAATACTCCTTATTTATTTACTCTGTATTGTTATCACATCCTAATGGCACAACTGATTTGTTTGTGTTGGAGTTTTACGGCCCAGTCAACCCAACGGGGCCATGTCGAGCGCGGTCAATTTACCTAACCACACGTTTACTGGGCAGGCTTAGTGCTCTAAGCGGTTAACCAGTATTGTGCACATTCTCTCGCCAGAAACTGACAACTGCCCTTCTTGAATCAGCGGAAGGGAGAGAATGACCGTAGAAAATATTTCATGATCAATCTCCACGAAAGAATGTTGCCGACCTCGGCGTGGGTTGAACCCTCGACCTCCTGGTCTCCAGTCGGACGGCGCATCCAACTGAGCCACCGGGGCCGGCTAATGGCACAACTGAATGTTGACTGACTTTAAATCTCAAAAACACCAGAACGGTTTTTGGTGTCTATATCAGAACATTGATCAGCTATTTGGACACCTGAACCATAGCTCCAGATCATTACGAAAACATGCCTATTCAAATATACTGAAAATTTTACCACCAAAAATGAAAATTTTCAGATGAAAAATTCTGATATTATTCACATTTCTGCTCAAAACATAGCTTGTGGGTACTCATTAGAATTGCCTTGCTCAGGCAGTTCTAATGAGTACCCACAATCTGTTTTGGAGCAGAAATAAGAAAACTAATGTATACCCCTGTAAACCCCAGTTTTACTATATAATATATAAAAGTGGGGTTTAATGGGGTCAAAATGATATAGGCATGTTTTGGTAAAGTAGGAGGGGGTATCCAGCACTTCATTGAGATGCTTCCCATGAGTACCCACATCTTTTGTGGAGCAATTAGAAAAATATCAGTACTTTTTGGTTAAAAAAAGTGCCTTAAATTACCTTGAGCTATGCTGAACTCCTTACTATACTGCCTTAAATGTTGAACTTGTCCCATTTTACTACTTTTTGAATTATTTACAAATGCTGGATGAGTGGCATATAGTGTGGACCCAGATAGGCCTGACTGAATATATTTATGGTGTATTCGGTAACTAAAATGATGGGCTGATTAGCTCTTGTTACATAAACTAGACTGGAGAAAAGCTGTTTTGATATTTGTACATCAAATTATTGATTGAAAAAGCAACTTCTCTGGAGCCTATCTATGGTTATTGCATTATCAAGACTGCTTAACCCATTTTAGACAGAAAAACTTCATCTACACAATATATTGGAAGAGTCCAATTTCAATTTTAGGTATTTCAGGCTATGTGATTTAGATATTCTGAGACAAAAAAATGTCTAAACTGTTTGCTAACAGTGAGACCATGATCAGATGCATTATTCTGTGATGTCTGATCTGGGTAATCTGCATTGTTTGCCAATTGGCCTTTTGGGGTTGCCAGACTAAGATGTGCTGTTTGTCTGTTGCTCAGAATGATCTTTTAACCCTTGTCCTACGGGCCCCCGTAGCCTAGTGGATAAGAGAGTTGACTCTTAATCCATTAGGTTTCTCACCGCTGTGGGGGTGGTCGGGTGGTGCGAAGGTGCTGTGTATCTTACATCACTGGGGCGTCCAACTGATATTGGCTTACAGTTGGGCAAGGCCTGCTATCCTTGTAGTGGGTAAGGGTAGAGGGGGAATGTTTTTATTTCTTCTGTTTCTTCACTTTCATTCCTGTTCCTCTTTCTTCCCTGTCCCTCTCTTTCATCTCCTCTACTCTCTCTTCTATCTCTTTTCTCCCTTTCTCTGGGAGACGACACAGAATGACCCTCAAGGGTTGACGTGTCGTTAAACCCCAACACAATCAATTCTCACCGCTGTGGTTCGAGCCTGGCTCGGGTCATATGTGGGAAAGCCAAGTTCTGCTTACGGATGGTCAGGTGGTTTTTCTCCGGGTTCTCCGGTTTTCGCCCATCTTCGATGAACGATCGGCTCGATATAAGTGAAATATTCTTGAAAGGGCCGTAAAACCCAAATAAAAAAAACCAAAAAAAAAAAACCCTTGTCCTGCTGAATAAATTAAGAAGCCATACCCATTTCTGATTGTCAGCCAATCAGATTACTTGATCCATGTTGTTGATATAAAATCACATACTTAATAGCAAACAGTGTAGATCCAGATCTGGATCTATACTGTTTGCAAAGGCAGGGTATATCCGGGTTCAGCAGGACAAGGGTTAATCTTCACCTTTCTAGGCATTTTAACTCAGCAGGCAACTAATTGATTTCTTATTTTTCCCGGAAAATAGGCTTTAACATGTCATGCAAATTGTCACCTTAGGAGACGATTTGCATGATGTCAGAGCCTATTTTCTGAGGAAAAAAAACTCTTGCCAGTTGAAATTTTTTTTTAGCCATTACGAAAACACGCCTATTCAAATATACTGAAAAAATTACCACCAAAAAATGAAAATTTTCAGATAAAAAACTTCATATTTTTCATATTTCTGCTCAAAACATAGATTGTGGGTACTCGTTAGAACCGCCTCAATCATATATACCCCTGTAAACCCCAGTTTTATTATATAAAAGTGGGGTTTAAGGGGGTCAAAATGATATAGGCGTGTTTTCGTGATGATGCTAAGCATTAACTATATGTAACATGTTAATATCGTTGCAGTGCAATTTAGATCTCAGCTTTTCTCACGATGTACCAGTTACATTCAGATTGATAGAAGGTGCAGGACCAGTGTGTCTGTCTGGTCAACATTTAGTTGGTAAGTACATAAGATAATAATCTGTGGAAACCAGTTGTAATATAAATGAGGCCTTCCCAGGGGTTTTGGGGAACAAGAGAACAAGCCAGACATTTATTTTCAGGGAACAAGGGAACATTGGCAAATATTTTAACAGGTCAAGCGAATGAAACTAATTTTTGGGAACAGGAACATGGAAATTTTGAAAATCATTTTTAGGGAACAAGGGAACATGGCCAATTATTTTCAGGGAACAAGAGAACATGGTACCCCCTGGCAGGGCCTCACTAACCTTGATAAGATTCTTTTTTCCACAGTAACATTTAGACGCATGATTATATATACCCTGACAAATTCCCCACAAATGAAAGGTTGAAGGAGTTGTATAGGAGTCTTCTTTTTGGTTGGTCAGTCCATCTGTCGGTCCCAAATTTGTGAGGTGAACTATTTCTACAGAGCTCTACAGGACTCTTGCCCAGTAGAGGAACGATTCTTGTGAGACAGAGACTGCAGCAGCTATCTGTTCATCTAGCCCTCCTTCAGTCTGTAAACATCACAACTCTTCCAAGATAGCGGGGGATTTTCTCAAAACTTGTCTGGGATGTTCTGCTTCAGATCAGTGTCTTGGTGCCTGAGTGGTTAGCACTGCTGGGTTCCAACTAGTAGGTGGAATTCTGCTCATGGCTTCATTGCACAGAGCCTTACATTATTGTACTTTCATTGCCTCGATTTGATTTAAACAATGTTGAAAGGGATGTAAAACACCAAATCATCATCATCCACTCCGGTTCCAGTTTGGTCTAGACTAAAATGATTTCAGTCTGTTGACCAATATAGCTGCTAGCAAACATCTTTGATCTTTCAGTTATCACATCTCTGGAACTGCTAGAGGATTTTTTTAACCTTGTATACCTCTAATGGTCTGGATGTGTCAAAAGAAGTTCATTATGGTTGGGCAACCAAAATGACCATACAGCAGCAATCTTGAAAGCTAAAAATTGCTTGCTCATTGCTGACTGTTGCAATCTAATTATTGCTTCTTCAAAACGACTAGAGATTAGATTGAAATTTGAGTTTTCTCCTCTCATCTTCGGAGGAACAACATGAGGATTTTGGTTGAAACTTTGAAGTATTCCTTTCATGGTCATTTCAGTCAGCAAACCAAAATGGCCATACTGCAGCCATCTAAGTAGTTATACTTTCCATCAAATCAACATTTCAGTGCCCTTGGTGAGGCCACATGTCTAGTTCTTTGGCTGAAATTTCCCTTTGCCTTACCGCTTAAGTGAGCCAACAGCACAGGGTCTGAACCTTTGCGGTTCACATAATATGCTATTGCTGTTATGGCTCTTTTTCTCATGAGGTGGCTCATAGAATAAACTTCTGAGAGCACTGAAGGAAATTAGAGCCCTAATACTACAGAAATGTATAGGGAGTATGTACCTTGTATGCGCAACTCCTCCTACAGTTTCAGGCCGACAATCCTTTTGAAACTTTACACACTCTTTTAGGATGGTCTGAAGATATGCATATTGTTTTTTTCAGAATCCTGAAATTATTTTTTATCACTTTTTATTGCATTTTTAACTTAGACTTTTTTGTGTTTTTTTTTGTGTTTTTTTTTTTTGAGTTTTGAAATAACTGTTTATTGCTTCTCTTCATGTTTAACTTAGATTGTTTTCAGCCCTTATACTACAGAAGTGCATAGGGAATATGTCCCTGTGTGGCCGGGCATGGTGCATGGCTTGCAGTTTTATTTTAAACTGAGGTACTGCTTTTAAATTTGGCCTACACCTACCTTAGGGTAAGACCTTTCAATAGCATACTCCCCCATCCCCAAGTTAGACCCTTTATATAGGTCAAGGTCAGTTCTTTGTCATTTACACCCATGTTTAAGTTTTGTGTTTTAGTTTTGAAAAGTGTACACAACTGCAGAAGTATTCAAGATAGAACTTTAATATTTGGCCCACACCAGCCTTAGGACTAGATCTTTCAATAGCACACACCCCATTCTCAGTTTGACCTTCTGCCAAGGCCAAGGTCAGGTCATACTTTGTCATTTGAACCCATGTTCGAGTTCTGGGTTTAAGTTTTGAAAAGTGTTAACTGCTGAAGTATTCAAGATACCCCTTTAATATTTGGCCCACACTAACTTTAGGGTAAGACCTTTCAATAGCACACACTCTTTCCTCAGTTTGACCTTCTCTCTTGGTCAAGGTCAGGTCATACTTTGTCATTTAAACCCATGTTTGAGTTCTGTGTTTAAGTTTTGGAAAGTGTTCGTAACTACTGAAGTATTCAAGATGCTGCTTCAATATTTGGTGCACACCTATTTTAGGGTAAGACCTTTCAATAGTACACACCCCTTCCTCAGTTTGACCTGTCTAGGTCAAGGTTAGGTCATACTTTGTCATTTACAGCTGTGTTTTATTATCGCACCTGCTTGTAGCAGGGTGCGATATAGGCGTCCGATTTTCCGTCCGTCCGTCAGTCCGTCCGTCTGTCAACATTTATGTCGACGTTCGACATTTATGTCAAAGTTAGTATTCTAATCAACTACAAGACTAAACAACCATCAAACCTTGTATGAAATATCTCCCTGACCTCCTGACTTTGCGACATAGGTGCCCGCTTTTCCATTCGTCTGTCCGTTCATCCGTCCGTCTGTCTCTTAACAGTTCTGTTATGTCGAAGTTCGACATTTACGTCAAAGTTAGTATTCTAATCAACTACAGTTCTACAACAACCATCATACCTTGCATGACACATCTCCCTGACCTCCTGACTTGGCAGATATGTTGACCCAGTGACCTTGACCTATATTTTGCGCTCCATTGACTTTGACACAATTTACGTTGACGTTCCAGATCTTCTCAACTATAAGGCATACAACTACCAAACCTTGCATAGTGCTTCTCCTAGAAGTACAGACTTGGCAGGTACCTTGACCCGGTGACCTTGACCTATATTTTGCGCTCCAGTGACTTTGACATATTTTGCGTCGACATTCAATATCTCCTCAACTATAAGGCCTACAACCATCAAACCTTGCAAAGTGCTTCTCCTCAATGTACTGACTTAGCAGATACCTTGACCTGGTGACCTTGACCTATATTTTGGCTGCAGTGACTTTAACATAATTTACGTCAACGTTCCAGATCTCCTCAAGTGTAAGACCTCTAGCTACCGAACCTTGCATAGTGCTTCTCCAATATGTACTGACTTGGCAGGTATCTTGACCCGGTGACCTTGACCTATATTTTGCGCTCTGGTGCCTTTTACACATTTTACGTCAACGTTCAATATCTTCTCAACTATAAGGCCTACAACCATCAAACCTTGCATAGAGCTTCTCCTCAATGTACAGACTCTGCAGGTACCTTGCCTGGGTGACCTTGACATATATTTCACGCACCATTGACATTTACACCGTGTACGTCACCCTTCCATATGTCCTCAACTGTAAGGCTTTCAACCACCAAACCTTATATAGCACTTCTTCTCGATGTACCGACTTGACAGGTACCTTGACCTGGTGACCTTGACCTATATTGTGCACTCCAGTGACTTTGACACATTTTATATTGATGTTCGGTATCTCCTCAAATATAAGACCTACAACCACTAAACCTTGCATAGTGCTTCACCTCATTGCACTGGCTTGGCAGGTACCTTGACCCAGTGACCTTGACCTATATTTGACAAATTTTACGTTGATGTTTGATAACTCCTCAACTATAAGGCCTACCACCACCATACCTTGCATTGTGCTTCTCCTTGATGTACTGAATTAGCAGGTACCTTGACCCGTGACCTTGACCTATATTTCATGCTCCAGTGACTTTTACACATTTTACATCAACGTTCCATTATCATTGGGCTGTATGATACGAAAAGTCAGTGCTGAAGATATAGCTATTAGAGGGAATGGGACTGGCCTGGAATATATGTGCCCCACTAGGCACTTTGTCTACATTTTTTTTTCAACCCAGTTTTCCAAGTAAGCACTGCTAAGAATGAAATAAACTTATTCAATAACCACATTCTGATTGTGGCTCCTGTGACTTTTGCGCCAGCAGGTGCGATGACGCCTTCCGCGGAATTCTTGTTTAGTTTTGAAAAGTGTGCATGACTGCTGAAGTATGTAAGATATAGCTTTCATATTTCGTCCACTATAATGTAAAGGATTCAGAATGAAAGATATAGCTTTCATATTTTGTCCACACCACCTAAGGGAAGATGTTTCAATGGCATGTACCCCATCCCTCAGTTTGACATTCTTCCGACATCAAAGTAGGTCATACTCTGTTCATTTACAGCTATGTTTAAGTTCTGCATTAATCTTTACTATTTAAAGATTGTTTTCTTATCCGATCAGCCCTTTCCGTCAAGCTGCATTGTCTTCTGACAACTCTTGTTTAAACTGTCTACATGTTCGGACATGAATATTATGATTTTATCTTTGTCTGGAGTATTTTAAAAAGTATTCAAGGGATGCAAATAAAACCTGGAGTATGGGTTTGAATGTCCAAGCAGAGGAACTATATTATAAATCTTGTGTAGTAGTCATTTGATAGCATAGAGTATAGAGTTGTTAAAGGAAGAGTATTTGGTGAAAATTTTGGGATAATTTTTCTTCTCCCTAAAAGCATATTGTGGATACTCATTAGAAGTACAGTCGACTCTCGTTATCTTGAATTCCAATGGACTCTCTTAAATACTTCGAGATATCCGTATCGACATATCAGATTTACTGAATTGAGGAAAAAATAAATCGAATAACTGCATTAAACAAATGTATATATAATTTCACTCATAAGGTTAGAGGATATTTACTCTTTTGCTGTGAATACTATAAATATTGTCATCGAGTGAAATGAAAACATTGCGAAGCACGAGTGAAAATTTGAATGTTTTCATTACACGAGATGAAAAATTTTATGGTATTCACTTAAAAAGAGTAAATTTTCTTTTTATTTTATTGTTCACACATCAATGCGCGTTTCTGACATCATAAGTAACGTCACCAAACAAAACATGAACGTCATGGCATTGACGCTCAGTGCTTAACATGTGAACCGCTGGAGAGACAAAAAACAAAAAGTTTCGGCGAATCAAAATAATTTTGATACCATAATGTTCCTTACATTCTAACTAAGAAAATGCATACCAACACTTGATAGTTTAGTTCAGAAACAAAGAAGTTAGAGGTGTTCAAAAATCTGAAGTGGAGGTAACATCCACTTCTGAAACAGTGAAGAAGACCGAAGTCGTCCAAAGCGAAGAGTGAAAAATATATAAATCGTATCATTCACTATAGTGAAATGATACGATATCAATTCACTAGTGATTGATACCACTTTTATTTTCATCAGATATACACTGATTTCACCGCTGACAATAAAATAAATTGAAAATATTGTGGAAAAGAGGAGAAATTGCTCCTGAGGAGCAATTTCTCCTCTATTCCACACTATTTTGTTACCTGTTGTTGAATTTTCATGTTTAAGCAGGGACCAGATTATCACTTCGAGATAAGCGGTTATTCAAGATAAGCGAGGTTGAGGTAGCGAGAGTCATCTGTACTTCTGTGAGGCACTTCTAATGAGCAGTCAACATAGTTTTATGGAATTGGAGAAAATTATCCCAGAATTATCATCAAATTCTTCTCCTTAACTCTTCTGAGCACTCAACCAGGAGAGTAACAGTTGCCTTATAGCATATGTAGTCGAGGATTTGTTTTGGGGAGCAGCCATCTATATCTGAATATTTCTAGAATTTCCTCCAGAAGAAGAAATGTTCTCGCAAGAGGAGTCAATTGTTGAAGAAGAATTATCAGAAGAAGAGGGTCCGAAGAAAGGCCAGAAAAGAAAAGCAGGGAAACAGACTGCTGCTGCAAAGTCAAAAGTTGGTTTGTTTTCATTGTTGTCCTTTAGCTAGAGCTGTTGACGGAGCATGATATTTACCCTAAATATTGGCACACCTTATTTGAAAAAGTCCATCTGATTACTGGGCCCAGTTGTTCAAAGCGTCGATAGCTTGAGCTTGTTAAGGGTCATTTCGTTAACTGTTTTAGCGGATTCAATACACAATATTCTGATATTTTTTGCTGAAAAAATGTGAGTAGCTTTTGCATTGCAAAAGTTACTCACATTTTTTTAGCAAAAAATTTCAGCATATTTGCGTATCACATGATATAAATTTTAATGAATCGTTAACTAACGACGTCGTTAGCTTTGAACAACTGGGCCCTGTTGGATGTGTCTAAAACTGCTGGATGAGTGGTATAGTCTAGACCAGTGGACTTGTTAACCCTTAATCTGCCAGTCACAACAATTGTCCCCTTCTTTGTCATCTGCTTGTGATTTTAAGTCATTTTTTGCAAACAGTTAGGACCCAGATCAGACTGGTTCTTAAGGAGCAGTCTGATCAGGGTCCAAACTGTTTGCCTGTTTGCAAAAATAGGTTTGAAAAGTTTGCAAGAGTATTCAGCAGATGACATTACGAAAACATACCTATATACTTTTGACCCCCTTAAACCCTACTTTTATGTAGTAAAACTGGGGTTTACACGGGTATACATTATTTTTCTTATTTCTGGTCAAAAACATAGATTGTGGGTACTCGTTAGAACTGCCTTGGTGAGGCAGTTCTAACGAGTACCCACAATCTATGTTTTGAGCAGAAATATGAAAAATATCAGAATTTTTTGTCTGAAAACTTTCGGTTTTTAGTGGTAAAATTTTCAAAATATTTGAATAGGCGTGTTTTCATAATGACATAAACAGACGACATTTTCAGAAGAAGAATTTCTTGGCATTTTAAGGGTTAAAGAGGAATATTTGAAGATAATTCTGGGATATTTTTCTCTGTTTCTCCACAGAAATATCTGTTATGGGTACTCATTAGAAGTGCCTTGTTGAGACACTTCTAATAAGTACCACAACATATTTTTATGGAGACATATAAGAAAAATTATCCCAAAATTATCATCAAATACTCCTTGTCCTCGGCTTGTCCCTGAACAGATGTGGCATTCCGTGGCATCTGATATGGGTCTTGATCAGGCCTGTTTGTCCCAGGAGGGTAAATATGGTATTCAAAAGAAATCTACTGTAATGTCTCCACAAAAATGGTATTAATTGCTGCTGGTTAGAACTGCTCAGCAAAGCATTCCTTCTGTATTTACTGTATATATTTGGACAGACAGGCCTGAGCTAAATATACACCCAGATGAGATGCCACAGAACAGCATCTCATCTGGGTCTACACTGTTTGCCAGTCATCCAGCTCTTTTAAGACACAACATCAGGTGGTAAATTGTACTTGCTCAAATTTTAGACCAATTATGCAGCCTTCTTGTTAGTAGGAGGCAGGAGGCTTAATTGCCTTCTACTCTTCCAAGACAGCCTTCTATCTATTGGGTCTTTTGGATCAGGTGGTAAATTGTACTTGCTCAAATTTTAGAACAATTATGCAGCCTTCTTGTTAGTAGGAGGCAGGAGGCTTAATTGCCTTCTACTCTTTCTTCCATCTATTAGGCCTTTTGGATCTTTAAGCTTCATGCTAGGTGCCTCCTACTTCAGGGTTTAAGCCACTTCTAAATTTAATGAAAAGGCTGGGTGTGGTAAGGACGCATAGCTCTAGTTAAGGCGCTTTTTCAGTCCAAAAGTATTGATATTTTTCTTATTTCTCCATGAAAACATTATGTTGTGGTACTCATTAGAAGCGCCTCGCCGAGGCGCTTCTAATGAGTACTCACAACATGTTTTCATGGAGAAATAAGAAAAATATTAACCTGATACCCACTCTTATCTAGGACTATGAAGGAGTTTAGGTGTCCAAATACTTAGGGTAAATATGGTATTTCCAGATAAGAGGAGTTATTCATATATTTTTCTTATTTCTACATTAAAACATTCATTGTGGGTACTTATCTTGGTGAGGTCCTTCTTATGAGTACCTACAGCATTGTTGACACATACAAATGAGAAAAATACCAATATTGGGATCGAACATGCTTTTTCATTCATTAACATTTGCCAGGTCCCGTGGGAGGTGTTGAAAACCGAGGCCGAAGGCCGCGGTTTTCAACACCTCCCAAGGGACCTGGCAAATGTTAATGCATTGAAAAACCATGTTCGATCGCTATTATTGCAAAAAAAACTGAAAACATTTGCTACATTTTTCGTTATTTCTTGCACTATTTTGTTTTGCCGTTTCACTGATGTCTCGCAAACGAAATTTCCACGGACTATGCTCATTCTAGAGCTGGGCACTACACATCTCGTAACTGCAGCAAGTCTGTGGCCCCGGTACAGGCATATTGAAAGTTGCGTAGCTGTGCATTAACAGCGCGTGAATTGCCTTGTTAATACATGGCTTTTCACCGGTTAATGCACGGCTGTTAATAATGTGCAGAACTGCTTTTTATGCAATAATACTGCTTTGTTGAAGAAAGTGCCTTGTCTAGAGCTATACGTGGAATTCTAATCAGTATAGTATTTATGTCCCCATCTTCGAAGAAGTTGGAGGGGCATATTGCTTCTAGGGCATTCATCCTTCCATCCATTTTTCAGTCTGTCCGTTCATCATGCTTTTTGATGCATAGCATAACTTAATACACGTGCATGCTACTGACATGCTGACATGTATTTTTTTTTCGGTAGGGTTATGCCCCTTCCCTGAGTTATTGCCCGTTGAAAAAATATGGATGCAATCTTGTCGGCAAAATATCGAAAACTATTGAAGCTAGAGCCTTGAAACTTAAACTTTATGAATAGACTGGTAGTGATAAGTAGACAACCTGGTTAACTTTTGAATTTTGAAAAATACTTCATGAGTTATGGCCCTTTTTAATTTTGGGCATTTTTACCTTGTCAGCAAAATATCTCAAAAACTGTTGGAGCTAGAGCCTTGAAACTTGGTGAATTGATCGGTAATGATGAGTAGATGACCTGGTTAACTTTTGAATAAATTCTGAAAAATGTTTCATGAGAATGGCCCTTTGTAAATTTGGGAATTTTTCCCTTGTCAGCAAAATGATTTCAAAAGCTGTTGAAGCTAGAGCCTTGAAACTTGATGAATAGATTGGTAGTGATGAGTAGATGGCCTGATTAACTTTTGAATAAATTCTGAAAAATACTTCATAAGTTATGGTCTTTTGTAAATTTGGGCATTTTTACCTTGTCAGCAAAATATCTCAAAAACTGTTGGAGCTAGAGCCTTGAAACTTAATAGATTGATTGGTAATGACGAGTTGATGACCTGGTTAACTTTTGAATAATCTGAAAAATATTTCAAAAGTAATGGCCCTTTGTGAATTTTGGCATTTTCCCTTGTCAGCAGAATATCTCAAATACTGTTAGAGCTAGAACCTCATTACTTGATAAGTAGATTGGTTGTGATGAGAAGGAAGTTGGAGGGGCCTGTTGCTTCTGGGCATGAGTAATGTCCCTTTGGGCATTTTCCCTCGTCAGCAAAATCTCAACTGTTGGAGCTAGAGCTTCATAACTTGATTGATAGATTGATAGTGATGAGAAGATGACCTGATTAACGTTTGAATAAATTCTGAAAAATATTGCAGGAATTACGGCCCTTTGTAGATTGGGCCATTTTTACCTTGTATTATCTTTAGTGGCAAGCAGATGGCTGGGGGCATAGTGTTCCACAAACATAACTTCTAGTTACTTTTGTATTTGATCAGATCTGTGCATACAGCATAGACTTGGAACAGAATGTTGCATGCAGCATCTTTCTGTTCTGCATGCAGCATCTTTCTGTTCTGCATGCAGCATCTTTCTGTTCTACATGCAGCATCAGATCCAGATTGGCAGTATTTGCCACTCATGCAACAGTTTTAAACTGCCATCACAAAAACATGCCTATATAATTCTGATCCACTTATGCCCCACTTTTATATAATAAAACTGGGGTTTATAGGGGTATACATTAGTTCCCTTATTTCTGCTCAAAAACATAGATTGTGGGTCCGCCTCAACGAGGCGGTTCTAATGAGTACCCACAATCTGTTTTGAGCAAAAATATAAAAAATATCATAATTTTTATCTGAAAATATTCAGTTTTTTGGTGGTGAATTTTTCAATATATTTTGAATAGGCGTGTTTTCATAATGATTAACAGGGAATGGAATGGAGGTGTTCCAGATTTAGGTTAAGACTCTAAGGAGTTTATTTAGTGTAGTAAATGGATTCTAAAGAACTATGTTTTGGTGGAGGCAGCCAGGATTATCAACAGGAATATTATTGCTGACTCGTCAAGACTCAAATAGCTACTGAATATATATGAATACATGAAGTTTATTCAAACCTTATGAGGCGATGGCAAATTCAGGACAAATTTACATTCCATTGCCTTACTAAACATAGGAAAATCCCTGGTGTCTTGATTGAGCAGTAAGCTATTCAAACTTGTTAATACTACTTGGAGCAACAACCCTGTAAAAGTTGTTTAATCTACCCCTCAAGGCCCCCTCATGTTTTTCATTGCAAGCGAAGGAAAAAAAATAAGCTGATAATGGAACAGGACTGTGCATGAAAGATAAAAAGACAGCAGTCATTTTTGGGTGAAAACTCAATAATTTTGAATAAAGTAAAAAATATCTGTACTTTTTGTAGCACCTGCTTTAGCATGGGTGACTTAGGTGTGCCGTCAACATTTACCCTGGGTGTCTTGTAAGCACAACTCCTCTTCAGTTTTGAACCGATCATTTTGAAACTTTGCATGTCTTTTCTTCATGGTATGAAGATGTGCATGTGGTTTGGATATAATTGTTAGGTTATTTTTGTCACATTTTCCACATTGTGAACTTAGTCTTTTTTCACCTCAATATATAGACAGTGGGTACCTCTTGTGAGCGCAACTCGTCTTATAGTTTTATACTGTTTGTTTTGAAACTTTGCATGTGTTTTCTTCATGGTATGAGAATATGCATATGGTTTGGGTATAGTTGTTAGAACATTTTTTGTCACTTTTTATACCCCATCACACAATATAACAATAACAAGGGATTTTAACCAAAATTGCTATATGCATTGACATTAAGGAGATCTGTTTTGGAATTGCTAATGGACAAATTTCGTCAAATTTTTACGGAGTTCTCTGCCCGAGACACGCCCATATTTTCATTTCTGGATGATAACTTGAGTAAATAACAAGGCCTTTTAACCAAACTTGCTATATGCATTGATATGATATTATCAAGATCTGCTTTAGTATTGTTATCTGTCCCTCCGTCATTTTCTTTCCAGACATTTTCGCAACGATAGCTTTAATACATAAACAAATAATTGCTGTGGTGGGGTATTATGCTTGTGGTGCTTTTATTTCACATTGTGAACTTAGTCATTTTTCACCCTCAATGTCTGTGTATCTTACATCACTGGGGCGTCCAACTGATATTGGCTTACAGTTGGGCAAGGCCTGCTATCCTTGTAGTGGGTAAGGGTAGAGGGGGAATGTTTTTATTTCTTCTGTTTCTTCACTTTCATTCCTGTTCCTCTTTCTTCCCTGTCCCTCTCTTTCATCTCCTCTACTCTCTCTTCTATCTCTTTTCTCCCTTTCTCTGGGAGACGACACAAAATGACCCTCAAGGGTTGACGTGTCGTTAAACCCCAACACAATCAATCAAATTCTCCCTCAATGTGTAAACAGTGGGTACCTCTTGTGAGCGCAGCTCCTCTTTCAGTTTTGTACGGATAGTTTTGGAACTTTGCATATGTTTTTTTCATGGTATGAGAATGTGCATGTGGTTTGGATATAATTGTTAGATTATTTTGTCACTTTTTCCACATTGTGAACTTAGTCATTTTTCACCCTCAATCTATAGGCAATGGGTACCTCTTGTGAGCGGAACTCCTCTTACAGTTTTGTACCTATTGTTTTGAAACTTTGCATATGTTTTCTTCATGGTATGAGGATGTGCATGTGGTTTGGATGTAATTGTTAGATCATTTTTTGGCACTTTTTCCACATTGTGAACTTAGTCATTTTTCACCCTTTATATATAAACAGTTGGTACCTCTTGTGAGTGCAACTCCTCTTACAATTTTTATACCGATTATTATGAAACTTTGCATGTGTTTTCTTCATGGTATGAGGATGTGCATGTGATTTGGATGTAATTGTTTATTTTTTTTTTTCAATTTTTCCACATTGTGAACTTAGTCATTTTTTGCCCTCAATATATAGACAGTGGGTACCTCGTGAGCACAACTCATCATACAATTTTATACTAATCTGTTTGGAACTTTGCACATGTTTTCTCCATAGTCTGAAGATGTGCATGTATTTTTCATATAATCCTTGCCATATCATGTCACTTTTTTGTTCTTTTTGAACTTTGTCATTTACTGACCTCAGATGTATAGACAGTGGGCACCACGTGATTGCAATTTCTCATACAATTTTAAACCGGTCTTTTTGAAACTTTGCACATGTTATCTCCAGGGTCTGCAGAAGTGCATGTGGTTTGGATATGATTTTTAAATTTATTTTTGTCACTTTTTCCACTTTAACTTTGTCATTTTCTTAACCTTAGATTTTTTTCCACATTGTGAAAGTCATTTTTCACCCACAATATATAGACAGTGGATACCTCATGAGCACAACTCCTCATACAATTTTATACCAATCTTTTTGAAACTTTGCACATGTTTTCTCTATAGTCTGAAAATCTGCATCTGCTTTTCATATAAGTCTTGTCTTAATTTTTGTCACTTTTCCAACCTAGCACCGCTAAGAATGAAATAAACTTATTTAATAACCACATTTTGATTGTGGCTCCTGTGACTTTTGCCCCAGCAGGTGTGACACCGCCTTCGGCAGAATTATGGTTATATTATTTTTTCTAAATTAATGTGCTTTTCTGAATTCTGATTTTGTCTTCTCATTTGTATTGTACTGGTCAGTATGTATCAAAACAGAAATTGCTGTCCCAGTCAGAAACTACTGTGGGCAATTTTGGGGTAAAGCCAAACTTGAATGAAAACTGCTGATTTTTGTAATAACCAGAAATAAACTCTTAATATAGACACCAATTTTACAAAGCTTCTTACCATATTTACACTAAGTATCGACACAGACAGGCATAGCAAATAGTGTAGACAAGATTCACCACAAAATAGGGGCTTCCTTTTCTCTTGTCCAACAGTTTTTAAGGCACACCAGCTGGTACTTAAATTTATATGTTGAAGCTTTAGGATATTTATGATAATGACTTAAGGTGTTTGTATACTTTTGAGTGAAAACAGCTCCAGCTAAGATACTTTTTTCAACTATGTGATAATAACATGGCTTTCAAGCACATATCACTCTTGTGGAGCGCAAAAGATATGAATGGATCTAGCCGGCCTCGATGGCTCAGTTGGATGTGCGTCCGACTGGAAACCAGGAGGTTGCAGGTTTGACCCCGCTGAGGTTGGCAACATTCTTTCGTGGAGATTGATCATGAAATATTTTCTATGGTCATTCTCTTCCTTCTGCTGATTCAAGAAGGGCAATTGTCAGTTTCTGGCGAAAGAATGTGCACAATACTGGTTAACCGCTTAGAGGACTAAGCTTGCCCAGTAAACGTGGTTAGGTAAACTGACCGCACTCAACATGACCCCATTGGGTTGACTGGGCTGTAAAACCTCAACACAAACAATGATAATGGGTCATGTGGGTAATACAGCTTTTTTGCCCAGGCAAAAACCCACATCACCACATTCAAATGTATGGTATATAGATTATGATATGGCAATTTTCATTATCATACACCATATCAACCCGAGACACCCATGTCAGCCCGAGGGCCGAATATAATAATCTGTAGAATACATTTACTAAAAAATATGTTCATTTTGCATATGTGATACTAATATGGTTTTCAAGCGGGTATCACTTGTGGAGCGCAAAAGGTGTGATAATGGGTCATGTGGGTGACACAGCTTTTTTGCCCTGGCAAAAAACCTTGTCACCAGGTCACATGGGTGATACGGCTTTTTTGCCCTGGTAAGAAACCCATATCACCACATTCGGAGCATACATTATCAAATAGGCAAACAGAAAGAAAAATGTATGATAAATAGATTATGACATGGCAATTTTCATATCATACCCCATAATAACCCTCGACCCATGCAAGCCCTCGGGCTGATATGGGTGTCTTGGGTTGATATGGGTATGATATGAAAATTACCATATAATAATCTCTGTTTGTCTTATTTCTCATTGAACACATACGCTGCGGCTACTCATTAGAAGTGCCTCCTTGGAGCACTTTGATGAGAACCTACATGTTTTTATGGAGAAATAAGAAAAATATTTATCTGGACATTCCTATTATCTGAGCTATGGGTAAATAAAGTAAAAATATTTTCAGAAGGGTAAGACGGAGGAAAGTATGTCTAGTGCAGATGACAGTCTGGAGGAGGAAGAGGAAGAAGAGGTGGGTATAGTTCCAGATAAAGCACTCTTTTTTTCAGCTGAAAAGTACCAATACTTTTCTTATTTCAATATTTTTGGAAAGGAATGTTTTTGCAGTAAATATACTTGAAGATTCCCAGTGTACTATTGAGTTGTCAGATATGACTAAGTTCAACTATTTTTTCAAAACTGAAGGAAGCTAAAGCACAAATAATTTTATGCCTGGTTGATACCCCATTTATTGTGGCCAGAGCAGAAGAGGGACTAGGTACAGAAAGACTCGGTGTCTTGCTATAAGTAAAGACAGAGACCCAAAATATCTTGAGAAATTGTCACAGGGTTTATTATGAACCTATGATGAATAAAGAACAAGAAAGTACTGGTCAGTGAAAAAAAAGCCAGATTGCACATGTAGAAGTAGAACTGAGGTGCATTATATATGTAGGCTGTATGTTTTGAAGTTATGAAATGATGACATGGGGTCCTTGTGCCTGAGCACACCAGTGTCATTGAAATGTCTTATAAGGAGAAAGTTCAGACTTCCATTTGTTCAGCACTATGCTACAAAATGCCCATACTGACAGGCATACCTGAGCAGTTAGCATTTCTGGCCCAGTTGTTCGAAACTAACGATGTAGTTAGTGTATCATTAAAACTTTGATCATAAATTTATGGCATATATGCTAATACTTTTTGCTGAAAAAAAATGTGAGTAGCTTTTGCATTTAGCTTTTGCAAAAGCTACTCTAATTTTTTCAGCAAAAATACCTGTACATAGATTGTGGGTACTGGTTAGAACTGCCTCGCTGTGGCAGTTCTAACGAGTATCCACAATCTATGTTTTTGAGCAGAAATAAAAAAAAATAATGTATACCCCTGTAAACCCCAGTTTTACTATATAAAAGTGGGGTTTAAGGAGGTTAAAATTATATAGGCATGTTTTCCTGATGAGAGACAGAATTCAGGTAATGACTCTATGGTGCTTCATTGCATAGATCCTTTCATTATCACCCATTCATTATCTGTTATTCAAATAATGTTGAGAGACAAAAAACACCCAAGTCATCATCATTACATGACCGTGCACCAGCTCACCATTCAGTCGTGGTAATTGAACATTTGGCATATTGGTTGTACGTCAAATCAAGTACATTCTGCAGTTCAGTGGCTGGTTCTACAGCGTCCATGGCTCCCTTTTGTTTGCACAAGATACTTAAAATGGAAAGTGAAGGACCAGCATGATATATATTATCTGGCAAAAGAATGTGCACAATACTGGTTAATCGCTTAGAGGACTAAGCCTGCTCAGTAAAAGTGTGGTTAGGGGAACTGACCCCACTTGACATGACTCCACTGGGTTGACTGGGCTGTAAAACCTCAACACAAACAAAACCAGCATGATGTGCACAACAAGTTTTGAGTTCTATTGTTGTAGGCATAGATCAGTAAGGTATAAGAGATGATTTTTCAGGATGAAGAGGAGGAGGAAGATGACGAGGATGAAGAGGAGGAATCAATGGAAGAAGATGAGTAAGTTATTTCTTATCCTACTGTACGTTTTTATCCAACTATAAGTTTTCTTATCCTTTTAGAAGTTATTACTTATCCTACTATATATGTTAATTATTGTCCCACTATAAAGCATTTCTTATCCTACTATAAGTTATTATGACCCAAACTTCAAAGAAGTTGGTAGGGCATATTTCTTTAGGCTTGTCCATTCTTCCGTCCGTTAGTCACTCTTTTTTTTGTGCACTGCATAAATTTTGAACCGTGCATGCTAGCATTTTGAAATTTCATATATGGATTTCTCAAGAAAAAATTGTTGACCTGTATTTTTTATCGCACCTGCTTGTAGCAGGGTGCGATATAGGCGTCCGATTTTCCGTCCGTCTGTCCGTCCGTCCGTCCGTCCGTCCGTCCGTCAACATTTATGTCGACGTTCGACATTTATTTCAAAGTTAGTATTCTAATCAACTACAAGACTAAAAAACCATCAAACCTTGCATGAAACATCTCCCTGACCTCCTGACTTTGTGACATAGGCGTCCGCTTTTCCGTATGTCTGTCCATTCGTCCGTCCGTCTGTCAACATTTATGTCGAAGTTCGACATTTATGTCAAAGTTAGTATTTTAATCAACTACAAGACTAAACAACCATCAAACCTTGCATGAAACATCTCCCTGACCTCCTGACTTTGCGACATAGGTGCCCACTTTTCCATTCGTCTGTCTGTTCGTCCGTCCGTCTGTCCGTCTGTTAACAGTTCTGTTATGTCAAAGTTCGACATTTATGTCAAAGTTCGTATTCTAATCAACTACAAAACTAAACAACCATCAAACCTTGTATGAAACATCTCCCTGACCTCCCGACTTTGTGACATAGGTGCCCGCTTTTCCATTTGTCTGTCCGTTCATCCGTCCGTCTGTCTGTTAACAGTTCTGTTATGTCGAAGTTCGACATTTACGTCGAAGTTAGTATTCTAATCAACTACAATTCTACAAGAACCATCATACCTCGCATGACACATCTCCCTGACCTCCTGACTTGGCAGGTATGTTGACCCAGTGACCTTGACCTATATTTTGCGCTCCATTGACTTTGACACAATTTACGTTGACGTTCCAGATCTTCTCAACTATAAGGCGTATAACTACCAAACCTTGCATAGTGCTTCTCCTAGATGTACTGACTTGGCAGGTACCTTGACCCGGTGACCTTGACCTATATTTTGCGCTCCAGTGACTTTGACATATTTTGCGTCGACGTTCGATATCTCCTCGACTATAAGGCCTACAACCATCAAACCTTGCAAAGTGCTTCTTCTCAATGTACTGACTTGGCAGATACCTTGACCTGGTGACCTTGACCTATATTTTGGCTGCAGTGACTTTGACATAATTTACGTCAATGTTCCAGATCTCCTCAAGTGTAAGACCTCTAGCCACCAAACCTTGCATAGTGCTTCTCCTAGATGTACTGACTCGGCAGGTATCTTGACCCGGTGACCTTGACCTATATTTTGCGCTCCAGTGCCTTTTTCACATTTTACGTCAACGTTCAATATCTCCTCAACTGTAAGGCCTACAACCATCAAACCTTGCATAGTGCTTCTCCTCAATGTACGGACTCCGCAGGTACCTTCACTGGGTGACCTTGACCTATATTTCGCGCTCCATTGACTTTGACACCTTTTACGTCACCCTTCCATGTGTCCTCAACTGTAAGGCCTTCAACCACCAAACCTTATATAACACTTCTTCTCGATGTACTGACTCGGCAGGTACCTTGACCTGGTGACCTTGACCTATATTGTGCACTCCAGTGACTTTGACTCATTTTATGTTGATGTTCGGTATCTCCTCAAATATAAGACCTACAACCACTAAACCTTGCATAGTGCTTCACCTCATTGCACTGGCTTGGCAGGTACCTTGACCCGGTGACCTTGACCTATATTTGACACATTTTACGTTGATGTTTGATAACTCCTCAACTATAAGGCCTACAACCACCATACCTTGCATTGTGCTTCTCCTTGATGTACTGAATTAGCAGGTACCTTGACCCGTGACCTTGACCTATATTTCATGCTCCAGTGACTTTTACACATTTTACGTCAACATTCCATTATCATTGGGCTGTATGATACAAAAAGTCAGTGCTGAAGATATAGCCATTAGAGGGAATGGGATTGGCCTGGAATATATGTGCCCCACTAGGCACTTTGTCTACATTTTTTTCAACCCAGTTTTCCAAGTGAGCACTGCTAAGAATGAAATAAACTTATTTAATAACCACGTTCTGATTGTGGCTCCTGTGACTTTTGCCCCAGCAGGTGCGATGACGCCTTCCGCGAAATTCTTGTCTTATTATGCACCTTTCTTGAGTTATGCTCCTTTGAAAAAACATTGCAATGAAATCTTGAAGGCAAGATATCTCAAAAATTATTTGAGCTATTACATTGAAACTTGATATGCTGATAGGGGATGATGATCAAGTAGATAAAAATTTCATCACTTTTAGGCCAAAAAAAAAAATTATTAGATTCTCAGGCCATTTTTGGCAAAAACAGATGAGGCAGGCAGGATTTTTTTTTTTTTTTTTTACTCATGGAACAGGCGAGGGAACTTTTTTTTTTTTTTTTTTTTTTTATTACATGAACCCTTAAAAGGACTTGTTTCATGAAATGAGTTTTATAATATTATTACCTTAAAAATACTTAATTTTTGGACACCTAGACATAGCTCAAGATAAGGAGAAGTACTGAGGATAACTTTTTTGTATGTCCCTATAATTATTATATATAAAGGATACTATAAAAATCAGTTTGTGCAGCTCCAGTTTAAAATATCTACCAAAGGTTTATATAGCTTCAAAGAGGGATGTGTTGACAGAAATACTGTCGAATGTGTCCACTGTGGGGTGTCCGTTCGACGCACTTACATCATGGTTTGATAATTCATCCGAGAAGGACCAGAAGTCGATACTTCAGATCCCGATTTTATGCCGTTATACAACTCGGCAATTGTGCCGTCTTTTTCATAACCGCCTATAATGTTCCAGGACAGATGCACCGTAGCCCCCGATGAAATCTGGGTGGAAATCTGAGACATCTGCTTTGAAAACAAAGGAAACACAAGTTTTGTTTACACAACTTGCGCTTCGGCAGACATTTTGATCAATGATGGTGCTAAAACGCTTACTCGCAAGGTTCAATCCAATGAAAAAACCAATAATTCAAGCATTTACATGACCGTGTATGCTACGGTTGCATCTAAAACTAGGATTTTAAAAACCGCGACGCACCGGCATGCTGTATCTAGACGCGGATGTGTTTTTTTTATTGGACACGGAAAAAAAAAGCTTATGCGCAGACTTTTTGGTACATGCGGCGGGGCCTGAGAATCTAATGATTATTTTTTTTTGGCCTTAACCATGTAAGCAAGTTCTCAAACTGTTTAAGCTATTCCCGTAAAACTTGACAGGCTGATAGGGAATGATGAGTAGATGGCCTGAATAACTTCTAAACAATTTTTTTTTCTTGAGTTACGGCCCTTTGAAAACTTTGACATTTTAACCTTGTAGCAAGATATCTCAAAAATGTTTGAAGCTATTGCCTTGAACTTGATAAGCTGATAGGAGACGATGAGTAGATGACCTGATTAACTTTTGAAAAAATTCTGATTTTTTTTTTTTTGATTTTTATCGCACCTGCTTGTAGCAGGGTGCGATATAGGCATCCGATTTTCTGTCCGTCAGTCCGTCCGTCCGTCTGTCAACATTTATGTCGACGTTCGACATTTATGTCAAAGTTAGTATTCTAATCAACTACAAGACTAAACAACCATCAAACTTTGCATGAAACATCTCCCTGACCTCCTGACTTTGCGACATAGGCGTCCGCTTTTCTGTATGTCTGTCCATTCGTCCGTCCGTCTGTCAACATTTATGTCGACGTTCGACATTTATGTCAAAGTTAGTATTCTAATCAACTACAAGACTAAACAACCATCAAACCTTGCATGAAACATCTCCCTGACCTCCCGACTTTGTGACGTAGGTGCCCACTTTTCCATTCGTCTGTCTGTTCGTCCGTCCGTCTGTCTGTTAACAGTTCTGTTATGTCGAAGTTCGACATTTATGTCAAAGTTAGTATTCTAATCAACTACAAGACTAAACAACCATCAAACCTTGTATGAAACATCTCCCTGACCTCCCGACTTTGCGACATAGGTGCCCACTTTTCCATTCGTCTGTCCGTTCGTCCGTCCGTCTGTCTGTTAACAGTTCTATTATGTCGAAGTTTGACATTTACGTCAGTTAGTAGTCTTATCAACTACAATTCTACAATAACCATGATACCTTGCATGACACATCTCCCTGACCTCCTGACTTGGCAGGTATGTTGACCCAGTGACCTTGACCTATATTTTGCGCTCCATTGGCTTTGACACAATTTACGTTGACGTTCCAGATCTTCTCAACTATCAGGTGTACAACTACCAAACCTTGCATAGTGCTTCTCCTAGATGTACTGACTTGGCAGGTACCTTGACCCGGTGACCTTGACCTATATTTTGCGCTCCAGTGACTTTGACATATTTTGTGTCGACGTTCGATATCTCCTCAACTATAAGACCTACAACCATCAAACCTTGCAAAGTGCTTCTTCTCAATGAACTGACTTGGCAGATACCTTGACCTGGTGACCTTGACCTATATTTTGGCTGCAGTGACTTTGACATAATTTACGTCAATGTTCTAGATCTGCTCAAGTGTAAGACCTCTAGCCACCAAACCTTGCATAGTGCTTCTCCTAGATGTACCGACTCGGCAGGTATCTTGACCCGGTGACCTTGACCTATATTTTGCACTCCAGTGCCTTTTACACATTTTATGTCAACGTTCAATATCTCCTCAACTATAAGGCCTACAACCATCAAACCTTGCATAGTGCTTCTCCTCAGTGTACGAACTCTGCAGGTACCTTGACTGGGTGACCTTGACCTATATTTCGCACTCCATTGACTTTTACATCTTTTACGTCACCTTTCCTTATGTCCTCAACTGTAAGGCTTTCAACCACCAAACCTTATATAGCACTTCTTCTCGATGTACTGACTCGGCAGGTACCTTGACCTGGTGACCTTGACCTATATTGTGCACTCCAGTGACTGACACATTTTATGTTGATGTTCGGTATCTCCTCAAATATAAGACCTACAACCACTAAACCTTGCATAGTGCTTCACCTCATTGCACTGGCTTGGCAGGTACATTGACCCAGTGACCTTGACTTATATTTGACACATTTTACGTTGATGTTTGATAACTCCTCAACTATAAGGCCTACAACCACTATACCTTGCATTGTGCTTCTCCTTGATGTACTGAATTAGCAGGTATCTTGACCTGTGACCTTGACCTATATTTCATGCTCCAGTGACTTTTACACATTTTACGTCAACGCTCCATTATCATTGGGCTGTATGATACGAAAAGTCAGTGCTGAAGATATAGCCATTAGAGGGAATGGGACTGGCCTGGAATATATGTGCCCCACTAGGCACTTTGTCTACATTTTTTTCAACCCAGTTTTCCAAGTAAGCACTGCTAAGAATGAAATAAACTTATTTAATAACCACGTTCTGATTGTGGCTCCTGTGACTTTTGCCCCAGCAGGTGCGATGACGCCTTTCACGGAATTCTTGTTTTTAGTAATGGCCTTTTGAAAAGTTCAGCATTTTAACTTTGTAAGCAAGATATCTTGAAAAGTGCTTAAGCTATTGCCTTGAAACTTGATAGGCTGATACAGGATGATGAGTAGATAACCTGATTAACTTCTCAAAAAATTCTTTTTTTTTCTCCTCAAAATATGGCCCTTTGAAAATTTTGGCATTTTAACATTGTAAGCATCATATCTTAACAACTGTTTAAGCTATTGCCTTGAAACTTGATAGGCTGATAGGGGATGGAAGAGTAGATGACCTGATAAACATTTTCAAAATTCTGAAAAGTCTAATACTTTCTGTAAATGTCTGAACATGAGTGTTGACCAAGACATTAAAAACTAACTCAAACAACAGCCCATTATTTTGCCATCCTGCAGAGAGATGATTTCAGAGAGATGGTTTGACAGGACTGATGGTTTTCACAGGGCTGTTAAACCCCAAACAATACCCAGCAATCAATAGCATATATGATTGCAGCATTACGAAAACATACCTATTCAAATATACTGAAAATTTTATCACCAAAAAAATGAAAATTTTCAGATAGAAAATTGATATTTTTCATATTGCTGTTCAAAACATAGATTGTGGGTCACTTGGGTCACAAGTGGGAAAGCCAAGTTCTGCTTACGGATGGTCAGGTGGTTTTTCCCTGGGTTCTCTGGTTTTCACCCACCTTTGATGAACGATCGGCTCGATATAAGTGGAATATTCTTGAAAGGACTGTAAAACCCAAATCAAATAAAAAAAGGATTGTGGGTACTTGTTAGAACCGCCTCAATGAGGCAGTTCTAACGAGTATCCACAATCTGTTTTTGAGCAGAAATAAGAAAAATAATGTATTACCCTGTAAACCCCAATTTTACTATATAAAAGTGGGGTTTAAGGGGGTCAAAATTATATAGGCTTGTTTTGGTGATGGATTCAGGGGTCGTAAGTTCGAATCCCAGCCTGGCCACATAACTTTCATCAATATAGAGACTGATCATGAAATCATTTCTACGGTCATTCTTCCCCTTAAGCGTCGATTCAAGAAGGGCAGTTGTTAATTACTGGCAGAGTGTGTGCACAGGTACTGGTTAATTGCTTAGAGGACTAAGCCAGCCCAGGAAAAAGTGTGAGTAGGTTAACTGACTAGCTTAACATGACCTTAACACTGTTAATGGGCCATAACTCTTTCAAAACAATACCTAGCACAGTATCCACTGAAGTTTTTGTGTAATGGTTGCTAAACAATGATAAACAGTATTTAGTGGTGTGGAAGTAATTTATAATACCCCTCTCAAATTGTGTTAGTTGGTGGTGGGATTTTCCTAAAATTTTAACATGGCCATTTTTCTACCTGTTAATGTGTTTAAAATTGCAGGGTGAATGACAGACAGTGTAGAGCAGATCAGACACTGCATATGTGGTGTCTGATCTGGGTCTAAATGAGTTGGGCAAGGCCTGCTATCCTTGGAGCAGGGAAGGCTAGAGGGGGGATGTTCTTCTATTTCTTCACTTTCATACCTGTTCCTTTTTCTTCCCTGCCCCTCTCTTTCATCTCTACTATCTCTTCTCCCTTTCTCTGGGAGATGACACAAATGACCCACAAGGGTTGACATGTGATTAAACCCCAACACAATCAATCTGGGTCTAAACTGTCTGCTCAGGCCTATGTGTCCCCCGGGTAAAGAGTTGACAGGTTATCTTTATCTTTTCAGGGAGAAGAAACCTAAAAAACGCAAGGTAAGGGCTTGTTTAATTTGCTTTTTTGTAACAGGGCAGAAGAATACTTTCAGATAATGTCCAGGCTCCCACATGGGCTTGGGGGCTGGGGCAGAGTCCAGAAATTTATTAACAGTCCAGGAAGCTTGCATTACAAATCATAGAATTTTAGATTGTACCTAGCTTTATAATTACAAAGCCCCTTAATACGATATTCAATTTTGTACTTATATTTGCTATTTAATTTTGTACTTATTTTTGCTGTCAAGAAAATCTTTATCTTAAAATGCACTGTAAAAATGGAAGTAAATATGTTGAGAGAACAGAAAAAGAAATGGAATCGTGTCATTGAATGTAAAGCAAAACTGACCATTTGTCAGGGAATTTTGAATTTCCTTAATCCATTAGGTTTCTCACCGCTGTGGTTTGAGCCTCGCTCGGGTCATGTGGGAAAGCCAAGTTCTGCTTACGGATGGTCAGGTGGTTTTTCTCCGGGTTCTCAGGTTTTCGCCCACCTTCGATGAATGATCGGCTCGATATAAGTGAAATATTCTTGAAAGGGCCGTAAAACCCAAATCAAAAAAAAATTTTTTTTGAATTTCCAATTTTTGAGAAGTTTGAATATATGAGGGTCCTGCAAAAAGTTTTGTCACTGGGTTTGGATTACTTCAGTGCTACGTTTCATCAAACATATTTTTATTACAAACCTTCAAAGTATCCCCCCTTTACTGAAACACATTTTTGTAACCTTTTTACCCAGTCGCATAAAGCAGATAAATAGCCTTCTTTTGGTATCTGTTGGAGACACTGATAAATAGTGTTGCCAAGAGAACTTATACTTATTTCCAGAAAGCATTTTCTTAAGCCTTGGAAATAAAAAGAAGTCACAGGGACTCGGGTCAGGTGAATAAGGTGGATGGTTTAAAACTTTCACCTTTTCAGGAGCCAAAAAAGACTTTAACAACTTCACACTTATGAGAGGAGGCGTTCTCATGTAAAAGATGCACTCCTGACCATTCTTTGCTTGGTCAATGTTCCAATGTAACAAGTAAATTGGTCAGTGTATAGGACTGCATCTATTTCAGTTTGAAATAACTCGGTCAGTTGGAAAGCAATTTGCACGAAATAAACAGGTATCGTTAGCTATTCAACGCACCATTCAAGTGCAGTGAAGCATTTTAAAATATACTTGGGATAAAACTAAAGAAGCCTTTCAATGTCAGCATACATCACCTCAAGATATTATAAGCCTTATTTGAGCGGTTCACCGCGAGATCGACCTTCAAAAGAAAGACAACTAGGAAAAAAAAATTGTTTGAAACAGACCATAGCTCATACTAGTTGTACCACTACCAAGCGTCCTGTTGCTAGGTGACCAAGATCGGGTACCAGTCACACACTGGTTCCCTTCTGCCACGCCACCATAAGCAACCAATCAGGATGCACCAGGTATATTCCCGTCAATGCATGCGGAACGCATGCAGCTTGCCGAACGCATGCAGCCATCCATTGTTACTATAAATATAAAACATAAGGCAGAAAACATCACTATTTTTCAGTCGCATGCAAATTTAACACCTGTGTAGATCGTTCTTTGGATTTCAGGAAAGAAGTATTTTTTCATCTACAGATAAGTCTGTATTTTATTTCTATTTTCTTCGCTGATTTAACGCCTAGGTATTATTATGTTGTGCATTAATTGCAAACAGATAAAATCATCAGCAGACAGCCATATTCTGAGTTTCAGGTGTTGTGGTTGTTAGTCAACCATGTTCTAGGTCTGCCGAGTGGGCGTCGGAGAATTAGAAAGATTTCTCACTTCCCATCTTATATTTCAGCTATTCTTGAGTAGGTTCAGGGTTCTTTACCTACCAAACAACTAGATAAGAGAATTATGTTTAACAATTGAACTCTGAGCCTGCTCCTCTCAGACTTAGAGGACCCCGGGTTGCTGTTACAGTTCCATGTAATGTGAGCTTGACTAGGGGACCTCGCCCTCCACCCCCCCCCTCCCCCCCTCCTAGCTATGCTTCCGGATGGGAGGCGAGGCGGGGGGCGCCGTCGAACCCCTGTTCCGTTGAAATTTCCGAACCTAGGTGCCGGCCGGGTTACCGTACCCCTTATGGGTGCGTTAATTCCGCGGCATTCAATATGGTGGCTGGATTTCCTAGTGATGTATCTGTGCTTTCCTTTCAGGCTTCGTGGCAGGATGGCTCAGATCAGGGTGCTTTTATTTGCCATATTTTTATCCTTGGGGTTCTTGGGATGGCTATAGCGGGTATGGATATTATCACAACATTAACTTTTTCAAATGTTACCTGTTATGAAGCCATTCCTGGCTCATCTATGGAGGTCGTTTAAAGATCCAAAATCAGTTCGTAGTTGCAATGCTGAAGTTTCTCTAGTACCACTTCAGCCATTCTGACTTGTTCTAGTATTATTTTTCAGAAAGGTACATTCTTAGATTCTACAGCAGATTCGGTTTCCGAATCTACTGGGTTCGGTAGGAGTACAACTTACAGGAACTCAAATGTAGAGGGTGTACCTCTACATCCTCAGCTTTACCTTCTGACGTCAAGGTAAGTTCAAGAATTGATGACCCTTATGGGCATGTGGATAGTGATGTGCAGAATAGCAGCAGAATTCCAGTTGCTGACTATTCTTCTGTAGGTCCACTAGGATTTGTAGCGAACGATGTTCCTACAGATTCTAGTTTTTCTACAGATAGACCTTCGGTATCTACTTCTGCTTTGAGCAGGGGTAGTTCTCTAGGACTTACTGCTATGGCCTTGAGGGTAACCAGTCCCTCCCGTAGCACCCCTGACATTGCCTCAGTATTGAAGACTCTGGCAAGGTTGGGATCCTTGGCTTCGAGAGTGGATCTCCCTTCTGTTGCTGAAGAAGGGGAGGGGCAAGGTTCATCTACGGGATCCACCCTCAATGGTTACGGCCATGTTCGTGCGATTAGCCAAATCCCTCGGGCTACATATCGCAATAGTGAGTATGACCCGGACCAGGCTCTTTCTGAGAGGTCATTTAGCCCGTCTCTTGAAGAGAGCCAGTCTCGTGAGCCTGCCATTAATTACCATGAGACATTGGAGGAAGTTTGCTCCCTTTTAGGAGACCTTTGCCCCAGGCTGATCAGGCAGCACACAGGTTCGATCTCTGCTTGAGTTAATACTAGATCAGCCAACTTCCTCCAAGTCCACACTTCCCCAATTTTCAACTGTTAATCAGTTGATGGGGAAGTTGTTCGACAACACCGCAGAGGCACGAAGTTCACACAATTGGTATGTTCCTAGAAAGATAATTGACTCTCTCACTCGGCCACATTCATACGTTTGCCACACAGAATTATGGCCGAGTAATATACCCACCCTTGATGCTGATGCTGGCAGGTTAGGCATCTCAGTGGGTAGATATGCCTCAGTACCAGTTACCCTTTTGGAGTACCTGGAGCGGTTAGCTAGGAGAGCGGTTGCCATTAGCTCATATTGTGACTTTTTTCGGCTCAGCTGCATTTCAGGCCCTCTGCGCAGATCAGGTGGACCCGGATGTTCTGCATAGTTATTGTTAGCAGTGAACTGCTCTGCCAAGCACAGGCCTTAGGTTTGTCGATTTTAGCCATGCTGCTACATCAACGCCGTATGCTGCTCTAGACACTTCTCAGAGTGAATTTGGACGATAGACCACCTTCCATCCTGAGAAGAAATTACTCTGGTTTGGATACTAGAAGGAGACCTTCTTCAGCGAAGAAGTCTAAGGGGGAATCAAAAACTGACAGAAGGGTTCCCACTTCTTCTTCGTCGTCTGTTTCTTTCAACCGGTTTCGATCCATCAGAGGGGGCCCTGGTGGATCATCATCTTTTTCTTTCAGGAAGGGCCATACTAAGCGGGGTAAATGACGTCATAAGGGCCCTTCCATCTGCACCTCATCCTTCTCTTCCAGTGGACGCTCGGCTGTCAAATTTTGTGGAGGCTTGGTCAGCAATAACTCTGGATTCCTGGGCCCGTTCTATTCTAGGGAAGGGCTACAGGATTCGCTTTGTAAGGGAACCTCCTTTGTCTTCGTCTTCATTTCTGTTCCCAGTAGCACAACAACATCTAAGTCATTTGAGGGAAGTCTGGGAGATCGTGGGAGGTATTACCTTCCCCAGTTTCGGCAGCCGGATTTTCCTAGCCAAGAAGAAAACCGGCTGATTTCGTCTAATTATATGATGATAGAGCACTTTCAAATGGAAACAACGGCCTTGATTCAGAGATCCATTCCTCCAGGGACTTGGGCTGTTTCCATAGATCTTATGGATGCGTACCTCCATATTCCCATCCATCCAGCTTCTTGCAAGTTCCCGAGACTTTCCCTAGAAGGAACTGTTTACCAATTCCGGGCTCTTTCATTTGCGATTTCAACAGCGTCCTTTGTTTTTACAAACCTGATGGAGATTGTGGCAGGACATATTTGATCTCTGGGGCCCAACATTCTCCAGTACTTCGACATCGTCTGTCCCGGGAGTCTCTCCTGTACGACCTGTCATTGTCATGGGAAATCATTACAAACCTAGGTCTAATACCAAATCCTCTGAAATCAGGCCTAGTTCCTTCTCAGGACTTCAATTTTTAGCCATGAGGTTTCCAACTCATTTGGGCATTGTCAGAGTTCCAGAAGAGAGTCAACAAAATTCTTCACCTGTTTTTCTGGGTTCTGCAGGTTCAGTTCATTACCACCCGAGAATTTCTGTCCATGTTGGGATCACTCAGTGCAACAGCAGATTTAGTTCATTTGGGTCGCCTTCATGAGACCTCTTCAGTTCCATCTTCTGGCAAATCGGAAACCTCACCGCGACAGTCTGGAGCTATCTATTCCAATGTCCCATTCGTGTCGTGCATCAGTCAATATGGTGAATGAATCCTACCATTTTACTTGACTGGGATTCCCCTAGTTATTCCATCTCCAGATTTCCATCTGTTCTCAGACGCCAGTCGCTCGGGCTGGGGTGCTCATTTGGAACCCCTAGGCCTCCAAGTCCAAGAGCTTTGGGACTCTGCTTCCCAAGACCTTCATATCAACAATTTGGAGTTATGAGCAGTTTTCCTAGCACTACAACATTTTCAGAATCACATTTGCGACTCTTGCGTGATGGTAGCTTTAGACAATTCGTCAGTAGTGGCTTACCTCAAGAATTAACGGGGGACCCACTCTCCATCTCTGTGCATGCTAGTATGGGAGGTCCTTTATTGGTGTCATCATTGGTATTCACATTCAAGTCGGATATTTCCAGGAAAATTGAATGTTAGCGGACAGTCTGTCTCATCCAGACCAAATTCTCCCTACCGAATGGTCTCTAGATCAGGGGATTGCTTACAGATTTTCAAACTTTGGGGTACTCCTCAAGTGGATCTCTTTGCCACCAGATTAAACCATCGTCTGTCCCTGTTTCTCCAGTACCGGATCACAGGGCCTGTGCAGTGGATGCTATGTCCCTAGATGGGGAAAACCTATTTGCATATGCATTTCCACCATTCAAACTTGTTCCACTGGTTCTCAACAAGATAAAGGATTGCAACGTTCGGCTCATTCTCATAGCCCCGCTTTGGCCCCAGAGGAGCTTGTTTTCAGTCATTCTGAGTCTCATCACAGACTTTCCCAGGGAGCTTCATGTTCATCGGGGTCTGGTTTCACAACTTCACGGCGAAGTTCTCCGTCACAATCCATCTATGTTATATCTTCACGCCTGGATGTTATCAGGAGTCGGAGGTAGACACATTTCTGAGTTCGCTACCCAATGCATTTCTCAGTCCCGCAGGGAGTGTACACTCAAGATCTATTCTGCAAGATGGAGGATATTCTCGGATTGTTGTCAGCAAGGGAAGTTAATCCTATCGATCCCTCTTTAACAAAATTGATAGATTTTTCTGCTATCTTTTTGACACCCTTGAATTATCAGTAGCTTCTATTAAGGGCTACTGTTCCGCCATTTCAAATACGCTAAAATTTTCCAAAGCAGCAGACTGTACGGCTGATCCAATCATTTCAGATCTTATTAAAGGATTTGCCTTGAGGAGACCTGTTTCCAGATCTCTGACGCCCAAATGGAAGTTGACTTGCGCATCTTTGCCCTCTTATTAAAGCTCCATATGAACCTCTGAAGACAGCGGACATCAAATACATCACGCTTAAAGCAGTTTTTCTTCTCACTTTTGCTGCTGCTAGAAGAAGTGAGTTTTCATGCTTTTTCGGTTGAGGAGGGTTGTTTTCGTTATGACTGTAACTTGGATTCCATCACCTTCCTCACTCAACCTGGGTTTTTAGCTAAAAACCAACTTCCAGATTCATTTCCAGAACCTATTGTTATTCCATGTCTTTCTCAGTTTTGTGGTTCTGATACTGATGACAGACTATTGTGTCCTGTCAGAGTTGTTCGAGCTTATTTGGCCAGAGTTAAATCTAAGAGGTCTGGTAAGAAGAGACTTTTTCTGCCTCTGAAGGGTTCTAAAGATATTTCACCTTCCACTATTTCTCGCTGGATCTGCCATGTTATAAAATTAGCTTATGCAGATTTGCCTTCTTCTGATCTGTCATTCATGAAAATTTCGGCTCATGAAGTTAGAGCTTTATCTTCATCGTGGGCTTATTGGAATTTGGTTGCCCTTGACGATTTTTGTATGAGATGCATATTGGCGTACCAGTAGCACTTTTGCCTCATTTTATATCAGAGATTTGGCTCCAATTAGACTAGATACATCATCCTTGGGACCTCTTGTGACCGCTCAGTCTATTACTGGTGGTCATCGATCTGTAACTTAAGTCTCTTCTAAGTATTTTTATGCCTGCTTGAATTCGGTGTGAAACTTCTCTTCAAAGGGTCGGATCTTATTCTTCTTCATCAACGGTATTTGGATTTTGACCCGCAAGCATACCGTCAATAATGGTATTCCCCTAAATTACTTCAAAATATCAGGGGACTGTTGAATTGCACTGGATTCCAGCATGAGTGAGTAAAGGTTTATTTTTATTATTATTACCTTCCTGCCTATGCTTTACATTCAGGCTTATAATATCTTGAGGTGATGTATGCTGACATTGAAATGAAATTTTTAAAGTAAAATTAATTTCAATTAAAGCATACTCACCTCAAGATATTATCAAATGTCCCTCCTTCCATCCCGCTTTCACTATTAATTTTATTGCTCCCTTAAAAATTGTGATGTTTTCTACCTTATGTTTAATATTTATAGTAACAATGGACGGATGCATGTGTTCAGCAAGCTGCATACGTTCCGCATGCATTGGCGGGAATATACCTGGCGCATCCTGATTGGTTGCTTACGGTGGCGTGGTGGAAGGGAACCAGTGCGTGACTGGTACCCGATCTTGGTCACCTAGCAACAGGACGCTTGGTAGGGTGGCAATTAGTACGAGCTATAGTCTGTTTCAAACAATTTTTTTTTCCTAGTTGTCTTTCTTTTGAAGGTCGATCTCACGGTGAACCGCTCAAATAAGGCTTATTATATCTTGAGGTGAGTATGCTTTAATTGAAATTAATTTTACTTTAAAAATTTCATATCAGTGACAGAACTTTTTGCATGACCCTCGTATTAAATAGGAATGTTTGCCCTCCAAAGTACTTTGTGACCAAAGTGAGCTCTTCTAATGACCATTTGTCCATTGTTATTCACTGTTGCCATATGTCTGCTGACATGAACTTCTCTCCTAGACCATTTTGCCAATTTTGACCAGTTTTCATAGGAATGATGGTTGGTTGTGACTGAAAGTGTTCAAAGAAAATGGAATCTAAACAGATTTATGGTTGCCATATTAAAATATTGAAGCAAATGTAAAATCTAAAACAAAATATTTTCAAAATGGCCCATTTTTGTTATTGTTTGGAAATATTACTAGGGCTGTAGGTCTTCAAGAATTATTAAGGCATGTGATACCAAAACACATGGTGGCCAGTGGGATGGGACTGCATGATTTTCCTCCTACGTCTATACTGGGCCATCCTCAGTGGCTCAGTTGGATGGGCCGTCCGACTGGAGACCAGGAGGTCGTGGGTTCAACCCCTGCCGAGGTTGGCAACATTCTTTCGTAGAGATTGATCATGAAATATTTTCTACGGTCATTCTCTCCCTTCCGCTGATTCAAGAAGGGCAGTTGTCAGTTTCTGGCGAAAGTATGTGCACAATACTGGTTAACCGCTTAGAGGACTAAGCCTGCCCAGTAAACGTGTGGTTAGGTAAACTGACCACGCTCATGACCCCGTTGGGTTGACTGGGCCGTAAAACCTCAACACAACACAAACAAAGCCAGCTTCGGTGGCGCAGTTGGATGCGCGTCCGACTGGAGACCAGGAGGTCGCGGGTTCGACCCCCGCCGAGGAGGTCGGCAACATTCTTTCGTGGAGATTGATCATGAAATATTTTCTACGGTCATTCTCTCCCTTCCGCTGATTCAAGAAGGGCAGTTGTCAGTTTCTGGCGAAAGAATGTGCACAATACTGGTTAACCGCTTGGAGGACTAAGCCTGCCCAGTAAACGTGTGGTTAGGTAAACTGACCGCGCTCGACATGACCCCATTGGGTTGACTGGGCCGTAAAACCTCAACACAACAACAACAACACAAACAAATGTCTAAACTGGTTGACGGCTTAGCGGACTAAGCCTACCCAGGAAAAGTATGGTTAGATATACTGATCGCCTAGACAGGACACTAAGGGGTTGACTCTGGGCCCTAAAACCTCAACTCAATCAAAGCAGATGCGGGGATCACAAGTTCAAATCCCAAATTGGCCATTGGATTGATCATGAAATCAGTTACTGGCAAAAGTATGTGCACATAGTACTGGTTAACCACTTAGAGGACTTGAGCCTGCCCAGAAAAGTGTCAGTAGGTTAACTGAGCTCTGCATAATCTTATTTCTTGTCCTGCCTGCTGAACCCGGATATACCCTATCTGTGCAAACAGTGTAGATCCAGATCAGTTGGCTTCTGAAGAAGCCAACTGATCTGGATCTGCACTGTTTGCCATTCTATATGTCAATTTATATCAACAATCTGCATCAAGGAATCTGATTGGCTGACAGTTAGAAGTGGGTGTGGCATTTTAATTTATTCAGCATGACAAGGGTTAACACTGTTGATTGGGTTGTACAATTCAAATAAAAAATGTACAGGGTCTTTGCTGTTTGCTTATATGGCATAAGGCCCTTTACTCACTGTTAGACGTGATATGACATGGATGCACATGGTAATCTTAGTCTTCATTGAATGAATGTCATACATTTTCTCAAGTTAAAGCTCAGTTTTGTTGAAGGGTTGTTTACAAGTATTTTGTTTACAAATATTTTTTTATGAACAGTAAATTTTTTTTTTACTATAAAATTTTGTTTGTAAGATTCAGTTTTCTTTACTATGAAAACTTGTATTGGTGGTAATTTAATGTGAATTTCAGCGACTTCCAGTTTCCCTGAAACTGTTAATTATTGTTAGTCCCACCTGGATGGGCTGTAAAGACAGTTTATCATTTGGTTAAAGGTAAAATGTGGGTTGTTCAAAATATTTGCTGATACTCGGGGTCCAATTCCCAGATCAGAGGGAAATCCCAGAACAGGGGCTGATGATTTTTTTCCTGATCAGAGGCCAGTTTTCACCATGGCAATAACAGCATCTATAAAATATATTACTGTGAACAATTAAGGTCCCAGGTAATTATCAATGAGGTGGGAGCAGAGATGGAAAGATTTCATGAACAGAAAGGGTGACTGTTTTACCATTATTTCAGTTGTTTGCAAATACTTGCAGGCAAGATCATAATTATCAGAACCTTATAACAGCAGTGACTTTTCCAAGAAGGGTGTATGCTGCAGATAAAAAATTAATCTTGTCATGCTGAATTAATTAAGATGCCATGCCCACTTCAAATTGTTAGCCAATCAGATTACTTGATCCAGTTTGTTGAAACGAATTCACACACTTACTGACAAACAGTGCAGATCCAGATCAGTTGCCTTCTTCAAAAGCAACTGATCTGGATCTACACTGTTTGCAAAGACCGGGCATATCCTGGTTTAGCAGGACAAAGGTTAAAAGTGTCACATCAAGGAAAAGTTGATCATTGAATGCCAGCTGGCACAGTGGCTCTGTGGTAGAGTGTGCGCTTTGTGATCTGGAGGTTGCAGGTTCGATCCCCAGCCGGGTCATACCAAAGACTTAAAAATGGTACGAGCTGCTCTTTCGCTTGATGCTCAGCATTAAGAAAGTAGAGCTAGAACTGGTCAGCCCAGTGTCAGTATAATGTGACTGGGTGGAATATCGTGTCAAATTGTCTGGGTTGTGATATTTCAGTGAGGCAGCACTCTAAAAGTGAGCATTGAGCTCCCTGCCACATCCAGACAGCGTGGCGATATGACTGAAAGATTGTTGAAAGTGATGTTAAGCCCAGATGAAACACATTAAATGCCAAGATCAGCCTGAGCATCTATATTATCTGAATAGGGCCTTTACTTTCTGCTGAATTTTGGGAATAACTGACTTTGAGAAGCCTCAGGATGGCCAAGTGGTTAATGCTTCTGACTACTGGTGGTGGTTAACTTGTGACTGTACATCCCGTCATTACACAGAGCCTTTCATTATCATCCTTCCATCGTCTTGATATGACTTAAATAATGTTGAAAGGGATGTAAAACACCAAATCATCAACTGAATGTTGAAAAATGTATGAATGGGACCAACGCCCTTAAAAGACTTCTAATAATGCACAGAAAAATATGAATCTGTCTGTTTTGCACCTGCTTAATATTAAACGTTAAAAGATTGCCTTTGGAAACAAAGAACACACCACAGATAAGAAAATGGGAGTCACGGTTTTATTGAGACTCTTCATAAGCAGAAATGAAGTTTGCAACACTGCTAGCATATACATGAGCAGAATTCCATTTTCAAAGATTCCACAATGGGCCCAATGATCCCAGAGGAAATGAAATATAATCTGCACTATGGTAAACTACGGGGAGATGTTCTACCGCTGCCACACGGCACTAATACCAGCTGCAGTGTAGTAAAATAAACGTCAAAAGATTGCCTTTGGAAACAAAGAACACACCACAGATAAGAAAATGGGAGTCTCGGTTTTATTATACCCTGACATACGAAGTATGTAGGGGTATATAGTTTTCGCTTTTCCGTTTGTCCGTTCGTCCGTTCATTCCTACATACGTTTGTTTGTACGTTCGTTCGTTCGTTGGTCTTTCCGTCACGGGGTCAAAGTTTTTGCGTTAAAGTTTATAAGACCTCATATTTTGAAGACCCTTTGATGGATTTCGTTCATATTTGGCATGATGGTAGATATAGGTCTAAAGTTTTTATCAGCACCATCCCCACCCTGGGGGTGACCTTGGGGTCAAGGTCACGGACTTAGAATTTTCATAAAAAAGTCACAGGGTAAAAGTTTTTGTGTTAAAGTTTATAAGACCTCATATTTTGAAGACCCTTTGATGGATTTCGTTCATATATGGCTTGATGGTAGATATAGTTCTAAAGTTTTTATAGGCACCATCCCCACCCCAGGGGTGACCTTGGGGTCAAGGTTACAGACTTAGAATTTTCGTGAAAAAAGTTGGGGGTGGTCAGGTGGTGCGAAGGTGCTGTGTATCTTACATCACTGGGGCGTCCAACTGATATTGGCTTACAGTTGGACAAGGCCTGCTATCCTTGTAGTGGGTAAGGGTAGAGGGGGAATGTTTTTATTTCTTCTGTTTCTTCACTTTCATTCCTGTTCTTCTTTCTTCCCTGTCCCTCTCTTTCATCTCCTCTACTCTCTCTTCTATCTCTTTTCTCCCGTTCTCTGGGAGACGACACAAAATGACCCTCAAGGGTTGACGTGTTGTTAAACCCCAACACAATCAATCGTGAAAAAAGTCAGTTTTTTTGTGTTTAAGTTAATATAGCTATATCATCAAGACCCTTGAGGAATTTCATTTATATTTGACATGTTGGTAGATATTGGCCTAGCTTCTTACTCGGCATGATCCCCACCCTGGATGTGACCGAGGTCAAGGTCACGAACTTAGACTTTCCATATAAAAGTAAAAATTTTTGCGTTTAAGTTTATATAGCCATATCATCAAGACCTTTTATTAAATTTCATTATCCCCTAACTGAAAGGTTGAGCTGATAAAGCTATCAGCAAGGAATCTGTTTGTCTGTCCGACAGTCCGTTGAAGTATTATTCATTTATACTTTATTTTTGTCTTAGGGTCAAAGTTTTTGCGTTAAAGTTTGTAAGACCTCATATTTTGAAGACCCTTTGAATGATTTCATTCATGTTTGGCATATATATATAGGTCTTCAGTTTTTATCAGCACCATCCCCATCCTGGAGGTGACCTTGGGTCAAGGTCACGGACTTAGAATTTTCATAAAAAAAGTCGAAGTTTTTTGTGTTTAAGTTTATATAGCCATATCATCAAGACCCTTGAGGAATTTCATTTATATTTGACATGTTGGTAGATATCAGCCTAGTGTCTTACTCTGCATGATCCCCACACGGGTGTGACCGAGGTCAAGGTCACGAACTTAGAATTTTCATATAAAAGTAAGAAGTTTTGCGTTTAAGTTTAGATAACCACATCATCAAGACCTTTTATTAAATTTCATTATCCCCTAACTGAACGGTTGAGCAGATGTAGCTATCAGCAAGAAATCTGTTTGTCTGTCCGTCCGTCCTTTGAAGCATTATTTGTTCATACTTTATTTTTGTCTTTGGGTCAAAGTTTTTGCGTTAAAGCTTATAAGACCTCATATTTTGAAGACCCTTTGATGGATTTCATTCATATTTGGCATGATGGTAGATATAGGTCTAAAGTTTTTATCAGCACCATCCCCACGTTGGGGGTAACCTTGGGGTCAAGGTCACAGACTTAGAATTTTTATAAAAAAGTCAAAGTTTTTTGTGTTTAAGTTAATATAGCTCTGCCATCAAGACCCTTTGAGGAATTTCATCTATATTTGACATGTTGGTAGATATAGGTCTAGAGTTTTACTCAGCATCATCCCCATCCCGGGGTATGACCTTTAGGTCAAGGTCACAGACTTAGAAATTTCATATAAAAGTAAAAAAATTTGCATCTAAGTTTATATAGCTATACCATCAAGACCTTTTGTTGAATTTCATTATCCTCCTACCGAGAGGTTTAGGGGATATAGCTATCAGCATGGAATTCATCCATTCATCCATCTGTCTGTCCATAAATGCATTATTGTGCACCCCATAACTCCTAAATACCCTTTGAACTATTTTCAGGAAGCTGTCCGGTTGTAGAGGGCATTTGGTAGGGTGTCAGGTACAAGAAAGACAACTCTAACTGACTTGGTCCATGAGTTATCTCCCCTTGTCTCCAGAATTGTAAAAAATTTGTGCAACCCGTAACTTTAAAACATGTTAAGATATTTTCATGATTCTTCACCAGTATGTATAGGACATTGAGTAGGCATATCACATTCAAGAATGACTTTCTGACTCTATTCAGCAGTTTTCTCCCTTGGTTATTTAAATCTTGTGCGGGCAATAACTCTAAAAATTCTTAAAGATATTTTTGTGATACTTTACAGATATGTAGAGGGCATTGAGTAGGCAGGTGACCTTGAAATTTTCATTAAAATTTATATAGCTATATTATGAAGACGCTTTTGTTGGTTTCATTAATATTAAGCATGATGGTATATATAGGTCTAAAGTTTTTCTCAGCACCATCCCCAAGCTGGGGCATGGCTTTTAAGTCAAGGTCACAGACTTTTCATACCCGGTCGTCTGCGTTTGCGTTCCCGTTCCCGTCACACTGCGTTAAAGTTTTTCAAATGCTTATATCTCAACAGTCACTCCTCACAGAGGCATCAGATTTGGAACTTAGGTACCTTGGAGGGTCTTCTGAGATTCCAAGAGAATAAACCCCTGGGTTCTTGCCCCTGGGTGGGGCTAGGGGTCAGAATCTAGGACACCTTTGTAATACTGTGTTAAAGTTTTTCAAATTCTTATATCTTGACTTTCACTCCTCATAGAGCATTCATATTTAGAATTTGGGTACCTGGAGGAGTCTTCTGAGATTCCAAAAGAACATACCCCTGGGTTCATACCTCAGGGTGGGCCTTGGAGTGGGGCTAGGGGTCAAAATCTAGGACACATTTGTAAAACCTTATATGCCTACAGGTTATAGACACAACTGGTTATACATCAGCTAACTATGTGACATCGGTTTAAGTGTAAGAGAGTGAAGGTCATGGTGACCTACATTTTACGGTCCAGGTCACCTAGATTTCACGGTCCAGTGAGTTTGCCTTATATCTTGAATACTATTTGTTGGATAAATGTCACACCTGGGATATTACTTCCATGTGACCCACTGAATGACCGCTTACTATATCTAGGTCATTGTGACCTATATTTCATGGTTCAGTGATTTTGCCTTATATCTTGAATACTATTTGTTGGATAAATGTCACACCTGGGATATTAGTTCCTTGTGACCCGATTATTGACGTCAAAATATATCTCTGTTGGTGTGACCTATATTTCATGGTTCAGTGATTTTGCCTTATATCTTGAATACTATTTGTTGGATAAATGTCACACCTGGGATATTAGTTCCATGTGACCCAATGAATGACCACTTACTATATCTAGGTCATTGTGACCTATATTTCATGCTTCAATGATTTTGCCTTTTATTTTTATTACTATTTCATGGAGAATTGTCATACCTGGATTATTATATCTGTGACAAAATGATTTACATACAAATACATCTAGGTCAGTGTGACCTATATTATATGGCTTAATGATAAAAATGTTACAATATAAAATGTACCCAGCAGGCGAGCTACGCTGTCCTACGACAGCTCTTGTGCTTATATTATAAAGACTGATTGATTTCCTAGTATATGGTAATAGTTATAGGGCTAAAGTTTTATTAAGCTCAATCCCTGCGCCTGTGCCTGATCTTTGAGGTCAAGGGCTTCATATTATGTGTGATTGAAGTTTTTCAATGTTATAACATAAAGCATATAACTGCCATCTCCAGAGTCAAAGCTACATACTCTGTGCTCTTTAAAAACTGGCGGTAGCGCTGGTCGGGGGTATACGTGCCCCACTGGGCACTTTGTCTAGTTGAGACTGTTCATAAGCAGTAATGAAGTTTGCAACACTGCTTACGCCCTCTAGAGTATACATGAGCAGAATTCCATTTTTGAGGATTCCACAATGGGCCCAATAATCCCTTATCTAGCTGCACACGACATGCTCTGTCTTAGCAAACAGTGTAGATCCAGATCAGTTGGCTTCTTCAGAAGCCAGCTGATCTGGGTCTGCACTGTTTGTCATAAAAATATGTGAATTTCTATCAAAAACCCAGATCAAGTAATTGATTGGCTGGAAATTAGAAGTGGGCATGGCATCTTAATTTATTAAGCATGAGAAGGGTTAAATACATTGTTTCCCTTGAGCAAAAAGAGCCTTGCATTACGGAATGGAGTATACATCATCTATAACTTGTTTTTATGCCCCTGCCATTTTCAATGTGTGTGTGTGTGTGTGGAGGGGGGGGGTGGGGGTGGGGGGGGTGGGGTGGGGGGAGGGCGCATATAGTATCACCACTGTCTGTCCTATCCATCCATCCCGTACGTAAAACAAATGGTTTATGTGCGATATCTTTTGACAAGATTGGTGTATTGAATTGAAATTTTATACACAGGTATATAATCATAAAATGTAGGCTAAGTTCTATTTAGGGTAAAATCCACCAATTATTTTGGGAGTTATGGCCCTTTTTCAACTTTGAAAAATTTTCAACTTTGAAAAATGGTTTCCGTGCGATATCGTTTGAAAAGATTAGTGTATTGAATTCAAACTTTATACACAGGTATATAATCATAAATGTAGGTCAAGTTCGATTTAGGGTAAAATCCACCAATTATTTTGTGAGTTATGGCCCTTTTTCAGCTTTGAAAGATGGTTTCCATTCCATAACTTTTGAAAAGATTAGTGTATTGGATTCATATTTTATACACGAGTATATAATTATAAAATATAGGTCAAGTTCGATTTAGGCTAAAATTCACCAATTATTTTTGGAGTTATAGCCCTTTTTCAACGTTGAAAAATAATTGCAAAATCATTTCAGTTTGGTATCTTTTGAAAAGATTAATGTATTGGATTCAAATTTTATGCACATGTATATAATCATAAAATGTAGGTCAAGTTCGATTTAGGGTAAAATCCACCAACTGTTTTGGGAGTTATGGCCCTTTTTCATCTTTGAAAAATGGTTTCCATTCCATCACTTTTGAAAAGATAATGAATTGGATTCATATTTTATACACGAGCATATAATTATGAAATATAGGTCAAGTTTAATTTAGGGTTATGGCCCTTTTTCAACTTTGAAAAATAGTTTCCATTTGATATCTTTTGAAAAAATTAGTGTATTGGATTCATATTTAATACACAGGTATATAATCATAAAATAAAGGTCAAGTTATGATTTAGGGTAAAATCCATACCATTATTATGGGAGTTATGGCCCTTTTTCACCTTCAAAAAATGTTTTCCTTTCGATATTTTTTAAAAAGATTGGTGTATTGGATTCATATTTTATACACAGGTATATAATCATAAAATATAGGTCAAGTTCGAAGTAGGGTAAAATCTGCCAATTATTATGACAGTTATGGCTCTTTTTTCAACTTCATTTTTGCAAAGTGCCTGCGTATGGGTGAGGACAGCCCTGGGCAGGGGCATCTGTGTCATATTGACATATTTCTAGTGGTTTCATATGTGTACATAACACTTTTGTCGGCCTCGGTGGCTCAGTTGGATGTGCCGTCCGACTGGAGACCAGGAGGTCGCGGGTTCAACCCCCGCCGAGGTCGGCAACATTCTTTCGTGGAGATTGATCATGAAATATTTTCTACGGTCATTCCCTCCCTTCCGCTGATTCAAGAAGGGCAGTTGTCAGTTTCTGGCCAAAGAATGTGCACAATACTGGTTAACCGCTTAGAGGACTAAACCTGCCCAGTAAATGTGTGGTTAGGTAAACTGACCGCGCTCGATATGACCCCATTGGGTTGACTGGGCCGTAAAACCTCAACACAAACAAACATAACACTATTGGTCATTCATCTTTACCTTCTGCAGAACTGTGATGTCAACAGACAATGCTGCAAATAGGCCCTTGTTGCGCACTGTATTTGGCCCCCAGTCTGAGACAGGCCGCCAATCTTAGTCCATCATGCATGTATTTTGAACAGGGAAATATGTAAACAACTATTTCCAACTATTTGTTTTCTGTTATAAGCATGCAGACCCAGTCTATACTATTGGAGGCGTCTGGTCTATGTCTATACTGTTTATTCGCAAGCAGCAGATTTTATAAGTCATTTCTGCCATCAGTCACACATTGCTCTAATGTTAAATCAGAGGACAATAGAAATTCTCCTTCTGTAGCCACCTTAAACATAATCTACAGAGCGAGGAAAGGAAACCTCCACACTACTTCTATGATGTAAAACAATTGGGACAAATACATCATACCAGACTTGCAGCTCTCTACATCAACATCTGTTCTTAAAGAATATTGTAGATACAGTCCAACCGGTCTTGTGAGACTACCTTTGAGAAGTACCAAAAGTGGTCTCTCTAGACATGTGTTTTCTGAAGACAGGATTTCAAGATCAAGGTATTTTCAGATTTCTTCTCATGTGATCAGATGGGGAATTACTCAGTCAGTTCTAGTTTTCTCTTTCTAATTGACTGTTTTTCCCACACCCAGTTCCTCCACCACCTGCATACACAATTTCACATTGTCCAGATCTTTGATATGTATTCACTCTTCTTGTGTTAAAATTTTAAGAAATTTGGGTGTCCCTGTCATTTTTCTTTGTTATTTCTTTATTTAAAATTTGATTTCTGATACAATGATTTCTGGACTGGATCACTATTATTTACTGATAGTAATGCGTATCCAACCTAAACCAGTCTCGATTATTATGAAAAAAATACACCTATAATGTTTAGACCTGGGGATATCTATAGTCTAGACTAATAATAGAAGCCAACTGATCTGGATCTGCACTGTTTGTCAGTCAGAATGTGAATTTGTATCAACAACCTGGATCAAGTAATCTGATTGGCTGAAAATTATAAGTGGGCATTGCATCTCAATTTATTCAGCATGACAAGGGTTAACATTTGGAAGAAACCTTTAAACAATTCTTCTCCAAAATGATGAATGCTTTGGTGCTAAATCTTTGCATATAGAATTGGGGATGAGAGGTCTACCTTATAAATCTTCTCAAACCAAGGATGCTTGATGCTGAATCCCTGCATCTCATTGGAGTTGTGAGATCTACCAAGTTTGCTAGAATCATGATGCAGGATGAGCTTCAACCCTCTTAATGGCAAGGTTGAATTGGCTTCCCTATGCATTTGTATGGGAATAATGTTGAATGCCATTTTCTCAAAATGTATTGAAGACTAATGGTTGAAACTTAGAATATCTGATCAAAGGAACAAAACACCTATTGCAGTCAAAATTTTATTGTCAAGTCCTGTTTCCTGGGAAAAAGAATTCAAAATGTCATCTGCACATTATGCTAAGCATTAAAGTTTATTATATACAGTTAGTGGAAGACTAAAATCATGAAGTGTAAAATCTTAACCTATTGTAGTAGGGAGACCCGTAAAAGGGTACTTGGCAAACTGCTTCTGGCAAAAGAATGTGCACAATACTGGTTAACCGCTTAGAGGACTAAGCCTGCCCAGTAAACGTGTGGTTAGGTAAACTGACTGCGCTCGACATGACCCCATTGGATTGACTGGGCCGTAAAACCTTAACACAAACAAACTTGGCAAACTGCAGACCCAGATCAGATGCCGCAGAATGCAGCATCTGATCAGGGTCTCCACTGTTTGCAAATAGTTTAGCCATTTTTCTCTTGGAATATATAAATCTCATAGCATCTCGTAGCCGGACATACCTACAATTGAAATAGGACTCTTCCAATATTTAGTGTGGGAAAGTCTATTCAGTATACAATGGGTTAAAAACAACGGGAATGTGACAAATGGCATTTTGCTACTATTGCAGGTGGCAAAACAGACCATGTCAATACAAGTTACTGTGAAACCTGGCAAAAAGCGTAGAATTGTGAAAGCCAAACATACCTTACCAAAATCTTTGACATCTAATTAGGTAAATGTTCCCTTAATTATAATACCACTATCTTGTGCCTTAACCAATATATTGGTGGCTATACTGTTTTGCCTCTGTCCATCACATCCATTTGTTCACCTATTTACCTTAAATTCTGGCAATATTCTATGAATGCTTGAATCTGCAGCTTTGTTATTTAGATCAGTGATTTGTAGCAATAGTACTTTCATGGTGACCAAAAGCCATTCATCACAAAAACATGCCTATATAATTTTGACCCCCTTAAACCCCACTTTTAAATAGTAAAACTAAGGTTTACCGGGGTATACATTATTGTTCTTATTTCTGCTCAAAAACATAGATTGTGGGTACTCATTATAACGGCCTCGTCGAGGCGGTTCTAAAGAGTACCCACAATCTATGTTTTGAGCAGGAATATGAAAAAATATCAGAATTTTTATCTGATTTGTTTCTTTTTTTGCTGGTAAAATTTTCAATATATTTGAATAGGCGTGTTTTCGTAATGGTTACAATATTTGAGTCAAATTTTGTATTTAGCATTTGGTTAGTTTTTCATGTTATTTTATATTTGAGTGCATTCATCTGTAACTTTTATTTGAATTGATAGTTTGTTACATTGTACATGTTGATTCTGTATGGCTTCAGTCTACTTGAAAACTTGGTGTCCTGGTCCAACTGCTTAAAATGTGTTGAATCAAGATAAGGAGTTATAAGAAAATTACTTTTTGTTTGATTTCTCCACTAAAACCATCCTCGGTAACCCAGGTGTGACCCATTACGTTACACTTCATTCATCACCCCTGGGACAACTCGCTTACGTTTCTTCGTCCTCATGAATTATTAATGAGGGCATCTGATTGGTGATCTCAGTATTTCAATGAGAAATTTTAATCTATTTTTATCTGGCGTACTCCGCAAATAATGTCATCGTTCTACCGGCACAGTGGCTCAGTGGTAGAGCGTCCGCTTTGTGACCGGGAGGTTGCGGGTTCGATCCCCGGCCAGGTCATACCAAAGACTTTAAAAATGGTACTAGCTGCTCTTTAGCTTGGCGCTCAGCATTAAGAAAGAAGAGCTAGAACTGGTCAGCTCAGTGTCAGTATAATGTGACTGGGTGGAATATCATGTCAAAGTGTCTGGGGCGTGATATTTCAGTGAGGCAGCACTCTAAAAGTGAGCATTGAGCTCCCTGCCACATCCAGACACCGTCGCAATATGACTGAAAAAGGTTGAAAGTGACATTAAGCCCAAATCAAACAAACAAACGTCATCGTTCTATGTTTGTTTTGCGAATATCCAATCATATCGTTCGTTGCAATCCAGGCATGGTATTAATTGCTGACGAAACGTTTATCGGGTTTTCCTGAGCTATTTTTAGTAACGGAAGAAGAACAAATGAATCTTCCGCAGAAGAGAGTAGCGCTATGTTAGCGACATTTTGATTAGCTATTGAGGTATTCCCCGGTGTTATGAATATTCATAGAAAACGACGTTTCGTCAGTCAGTTGTCCCAGGGGTGATGAATGAAGTGTAACGTAATGGATCACACCTGGATTACCGAGGATGCACTAAAACATATATTGTGGTACTTATTAGAAGTGCTGGAGAGCGAGCTAGAAGGCAGTACTCTGAACTTCGCGATGTCAAACATTTTCGGCAAAACCAATTAGACATTTGAAAAACTGTATGTAAAAATTTATGTTGAAACTAAAACATTCTAAAATTTCAAATTTTGTCAAAAATGTTGAAGGAGTGTATATATTGTTGTGTGACTGTTTTTATCGGCATCTTTGATATTTTGGATGATCTTTCCTCATGACTAAATGCCACCAACCTGAAGGTCACATGCTAAATAACATTTAAGTGGGTGGTTGGGTGATGGTAAGGATCACTGGTTGCACAAGTCTTATTGTAGGTGCGGATGCGCAGGCTGATTGGGCCTTCACTGGTTGCACAAGTCTTATTGTAGGTTTTGTCATGCACTGGCTCATTTGTCTTTGCTCTCACTAGCTTTTCTGTCATTTTTCCCTATTTTCAGGAAGACAATTAACACAAAATGACCCACTATTATTTGGCTTACCGTTAAATTTTAGCCTTAAATGGGCAAATTCAGCAGATGACAATGATATTTTTTCATGTCTTTCCAAGAAAACAGGTTTTGACATTTCATGTGAATTGTCTTCTGAGGCTTCAACTGTCAAACCTATTTTCTGGGATAGAAAATGTAAATGGCCTCTGAAAATTTTACCCAGCATGTTGTTTTGTCTTTTTTTCACACTAGGCTTCAACTGTCAAACCTATTTTCTGGGATAGAAAATGTAAATGGCCTCTGAAAATTTTACCCAGCATGTTGTTTTGTCTTTTTTTCACACCAAATGTCTTCAGCTTTTACTTTTCTTTGTTTTGATGTTTTTTTTTTTGTAACAGTAAGTCTATGCTTCATTTCACCTTTGTTACACTCTACAAGTTGACATTTTTTTTTTTTTTTTTTTTTTTTTACATCATAATGGCTAGCAGTGAATGGTAAAAAGGTAATTGGTTTGATTAGGAGTCTACTGAAATCGACATTTTTGCAAGAGTAGCTTCCCTTTGATTACATACTGCTTGCTGTGATTTTTAATGCACTCATTTATTGTCTCATGTTATTTGAAGTTTACTTATTGAAAATGATAAATAAACAGCAGACTGTATATGACAAATTTAGCCACTAATCATACCAAATGTCACCAAGTCTTGGATGTTCAAACACTTTACAGCGTCATTTGATAAAGGTGAACTCTTGAGTACCATAAATGGTAGTTGAGGAGTCTACTTTCATAGGTTTAAGATAAGGTAATCATTGAGGGATAATTTGGTATCTATTTTCTCTTTCACTTAAATATATCTTATGGGTACTTAATGGATTTGCCTAAGTGAGGCCATTCCAAAGAGAAGCCACAAGATGGTTTTGTGTGCAAAAGTAACAAAAATCATCTGAATACTGCGGCCCTAATCTTGACTTTAGCATGTTGCAAATGGTTGTTCATCTCTTATCCAAAGTAAGGATTATCAAGGGATACCATTACTTCTTAATTAACCCTTGAACTGCTGAACCCGATATGCCCTGTCTTTGCAAACAGTGTAGATCCAGATCAGTTGGCTTCGGAAGAAGCCAACTGATCTGGATCTGCACTGTCAATAAGTATGTGAATTTGTATCAACATTCTGGATGAAGTAATCTGATTTGGTGAAAATTAGAAGTGGGCATGGCATCTTAATTTATTCAGCAGGACAAGGGTTAAAAATCATAGCTCAAGATAAAACTGTTTTCAACCAAAGACTGGCTTTTTTTTTTCTTATTTCTCTGCAAAAGGGGGTAGGTTGGGTGTGGCAAAGGTGTCATGTATCTTATGTTACAGGGGCGTCCAACTAATATTGTCTTACAGTTGGGCAAGGCCTGCTATCCTCGTAGCAGGTAAGGGTAGAGGGGGAATGTTTTCATTTCTTCTGTTTCTTGACTTTCATTACGGTTCCTCTTCCTTCTCTTTCATCTCCTCGACTATCTCTTCTATCTCTTTTCTCTCTTTCTCTGGGAGACGACACAAAATGACCCACAAGGATTGATGTGTCGTTAAACCCCAACACAGTCAATCTCCACAAAAACATAGGTATTCATTAGAAGTGCCTTACTTCAAGGCACTTCTAATGAGTACCCACAGCAAACAAATAGAGGTCCCAGGTTTGAATCCTGCACAAGTTGGAATTCCGCTCATGACTGTATGGCCAAGTACTTCAATGCAGAGAGTCTTTTCATTATTGTCCTAACATTGTCTTGGTATGATTTAAATAATGTTGAAAGGGGGGTTAAATGCCAAATCATCATCATCATATATGGAGAAATAAGGAAAATATTACACATTCTTATCTGGAGCTATGGAAACAGTGTTGTGGGCACTCATTACAGTTGCATTAGAAATGTGACTGTTATAGAGAAGTGGCTGTTGTTGAGAGGTGACTGTTTGTGGAGATTTCATTGTATTTTACCCATATATGACAAGTGGATTCTTCTACCTGAACTCTTTGGACCAGTCCATTTCCTGTTTAAGGGGGTTCAGTTTTTATTATTACCAGGTTTCATTAAAAGGTTTGTAAATAATGCAAACAGTATAGACCCTGATCAGACACTGCATTCTTAAGCATCTGATCTGGGTCTACACTGTTTGCCACTGTTTGTCCCATTTATGGGATGCTAGGCAAATGTGGGTATACAATGTGATTTTGTGAAGATGTTAACATTTTTTGGTCAGATAGTTTCAGGTATCTTGTTTTACTGCTAATCTTTGTTAACTCTAGTCCTGCTGAACCCGGATATGTCCTGACTTTGCAAACAGTGTAGATCCAGATCAGTTGGCTTTGAAGCCAACTGATCTGGATCTGCACTGTTTGTTGATATAAATTTGCTATTAAGTATGTGAATTTATATCAACAATCTGGATCAAGTCGCATGATTGGCTGAAAATTAGAAATGGGAGTGGCATCTTAATTTATTCAGCAGGACAAGGGTTAAAAGTACTTTGAAGTGTTTGCTTTAATTTTGAGTATAGAACCTTTAAATAACAAGTAATCTGGTATGGAACCTTTGATGTTTATTTTGATATTTATAGCTATAATTTTCATTGAAAACTGTGCTAGTGACATAGTTTCTCACAGGTAGAATAGGATGTGCAAAATGAGAAAAGGTCACTTGTGCAAACATGAAGGTCCATCTATGTCAAATAGTTTGCAGAAGCAAGTGAGTACTGAAGGCCCTGATTAACCAGTACCATCCTGGGCATCTTTTTGCATTAGTTCTAGCATTTAGTGCCATTTCTGATTATGACCTACAGTCATCAAATTTTGCATACACTACCAGCCTAACATCATTTTATGACCCTCACCTATATTTCATGGTCTAATGACTTTTTCCTTTTTTGCACCTACCCTAGCATTTTGCTATGTTTCTAATTAACCATATGACCTATACTTATTAAACCAGGTATATACACTTCCTTCCTAACAGGGTATCCATCAAGAAAACACACCTATATAATTTGACCCCCTTAAACCCCACTTTTATATAGTAAAACTGGGGTTTAAAGGGGTATACATTATTTTCCTTATTTTTGCTCTAAAACATAGATTGTGGGTATTCGTTAGAACTGCCTCACCAAGGCGGTTCTAACCAATACCCACAATCTATGTTTTGAGCAGAAATAGGAAAAATATCAATTTTTTTTTTCTGAAAATTTTCATTTTTTGGTGGTAAAATTTTCAGTATATTTGAATAAGCGTGTTTTTGAAATGATTTTATGACCCTGGCCTATATTTCATGATCTAAAGACTCATTTTTTGTCATCAATCTCAGCTAAATTTTTGCTTGTGTTGAGATTTTACAGCCCAGTCAACCCAATGGGGTTATGTTGAGCGTGGTCAGTTTACTTAACCACACATTTTATGGGCAGGCTTAGTCATTAAGCAGTTAACTAGTATTGTGCACATTCTTTTGCCAGAAACTTACAACTGCCCTTCTTGAATCAGTGGAAGGGAAGCTAAATTGTTATCATCAACCCTAGTATTTACTCCATTTCTGATTAACCACATGTCCTATAGCCATCAACTTGGCATACACTTCTAGCCTAACAGGAACTCGTACACCCGGTATCATTTATTGAACATGACCTAACATATCATGAGGATTCAATGACTTAGTCATTCTTTACATTAATTTTTAACTTGTTTTAACCCTTGTCATGCTGAATAAATTAAGATGCCCCACCCATTTCTAATTTTCAGCCAATCAGATCATTTGATCTAGATTGTTGATATAAATTCACATACTTAATGGCAAACAGTGCAGATCCAGATCAGTTGGCTTCTTCAGAAGCCAACTGATCTGGATCTACACTGTTTGCAAAGGCAGGACATATCCGGGTTCAGCAGGACAAGGGTTAATAATGACAGGTGCCAGCAGGTGGGACACCACCTTCCATGGAAATTTTGCTAAAATTTTGTATCATAATGTGCTTCATCTGTTAGAGTGAAATTGAGTGGGTTTGAAGAAAACAACAGACCACAAAAATTTTTGATAAAAACTTTTAAATAGAAGTTGCAGATAAAACAAACCCCAGGTTCTGAAAAAAGAGTTGTGTGGGACCATCTTAATCCTCTTTGTTATAAACACTTACCAGACTTTGGGCAGATTCAGCAGATGACAAATATGTGATATTTTCCTTATTTTCCCTGGGAAACAGGAACTGATGCTTCATGCAAAATCGTCTCCTAAGGAGACCAGTTGCATGAAATGTCAGTTCCTGTTTTCTTGGAAAACATATTTTTATTTTTCCTAGAAAATAAGATCTGACATTAAGATTCAGTTTGTATGAAGTGTCAGATCCTAATTTTTCAGGAAAAATAAGAAACATCACGAAAACATGCCTATATAATTTTGACCCCCTTAAACCCCACTTTTATATTGTAAAACTGGGGTTTACAGGGGTATACATTATTTTTCTTATTCTGCTCAAAAACATAGACTGTGGGTACTCATTAGAACCGCCTTGCTAAGGCGGTTCTAATGAGTACCCACAATCTGTTTTTGAGCAGAAATATGAAAAATACCAGAATTTTCATTTTTTGGTGGTAAAATTTTCAGTATATTTGAATAGGTATGTTTTCGTAATAATATTCCAAAATGTTGTCTGCTGAAATTTTTACCCAGCATGCAAAGTGTTAAGCCTTGTCCTGCTGAACCCAGATATATGTATATACCCTGCCTTTGCAAACCGTTGGCTTCTAAAGAAGCCGGCTGATCTGGATCTGCATAGTTTGCCATTAAGTTTGTGAATTTATATCAACAGTCTGGATCAAGTAATCTGATTAGCTGAAAATTGATAGTGGACATGGCATCTTAATTTATTCAGCATGACAAGGGTTATTCCAGCAAAATTGAGTATCCATGTAAGTTCTGTTGCATAAAAAAAGATACAGGTGTTTGAAGGTGCCAGGTTTTTGGCATTGGGACATCCTACTGGTTTGGCTTGGGAGTAGGGCAAGGGCCTGTTGTGCTTGTCTATCCTTTCTTTCCTCTCCCTCTCTGCATGACTGAAACATTGACTGGACTACTAAATCTTGACTCAAACAAACAAAAAGGTACTCAGATTACTGGTTCTGGGATCTATGCACAATTTTTAAGTTGAGGTATTGGAGCCTCCTGGTGAGAAGAGGTCCTCTTAGCTAATAGCCAAAAATAAATGTGGACAAACAAGGCCTAGATTGGCTGCAAATCCAGCATGCAGCCCCATTTCCCTTAAACCCCTTCTAGGGCCTTGTTCACTGTTCCATCTAAGTTTCACATTGGTTTTAAAAACGGGTTTGTAGTCTGGCTGACCAGCATAATGATAACTTGTTATGTGTGGTATGCTGGTGGTAGAGGCCTTGAGTACTTGTAGCAGGTGGGGGAAGGGGCATGTCAGTATTTCTTCTGTTTCTGTTCTTTCATCGGCTATTTCTTCATCCAGTATTTGTCTTTCCTCTTATCTACTAGCTCTCCTTTCCTTTTCCTACCTTTAAGAGATTGCACAAAAAGACCCACAGGGATTGATGTTTTGTTTGTTAACCTTTGTCATGCTGAATAAATTAAGATGCCACACCTACTTCTAATTTTCAGCCAATCAGATATTTGATCCAGGTTGTTGATACAATCTCACATATTTAATGACAAACATTGCTTCTTCAGAAGCCAACTGATCTGGATCTACACTGTTTGCAAAGGGGTGGGATGTGTGTGTGTGTTTTTTTTTGTTTTTTTTGGGGGGGGTGGGGGTGGGGGTGGGGGTGGGGTATATACAGGTTCAGCAGGACAAGGAATAAACAAGAATTCAAAAACTATCAGAACTTAGCTTCAGGGAAGCCCACTGAACTCTCAAGCTCTTGAGATCTTGTAATTTCTAGGAATAGACAAGTCTACAGGCAGTCAAGATAATGTCATATTTATACTGTTTGATGTAATCTCTCCCACAAAGTTAATAGCAAACTGTAAGGAGAAATGTTATCTCTGCAATACACTTCCTCTTAAAGAGGTCAGTTATATCAGCCTTTACCACTCTCTGGGCCAATTCAGCAGACGACAAAATATGATATCGCACAACCTGCAGTAAAGTCGTCCAAAAGGATGACTTAACGAGGGGTGCCCTGTTATCACCATGTCTGTTAGTCCGTAATCAGTAAGTTTGTAAAAATCACTATAACTTTTAAACCACAGAATATTTCGATAGTTTTTGGTATTCAGATACATACGGACAAGGCCTAACCAATGAAATTGTCAAATGCCAGACTTCTATACAAAATATAGGTCCGCCGAGGCATATCCATCCGTAATCAGTTTGTGAAATCGCTGTAATATTTTAATTACTTTGGCATGCAGATACATTTTGACAAGAGCTAAACAATTAAATTGTCAAATGCCAGATTTCTTTATAAATACCTTGCTGAGGCATATCTGTCCATTCATAGTAAGTTTGTTAAAATTCCTGTAACTTAAAAACAGCTTGGAATATTTCGATAATTTTTTATATGCAGATACATATTGACAAGACCTAGCCATGAAATTGTCATGTGCCAGATTTCTTTTAATAGTTGTAAATAGTTAGATTGAGGAAAAAAATGTGAAACATGAAAATTGTTTTGTTTGTTTGTGTTGAGGTTTTACAGCCTAGTCAACGCAATGGGGTCCTGTCAAATCTAACCACACTTCTTAACTAGGCAGGCTTAGTCTTCTAAGCGGTTAACCAGTATTGTGCACATTCTTCCCCAAAAACTGACAACTGCCCTTCTTGAATCAGCAGAAGGGAGAGAATGACTTGATAATTGTCATAACGCTCAAACTGTTGGAATATTTTGGTAATATTTGACATATTGGTAGAATCTGAAAAGACCTAACCAGTGAAATTGTCAAGTGCCAGATTTCTTTATTAATTGCCTTACTGAGGCAAAAATGTGAAAATATTAAACTGTTCAGATTATTTTCAAAATTTTTGGCTTACTGATAGATATCAGCAAGATCTAATTAAGTAATGAACTTGCTAGATATGGACAAGATCTAATCAATGAACTTGTCGGTTGCCAGTTTTTAGCTCACCTGAGCATGAAGTTCTTAGGTGAGCTATTGTGATTGGTCACTGTCCATTGTGCATCATCTGTCGTGCAGTGTCAACAATTTGCTTTACAAACCTCCTCCCAATCCCCTGATGCTAAGGGTGTGTGAGAGTAATATTATTATGCCCCACCAAAGGGCTATACTGGATTCACTTTGGTCGTTACGTCCCGTCCCGTCGCATTTGAATATTGCTTATAACTTTGGTTATCTTTGGTGGATTGCTTTATAGTTTGGAACAGATACACATTGTAGCAAGATACAATGAGGGGATAACTAAGATAATACCAGCAGGCATTTTATGGCCCCTTTCTGACTTAGAAATGGCCCCATTCAGATGCATTTTGATTCATAACTTTTGTTATCTTTGGCCGATTGATTTGAAACTTGAAACACTAGCCTGTTATCTTACAGAAAATTTGTAGAACATGTACCATTACTCTGTTGTTCATTTTGCATGGATTATGGCCATTTTCTGACTTAAAAATATCCTATTTAGATACATTTTGATTCATAACTCTTGTTATCTTTGGGGGATTGATTTGAAACTTAAAATACTAGCCTGTTACCTTGCAGAGGTTTTGTAGAACAAGTGCCATTACTCTGTAATGCATTTTGCATGGATTATGGCCCCTTCTGACTAAGGAAATATCCAATTTAGATGCATATTGATTCATAAGTCTTGCTATCTTTGAAGGATTGATTTGGAATTTTAAATCTTTAAATACTAGCCACTTACCTTGCAGAAAACTTGTAGAACAAGTGACGTCATTCTGTTTTGACTTTTGCATGGATTATGGCCCTTTTCTGGCTTGGATATTGTCCTCTTCAGATGCATTTTGATTCATCGGTTTTGACATTATTGCGGATTGACTTAAAAATAGTAGCCCAGGATATTGTTTATCTGAGAATTATAGAACAAGTATCATCACTCTGTTACACTTTTGCATGGATTGTGGCCCCTTTCTGACTTATATTGTCCCATTTAGATGCATTTTGGTTTTGTATCATCTTTGGGGGATTGATTTGAAACTTAAAATACTAGCCTATTATCTTACAAAGAAATTGTATACATGTAACACTACTCTGCTGTGCATTTTGCATGGATTATGGCCCCTTGCTGAAGTAGAAATCGTCCCATTGAGAGACATTTTGATTAAAAACCTGATGTCATTGTAGGATTGATTTGAAACTTAAAAACACTAGGCTCTTACATTATAGAGACCTCATAGAAAAAGTTACATAACTATTTTATGACTTTTGCATGGGGTGTGTCGCCTTTTTAATTAAAAAAAAGACGGCAAATTAGTAACTTTGCCTTAATATAGCTATTAAATGGTTGATTTGTGTTTGCTTTGGAACACATGCATACTATAAGATAATGGAGGCGGGGCAAAAGGTCAGTGTCTAGAACTTGGCACTGAACACGAGACTGCAAGAAGTATGGAGGTGTCATTAGACCAACTTAATGCTGTAGTGAGGTGATGCGCAGTGCAGTATTAGGAACCACTTCTTGTCATCATAAGCATGATATAGTAGCAATTTCCCCATCTAGTGAGAGGACCTGGCCTGTTTACAAATGTCTGTGAGTATCACTAGATTGGGGTATGCAAACCAGCACTGCATACCAGTAGAATGCCTACTTTTACTTTGCTTCTGATGTTCCCTCAAACGGGGGATATATACACTGACACTTTATGGAAAATCAGTGCTGTGATGTAGCCATTGCTTTTGATATGCTGCACATGATGCTTAGTAGGTCGGACCTGTTATCCTGCTGAATTCCTGTTCTTTTTGTGATAAACATGTTTCACGCAAATTTCCATTTTAAGCATATTGTGGAATTCATTAATCAAGCCATTGTTAAAAATGGTGCCTGGGTGGGGCATGAGTGTGTTTCACACACAGGTCTAGTTTTTCCCCTGTGTCAGTTCATCCATGCTTCCATCGTCCATCCATCCATCCATCACACTATCTCTTAAACCACTGGGGTCTTTAGAAACCTTATTAAATATTTTAAATGATATTTGGATCACTGGAAAATTCCCAAAAGACTGTAGTAAAGCAACGATTATACCTATACCAAAACCAAATAAGATCATACTGAAGCTACTAACTATAGACCTATTGCTTTGACAAGTTGTTTATGTAAAACAATGGAGAGAATGATTAATGATAGGCTGGTTTGGTTCTTGGAATCAAACCAGCTTACAACAAAATTTCAAGCTGGATTCAGGAAAAATAACTGTACAAACAATCATTTGATTCGCTTGGAATCATTTATTCATGATGCCTTTGTTAAAAAAGAACATGTCGTAGCTGTATTTTTTGATCTTGAAAAAGCCTATGATATTACTTGGAAACATGGCATCATGAAAGATTTACATAAATTAGGCCTTAAAGGCCTATTGCCACTTTTTATTCAAATTTTTTTATCAGATCGAACATTTAATGTTTGAATAGGTAATACATTATCGGACATATTTAAACAAGAACAAGGTGTACCACAGGGAAGCCATCACCTACCTTGTTTGGCAGTAAAATTAATGACATTGTTAAATGTGTAAAAGACATTGATTGTTCTGTTTTTGTTGACGATTTTGGAATATTTATTAGATTGAAAAATATGAAAACTATTGAATTCAAACTCCCACGATGTTTAAACAGTATAGAAGATTGGGCAACAGAAAATGGTTTCAAGTTTTCAAAAACAAAAACTCAATGCGTTCATTTCAGTCAGATACAATAGTTACATTTAGATCCTCATCTTGCCATATATATATGGTAGTCCCATTCCAGTTGTCAGTGAAGCGAAATTCCTGGGTCTTTTGTTCAATAACTAATTATCTTTTATCCCACACATCAAAGCTTTAAAAGCTAAATGTTTAAAAGCACTTGATATTCTTAAAAGTTCTCTCCAGTTCCGACTGGGGAGGAGATCATACTGTTCTTTTAAATCTTTATAGATCTTTAATTCGATCTAAATTGGATTACGGATCCATAGTTTATAGATCTGCTAGAAAATCGTATTTGAAATCTTTGGATACTATTCATCATCAAGGTTTACGTTTGGCTCTAGAGGCTTTTCGTACTTCCCCCGTCGAAAGTTTATACGCTGAATCAAATGAACCATCACTGTATATAAGAAGGGAGAAACTGTCCCTTCAATATGTCACAAAATTAGCCGCCAATCCACGAAATTCAGCTTATGATTGTGTTTTTAATCCTAAATACGAAAGATTTTACAATATTAAACCAACGGCTGTTGAACGTCTTGGTCTGAGAATACAACCGTTACTTGAAGAGGCCAATATTAATTTTAAAAATGTTCAGCCCTTTTCCTTTCCATCAAAAGAGCCATGGACGTTAAACCCTCCAAAGATTATTTTAGACCTTCATAAAAATAAAAAGTCCGAAGTTGAGTCACATATTTTTAAGAATGAATTTTCAGAAATCAAATCGAAATATAAACATTACCTTTTCATTTATACTGATGGTTCGAAACAAGATGAGAAAGTTGCTTGTTCTGTTATTAGTCCAAATTTTCTTGACAGTATCAGATTACCTGATAATAGCTAATAGTCTGAAAAACAATTCGTCATTTATTCAGATTCTCTTTCTGTATTAAAATCCTTAAAGATTTACACCATAGGAATCCATTAATTCAGAAAATTCTTAAAAAATTTTATTACCTTTTGGTTTCAAAAGAGATGATATTTTGTTGGCTTCCCAGCCACATTAGTATTCGTGGAAATGAATTAGCCAATATAGAAGCTAAATCTGCATTATCCTTAGTGATAACAAATTTTAAAATTCCTTACTTAGATTTTAAATCCAACATCCGTCAATACATTAACAACAAATGTCAATCTATTTGGGTCTTCCGCTGATTCAAGAAGGGCAGTTGTCAGTTTCTGGCGAAAGAATGTGCACAATACTGGTTAACCGCTTAGAGGACAAAGCCTGTCCAGTAAACGTGTGGTTAGGTAAACTGACCGCGCTCGACATGACCCCATTGGGTTGACTGGGCCGTAAAACCTCAACACAAACAAACAATCTATTTGGGAAAAACAAACTCAAAATAAACTGAATGAAATAAAACCAAATTTTAACAGCAAATGCGCATTCTCTTATTACAGCAGAAAAGAACAAACGAAAATCACCAGATGTAGAATTGGACACATTAGAATTACTCATTCTTATATATTAAAAAATGAACAAGTGCCATTCCGCATTCCTTGTAATGAACCTTTTACAGTCAAACATTTTCTTATTACTTGTGCAGAATTTAATCATATTCGCACAAACTATTTTAATATAAAAACTGTAAAGGATCTTTTTAATGATATACCAACTAACAAAATAACCAACTTTCTTAAAGAAATCAGACTTTTTGATAAATTATAATCAGTATTTTTAATAAATTATAATCATTAATACTGTTATCTTTTTAAAATCAACATATCAATCCTAGATATTTTAAATTTCAAACTAAATAAACTCATCATATAATATAAAAATTATTAGACACTATATGCCCTTTTAGGGTTGAGCGTCTCTAAATAAAATATAATAAAATATAAATAAAATATCCATCCATCCATCCATCCATCCTAAACTATTGGGCAGAATTTACCAAACTTGCTACATGACCTCCCCCTCATGGTAAGGTTGTGCAGGAGCAAGGACTTTTATCCATCTGTCAGTCATATTATACTGAAAGGAAAAAGAAACGCAGGGTAGAGTTTTTTCCTCCTTTTTTACGGTGTTTACTATAGCCATACACTTTTACAGATTGTCCTGTGAATGTGAACCGTGGGTATACGAGTCTTTGGTCGATGTGCTATCTACCCAGTGTGTGAAATCATTCAACCATGCACTACACAGTGCATTGCATGGACAATACGGAAAGCCAAAATTTCGTGCAAAACAAGCATGTTTAAACCTTCAGCACAAGATTTCCTCACACTATTTGGTACACTTCAACAATACACAACGCTCTTCGATTCTTTTACCGATTTTTCTTTTCATTTTTACGCTACTTTGAACTATTTTTCAATCATGGCATGATTGACTGATGTTCAGAGAGGTAGGGCAATTGCATTGCTGATGCAGGGTCAGAGGCAACAGCAAGTTGCCAATCATTTTGGGGTTAACGTCTCAACAGTTGAACGTCTTGTAAGACGTTCAAGGGAGACAGGTCATTTAGCAGACCAACCGCGGTCTGGGCGTCCACGCGTGACGTCGCAACGTCAAGACAGGACAATCTGTCTGGCACATTTGCGGAATCGTCATCTCACTGCTACCGAAACTGCCCTTAATACAGTAGGTACGCATATTCGACAAATTTCTCTGAAGACTGTTGGAAGTTGATTGGGTGAGATTGGTTTTTGGGCTTGTCGTCCATACGTTGGTCTGCCTCTGAACCAGGCACGTAGGTTGCGTCGTATGGAGTGGTTGACGGCACATGCGCCCAGGCTATTTCCGATGTGGCAGTGGAGACGAGTTCTTTTTACGGACGAGTCTAGGTTCACTCTCTATCATGTAGATGGTCGACGTGTGTACCGACGTCGCGGAGAACACTTTGCCAACACCTGTGTTGTCGAACGGGATCAATTTGGGGGTGGCTCTGTTATGGTCTGGGGAGGCATTGCTCACGGGATAAAATCAGTTGATTATTGTTGCGGGCAATATGACCGCAGTAAGGTATAGGGATGAGATCTTGCGTCCTGTTGCAGTCCCGCTTGTGCAACAACGTAATCTGATTCTGCAGCAGGACAATGCCCAACCACATGTTGCCCGAGTTTGTCAGGATTTCCTGGCAAACAATAACATCGCACCACCAGCATGGCCACCGTACAGTCCAGATTTGACCCCAATAGAGCACATGTGGAATGAGCTGGACAGAAGGGTTAGGAAGCTCCGAAATCCCCCCGCAACTCTCGCACAACTAAGGAATGCGTTGATCGATGAATGGAATAACATCCCGATGCGAACTGTCAATGCTTTGGTTAACTCTATCCAAAAGGAGAATTAGGGCAGCAATGGCAGCAAGAGGGGGGGCACACCCGATATTGATTTTCAGTTTGATTTTGATTTCAAGATTTGTGGGGTAGCTACCAATGAACTTCAATAACTCGAGACTTGTTAATCACAAACCAATGAAATTTGCAACTTTGTTCCATACATGTACAGTTTTGTAATCATAGTAAAATATTTAACAAACTTTTTCAAACTTGAATGAAATATAGGAATAAAATTTACCCTGCGTTTCTTTTTCCTTTCAGTGTATTAGCAGTATAAGCAACAAGCATGGGGATTTGCAATGGCACACCATCTACTTTACATTCCAGTGTTAAGATTTTGCATGCTGGGTAAATGGCAGCAGGGGGGTGGTTGGGTGAGGTGAAGGTGTCCTATAGCTTTTGTCACTGAGGTGCACAACTGATATTGGCTTACAGTTGGGCATGGCCTGTTGTCCTTGCAGCAGATAAGGGTCGAGGGGGAGCGATGTTATTTTTTCTATTCCTTCACTTTCTTTCATTTCCCTTTTTCTTCCCTATCCCTCTTTCATCTCTAATACCTCTTCTATCTCTTTTCTCCCTTTCTCAGGGAGACGACACAAAATGACCCACAACGGTTGACGTGTAGTTAAACCCCAGTACAATCAATAAATGACAGCAAACAGCATTTTGCAATATTTTTCTTATTTTGCCCAGAAAATAGGATTTGACATTTTATGCAGATTGTCTCATTAGGAGACAATTTGCATAAAATGTAATATCCTATTTTCTGGAAAAAATAAGAAAATATCATTGTCATCTGCTGAATCAGCCCATAGCATGGTAAGTGTTAGCAAAGTGAGTAGAAGTGCTGAATATTTAAATTAGGGACTACTCTAGACTCCTTAAATTCACATGAACCTTTTTTTGTTCTTGTTAAATTGCTTAATAGATATCTTTACTTCTTAAACACTCGTAAAGTTATGTTTTTTGATAACTTTATATGTTTCGATGACGCTTTTTTCAAGGTAATATATTTAAATGGCTAGGCAGTAAATCCCAGTTGATTGTTCTAGTGACAGAATTCTAATCCTACTTGAACTTGAGACATAATCCTAACACCTAATGTGCCTGCCTCGGTGGCTCAGTTGGAGGCGCCTCCGACTGGTGATCAGGAGGTTGTGGCTTCAATCCCCATCAGTCGGCAACATTCTTTCTTGGAGATTTGATCATGAAATATTTTCTTTGGTCATTCTCTCTCCCCGCTATTTCAAGAAGGGCAGTTGTCAGTTTCTGGCAAAAAAATGTGCACAATACTAGTTAACCGCTTAGAGGACTAAGCCTGCCCAGTAAAAGTGTTGTTAGGTAAACTGACTGCGCTCGACATGACTTCATTGGGTTGGCTGGGCTGTAAAAAACCTCAACGTAAACAAATAAACCTCTTATGTTCTTATAACTTATGCCTGTAGTGTTCTTGTGATTTACTTCCCTAGAAGGATCTGCGTGGCTGAGAACTTGACCATCCTACTTTGGGGTTATGAGATCATACCTCCAGATGAGGCACTTTTTTTTTTTTCCAACCAAAATTTGCTATTTTTCTTATTTCTCCATGAACACATATGTTGTGATTACTTTTCAGAAGCACCAGGTGAGCAGCTTATGCAAATGAGTACCTATAACATAAGTTTTTGTGGAGAAATAAGAAAAATATTTTTATAATACCTCCTCTTACCTAGAGTTATGGAGAGTAAATACTCAAATCCTGCTAGAGGCAAAACTAACCCATTGTAGACTGGATAGACTCTCCCACACTATATTTTGGAAGACTCCAATTTCAATTTTAGGTATGTGCAACTATGAGATTTTCATATTCCTAGAGAAAAATGGCTGCACCGTTTGCCACTTAGTACCTTTTTATGGGTCTCCCGACAACAATGGGTTAAGCTTAAGGCAGCGTCGACCCATATCTCTGGTAAATGAAATAATTTCTTAAACCAAAAAGTAATACCGTATTTACCCTACTGTCCTTTTCACATCTCCCGGAAAGACGTTTTTTGCCTGGCGTTTTATTTTGAATGAAAATATTTTGTTCTGATTGACCATATCCAATCAGAAACCATTTGTCTTTTCTGTTTCAGTGTTTTGCTCTCAAATATTTACAGTAAAATTAAATTTACGGCCAAAAATTGGTCTGACCTATGCAATTTCTATAGTAAAGTGATTTTTTGGAGTTTTTGTCTAAGAAAATGTTTTTTACTTTTCTTTGCTGAATTTAAATTATTGATGTTTCACAACAATATTGTGAAAATTTCAGAAAAATTGAACAAGCGGAACTTGATGAAAATCTGCTTCCAAGTTACCTACCCTACAGATTTCTGCAAAATTCGCATTCATTTTTACTATAGGAAAAAGTGAAAATATTTGATTTTTCAAAATCCAATGATTAGAATAAAACTTTTTGTGCATAGGTAGTTACGACAAATAGTTTTGCATTAAATCATGGTAAAAGTTTGCAAATTTACTTCTTTTGTGTAAAGCGCCAAGCAAAAAACGACTTTCTGAAAGATGTCGAACGCACAGTAAGTATTTGGACATTTCAACTTCTACATACTTGTTCTAAAATTTGAACAAGTACAATTTACTACCCAATGTTGTGTCTTAAAATTGCTGTATGAGTGGCAAACATTGTAGACCCTGATAAGTGGTTGCATTCTGTGGCTTCTCATCTGGGTCTACACTCTTTGCTAAGGCCTATCTGTCCAAATAACTATATATGGTAAATAAAATGTGGTAATATTTTTCATATTATATTAGGGGGATACCCCCTCTGGTCTGGACTTATGTGAAGTACAGTTGAAATAGACATTAAACAAACCAAAAGTACTTCTGACAGGGTGTTATGGCTTCATATTGGTTGTCTGTATGTCTGTCTGTCTGTCTTCTGTATATCCCATCTTTAGTCTCCCATCCATCCATCCATCCATCCATCCATGTCTTCATTTCCAGATGATACCTTAATAACATTTGATTTTCACCAATTTTGGTATGCGCATTTTGATATTGTGGAGATCTGGTTGATAATGAGCAATTTTCAATAATTTTTGACAGTTAACTGCCCACCATACGATAGTGGCTGGCGGGTAATTTATCATTCCAAATTTGTATTGGGATTGCCTTTACTCAGTACCCATAGCTCCAGATAAGAGGAGCTATCAGCATATTTTTTATGCTCCCCGCATGCCTTTGGCAGGAGTGTGGCATATAGCGTTTGGCTGTGATGTTACGTGCATACGTGAGTATGTCACGTTCGTAACCAGGTTCAAGTTTACCTGCAAGTTTAGGTGCAAATTTACGTCTGCGTTTCTCTTGCAGCTAATAACTTTTATACCTTCTGGGCTAGAAAGTTGAAACTTTGTATGACACTTACCTACATCAAGACCTTTTAATATATGGTACCATTGCCCCAGGGTCATGCCCCTGGGCGGGGCTAAGGGTCGGGGCCGGGGCATCCATGTACTGTGGACACATTTCTAGCTCTTATTGCTCCATGAAAACATGTTGTGATATCCATAAAGCATTAAAAGTGCCTAAGTGGAGAAATAAGAAACATTAGTAATTTTTGGTTTAAGAAAAGTGCCTTATGATTTGTGGCAAAACTAACAAAATTCATCATCTTTGCTGGCTCTGTGTTTGTTTACCTACATCTGACAGCTTCTGGCTTTTTGACATCATTTGACATGGGTGATATTCAACCATTACCACTCTCTTGGCTAATTCAGCTGATGACAATTTTGTGCTATTTTTCTTATTTTTTCACAGAGAACAGGTTTTGATATTTCATGCAAATTGTCTCTTAGGGAGACAATTTGCATGAAATGTCAGCCTTTCCTGGGAAAAATAGGGAAAACAATTGTCAATTTGTTATCTGCTAGATCTGCCCATAGCATGGTAAGTGTTTAATGGTCATTTGATAACCTATTTTCTGAGTCTGTTGAAATTTTTCCCCAGAGTGCTAAGTATTATTGCATGTGTGAATAAAAGTAGATTGATATTGGTTCAGTCAGTCTGCCATACATAATGCTTGTGACTGCATGGTCTAGGTAATGTGTGTGTAAAATGCACAGATCCTGATCAGACAACACAAATGACATTTCACATACAGGATAAGGTGCATTTTTACTTGTAAATGGATGTGTCTGTCAGGAGCCAGGTAACTGACCACATGTCATTGGACATATGACCTCCAGCCAACTCATAATCACATCCTATTTGAACCTTACACTTACCAGACAGTTGAACAAATGACCAGTTATTTAACGCTCTGCTTGCTGGGTAAAACATTTCAGCAGACATTTTGAAATAGTTTTCTTATTTTTTCAAAAAAAAAGGGCTTTGACATTTCATGCAGATTGTCTCTTAGGGAAACAATTTGAAAATGTCAGCCTGTTTCCTGGGAAAAATTGGAAAAATATTGTCAGTTTGTAGTCTGCTGAATCTGCCGATAGCATGTTAAGTGTTAAATCATAAGTCATTGATACATGTGATACCACAGGGTGTATGTATGATTTATGTGGAACATACAATCACAGACAACTGGACTGGGAAAGTACTTAATATTTACCAACATATTTATTGTGAGTTACACAGAAAACAAACAATCACTACTTCCATTAGCCCTTGTCATGCTGAATAAATTAAGATGCCATGCCCACTTCCAGTTTTCAGCCAATCAGATGACAGGATGCAGGTTGTTGATATAAATTCACATACTTAATGGCAAACAGTGCAGATCCAGATCAGTTGGCTTCTTCAGAAGCCAACTGATCTGGATCTACACAGTTTGGAAAGACAGGGTGTATCCGGGTTCAGCAGGACTAGGGTTAACATGATTAAATTCATTTGTCATGTTTTGTTGTCTCATTATATTCCACACCACACAATAGTGGCAGGGTATTATGGTATCATGTTGGTTGTCCATGTGTCTGTCTAACTTGTAAATGTCAGTAGATTTTTACCAAACTTGGTGTGTGCATTGATTTTATGGAGATCTGTGCCAGCCTTGGTGGCTCACTTGGATGCGTGTCGTACTGGCGATCGGGAGGTTACAGGTTGACCCCCGCCGGGTCAGCAACATTCTTTAATGGAGATTGATCATGAAATATTTTGCATGGTCATTCTCTCCCATTCGCTGAGACAAGAAAGTCAGTTTTCAGTTTCTGACCAAAGAATGTGCACAATACTAGTTAACCACTTAGAAGTCTTAGTGTGGTTAGGTAAACTGATTGCACTCGACATGACCGCATTGGGTTGACTGGGTCGTAAAACCTCAACTCAAACAAATATGAAGATCTGGTTTGGGATTGCTAATGGGCAGATTTCATCAATTTTTGACAAGTTATCTGCCCATGACATGTCTGTAGTTTCATTTCTGGATAATAACTTTAGTAAATATCAATGGATTTTCACCGAACTTTGAATGTGCATTGATGTTGGAAACTGCTTTGGTATTGCTGCTGGGCAAATTTCGTCAATTTTTGACAGTTATCTGTGTGCATTGATATTGTGGAGACCTAGTTTGTGATTGCTAATGGGCAAAATTTGTCAAGTTTTGACAGTTATCTGCCTGCAACACATCCGCATTTTAATTTCAGGACAGTAATTTGAGTAAATCTCAATGGATTTTCACCAAATTTGATGTTTGCATTAATATTGTGGAGATCTTTTTTGGGATTGCTCATTGGTAAAATTCATCCGAATGGATTCCCACAACATCTGTTTTTGTGGAGAAATAAGAAAAAAATTAATGTTTGATTAAAAACTACCTTTACTAGAGTTGTGGCTAAGAGGTGTACATTAAGCATACTCATAAGCATTTTAACATAAAGATTTGAATAGGAGAATGGATGGGAGCTGATGGTGGTAGTGACGGGGAGGTTTATCAGTAGACTTTTATATTCTGGGCCCAGTTGTTCAAAGCATCGTTAGCTTAATGCGCTCGTTGAGGGTAATTTCGTTAATTGTTTTAGCGGATTCAATCTACAATATTCTGATAATTTTTGCTGAAAAAAAACTGCAAAAGCTACTCACATTTTTTCAGCAAAAAAAAAATTTCAGCATATTTGCTTTTCACTCAGTGTAAATTTTAATGAATCGTTAACTAACAACGTTGTTAGCTTTGTTGTGGTGGTCGGGTGGTGCGAAGGTGCTGTGTATCTTACATCACTGGGGCGTCCAACTGATATTGGCTTACAGTTGGGCAAGGCCTGCTATCCTTGTAGTGGGTAAGGGTAGAGGGGGAATGTTTTTAGTTCTTCTGTTTCTTCACTTTCATTCCTGTTCCTCTTTCTTCCCTGTCTCGCTCTTTCATCTCCTCTACTCTCTCTTCTATCTCTTTTCTCCCTTTCTCTGGGAGATGACACAAAATGACTCTCAAGGGTTGATGTGTCGTTAAACCCCAACACAATCAATTGTTAGCTTTGAACAACTGGGCCCAGATTGTCTTGTTTTTTTGCCTTTAACCCTTAAACTGCCAATCGCAACAATTGTCGTCTGCTTTGTCATCTGCTTGTGATTTTGTCATTTTTGCAAACAGTGTGAACCCAGATCAGACTCTGATCAGGGTCCACACTGTTTGCCTGCATACAAAAATAGGTTTGAAAAGTTTGCAAGAATATTCAGCAGATGAAATAAACGGATGCAGGTTTTCTTGGCATTTAATGGTTTAAAGCATCCTCAGGATTTTTATTTTGGTCATGATTTTTTTTTTGCCTTTGAAGCATTCTCAATAGTCATTGATGGCTCAGCAGTTTGTATTTCAAACTTCAGGTCACAAGGTTCCAGCTTCAAATTCTGCTGGAGAGCAAATTACCTCTTGACTGTATAGTGCTTCATTGCACAGTCTTTAACCCATTGTAGACTGAATAGACTCTCCCACAAATTATTTAGGAAGAGTCCAATTTCAATTTTAGGTATGTCTGGCTATAAGATTTAGATATTCCTAGAGAAAAATGGCTAAACTATTTGCAAACAAACCCTGAGGCCCTGATCAGATGCCATGTTTTGTGGGATCTGATCTGGGTCGTCACTGTTTGCCATTTACCCCTTTAGAGAGACTACAATGGGTTAATGATCATGCTTCCCATCATCTCAATTCTATTGAGGGAAACATCATGCATAGGAAACTCTTTACTAAACATGACTTAAATTTGACACAATGTCCATTTCTGGCAAAAGAATGTGCACAAGTACTGGTTATAATGGTTTAGACAACTAAGCCTGCCCAGGAAAAGTGTGGTTTTGGTAAACTGACCAGCTCAACATGATCTTGATTAGTGTTGACTGGGCTGTTAAACTCCAAACCAAACAACGTCCATTTCACTATCAGTTAGACTGTCTAAAATATCGACATGACCTTGATTATTGTTGACTGGGCTGTTAAACTCCAAACGAACCAATGTCCATTTCACTATCAGACTGTCTAAAATATTGACATGACCTTGATTATTGTTGACTGGGCTGTTAAACTCCAAACCAACCAATGTCCATTTCACTATCAGTTAGACTGTCTAAAATATTGACATGACCTTGATTATTGTTGACTGGGCTGTTAAAACTCCAAACCAACCAACGTCCATTTCACTATCAATATTAGACTGTCTAATTGGATCATCTGATCTGTGTCTACACTGTTTGCTCATGCATGTGTTGTCTCAACAACTTCCTTCAACTAATACTACCTTTTCTAAGTTTTCATCCAATTTAAGGGTGGTCGGGTGGTGCGAAGGTGTCATGTATCTTACGTCACAGGGGCGTCCAACTGATATTGGCTTACAGTTGGGCAAGGCCTGCTATCCTTGTAGCAGGTAAGGGTACAGGGGAAATGTTTTTACTTCTTCTGTTTCTTCACTTTCATGCCTGTTCTTACGGGCCCCCGTAGCCTAGTGGATAAGAGAGTTGACTCTTAATCCATTAGGTTTCTCACCGCTGTGGTTCGAGCCTGGCTCGGGTCATATGTGGGAAAGCCAAGTTCTGCTTACGGATGGTCAGGTGGTTTTTCTCCGGGTTCTCCGGTTTTCGCCCACCTTCGATGAACGATCGGCTCGATATAAGTGAAATATTCTTGAAAGGGCCGTAAAACCCAAATCAAAAAAAAAAAAAAAAAAAAAAAAAAAAAAAAATTCCTGTTCTTCTTTCTTGCATGTCCCGCTTTCATCTCTTCTGCTATCTCTTCTATCTCTTTTCTCCCTTTCTCTGGGAGACGACACAAAATCACCCACAAGGGTTGACATGTCGTTAAACCCCAACACAATCAATCAATTCATCCAATTTCAGGCCCAGAGCAAGAAATTTGGAACGTTAAAACTAAAATGTTTATTCTTTAGTACATTGGCAGGCTCCATCATTTAGTGCAGTTGGCATTTGTTAAACTCCTCAGCTTGGCCAATAACTTTGTGGAGATTGAGCATGATATAATTTCTATGGGCTTTTTGAGATTGATCATGATATAATTTCTATTGGCTATATATTCAAGCAGGGCAGTTGTCAGTTACTATCAGTATGTGCACAAAATACTGGTTCACTGCTTAGTGGACTAAACCTGCCCAGAAAAAGTGGGTAGTTTGACTGGCTTGACATGTTGACTGGGCCACCAAACCAAAATCAAAGCTCTGTAAGTCAGTCTGCCTCCATCTGAAAAGCAACAAAAATTGTCAAGGTTCAGGTAATAAAAATAGTCTCATGCTTACTGAAACACAATTGATGGGATGTTTAAAAAAAAACAACTAGTATCAGAGAAAATAGACAACAGATTTAAGCATGGTAGAGCATTAACCCTTGTCATGCTGAAAAATTAAGATGCCTTGCCCACTTCTCAATTTCGGCCAATCACATTACTTGATCCGTGTTGTTGATACAAATTCAAATACTAAATGGTAAACTGTGCTAATCCAGATCAGTTGGTTTCTTCAGAAGCCAACTGATTTGAATCTACACTGTTTGCAAAGGCAGGGCATACCTGGGTTTAGCAGGACAAGGGTTAATAAATGTAATTTTATTTCAGGCTGATGCGAAGAAGGGCAAGAAGACTCTGAAGAACACAAAGGTAACAGTTTCATAGCACCAGATGAATTGCACTATCTGTCATAGCTCTTGATAAGGCACTTTTTTTAACCAAAAAGTATATTTTTCTTATTTCTTGACAAAAACATATGTTGAGGGTACTCCTTAGAAGCACCTTGCTGAGGCACTTCTAATGAGTACCCACAACGTATGTTTTCGTTGAGAAATAAGAAAACTAGTTACCTCATACCCTCTTATCTAGACCTATGATTTTAGCTCTGTTTCTCAGTAACTATATAGGACATGCTACTGTAGGTGTCCTAAAGTTTTAAAAACTATAAAAAATACTTTTTATGCCACGCCATTCAAAGACTGGTGGAAAGGGCATATCTTGCTTTAGCTCTGTTTCTCAGTAACTATATAGGACATGCTACGATAGATGTCCTAACATTTTAAACACCATTCAATACTTTTTATGTCCCCACCTTTTGAAGAAGGTGGAAAGAGCTTATCTGGCTTAAGCTCAATTTCTCAGAAACTACATAGGGCATGCTATGGTAGATGGCCTAACATTTTGTCTCTATATAAAGTGAAAATTGAAAATTTTTATGGTCAATTATGACAATATAGATTACCGTATTCGACCTAATTACCACACTGTGCGCTTAGGTTTTTCAAAATTACAGGGAACACTCGGCTTTGGTAAAATACGTATCTACCTGCTAAGGATACACTATTAAAAAAAAGTTAGAAAAGGCCTTGTTTGATGATAATTATGCGTGTTTAGCTCGCCTGTACGAAGTACAAGGAGAGCTATTGTAGTCACCCTGGTTGTCCGCGTTTGCGTTCCCGTTCCCGTCACACTGCGTTAGTTTTTCAAATGCTTATATCTCAACAGTCACTCCTCACAGAGGCATCAAATTTGGAACTTAGGTACCTTGGAGGGTCTTCAGAGATTCCAAGAGAATAAACCCCTTGGTTCTTGCCCCTGGGTGGGGCTAGGGGTCAGAATCTAGGACACCTTTGTAATACTGTGTTAAAGTTTTTCAAATTCTTATATCTTGACTTTCACATCCTCATAGAGCATTCATATTTAGAATTTGGGTACCTGGAGGAGTCTTCTGAGATTCCAAAAGAACATACCCCTGGGTTCATACCTCAGGGTGGGCCTTGGAGTGGGGCTAGGTGTCAAAATCTAGGACACATTTGTACAATCTTATATGCCTACAGGTTATAGACACAACTGGTTATACATCAGCTAACTATGTGACATCGGTTTAAGTGTAAGAGAGTGAAGGTCATGGTGACCTACATTTTACGGTCCAGGTCACCTAGATTTCACAGTCCAGTGATTTTGCCTTATATCTTGAATACTATTTGTTGGATAAATGTCACACCTGCGATATTACTTCCATGTGACCCAATGAATGACCACTTACTATATCTAGGTCATTGTGACCTATATTTCATGGTTCAGTGATTTTGCCTTATATCTTGAATACTATTTGTTGGATAAATGTCACACCTGGGATATTAGTTCCTTGTGACCCGATTATTGACGTCAAAATATATCTCTGTTGGTGTGACCTATATTTCATGGTTCAGTGATTTTGCCTTATATCTTGAATACTATTTGTTGGATAAATGTCACACCTGGGATATTAGTTCCATGTGACTCAATGAATGACCACTTATTATATCTAGGTCATTGTGACCTATATTTCATGCTTCAGTGATTTTGCCTTTTATTTTTATTACTATTTCATGGAGAATTGTCATACCTGGATTATTATATCTATGTGACAAAATGATTTACATACAAATACATCTAGGTCAGTGTGACCTATATTATATGGCTTAATGATAAAAATGTTACAATATAAAATGTACCCAGCAGGCGAGCTATGCTGTCCTACGACAGCTCTTTTTTTTTTTTTCTTATTTTATTTATAAAGGCATATGTTGGTTGTACTCATTTGAATTGCATCGACAAGTCGATGTAATTCAAATGAGTACCAACAACATATGCCTTTATAAAGAAGTAAAGAAAAAGTACACTGGCTGTAATCTGAAGACTACGGAATTTCTTGACTGCGCTTATAGGGGTATGTGCAGTAATTAGATCGAATACGGTAAGTAGCATTATCCATCTTAGCTCGTGATAAGGTGCTTTTTTCCGCCAAAAAATATCTATATTTTTATTATTTCTTGACAAAAACTTATGTTGTGGGTATTCATTAGAAGCGCCTCGATGAGGTGCTTCTAATGAGTACCACAACATATGTTTTTGTCGAGTAATAAGAAAACTATTTAACTGATACTCGCTCTTACTTAGACCTATGATCCCTGTTCTTTTCTTATTGACAAAAAAATGAATGAAAATCAATTCAAAACTATCCAAGCCTTTCCTTTTCAAAGGACACTTTTCTAAAAGTTGATAGTACTTACCTTTGATAAATTATAATTATTTTTCTTCTGCTTTAAAGTCTAGTTCATTGGTCATTTACAGAATGAACTTTCATTGACCAAAAATTATTTCTATAGTTAGAATATTCAGACAGTTCAAATCCCTAATATTACCCTAAATATAGAATGTTTGTTTTCCGGTGTTTAAATAATGCTTGGCATTCTGGGTAAAAAAATGAAGCATTTGAAGGGGCATACTACTGCCTTGTTCATCTGTTTATTTGTTATTCTGTCAAAACTTAACCTTGTGCACAATATATCTCAAAGTACTTAAGCTAGTGTTTTGATATTTGGCAAATTTAATTATTTGTACTGAGAAGTAGATCACCTGGGCCCAGTTGTTCAAAACTAACGATGTCATTAGTTAACGATTGGTTAACATTTACATCGATTGATACGCAAATATGCTGAAATTTTTTGCTAAAAAAAATGAGAGTTTTCAGCAAAAAATATCGGAATATTGTATAGTGAATCTGCTAAAACAGTTAATCAAATGACCCTTAACGAGCTCGTTAAGCTAACGACGCTTTGAACAACTGGGCTCTGATTTGCTGTGGTGGTGGTTGGGTGTGGGGAAGGTGTCGTCTATCATATGTCTCTGGGGCATCCAGCTGATATTGGCTTACAGTTGGGCAAGGCCTGCTAGCCTTATAGCAGGTAAGGGTAGAGGGGAATGTTTTCATTTCTTCTGTTTCTTCGCTTTCAATCCTATTACTCTCTTCCCTGTCTCTCTCTTTCATCTCCTCTGCTATCTCTTCTGTCTCTTTTCTCCCTTTCTCTGGGAGATCACACAAAATGACCCACAAGGGTTGACGACTTGTTTAAACCTCAACACAATCAATCAAAATCCTGATCAGCTTTTGAAAAGAAAAGAAAAACAAAATTTATGAGAGTTATGCCCCTTTTCAGTTTTGGCATTTTGTAGGGACAAATATATAGTAGATGGCATAGTGTTTTACAAGATAGAATTACCTCCAAGGGGCAGTTTGGAACAGTGCACAGGTTCACATCAGAGAGAAATAAGAAAAAAAAATATTTCTAATACTTCAGTATATGTCATATTGTGGACATTGCATGTTGTTTAATGAATTCCAAGGATTACCAGGTCTATAAACTATGATGTATAAACAAACTTATTAGTGTCACAAGCATAGATCACTTACAAACATACCTCCAGATAAGATGCTTTTTCAACCAAAAATTGTTGATACTTTTCTTATTTCTGCTAAAAATATGCTGTGGGTACGCATTAGAAGAGCCGCATCGAGGTGTGGATTGTCATTAGAAGTACCTCAATAAGACACTTCTAGTGAGTACCCAAAAATACAATTTCTGTGCAGAAATATTTACTTGATACCCCCTTATCTGGAGCTATGTACAAATGTACAAATAATGAAGAAGAAAAGTGTATGTGGCAATTAGTTGTCTAATGATACTGTGTAACCTTTAGCACTCACTGGGCAAAATCTGGGCAAAAAAGATGTCAATATGTAGAAGGTAAGTTAATAAGTCATGGCAAAGTGTGATCCATTACTCAGTTGTTCTAAACAAACAAATCTCCAGTAACACACTTTAAAAATTTGGGAAACCAGTTGTTGGCATGTCCATGTCTTTAAATAGGAAATAAAAAAATTGCTATGGCTTGCATAGTACTTGATTAACCTTTACCACTTTCTTGATGGAAAGTTGGTGATATTTTTCTTATTTTTCCAAGAGAACAGGATTTGACATTTCATGCAAATTGTCTCCAGTGAAGACAGTTTGCATGAAATGTCCAATCCTTTTTTCTTGGAAAAATAAGAAAAATATTTCAAAATGTTGTCTGCTAAAAATTTTACCCAGAGTGCTTAGCATTAAGAAGAGCATCCAGAAAATTTTCTGCTTCTCCACAAAAACATGTTATGGTACTCACTAGAAGCATTTTTAATGAGCACCCATATCCTAATTTAACCCATTTATGCAGAGTAGACTCTTCTGCCTAAAGTCTTGTAAGTGTTATTATTACCATGTTTTATAGAACTTCTTGTATTTAATGCTATCACTGTAGACCCAGATCAGACACTGCATTATGCAGCATCTGATCTGGGTCTACACTGTTTGCCTATATCCCTTTTATGGGACGGCTTGGCATAAATTGGTTAATGCAGAAATATGAAATGTATTACAATTTGGGTTGAAAAGCCTTCTTATGTTGAAATATGATAAAGAAGTATATACATTTCACAAAGGTGTGTTAATGTATTTGGATTTGACATTTTATACAGTTCACCTTACCTTTTACATTTACAATTAGGGTGACCTATCACGCTGTCTTTTCTTGGAAGATGGAGATGTCATTGCCTCATCTTCTTATTTTATCACCAGCAGACTTAATGCTTAGCTGGCAAGATAATAATTTCACCAGAAAACACACTGTGATATATTTTCTCAGAAAATATGGTTTGACTTTTTGTGCAGATTGTTTCCACAGAGACACACAGGAGAAAGTCATAAAACATCTCTTTGACTCTTAACCGTTAAAGCATTAAATTGACATTACGAAAACACGCCTATTCAAATATATAGAAAATTTTATCTCGAAAAACTGAAAATTTTCAGATAAAAAAAACTGAAGATATTTTTCATATTTCTGCACAAAACATAGATTGTGGGTACTCGTTAGAACTGCCTCACCGAGGCAGAAATAAGAAAAAAAATGTATACCCCTGTAAACCCCAGTTTTACTATATAAAAGTGGGGTTTAAGGGGGTCAAAATTATATAGGTATGTTTTCGTGATGATTTATCATTTTTCAGAGAAAATGATGACTTGGCCGGGCAGATGATTCACATGAAATGTCAAGGATTATTTTCTCTGGAAAATAAAACAAATTCAAAGTTGTGAGAAGTGCTTTACTTAGGCTAGTGATGACAGATCTCCTACTTTTAGAATATTCCAAATATGATACTGTAGTGACAAAAAAAAAAATGTCAAGCCTTATTTTCTCTGTAAAAAAAAAATCAATGTTGTGATTTGTGCTTAAAGGGCTAAAGATGACAGATTTCCTGTTTTCAGAATATTTCAAATTAGATATTGTGGTGACAAAAAAAGCAAAATAAAAAAAAATAAAAAAATGAAAAATCAAGCCTTATTTTCTGGAGGAAAAATAAAATAAGTCAAAAGTTCTATTGACTTATTAAGAAATAGTATTTGATGATATTTCTAGGATATTTTTCTCCAGTTCTCCATAAAAACATTGTGGATACTCATTAGAAGAGTCACAAGCGAGGCACTTCTAATGAGTACCCACATTTTTATTATGCCTGCATTATTTTCAATGGAAGTGGGTAGGGTGGGCATATAGTGTCACTACTGTCCATATATCCGTCCGTATGTGTGTCCTGTCTGTCATGTATGTACGAAAAATTGTTTTGGTTTGTTATCTTATGAAAAGATTATTTTATACAGTTATATAATCATAAAATACAGGTCAAGTTTGATTTAGGGTAAAGTCTACCAATTATGGGAGTTATGGCTCTTTTTCAACTTTGAAAAGTGGTTTCCATTTGATAGCTTTTGAAAAGATTAGTGTATTGGATTCTTTTTTTATACACAGGTACATAATCATTAAATATAGGTCAAGTTCGATTTAGAGTAAAATCCACCAATTGTTATGGCCCTTTCTCAATTTCAAAAAACGGTTTCCATTCGATATCTTCGAAAAATTAGTGTATTAGATTCATATTTTATACACAGGTATGTAATTATGAAATATAGGTCAAGTTTGATTTAGGGTAAAATCCGCCAATCTTTAGGAAGTTATGGCTCTTTATCAGCTTCAAAAGAGGTGTCGTGTATCTTATGTCACCGGGACATCCAGCTGATTTTGGCTTACAGTTGGGCAAGGCTTGCTATCCTTGTAGCAGGTAAAGGTAGAGGGGGAATGTTTTTGTTTCTTCTATTTCTTCACTTTCATTCCTATTCCTCTTTCTTCCCTGTTCCTCTCTTTCTCCTGTACTCTCTCTTCTATCTCTTGTCTCCCTTTCTCTGGGAGACGACACAAATTGCCCCACAAGGGTTTACGTGTCGTTAAACCCCCAACACAAAAAAAAAATCAACTGCAGGATGCTTGTTTACGGGTGAGGATGGACCCTGGGTGGGGGCATCTGTGTTATATTGACACATTCCTAGTTATAAACAAAGAAAATTATCCCAGAATTCACCAAATCATGCCTGCTTTACAAACTTAATTGCCCATATACAGAATCAATGAATACTGTAGAATTTAGTGATGAACAAAGAAGGCCTTGTGCCATTACGAAAACATGCCTATTCCAATATACAGAAAATTTCACCTCCAAAAGTTGAAAATTTTCAGATAAAAAAACTGATATTTTTCATATTTCTGCTCAAAACATAGATTGTGGTACTCGTTAGAACTGCCTCGGCGAGGCGGTTCTAACAAGTACCCACAATCTATGTTTTCGAGCAAAGATGAGAAAATTAATGTATACCCCTGTAAACCCCAATTTTACTATATAAAAGTGGGGTTTAAGGGGGTCAAAATTATATAGGTATGTTTTCGTGATGATATATACAGGCTGATCTGGTTCTTCACTGTTTGTATAAACTGTATTGGCCTTCTCTTCTTTTTGGCCTGTCCAGTAAAAGTGTGGTAAAGTAAACTGACTGCACATGACATGACCCCTTTGGGTTGACTGGGCTTGACGTGGCCACATTGGGTTGACTGGGCAGTAAAACCTCAACACAAACAAATTTTCTCTATTTGTGTAAATCTTACATAATTTTGTTATGTCATTTCAGGCCTCTCCTAAAAGAGCTGCTGTAAAGAAGGGTGCTGCCAAGAAGGGAAAGAAGTGAACTGCTGACATCCTTAGAAATATAATAGCATTCCAGTTTGTAGTAAATTTGGTGGCTGGATTATCCGAAATGACATTTTGAAATGAAACTTGGAAACAACTAGAAAATTACTTCTGAAAACAGTTACTTCTGAAAACAGTCTTCCTGTATTCTCTTTGTGAGCCCAGATATACCATATTTACTGTATGTATTTGGACAGACAGGCCTAAGCAAACAGTGAAGACCCATATGAGATGCCATAGAATGTGGCACCTCATCAGGGTCTTCACTGTTTGACACTCATCCAGCAATTTTTAGACACAACATCGGAAGTAAATTGTACTTGTTCAAAATTTAGAATAAGTATGGTAAGGAGCTGAGGTGTCCCAATACTTAGGGTAAATACCTTAACTGAATCCATTACGAAAACACACCTATTGAAATACGGTAAATGTCCTAAAATTTCGAACACTCTAAAATTTCGAACACCTAATATTTTTGCCCAAAATAATTTCTGAAAATGTCCTAAAATCTCGAACAGTAGCAGTTTTGCAAAAAGGGGATTTCTAAAATTTCGAACACAGCTTTCTTCAAGTAATTTTTTTATCGGCACATACTAATTTCGGTATTTTTTTTTTTTTTTTTTTTTTTTTTTTTTTGCCGTTACGGAACCGGAAACTAAAGTTGAAAGCCACCGCAAAATACAAATGCACACGGCAGTGTCATAACGAATTTTATGTACATAAATGGCTTGGAAACCGTATTTTAATTTAATCAGACCCAGGAGATACTGACTGAAAATTCCCAAGGAAAAAAAAAAAAAAAAAAAAAAAGACTTCCATACACATTAAATGTTAGCCATTTCCACGCGACAGTCACGTGGATGTCCGCGTGATAAGGGTTAGATTATGCGCAGGCGATCTAGAACTGTTGTTACCTTGTGGCAGACATGATAAATATTTCGGTTGAAAAACGAAGGCCAGGATAAATTTATGGATCCGCGCTGTACAATATGACTATTTGCTGTTTGTTCGTGTGTATCACCAATACTTCGTATGTCTTATTGCTACACCTACGTAGGTTTTCATGGGTCTGCTCAGATACACACCGGGCGACGACACGCAGTTCTAGGACAGTCTCATTTCCAGTATAGATTATAAAAATATATGTGAAAATACAGAAAACGCTACAGTCACATTCCCTTGCCCCGCATGAAGAAACCGTGTGCTCGTAACGGTAATGTCACGAGAAATCGTAGCGGAAATCTCTAAGAGGGAAAACACACTTATGTTCGTTAAATTATAGAGCATTTTTTCGTCAGAAATGCATATGAAACTGACAGGTATTAAAAATAGAAACCTAAGTATTGAGACAGGCCTATGCAAACTGTAGACTCAGATCAGACGCCGCGGAGTAAAAGGGAATGAAACTAGTAAGGGGGGCAGGGAACATGGAACACACAGGGAACATGGAACACACTTTTAGGACAATAAGACGTGCGACCAGTGAAGACTCAGATCATCTTCTGATGCAAGTCAGTCAGATTTTGCAGTTTGTGGTAACAAACAGGCATGTAAACTCCAGTTCATGGAGAGATTACGAATTTTTGGTTAAATACATCACCGTTTCAGTGAAGGTTTTACATGCGTTCTGCGGCGTCTGAACTGGGTCTACACTGTTTGCTCAGGCCTGTCTGTCCGAATACGTAGCGTAAGTACGGAAGTTCGATCAAATCGAATCCCTTCAGAAATTATCCTGCATCCGCCCCTGATTAATAAAAAAAATGCTGGTCCGACTCGTAATATTCAAGGCATATGCAATTAGCTCCCTTTAAACAGTAAACACCTAAAGCGTGAGGACCACTCCGCATTTACCAGGGTATAAATAAATATTAGTACTGTTATTCTTTTGCATTATGTATACATGTATATTGAGAACATAACAATTATTAAAATACCCAGAAAAAGAAAAGTCCAAAGCAACATTTCCCTTTCCCCGCATTAAGAAATCACGTGCTCGTAGCGGTATGTCTCGTGAAATCGTGGTGGGAAACCTCTTCGAGAGAAAAATCAACTTATTTTATAGAGCCTTTCTCTCTCGTTAGAAACGTATACGAAACTGGCACGTATTAAAAATTTAAAGAACCTAAATATCGGAACAGATAGGCCTATGCAAATAGCGTAGACCCAGATCAGATGCCACAGAGAACAAGGGAATGAAACTAATTTGGGGTGAATGCGTTTTCAAGATCGTCCTCCGAGAATATTCGTTTCTTTATTACCGTAAAGCCAGTATTGGTGTCTTTACAGGTATTCCTGTATTTTTCACGGATATTCTGGTATTTCGGTAGTATTCCAGTATTTCGGTAAGTCGTGTGACAGCTATACCAGAATTCTAAAGTTGATCTGATCATTTCAGCAAAGCGTGACGCACATGCGATAGTAAGAAGGCGCTACACGCGAAATTGAAAATTAGTATGTGCATCCGCGCATTCTGATCTGTGTCGTTCCTGCTCGTCTGTACACTGTGTCCTTCGATAATATCTGCCGCTAATATTTAAGTTTAGCGTGCCAAAGGTATCAATAAGCACGCCGAAAACGTTTTCGTCGTGGGGATTAACGCCTCCAGCAAAATATTTCCTGACCGCGTGATTGTCATGATATGCTCAGTGCATCCTATTTGAACAGGTAATGGTCCCAACAGAGATGATAGGTCCCAACAATCCAAAATGAACCTAATCATTTGTTACAAATTGTGATCAGTCTGTGCACTTGCTGGAGACTGCGATTCTTGTATTACAGTGTTTTGTACCAATGACCTATCAGCGAATTGAGTAGACACCATCCTGCACTAGACTGCGTCTCGCACTCTGATGTGACACACATATACAAAGGGACATTTTCGCCTGAACAGAGATCTATTGAAAGGATTACGATTGATGACAGACATATTCTTGCAATAAGTTTCGGTACCGAATTCTAAATGACAATACATTTTTTAAAGAAAGAAATATTGCTAAAAACGCAGTTCACAGGTTTGGCATAGGTAGTTCAGTTTGGTGTTGAGCTAAAATCTTTGATCTTGAACAGGCTGCATTCAGATGTGGTTCTCAGAGATCTGGTTGTCCGTACTACTGTTCCTTTCTGTATGAGTCCTTTCCAATAGAAACAAACGACCTTATGACATTTGAGACCGGCATAGACAAGATCAACTTGCGCATCCGCGCAGTCTATGTATCGGGGCGGTCTGATCTGGGTCTACGCATATCGCCAAAAGAATGCCTTATGTCAGCAAGCAGTGTGAATACTGCGCTTCAAAACGGAGGAAATTCTAATCAGTCTGTGCTTTTCACATTAAAACTACGTACACTTCACTGTGAGGAAAGGGACTTTTGTGTTTCTGTAGTGGCTCAAACAAGAACAAATGTGCGGTAACCGTTTGAAGTATTTTTGGTCAGCTTGTGTATCTCAGTGCGGTAAAGGGAAGAGGGTTGTTACGTATGAAGACAGTGGACTAAGCCAGCCTATTTTAAGAAAGTGGCACATTCCCGGAGTGCCGAACAAACGTATCTGGCGATAATTAGTGTACCGGATAATTAATTGATTTGTTATGAGAAACATTATTCGACATAGAATTAATCCCATGGAATTGAAAACAAACATCAGTGTGGTAATTATTTATTAGTTCATACAATTTCACATTCAGTTTACCAATCACACATAGCAAATAAGAAAGCCTTTCATCGTGAAGGTCCTTTTTTGTCGTTTCGGCTATCCGAAAGCGTCTGATAGCCAGGTCAGTTTTGGCTGTCAGTGAATCTGTCCTAAAATTTCGAACAGTAAATTTTTTAGCAAATCATAATTTCTAAAATTTCGAACAGCAAGAACTGAAATTATTTAATTTTGTTCGAAATTTTAGAACATTTACCGTATATAGAAAATTTCACCTCCAAAAACTTAATTTTTTTAGATAAAAAAAAACTGATATTTATCATATTTCTGCTCAAACATAGATTGTGGGTACTCATTAGAACTGCCTCGGAGAGGGTGGTACTCATTAGAATGGCCTCGGAGAGGCGGTTCTAACGAGTACCCACAATCTATGTTTTTGAGCAGAAATAAGAAAATAATGTATACCCCTGTAAACCCCAGTTTTACTATATAAAAGGGGGGTTTAAGGGGGTCAAAATTTTATTGGCGTGTTTTCGTGATGCTACTCGAATGCACTGGATACACCTGCTACATTTTCTGCTGTTTTTACAAGGGAGTCAATTTGGTGAACCCTGTTTGCTTTCCTGCTTACCAAACCCCTTCTGAAAAGGGATTTTGCTTTAAAAGGAAAGAACTGGCTCCCAAAGTATTTCCTTTTAGAGTAGACATTTTTCAGCCTTTTCAGAAGGGTAGCAAAAGCATTTTGAAAAAATACACTTTAGTGGAGATTGATCATCATTACGAAAACACACCTATTCAAATATACTGAAAATATTACCACCAAAAAATGAAAAAAATCAGATAAAAATTCTGATATTTTTCATATTTCTGCTCAAAACATAGGTTGTGGGTACTTGTTAGAACCGCCTCCGCGAGGCGGTTCTAACGAGTACCCACAATCTATGTTTCGGAGCAGAAATTTGAAAAAAAAAATGTATACCCCTGTAAACCCCAGTTTTACTATATAAAAGTAGGGTTTAAGGGGGTCAACATTATATAGGCATGTTTTCGTGATGTGAAATATTTTCTAAGGTCATTCTCTCCCGTCTCTCGCCCTCCAAGAAGGGCAGTTGTCAGTTTCTGGCAAAAGAATGTGCACAATACTGGTTAACTGCTGAGAGGAATAAGCTTGCCAGTAAAAGTGTGGCTAGGTAAACTGACAACGCTCAACATGACCCTAATGCGTTGACTTGGCTGTAAAACCTCGACACAAACGATAACTGGGTAGTTATCAGGTAATTGAAGGTTCTAAGTGAAAAGGAGTTTCTTCTGACTTCCCAAATATCTAAGAATAACATGGCTGTAGATATGCGTTCTTTTAACCCCACAACTATTCAGTATTTTTCTTGCTCCCTGAATGATCCTGTTGGCCTTAGGTCTTCTACGTAATTTGTAAAGTATGAACAGAAAGTCCTGAGCAAAAAGTGTAGACCCAGATCAGGTGCTACAGACCACACTATTTGATCAGGATCTACAATGTTTTCCCATTAGTCAGCAATATTTTAGACAAAGACCTGTAGTAAATGGACTTGTTCAAATTTAGAGGAATGTGTAAAGGAGTTTAGCTGTCTGAGTACTTAAGGTAAGTAGAGTATCTAGGAGAAATAACCCATTACGAAAACATGCCTATTCAAATATGTTGAGAATTTTACCACCAAAAATTGAAAACTTTCAGATAAACTAGAAATGTGTCAAGATGACACGGATTCCCCACCTCATCCACACGCAGGCATTTTGCAAAAAATAGCCACCAGAAGAGATGGCAAATCCCCCGACCACACCGCAGATGGCCGTCTTTTTTTAATCTATGGCATCAGAGATGTAATTTTATCAAGGGATACACTTTTTTAACCCTGCAGTGGGTGATAACTCCACAACTGTGAATCAGACATAGAACTCTTAAACCATAAGTTGTGGAAACTGGATTTTTTAACAAAGAAACTGAAAATAATGAGAAAAATAAGGCCCGTTGCCTGCAATGATCATAACTCTCAAACCGTAAGTCATGGAAACTGGATTTTTTGTTTGCTAGTAAGTGATTTTCAACAAAGAATCCGAAAATAATGAGAAAAATAAGGCCTGTTGCCTGCAAAGATTATAACTCTCAAACTGTTACGTCGAAGAAACTGGATTTTGTGTTCGCTAGTAAGTGATTTTCAACAAAGAATCCAAAAGTAATGAGAAATATATGGCCCTTTGCCTGCAAGGCCTGTAACTCTTCAATTATTAGTCTGAGAAACTCAATTTTGTGTTCGGTAGTAAGTGATTTTCAACAAAGAATCCAAAAATGAGAAAAATAAAGCCTGCTGCATGCATTGCTGATAAATCTGCATCAGCAGTATAAGTAAGGGAGATAACTCGAACACTCTGTACGTCAGAGTTGTCTTACATATTGTGACACACTTAGTTAGTAAACTATCATTAAAATGTCTCCACTGGTTAAAGAGTTATGGCCAGCAAAAGATTTTACCACCAGGGGAAGTAATTGAAAATAAATCGAGTAACGAGTAACCCATAGTTACAATTTTTAAATGCAACTCTCCTTCTTAATGTTCTAAGCATCCCTATTATCACCAAATATCTCAACTGGTAGAGAAGTTATGACTGTCAGCAAATTTAACAACTATGGGAGATAACTCAAAAATGGAGTTAGACTTGTCTTTTGTGTACATGACATGCCTACTCAATGTCCTCTACAACTTGATGAAGTATCATAAAAATATCCCAAAGGGTTTAAGAGTTGTGGCCTGCACAAGTTTTAACAACTATGGGAGATAACTCAGAACTGAGTCGGAGTTATTGTTCTTGTATGTGACATACCTTCTCAATGTCCTCTACAACTTGATCAAGTATCATGATAATATTTCAAAGGCTTATTGAGTTATGGCCTGCACAAGATTTCATAACTATGGGAGATAGCTCCAGAACGCAGAGTTGTCATTCTTGTACGCGACACCCCTACTCTATACCCTCTACCTATTGGTGAAGTATCATGAAAATAGCTCATAGGGTTTTAGAGTTACGGGCCACACAAGATTTAACAACTATGGGAGATAACTCCCAAAACGGAGTCAACTTGAGTTGTTCTTGTATGTGACACACCTACTCCATGTCCTCTGATCTCAGTTGTAAGTCCTCTAATGTTGTCTATGGTGTGGAGTGTTCGCTCTGTGGATTGATATACGTTGGTGAGACGAAAGGACAACTACGCAATCGAATGTCTGGTCATAGATATGAGATAAATCATGGGAGCAATCAATTGCTTTGTCAACATTTCAATCTACCAGATCATTCTATTTTGTCCTTCAAAGTAAGAATACTAGAAAAAATATACCACCCTACTAACAATCCCAGTCTGAGCACGCCACTTAGTAGGCAGCGTGAGGAATTCTGGACCAGAGAATTAGGCACTGCAGTACCATATGGTTGCAATGACAAAATAGATTCTGTACGGAATCTTACCAGCCCAAGATGCAGTTCGGTCAATGTGATTTGGCTCTTTGGCAGCTCTCAAAAACATTAGAGAAGTCATGGACATCGGCACTACAATCGTCCTAATTTTCATGCTGATGTCGCATTTGACACTCTCCTTCCATATGTACAGCAGCCATTAGGACTTCATCATATTCGTACCGAGCTGTATCGGCTGCCGGTAACTAAACTTCGCTCTTTGCAGAAGGTAGTAGTGGATACAAAAACATATGTTCAAAATTCTCCTGAATATAAGCTGGTTGCTATCATTTTGGATGTTGCTAAGTTTAGGTTGTACAATCCTGTTCAAACACTTTCTCCAGAAGACCTACTCGTGATTTTCTGAAACTTGACTTCAGAAACAAGGGTCTTGACGCCGTTAACATTAGCAATATCCTGAACCATAAGAAAGTGACTTCAACCATACCAGCTTACTTAAAAAACTAGAGCCCACCTACAACTCCTACAGTTATTCGTCTCCCATTGCACCTAAAATTTTCAATTACAAAAACGTGCTGCAAGGGCTAAATACTGAGAACATTACTCGAAACCCCTCAGCGTGTTCCTGTAAAGCATCGGAGTTCTGCTATAATCCAGCCGGTCACCTCAATATAGTCAGGGTTAGCAAACTCAGGGACATTCTTTCCAAAGGCCCTAAATATAGGGAACCCAGGTCTTTTACTTGGAAACAGAATTCCAAATTAATATTGGATTCTGTTGAAGAGTATGCTCGACGCTGGGCCAAGAAAGAGGACGTGGAGGTTGACACCCTGTCTGAATGGGTTAAATCGGTAATGTCCTTGGTAAACAGACGTGTCTCAGTACTCGGCAGAACCATGTCTCGCCGACATGAATCGGTGTTTGATGATCAAGATGTTGCTGCTGAGTTAGCTGAAATCCATGAGAAGTTTGTCGTTGTTCCAGCCGACAAGGCATCTAACAACATTGTGTTTGTTTGCAAAACACACTATATAAACTGCTTAATGGAAGAGCTTGGTATGAGTACCATGACAGGAAACCCTACATATAATCTTACTGCTATGTCCAAGGAAGAAGTTCTACAAAATCACCATTCGGTGATGCTGACATTTGGAATTTCCCTCCCAGAGGAAGATATTGACCTTCCCAAACTGTACTGGATTCCTAAACTTCACAAGAATCCGTACAAGCAGAGATATATTGCGGGTTCAGCTAAGTGCTCAACCAAGCCTATTTCTCAGATTCTAACACGAATACTAACCGCAGTTAAAGAAGGCCTTCAGAAGTATTGTGACACTGTATATGCCAGAAGTGGTGTTAATCAGATGTGGATCCTGAAAAACTCCAAAGAGCTTTTAGAAAACCTTAAGGCACAATCTCTTCATTCCGTCAACAGTATAAAATCTTTCGATTTCTCTACTATTCCTCATGATAAATTGAAATCTAAATTAAAGGCAATTATTAACCAGTGTTTCTTCCACAAGAATGGTAACCGTCGATTTCAGTATGTTGTCATTGGCTACAAAGACACATACTTCGTTCGGGATCAGTCTGATGCGCCACAAAAATACTCAGATGCAGATGTCATAAAGATGCTGGAATATCTAATCGACAATATTTTTGTGGAGTTCGGCGGACGGATATTTCAGCAAACAATCGGCATACCGATGGGTACTAACTGTGTACCGTTACTTGCCGACTTGTTTTTATACTCGTATGAGGGGGTTTGTACAAAGTCTCCTCCAAGCAGGCAAGAAACACCTCGCACAACAATTCAGTTTCACCTACAGATATATAGATGTACATATGTATTGTCTCTGAAAAACACAAAATTTGCAGAGTATTTAGAATTCATCTAGCCACGTGAACTTGAAATAAAGGAAACAACGGAGACTGCAGCCTCCTCCTCATTCTTGGATTGTTATCTCTACATTGACATTGGAAAGCTTACTACTAAGCTTTACGACAAACGGGATGACTTCAATTTTCCCATTGTTAACTTTCCATTCCTGAGCAGTAATATCCCTTCTGCACCAGCATACGGCGTTTACGTTTCACAGTTAATCCGTTATGCCAGAACCTTTTCAAATTATCAGGACTTCATGGAGCGTGGGAAAGTGCTCACTACAAAATTGTTGAGCCAGGGGTATCAAAAAACCAAACTGGTATTAACACTTAAGAAGTTCTTTGGGAGACATCATGATCTAGTCAATCCCTACAATGTGGCAGTTTCCAGAATTGTTTCTGATGTTTTTGCCAGTGACGCGCCATTAGTAGACTTCCCAAATCCTGGACATACGCTTCTACCGATATTTCCTTCGTTCAGGCCCATGGGCATGGCGGGCGAAGCTTGCTTACCAAGTAATACTTTCTATCCGCGGACACCTGATTACACCCTTTGTTCTGGGGTCCATGTCTGTTGGTCTGAACATTCTGATTCGTCATTCGTTTATGGATTTATGAGTTTGGATTACGGCTTTGGTACCATGACCGCAACTACTACAACTTGATCAAGTATCATGAAATATCTCAAAAGGGTTATTGAGTTATGGCCTGCACAAGATTTTATAACTATGGGAGATAACTCAAGAACGCAGAGTTGTCTTTCTTGTACGCGACACGCCTACTCAGTGTCCTCTACCTAATGGTGAAGTATCATGAAAATACCTGAAAGGGTTTTAGAGTCATGGGCCGCACGATTTAACAACTATGGGAGGTAACTCCAAAACGGAGTCAGCTAGAGTTGTCTTTCTTGTACGCGACATGCCTACTCAATGTCTTCTACATATTGGTGAAGTATCATGAAAATATCTTAAAGGGTTTCAGAGTTCTGGTCCACACAAAATTTTACAATTTTGTGAGACTATGGGAGATAACTCCTGAACCAAGTCGATTAGAGTTGTCATTCTTGCACGCGACACTCCTACCCAATGCCCTCTACAATCTGACAAAGTTTCATGAAAATAGCTCAAAGGGTATAGGAGTTATGGGCCGCACAAGGTTTCGTCTACAGACGGATGGACAGACGGACGCCAGGGCGATCGCTATATCCCCCGAACCTATCGGTCGTTGAAACAATGTGATCCCTGAGGGACACAAGGTATGTGTCATTGAATACATATTATCATAATGAAAAATAGTATATATGGTTTAGGGGTGGGGATCTGAATAGTTTCTGAGATATTTGGCTTTTGATGAAATGAAAGGGGCAGGGCAGAGTGGGGCATGATCCCAGGGGTCGCAAGATATGTGACATTGAATGCATCTCATCATAAGGAACAACAATACATAGGTTTAGGGGTTGGGCTCTGAACAGTTTCCGAGATATTACATATTTAATACTTTTACATTTTCTTTGGCCCCACCAAGTAGCCCCACCCCGATTCAGAATCAGTGGCCTAAAACTTACCCTTTCATCAACTAAAGAGCTTTCCTCTGTGTAATTATTGTGCTAAATTTTAACTCTTCAGCCTCAGCAGTGATACCATAGTGATATTTTTAGTCACTTTTTTGTATGTTTTCTTGGTGACTTGTTATATATTTTGACCCCTAGCCCCGCCTACGAGCATGACCCTGGGGCATCGGTACCATGCATTGCCCTACACAACTAAACAGCTTTCCTCTGTGTAATTATTGTGCTAAATTTTAACTCTTCAGCCTCACCAATGATACCATAGTGATATTTTTAGTCACATTTTTGTATGTTTCTTGGTGACCTGTTATATATTTTGACCCCTAGCCCCGCCCACAGTCATGACCCTGGGGCATGGTACCATGCATCGAAAGGTCTTGCCCTATGTAAGTATCATACCAAGTTTCAACTTTCTAGCCCAAAAGGTATGAAAGTTATAAGCTGCAAGAGAAACGCGGACGTAAACTTGCAGGTAAACTTGAGCCTGTGTGTGGCCCCCACCCAGTAGCACCACCCCATCCAGAATCAGTGGCCTAAAACGTGCCTTTTCATCAACAACTAAACAGCTTTCCTCTGTGTAATTATTGTGCTAAATTTTAACTCTTCAGCCTCACCAATGATACCATAGTGAAAAATGTCACATTTTTGTATGTTTTCTTGGTGACCTGTTGTATATTTTGACCCCTAGCCCCGCCCAGGGGCATGACCCTGGGGTCAATAGTATCATGCATTGAAAGGTCTTGCTCTAAGTAAGTATCATATCAAGTTTCAACTTTCTAGCCCAAAAGGTATGACAGTAGATTGCACCTAAACTTGCAGGTAAACTTGAACCTGGTTCCGAACGTGACATACGCACATACGCACGTACGGACGTAACATCACGGCGAAACGCTATATGCACCACTCCTGCATTCGGCAGATGGGGCATAAAAATCTAGTAGTTTCCATATTTCTGCTAAAAACTTGATTTGGTGAGGCGGTTCTAATGAGTACCCTAATTCTATGTTTTTGAGCAGAAATAAGAAACTGTATATCCCTGTGAACCCCAGTTTTACTGTATGGTTTAAAGATGTCAAAACTATTATATAGACCTGTTTTTGTCATGATTTAGATATTCTACTTACCTAGAGTTATGAATGAAGTGGATCTGGATCAGCAATGCTCACATAAGTTTCAAGCCATTTTAGACTTGGGAAAAGGGCCTGTACTGGTTTACGTCTGCCTGGTGACTCAGTCATTGTTCCCAGCCCTCATACACTGAAGTGGCAGAGGGACAGGTTTCTGATGGGAATATATGTAACCCTTTATAGCCCACACACAAGTTAGCTAGGTTTTCGACAAATTCTCATGCATACAAAATTTGGATGGAGCAACAATTGTTGTCCATCCACACTTTTGAAGGATCTTCTCTGAAACCTTTAGTCCGACTTTCACCAAATTTCTTGTGGAGCCTTCTATGGAATATAGATTTAGTGTTCCAATGGTCACTGTCTATTGAGGCAACTTTTAAATTATATTGTCTCCCTTCTGAAAAGGGTTCTGGTCTAAAAGAAAAGAATTTGCCTCCCCCCCCCCCCCCCCCCACACACACACACTTGGAAAAGAAAGGAACTGATGTACAGGAAGACAAACAGGAAGTCTCAATAGTTATCCCTCTTGTTAAAGATGGCAAAAATCTACCAAGTGTGTCAGTGTTTCTTAAATGCATAGAAACAGATCAGTCTGTACATCTACGCAGACTGATCTTCTCATCTTCATTTTGCTGGCGTAAAGTTTAAAGTTCTCACGTATCTTGTACATTAACTCTTTCATCCTTGTGTTTCTGTAGTGGACTCATCCATCTTTGTCATTACGAAAACACGCCTATTCAAATATATATAAATTTAATCTAAAAAAAATTGAAAATTTTCAGATAAAAACTAATATTTTTCATATTTCTGCTCAAAACATAGATTGTGGATACTCGTTAGAACCGCCTCAGTGAGGTGGTTCTAACGAGTACCCACAATGAAATTAGAAAAATAATATATACCCCCGCAAACCCCAGTTTTACTATATAAAAGTGGGGTTTAAGGGGATCAACATTATATAGGCATGTTCTCGTGATGTATTCGGTCATCTTGAAAATCTTCAGACCGCGTCTTCTAGCTCCTGAACGGTAAGTCAGGCCGCGAGGTTATAAAACTTTTTCATGCTCAACTCGGCTGAGCACGAAATTTGTCCTGCTAATAAATCTCAAATTATTAACCGTTGCAAATTCTGTTTTGGTAAACTAGGCTGAGCATGAAAATTTCTCTGCTAATAAATATGAAATGCCAGCTATTTTTATAACCTCGGGGCCTGATTGAGCCCAAACTTGGAGACATTTGGGTGACATGGAGATTTGGAATTGCTAAATCTGTTCTATTCAATATCCAAGATGGTCGTCATAGTGGCCATCTTGTAGATCTTTAAAAGACATCTGCTTCTGAACGGTAAGTCGGATTAAGTTGAAACTTGGTGGGAGGCAGTGGGGAGACATGGATATTCAGAACTGCTAAATTCGTTCCATTCCTATATCCAAGATGGCCGCCATGGTGGCCATATTGAAATTCTTCAGACGACCTCTCCCAAACCGTGTCGGATTGACCTGAATTTTGATTGGAGGCAACGGAGCGACGTAAGAGATTCAGAATTGCTAAAAATGGTTCTGTTCCAATATCTAAGATGGCTGCCAAGATGGTCATCTTAAAAATCTTTAAAACTCATCTGCTCCCGAATGGTAAGTCTGATTGAGCTGAGACTTGGTGGGAGGCATTGGGGCAACATGGAGATTTAGAATTGCTAAAACAATTTTGTTCTGATATCCACGATGGCCGCCACAGTAGTCGTCTTGAAGATCGTCATATGTTAGCTCACCTGGAGCTTTGCTCCAGATCAGCATATGCCGTCATGGTCTCTTGACCATGGGGGATTGTCGGGTGTGGCGAAGGTTTCGTATATCTTGCGTCACCGTGGCGTCCAACTGATACTGGCTTACAGCTGGGCAAGGCCTGTTATCTTTGTAGCAGGTAAGAGTAGAGGGGGAATGTTTTTATTTCTTCTGTTTCTTCACTTTCATTCCTTTTCCTCTTTCTTCCTCGTCCCTCTCTTTTATCTCCTCTACTATCTCTTCTATCTCTTTTCTCCCTTTCTCTGGAAGACAGCAAAAGATGACCCACAAGAACTGACGTGTCGTAAAACCCCAACACAATTAATCAATCTTGACCATGTTCCGTCCCTCATCCGTATATCCATCAGTAGCTTTTAACATTTTCGACATCAGAATCCTATCCATGATGGCTGCCATCACGGCCTTCTTGAAAGTTCCAATTGTTATCTGCTCCCGATGGATCCCAAGTTTTGGATGGAGTGGAAACTTGGTGGAAGGCATCGGGGCAACATGGAGAGTTAGGATTGCTAAAATGGTTCCGTTCTGATATCCAAGATGGCCACCATGGCAGCCATCTTGGAAACCTTCAAATCGCATCTGCTCCGGAACGGTAAGTCCAGTTGAGCTCAAACTTGATGGGAGGCATTGGGGTGTTATTGAGATTCAGTATTGCTAAAATCCTTCTGTTCCAATATCCAAGCTGACCACCATCTTGAAATTCTTCAAACCACATCTCCTTCCTAACCGTAAGTCACGATTGCGCCGAAACTTGATGGGAGGCATTGGGGTGACACGGAGATTCAGAATTGCTAAATCGTTCAGTTCCAATAGGATGGCGACCATTGTGGAAATCTTGAAACTCTTCAGACAACGTCAGATTCTGGATTGCTAAAGGAAAGCTGATCAGATAGCCAGGATGGCCATCATAGCACAATGTAACATCCTCATGAAGACTTTTCTGGCCCACTTTGGCCTCTAGTTCTTTCAGATCATTCAACAATAATTTACGTGTAGATGTCGTAACTGATTTCCGATAAAAATACCCCAGGGTGAGGAAAATAATGCTTTGAAGTCCCCGATAGTACAGTATATAATTGTAATACCCCTGTTTGGCAAAATATTTATCAAACTGGTGACAATTACACTTCATAACAAACAAATCACGGCATAACACAAGAAAACGGCACTGATATGATATACGAACTTGAAGTCCCAGACCAGCCTGCACATCTGCGCAGTCGGATCAGGCCCTTATCTGTTCATTGATATACAAGCTGCAATGACAGAAAACGCACCTTCGGACGTGTGCCCTGCGAAACTCGAGATCAGCCTGTGCATTCGTGCAGTCTGATCAGAATCTGCACTGGGCGCATTTTTGATAGGAAAGGATATAGTTTCTTCGTTCGGACAATCAAGACTGATCAGACTGCGCGGAAGCGCTGGCTGATTTGAGTATTCGTTAGGTGCTCATGTCAGAAAGTAGGTTTTCTCACGTTGCAGCTAATATATTCTGCTGTGCCCGCAGATTCTGTAAGTGGGCAGAGAGGGTCCTGATCAGTGGGTAAAGGGGGATCCGACACCTCGTTGTCCGCACAGGATGTAAGGGCCCTTTCCTTGCGTCGAGCATCAAATTATTAAACGATCAGCATGTTAGGTAAAAATGTAAGTAGACGAGATTTTGAAATTTTATTTTTCATACGTTTTCCAGAAAATAGACTTTGACAGTTCATGCAAATTGTTTCCTTTGCATGAAATTTCAAAGCCTATTTGTTTTGGAAAAATGAGAAATACCAATTTGTGGTTTGCTGAATATGCACAGAGTTGTAAAGGTTAATAGAAGTGTTGCGTCAGACTATTAGTCCAATATGGAAAACAGATACAAGGTAACTTGTGAACAGTGATCCCAGATTAGCCTGCATAACCTGGCTGACTGGCATATGCCTTCATTAATGCATAGCATGTTGGGTAAAAATATCAGCGGACGATGTATTGGAAGGTCGATCCTCCGATCCACATGGCATCTCAGTCATTCAAAGCTCCACTAGGTAGGATATATGTGATGAAATATCAGGTGAGTGGTTCTCTGGCCTTTCACAATTCATACGGAATCGCTGTATATCACTTAATCAGTGCTCCATCCCTAAATTAATCGGGAGATGGTCGGGTGTGGCGAAGGTGTCGGGGCGTTCAACTGATATTGGCTTACAGTTGGGAAAGGCCTGCTATCCTTGTAGCAGGTAAGTGTAGAGGGGAATGTTTTTATTTTTTCTCTTTCTTCACTTTCATTCCTATTCCTCTTTCTTCCCTGTCCCTCTTTCATCTCTATTATCTCTTTTCTCCCTTTCTCTGGGAGACGACACAAAATTACCCACAAGGGTTGACGTATCGTTAAAGTCCAAACACAATCAATCAGTCATCCCCAAATTACAAGCCTCCAGCTTGGCCCATAACTGTTAGTTTTGTCGCTTTGGGCCATGGCGAGCAAAATTATCTTCGGGGTTTATGCGGACGATGAAGGGTCAGCTCCGCATCCATGCTGGCTGACCAAAGCCACCAATGTCCACTTAGACTAATTGCATATGGTAGTACTAACTTTAACCCATTTATGCCGAGTGGACTCTTCTACCGCAGCTCATTGGACAGGTCCATTTCTAATAGAAGGGTGTCTGGTTAATTTGTAATATTACCATATTTAAAAGAAATTCCTGTATTTAGTGCAAACCGTGTAGACCCTGATCAGACGCTGCGTTCTGCGGCGTCTAATCTGGATCTACATTGCCAATGTCCCTTTTATGGGACACCAGGCATAAATGGGTTAACTTCGGAAAGTCTGATCTGAGTATGAGCAATTCCTAGAAGCAAGATCAGTTTTTCTCAGTGCAGCCCAGGCTATCGAAGCCTTGACGTGAGAAGTGTCTTTATGCCATGTTGGAACATCAAAAGTCGAGGTCAGCCTTCGCATCTGCGCATTCTTCTCAGGGTCATCGTTGTTCTCTGATTATATTCTACAGTGTCCAGAAATTATTAAACGGGCAACGAAAATCTTGATGGACTAAACGTATATAGGTCTGAGCTTTCCTCAAACTGACTTGTTAAAGGAGTAATTAGTGAAAATTGTCACGTGGGATGATTGGATTTTTTTTCTCCATAAAACGTATGTTACGTGTACTCGTTAGAAGCGCCTCTCTGAGGCGCTTCTAACGAGTACTCGTAACGCGTTTTATGGAAAAATGGAGAAAATTATCCCAGAATTATCAACACAAAATACTCTGTAAAAGACACATTTTTGCTTGGCGTTCCTGATTCGTTGAGCATGACGCGATACCAATTCACATGTAGTTTCTAAAGTATAAATCAAACACGAAAATGATTAGTATTTTAATTACAGCTGTATCATGAGTAGGCAGTATTTGCAAACAAATAATATGAAAACATAAATAAGAAACCCCAAAGGTAAACAAAATACGTTCTAAAACTAATAAACTAGGTTAATTATTTTTCATTGCTCAGTTTAACAGAAAATGTGGTCTGCAGTGTGTAGATCGACGGATTCTATTTAAGTACGCACATACGCAAGAGAGAGAGAGAGATAGAGAGGAAAGAGAGAGAGAGCAAAATATTTGTTTTGGAGAAATGAAACAAAACCGAAGGTCAGTCCAGTCATGTTTGCAAGAGGATAATATTTGTAAAATATTATCTTGCAGACTCAATGATGGACATCACGAAAACAAGTCAATTCAAATATACTGAAAATTTTACCACCAAAAAAAGAAAATTTTCAGATATAAAATTCTGATATTTTTCCTATTTCTGCTCAAAACAAAGATTGTGGGTACTCGTTAGAACCACCTTGACGAGGCGGTTCTAACGAGTACCCACAATCTATGTTTTGAGCAGAAATAAGAAAAATAATATATACCCCTGTAAACCCCAGTTGTACTATATAAAAGTGGGGAGTAAAGGGGTCAAACTTATATAGGTATGTTTACGTGATGAAGAAACTTATTACTATTATATATGGACCTTAACGTGAGAAAACGTACGTTCCAATATATGCGCCCGGCGAAGATACAAATCAACATGTGCATCATCGCAATTTGATCAGTCTTCGTTGTCCGCATGAAGAAACTTCATCCTTGATCCTTGGCTATCAAAAAATGCCCAGGAAAGATTCTGATTAGACTGCGCGAATGTTCATAATGTTACAGATATTCAGTTATATTTAAGCATTTGGCGAAGTATTCCCCACCTCCCCTAGACCCAAGTTCCCATTCATATATATGGCGTAAGTATGCCAGAGATATATCTCCACCAAAGGGCCTCTTGAGTCTAGCGGGAAACATATTTTTATAATAAATTTATAAATTTTATGAAACCCATTCAATTTTGCATTTTAACCGGAAATGAGAAAGATAAATCAGATATACCAGACATGCGCACTGACTGTTCATTTAACCCTAATTTTCAATTAGTGCTGTGCGCTCGTCATTGTGGTGCAAGAAATATTTCCCATCGTTTTGAACGTGATATTAATTCAAGAGAGAGAGAGAGAGAGAGAGAGAGAGAGAGAGAGAGAGAGAGAGAGAGAGAGAACTTGATTTGGAGCTGATGCGGGTCCAAAAACATTTAGTTGATTTTCCTGCGAGGGAACTCTACAGTATAATTATAGTATGAGACAGGATTGCCATCCACATTCCAAAATAAGTGGATCTTTTCTTGCACAGTGACCATTTCGCATGTTGTGACAACCATGTCGAAAAATTACATATGATCTCAATAGCATCTCTTCCGGCTTATTTGATATGGCAAAGATATTAAATTCTAAAGGTGAACGCAGTAGTATGTTTCCGGGTCGATATATTAGTGTGACCTAAATTTACAAAAATGTAGGACTTTAAGGTCTGGTGACAGACACAGCAACTTTGATTCACGTGATTGTGTTAAATTTCATATTTTCCTGACAAAAGTCAGAAAATCAAACTAGTTTTAAATGTCATTAAAATAATTTATAATAACAAATGAAGTCCAAGAAGACAGCAGCGTAACTCTGCTGTCTTCTTGGACGCCATTTGTTATTTTCGCCTTTTATCACATCATAAGTGGACAGTGAGATGAGCTTATTCAATTACTTAGGCATACTTAATTAGTACACCGATACACAAATGTATATAAACCAATTATGTTTAATGTAGATACATTGCCTTGTTTGTGTATATTACGACGGTCACTCTGAATCCGACTAGGCGCTGCTCCTTCAGACAGCAAGATGAACAACTGGGCTTCTACGCTTAAATCATAGAAAGTCTGAAATAAGACCCTCTTTGGGGAGCCCTGTTGTAGAAATCACACAGAAGACCATTGCCTAAACCGCTGACATCATCACGGCAGACAGACGAATAATTTATTGTCTCACAGAAACATGCACATTCCTCCAAATATAGTGAGCCCTCTCGTTACAACAACAGCATTTGTTCCCAAAGATGTTGCCATTAAAATGAATTGGTTGTAAAGAATGCTATGTGAGAAAGGCCTTGTTTTATTTTTATTTCCCCATAAAATACATGTTTTGTATATTTGTTTGAATCTCTTCAGTGAGGCGAGTCTAACAAATATCCCAGCCGGCCTCGGTGGCTCAGTTGGATGCGCCGTCCGACTGGAGACCAGGAGGTCGCGGGTTCAACCCCTGCCGAGGTCGGCAACATTCTTTCGTGGAGATTGATCATGAAATATTTTCTACGGTCATTCTCTCCCTTCCGCTGATTCAAGAAGGGCAGTTGTCAGTTTCTGATGAAAGAGTGTGCACAATACTGATTAATCGCTTACAGGACTAAGCCTGCTCAGTAAATGTGTGGTTAGGTAAACTGACCGCGCTCGACATGACCCCATTGGGTTGACTGGGCCGTAAAACCTCAAACAAACAAACAAACAAATATCCCAAGCATAATATTTCTTGAAGTATTAAATACAATGTTCTTGCATATTTCTGATTAACTGTCACCTCTTGAACGAAGGTTTCGTGCCAGTCAAATTATCATTATAACGATTTTGTCGCTGTATCGAATGTCGGTATAAAAAGGGTTGACTGTATGAGGTATCAATTTGCTGGGTCCCAAGAAATCCTCGGACCTAATCAGAAGCTATCGACTCAACATACGAAGGAAAACAAATGCCATTTTAAGAGGATCCCGACTGGACGCACCGGCGATTTCTGGGCTATTTGTGAACGGAGAGGAGACCTAAGTCAATCACTTTCAACTAGAGACAAAACAGTGGAAACATCCAACTTCTCCGTCAAGAAGCCAATAGGATGATGGCCGCTAACAAGGTGGTCTCCATTTTCTGTGATGCAGGAACCATAGCTCCAGATAAGGTGCTTTTTCAACCAAAACAAGTTAAAAAAATCTATTTCTCCATGAAAATCTACAGGGTTTTACTTCTGCAAATTGTTCCATCCGTTGATATCTCATGCAAACTGTTTCATAAGACTTAGAAATGTGTCCAAAGGACACGGATGCCCCGACGCCTGAATAAACGCAAATTGCTACATATAACGCATGAAAAACACGCAGATTGCTAACACCATCTCGGACGTGGACGGAGACGGACGGACGGACAATGATAACACGGTAGGCCCTTTCCACCATTTTTCGAATGTCAAGGCGAGTTGGGGCGGGGGGGGGGGGGGGGGGGGGGCGAGGGGGGATAGGGGTGCATAAAAATAGGCTTTGACGTCTCATGCAAATTGTCTCGTCGGAAAATAGCCTTTGTCATTGCATGCAAATTGTCTCCTAAGGAGACAATGCAAACTGTATCCTAAGGATACAATTTGCATGAGATGTCAAAGGCTATTTTCCGGGAAAACTAAGAAAAAATAGTTCAAAAAGTTGTCTGCTGAAATGTTTACCCAGCATGCTAAGTCCTATAACACTTACACGAATGAGAGCGTTACCCAAAGTATCATATCAATTTTATTTGACATCCATGTAAAAATATCCATAAAGTTTACCACATCAAAGTAGAAGATGGCAAAATCATTATCAGCATGATGTAGTATCCTTACATTTTTAAAATTTAATATGCATTTAATGATGCAAGATAAGGAGAAGAAAATCCTAATCATTCTAGTTGTAGTTGTACTTAAGTAACCTGGCAGTATGAACATCATTGAAAAGGTGTCTTCGGGGAAAAAGACACAGACCAGCTTACAAAGTGCATACGCGCAATCATCAGGACCTTCGGGCTAGGCTTTAGAATCTGTCCGCCATTATTTACTGACCTTAGCATTTCCGTGTGCACACCTATCAACTACACTCAAAGTTAGGGTTAACAGCTTGGTAACTGAGGATAAGGGTTAGGTTAATTTAGGGGTCATAGTTAACATATCTATCTGGACTATTTACAGACTGTTAATATTATAGTTATAGTAATAAGATTAAGTTGCGGACAGATCTAAAGGTGCTCCTGAACTTCGCTGTTCCACAAGCACTGAATACGGTAGCATATACGACAGAAAGCCTCTTATAAATCTTGCGCTTGCACAGGTTAAGGGGAACAGAAACTCGTTTAAACCCTATTACATCAGTCCAAGTTCCCACTATGTCCACAAAAAAGAAATAATAATAATAATAAAAAAACTGAAAAAAAAATGGGCGGTTGTAATAAGAACTTGTACAGCATGGTAGGAACACAGTAGAAATCGATAAGCACGTGGTATGATCTTTATGATAGCAATAAGCACTTAGTAAGGGTGTAGAAAGGTCGGTATGGACGTAGTAAGGACGTAACATAAACCTAGAATTGACTTCATTGACGCAGTACATGCATGATGCGGACGCAAAAGATTGTATTGCGTTCTCACTGTGTTCTTGCTATGACAATTGAGCTCTCACCATGACCGGTCCACGTCACTGCAATGACAATGTTACGTTCATGCCACGTTGTAGAAGACGCCATTATGTTTTCAATAGGTTCTTTCGGTTTTATATACGCCTGTTGCACATTTGCAGCAGGTTCTTATCCCGTCTATATTACGATCAGCAAATTTAGTATAAATATAAGATCCAATTCCTCGTTCATGCCATATTGTAGAAGACACCATTACGTTGTTAATAGGTCCTTTCGGTTCTTTACACGTCTGTTGCCCGTTTGCAATAGGTTCTCATCCCGTCTTATGTTACATTCAGCAGTTTAAGTATAATATTAGATACAATTCCTCACACTAGCACTTGAGTTTCAACCAGTGTCAAATGAATCAGGAAAGACTTTTGCAATTAGTGTTACTGCAAGGACATCAGGCACTACTTTCACATCACGAAAACATACCTATATAATATTGACCCCCTTAAACCCCAATTTTATATAGTAAAAGTGGGGTTTACAGGAGTATACATTATTTTCCTTATTTCTGCTCAAAAACAAAGATTGTGGGCACTCGTTAGAACCGCCTCGACGAGGCGGTTCTAACGAGTACCCACAATCTATGTTTTGAGCAGAAATATGTAAAATATCAGAATTTTTATCTGAAATTTTCAGTTTTTTGGGTTATTAAATTTTCAGTATATTTGAATAGGCTTGTTTTCGTAATGACAAGCTGCACCTATAGCATAGGTGGCACCTAAATATGACGTCTTCAGTGTCTACCTGTTGCTCAGGTTGTGGCTCTGCAGGTGGCCCTACGGGTGGCTCTCACGCATCACCAGCATCATGGGATCATCACAGGAAGCTGGTGATGCACATCTTGAGCCTCTATCCCCTGGCGTTTGCCTTTGTCCTTACTTCCACGGCCTCTAGGTACGTGGCATAATTTTGTACTGATGCTTACACACGGAAACGTACAGTCTAAATGAGAACGCAGAACACGAGGACTAGTATTCTAGATCAGAAAGGGCGCAATAAGAACGTGGTATATGCGTCATAAGCGCGTGGTGCGATCTTAACGCTCGTAACAAAAACGTACTGAACCTGGCGCATAGAGATGAAGCGCATATTTGGAAATTAGTCAGAACGCGTTAGCTGCAGTGAGAACCCATTACGAAAACACGCCTATTCAAATGTATAGAAAATTTCACCTCCAAAAAACTGAAAATTTTCAGATTAGAAACTCTGATATTTTTTCTTATTTCTGCTCAAAACATAGCTTGTGGGTATTCGTTAGAACCGCCTCAGCGAGGCGGTTCTAACGAGTACTCACAATCTATGTTTTTAAGCAGAAATAAGAAAAATAATGTATACCCCTGTAAACCCCAGTTTTACTATATAAAAGTGGGGTTTAAGGGGGTCAAAATTATATAGGCATGTTTTCGTGATGCTGACAAGAACGTAGTGAGGACGTAGAGTGAACTTGAAAAATTGGATTTTTACTCAACTGGCCACGTTCCCGCTACGTTTATAGAACTTTTCCGACCCTAGAGCGGTCTTCATGTTCTTTGTCTGGTGTCATGGGAGTTTTAGGCGAGGCAACTCCGTCAAAATTATGTTGCGTGCCTTCTGAAAAGGGATCTACTCTATAAATTCGTTTCTTTTAGAGTAGACCCCTTTTCTTAACTTCAGAAGGGACTTGGAGTCCTGGGCCCAGTTGTTCAAAACTAACGATGTCGTTAGTTAACGTATCGTTAAAACTTTGATCATTAAATATGACATTTATGCTAACATTTTTGCTGAAAAAGAATGTGAGTAGCTTTTGCATCTCAAATTTTTACAGTAAATATACCTGTTATAGCTCGTTAAGCTAACGATGCTTTGAACAACTGGGCCCTTGTTAGTAAATAGGAAGTCCCAAAAGTTGTCTCTCCTGTACAAAATGGCGGATTATCTACCAGGTGTATTCAGTCCGTTTACATTACGAAAACATACCTATTCAAATACATGTATACTGAAAATTTTACCACCCAAAAAATTGAAATTTTCAAATTAAAAAAAATCCGATATTTTTCATATTTCTACTCAAAACATAGATTGTGGGTACTCGTTAGAACCGCCTCGGCGAGGCGGTTCTAACGAGTACCAACAATCTATGTTTTTGAGCAGGAATAAGAAAAATAATGTATACCCCTCTAAACCCCAGTTTTACAATATAAAAGTGGGGTTTCAGGGGGTAAAAATTATATAGGTATGTTTTTGTGATGAAGCCGACTCTTACTGATCCGAATATACTCGTATGCTCCGCATGACGAGACTCAATTTCAAGTCTATCTATTTATTATGTAAGTAAATAGAGAAGGATTTAGCGAGTCTAAACGGGGATGTACTGATTCTACTGTCTTTACTGTTGTGGATTTAATAAGGGTGCTTCAGGGTATCAACATGGCAAACACAAGCAGGACATACCATGAAAAGAAACCCCTGCAGCTAGCAGCCACAAAGACCGAATAGCATTACCGAGAGGTTAGCATGAAATTGAACGAAGAGCTGGTTTAAAACCTGCGAAATTCTGAAAATCCGCTAATGATTTTGACCCTACATCCTCTATTTATTAGTACGAAACATGGGGTACCCCAGTGGCACACAACGTTAAAATGACGTCGTATCAACGTCGATGCGACGTGATCACGTCGCATCGACGTTGGTACGACGTCATTTTGATGTTGTGTGCCTGCTGGGACACAGGGCATATATTGTATTTCTATACAGATCTATTACAATGTTCAGAAAATTACACGTGTATGAAAAGGGGACTTTGGGGCCCATGCGAAAAGCAAAGACTCAGACCAGACCTGTACGTTCAGGCCTTTTGATGCATATCAATATGATATTCGGTATCGCATGAAGTGCAGCGCACGAAAAAGGTTATTATGCAATTTGCGGGCAACGCAGGCCCAGATCTGCCTACGTATTCGCGCAGGCTGATCTGAGCCTTCGTTGTCCGCTTACAGAATCAATGGATACTATAATACATGTCGACGAACAGCGAATGCCTATAGCAGATTGCACGGATGTGCATGCTGATCTGGACCTTCGCTGTTCGCATATGACCTTTTCTCAAAATTACGCATCACGTGATTCTTTAAGTAAGCGGACGATGAAACTCCTGATCAGACTGCAGGGGAGCTAATCGCATCCGCCCCGAAGTTACCTTTTCCCTTGGTGCGCTTCAAATGGGATTCGGGGTGGTTGGGTGTGGCGAAGATGTCGTGTATCTTGTGTCACTGGGGCGTCCAACTGAGACTGGCTTACAGATGGGCAAGGCCTGCTATCCTTGCAGCAGGTAAGGGTAGAGGGGAAATGATTTAATTTATTCTGTGTGTTCACTTTCATTCTTGTTCTCTTTCTTCCCTGTCCTTATCTTTCATCCCCTCTACTACCTCTTCTAATCCTCCGTTTTTCTGGGAGACGACACAAAATGACCCACAAGGATCGACGTGTCGTTAAACCCCAACACAATTAATCAATCAGACTGTTGAATGCGGAATGATTTCTCGTATGCTCAATGTTTCTTGTTTGCGTGACATCCTGTTTAGCTGCATGTTTATTGTATCTCAGCATGTTGAAAAAGGAGCAACCCATTTATGCCTAGCGTCCTATAAAAGGGACAGTGTCAAACAGTGTAGGCCCAGATCAGACGCCGCAGAACGCGGTGTCTGATCAGGGTTTACACTGTTTGCCCGATATACAGAAATTTCTATAATATGTGATAAAATTAAAATTGACCTAATACCTTTTATATTGGAAATGGATCGTCCAAAGAATTGAGGTAGAAGAGTTAATAAATAGCGGGCAACGAAGACCCACATTCGCACAGTCTGATAAGGTCTTCCTCCTTGGCCGGATACTGCAAAGATATTAAAGATCCGAGAACATACTGAAAGACCGCTCGAATGGGCAGGCCGATCTGTGCCTTCACAGGATATGACATAAGGACCCTTTTCCCCACATTGCTGCACGCATTAATAAGGTTGACATTATTTCGACAAGCCTTTGGTGTGGTTGACCATACGACCCTTCCTAACGTTGCAGCGGTTTACTTTATATTGATGAGCTTGAAAGCTCACTTGATGCATGATTGTGATGGTTTACAGTTGACGAATTTTGTAATTGAATGCATCCTTCGTCGATTTCCGCAGATGTGTTAAAAATCCAAATGTCTGATCGTTAATTTTAGTCTGTTTTCGCGCTTCTAGTCTACAAAGTATCAATGATTGCTCAAACTCTTTATAGGGTGTCGTTGTATCTATACTAGTAGAGAAACCCTCCTATTTTATATGTTCGCCTAAACTCTAAGAAAAACTACACATGTACTAACCACATGACCTTGACCTCAAGATCAGGGCCCAATTGTTCAAAGATAACGACGTCGTTAGTTAACGATTCGTTAAAATTTACATCGAGTGATATGCAAATACGCTGAAATTTTTTGCTGAAAAAATGTGAGTAGCTTTTGCAATGCAAAAGCTACTCACATTTTTTCAGCAAAAACTATCAGAATATTGTATATTGAATCCGCTATAACAGTTAAAGAAATGACCCTTAACGAGCTCGTTAAGCTAACGACGCTTTGAACAACTGGGCCCAGATTTGTTTTGAACAAAACAGTTGCCACAGTATCTAATATCAGTCCAAGTATCATCTAAATACTTTCAGGTAACCTATTACATAAGTGTTCTGAAAGTAAAACATTCTAAGCCCGTGACCATGACCTCAAAGGCACGAAGATAGGGAGGGGAGGTGCGGGATGGGTGCGGGCTTATGTTGAACAAAAATTTGGGCCAGTATCTAACATCAGTCCAAGTATCAACTAAATCCAATGAAGTATGCTGGCAACATCGATCTATAAAACAAACTCTAACATAGTAATGCCCATTAACTAATTATAGAGAGTGAACAAGGTATTTGTGGACCAGTATCTAACATTAGTCCAAGTTTCAATAAAACTTTAAAACTTGGATCAGTATCTAACAGACCAAGTATCAGTAAAACTTTTACTTAAACTATTAACATTCTGTGTGTGTTTAAATCAATGGCCTTGACCTCAAACCCACAGCGAGGGGTGGGGCTTGCACTGCACTGGATTGGACCTGTATCTAACATTAGCCCAAGTATCAACAAAATTCACTGAGGCATTTTGGAGACTTTAAAACACCAATGTAAACTTTTATAACATTAAAGTGCGAAACATTTTCTTTCTTGATCTTGACCTCAATTTCTCTGACAAAGATACTGACGGGAAGGGTGCTTGCTGCAAAACACTTTGGACAAGTATCTAACACTAACCAAAGTATCAACTAAATCAATTCAAAACTTTAAAACGTTAACGTTAACGCGTAATATGAACATTCTAAGTCCGTGACCTTGACCCTACGGTCGGAAGCAGGAATACGGTAGGTACTGTATAAAACTGGAACAATATCTAGCTAAATACTAATCAAATCTTGGTAACGGTTTGAATGATATGACAAGAATTCTTAATGCTTGACATTTGTTTGAATGCTAATACCGGCGCCAGAGTCGACGCCAATGCCGATAATTACGAAAACATGGCTATTCAATTATACTGAAAATTTTATAACCAAAAATTGAAGATTTTCAGCTAAAGATTTGTAACATTTTTCATATTTCTTCTCAAAACATAGATTGTGGGTACTCGTAAGAACCGCCTCGACGAGGCGGTTCTAACGAGTACCCACAATCTATTTTTGAGCAGAAACAAGAGAAATAATGTATGCCCCTGTAAACTCTAGTTTTACTATATAAAAGTGGGGTTTCAGGGGGTCAAAACTATATAGGCGTGCTTTCGTGATGTAGTACAATAGTTATCCTGTACTTTGACACAGGCGAGCTAAACTAGTAGACTATCTGCGAAGTGTATTCAGTGCTCTCAAACGTTCGAATATCTACAGCCATTACGAAAACATGCCTATTCAAATACAATGATTAAAAATCATATAAAAAAATCCGATATTTTTCATATTTCTGCTCAAAAGCATAGATTGTGGGTACTCGTTACAACCTCCTCGTCTTCTGCTCAAAAGCATAGATTGTGGGTACTCGTTAGAACCGCATCGAGGCGGTTCTAACGAGTACCCACAATCTACGCTTTTGGGCAGAAATAAGAAAAATAATCTATACACCTGTAAACCCCAGTTTTACCATATAAAAGTGGGGTTTAACGGGATCGAAATTATATAGGTATGTTTTCGTCATGCATCACGATCCGTCTGCCAAAAAGCAGCCTTCACACTGCATCGACATATGTGATGGAACTTGTACTCTTGCAATTTTTCCTTGTCTAGTAAAACTGCCAAACAAACCCAAGAAAGACGAGAGAACTGACAAACAACCCCAAGAAAGACAAGAGAAACAGAAAAGCGTTAATAGTATCAAGTTTTATTCTGGCCGTTAAAATGTCATTTCCCTCATAACTGCAAGTCATATTGACATTAAGTTTGCACATCAAAATTAAATTATGTAATCATTCCTTATTTATAAATGACATTTAAGATCGCCATTAAAGAAACCATTCAGCATCAAAAGAACAATCTTGTCACACTAACTATGTTTGCGCAGTCATCCGTAGTCAATGAGCAGCTCAAGAATTCATGATTTTACGCGTTTTGAATGCATATGAGATTTGTTGTCAGGATTTGGAACCATATAAGTCAGGCAACGTGTTAAACATTACCATGTGAAGCGGTTAAATCCTACCACGCCTCTTGATGAGTAAGAAAGGAGTAATTTAAGGGAAGAGATACACCTTCAGTGGAGACAGCTCTGTGAAAATGTTGTTGTTTTTTTTTAGCCAAATACAGAAAAGGGGGTCACTTATACATCACGAAAACGTGTCTAAATAATCTTGACCCCTTAAACCCCACTTTTATTAGTAAAACTGGGGTTTACAGTGGTATACATCATTTTTCTTATTTCTGCTCAAAAACATAGATTGTATGTACTCATTAGAACCGCCTCGCGGAGGCGGTTCTAACGAGTACCCACAATTTATGCTTTGATCAGAAATAAGAAAAATATCAGAATTTTAATATGAAATTTTTAATTTTTTGGTGGTAAAATTTTCAGTATATTTGAATAGGCATGTTTTTGTAATGAAAAGAAAACATATGCTCCCTTTTTGGGAAGGTTGATGTGCAGGAAAGCAAACAGGAAGTCACACAAGTTGTTTTCCTTGCAAAAAAAAAAAAAAAAAAAAAAAAAAAATAGCCGTAAATGTACCTAGTGTATCCAGTATCAATAAGAGTAAAATGGGCCACACAAATGAATGAAAACGTTTTTTTTTTGTTTTTTTTTTACAAAATCTCACAAGCTTAACCCGTTTATGCCGAGTAGTCTCTTCTACCTTAACTCTTTGGTCAGGTCAATTTCCTATGTAAGGGGAGTCTAGCTAGTTTTTATTATTATTACGTTTTGTAGAAATTTCTGAACTTAGTGCAAACAGTGTAGACCCTGAACTGGTCGACACTGTTTTCCAGTATCCCTTTTTATGGGACGCTGGGTTTAAATGGGTTAAAGGGAATGGATACTTTCACGGAGGTTACTCTGTCCAAAATGCTTTGTCTCCTTCTCAAAGGGATTTTCTCTAAAAGGAAAGAATTTGGTTCAGTTAGCAGAACATCTTTTCCTTTTAGACTAGATCCCTTTTTAGGAGGAGTTGGTATATCGGAAAACAAACAGAAAGTCACAAAAGTGGCCTTACTTTGAAAAATGGCGGGAAATCTAGCACGTGTATCAACTCCGCTTAAATAAAGTTTGACAAAAAGCTGAATGCTGTCTACTTTGCGTATTAGTTTTTGTTACAAATTAACCCATTTATGCCGAGTGGACTCTTCTACCTCATCACTTTGGACAGGTCCATTTCTATATTAGGAGTGTCTGATTAGTTTTTATTGTTACCATGTTTTATAGAAAGAGATTTAATGCAAACAGTGTAGACCCTGACTAGGCGCCGCGTTCTGCGGCGCCTGATCTTGGTCTCCTCTGTTTGCTAATGTTCCTTTTATGGGACGCTAGGCATAAATGGGTTTGCAAAGTAGCAACTAAGCAAAAGTTTGTTCGCGAGCATGAGAATTTAAGATTGATACCAAAAGCAAACTGATATTTTTTCATGTCTTTTTTTTTGTGCGTATTTTTAACATGAATCAGATTCCCTTCAATGTAACATCGTCCTGACCGTTTATCAAAGTGGAAAGGATACAATCTGTAGGTATTGCAAATAAAATGACAAATTATACAGGGGAAGGAATATTTTCAGCTGCATGTGCTATGGTGGTCTATATTACCAAAAAGGAATTTGACACTCTGTCCGCTGGGTCAAAATTTCAGCAGGCAATATTTTAATTTTTCTAGAAAAAAGGCTTTGGCATTTCATGTGAAGAGTCTCCTACCTAAGGAGATAATTTGCATGGAATGTCAAAGCTATTTTCTGGAAAAAAAATATCAATTCGTCATCTGCCAATTTTGCTCAGAGAGTGGTAAAGGTCAAAGAAACAACCGGGAGGAGAGGGTCAACTACGCCCAAGGTGATATCAGGTGAGATCGGCATGCTCGTACAAATCTACAAATAAAATATTTTCAATCATTTTAATAACACGGAGGCATGTATCATATCATATATCAAATTAAGACAGGACAAGTTCAATAGAAATATGATTTATAGGTTTTCGGACCACCGCCACCCGATATAGCAGCGGTAGAGAAAACAAAATGGAGGTCCACTTGGGGGTCCACTCTGTCTCCAGCGGCTGCACACCGATATGTTAAGACTACATTACATTACGAAAACATGCCTATATAATTTTGACCCCCTTAAACCCCACTTTTATATAGTATACATTATTTTTCCTATTTCTGCTCAATACATAGATTGTGGGTACTCGTTAGAACCGCCTCGTGGAGGCGGTTCTAACGAGTACCCACAATCTATGTTTTGAGCAGAAATAGGAAAAAAAATAGAATTTTTCATCTGAAAACTTTCATTTTTTTGGTGGTAAAATTTTCAGTATATTTGAATAGGCTTGTTCTCGTAATGTTACTCTAATTATTCAGAGACCTCATCTCCTGTTCATGCTTGTACTAAAATTTGACCAGATTCTAAAAAGAATGGCACTTGAGAACAATGAACGCATGTACAAGAATGAAAACAGCTGATATGTCGACTTTTTTTTGGACCCGACTAGATTGTTTCGACCAATTAGGCCTCCTCAGTGACCATCAAACTAATTTTCAAAACTCTTGAAATGAACTCGATGATGACAAAGGACCAGAAAGTATAAACTGCACTAATGAGACATTCATTTTATAGCCTGATGACGTGTCTAAAAACTGGGCCCAATTTTTCAAAGCATCGTTAGCTTAACGAGCTCGTAGTGGTCAAAATGTTAGCTGTTCTAGTTAGTACAATAACTAGTTCACAGGTATTTTTGTTGAAAAAAAATGTGAGTAGCTTTTGCAAATGCAAAAGCTACTCACATTTTTTTTCAGCAAAAATATGTCATATTTAATGATCAAAGTTTGGTTTACTAACGACATCGTTAGCTTTGAACAAATGGGCCCTGGATGAATAGCAAACAGTTAAGAGTCCGATCAGCCTCCGTGATCTGCAGCGGCTGATGAAGGTGAACTTTTTTTTTCGGGTATATTTTATTTATTCTAAACATTGAATATCATATCTCCTTACCGTTTTTGTCTTGAAATTTTAACAAGTACATCTCACTAGCACTTATTGTATCTAAAATGCTTGATGAGAAACAAACAGTGTGGAGCCAAATCAGGGCCCAGTTGTTAAAAACATAACAAAGTTGTTAGCTAACGTGACGTTTAAATTTGAAATATGACAAATGCATTGATATTTTTTGCTGAAAAAATGTGAGTAGCTTTTGCAGCAAAAATATCGATGTAATAGAAAATACCTTAGCTACAACAGTTATCGAGCTTGTCATTAATGAGCTCGTTAAGCTAACGATGTTTAGAGCTACTGGGCCCAGATCTTCAGTGGCATATGATCTTCACTGTTTGATCGTGTACCATATTTACCCTAAGTATTTAGACACCTTAACTCCTTACCATACTGGTCCTACGAGTTGAACAATTTCTTTTGACTACCCGTTGATGTGTCTAAAATCTTCTGTATGAGTGGCTTACAGTGTGGCGTCTGATTAGGGTCTATACTATTAGCTCAGGTCTGTTTGTCGGAAGACTCGGGGTAAACACGGTATTAAAATAGTTCCTTGCATGCACATATAGACCTGGAACCAAGAAAACCCATAAATCATGCCAGCCAGTACAGAGAAGGTTGTAATTCCAATTTTTAAATTCGGTAATATATCGAGTTATCCATTTGGTAAACAAATACATGTATTCAGTTTAACTCATTAATGAAAAAATCTATTCAACGATCTGTGCCATTATCCAAGGCATATGCTGATCGGAGTATTTCCTGGGCGCCACACATCCGAAGATATATATTCTAATGTTTCGGCTTAATTGTAACTCCCTAACGCGTGAACGCGCGCAGTCATGTAGTAGGTGCAAATGATTCATGCATAATATAGTAATTAATTTTCGGATTTTGACGGACAGGCAAGAGCAAATAGTGTCGACCCAGATCAGACGCCGCAGAACGCGGCGTCTGATCAGGGTCTACACTGTTTGCCATTCATCCAGTAGTTGTAGACATATCAACAGGTAGTAAAATAGACTTGTTCAAAGTTTAGGAAAAGTACGGTTAGTAGTGAAGGTTCTAGTGTTTAACCCTTGCCTTGCTGAATAAATTAAGATGCCATGCCCACTTCTAATTTCCAGCCAGTCAGATTACTTGATCCGGATTTTTGATAGAAATTCACATATTTACTGACAAACAGTGCAGATCCAGATCAGTTGGATTCACATATTTACTGACAAACAGTGCAGATCCAGATCAGTTGGCTTCTTCAGAAGCCAACTGATCTGGATCTGCACTGTTTGCTAAGACAGGGCATGTCGTGTTCAGCAAGAGAAAGGGTTAAGGTAAATATGGCAGATCCACGTTTCGGTGTAAAGTGTGAATCGACAAAGTAACTGTTGCGATATCAGAGCGTCCCACATTTTCATTGATATCCATTTTCACTGCAACACCGTTAGCAAGGCATGGGGATCCAGGATTATTTCACCGGTAGTTGAAAATTTCTGAAGAATTCTATTTGATATTAAATAAACTGTATTTACCCTAAGTATTGGGACAGAAAGGCCTGAGCAAACAGTGAAGGTTCAGATCGGACGCCGCTGAAAGATATGGTAAAGAGTTACAGTATTTACAGTATGTACAATATTTAGGGTAAATAAGTCTTCTGGACCCTCACCCACTTGCACAGGTAAACATAACCCCAATTATTAAAATCTCAGTAACAGCAAAAAAAAAAATGACTAACATATGGTGGATCGCTCAAAAATTGCAAGCACGCTTTTCCGTGGAGTGGAGAACAGTTTTTTTTTTTGCAAAAGTTGCAAACTTCCTATGTTTTGCATAATAAATATATTGAATTCAGTTTATTTTCCGCTTTAATAAAGTCATCGTCAATAGCAGGATGATGACACACTACTCACTAGTACTAGTGTTTCACTCTCAGTTTAGTAATATGACCCTTGAAAAATATAGTAGTGTGCGCAGTTTTAAAATTCGACGGGTGACAATGAAATTTAACTTTTGCCACTCTCTGAGCTAATTCAGCAGGCTACAAGATATTGACAGTTTTTTTGTTTTTTTTTTTATTTCATATTTTTCTCAGAAAACGAGATTTGACGTTTCATGCAAATTGTGGAGACAATTTGCATGAAATGTCAAATCGTGTTTTCTGGGAAAAATAAGAAAAAATATTTCAATATGTCGTCTGCTGAAAATTTTACCCAGAGTGCAAGGCGTAAACAAGGCATCTTGTTGATTTCAGATTAGCGAACGGTGAACAGCGGACAAGAGCGAAGCGTTCCTATTGTGATATCGACGATATCTTAATACAATCACGAAACCGACTTGTTATCTTTCAGATGAAAGAAGGAATGAATTAACTTGAAAGCGAAAACAGAATAGTCAAACAACTTTATATGACACCAGATACGAGATAACATTATTTTGAGTGAAATTCTATATATTCCGCAAGTGTTTTGTGAGTTTCAAATCTCGAAAAACGTACTGGTCAAAGTAATACTGCGCTAGTGTCTTTAGAATCTTAGTAAAATGTTATTCGAGCTATATCAAGCAGAAATGGATATCGACACACAGAAATGAGCCATTTGGTCAGAAAACGTACATTCGGATTTCAGCCTGATTAGAATCTTTACTGGGCGCATTTTGGCTGTCCAAGGATGCAAAGTTTCTTCATGCGGACAACGAAAACTGATCAGACTGCGCGGATGCGCACGCTGATTAGCGTTCTCGATGGGCGCACGTGCCAGAAGGCACGTTTTCTCACACAGCGGCTCCAAAAAGTACATTATGGGTTGTTTGATAGAGAGAATTTACCATTGGTGCCAGACAGAGATATCAATGTACCAACTCGGATGGTGGATCCGAGAGCTTGGATTTCCCTTCAATGGACACCAGCGACTGATTATTTTTTCTTACTTATCAGAAGGGAAAGAAAACAGACTTTTTAAGCCTGTCATTTAGGGATGGATCCATTCTGTACAAGGGAGACAATTTCATTAATTCCAGCTTGCTTTACTATGCACAAAGCCCTTTCCCAAAAGAGGCCTTTATAGTCAAAAATGTACCCATTTGCATTGAGGTAACCAATGTAGACAGAGTTGCCTCCCCGCCATTTACCTTAAAGGATTTTCGTAGCAATTGCTCGTTACCATACTTACCGTATGCATTCGGATAGACAGGCCTGAGCAAACCGTGTAGACCCAGATGAGACACCGCAGAACGCGGCTTGTTCAAATTTTAGAACAATAATGGTAGATCATTGAGGTGTCCGAATACTTAGGGTAAAATACGGTAGTTTATCCCGTATGAGGCATCATTTCGGATAGAACTTGCCGTCGTTGCGAAAACATACGAGTCTCAACGTCAGAAAACGTCCGTTTGGACATGTTCGACCAGTTAACCCTAGTCCTGCTGAACCCAGATATGCCCTGCCTTTGCAAACAGTGTAGATCCAGATCAGTTGGCTTCTGAAGAAGCCGACTCATCTGGATCTGCACGGTTGGCCATTAAGTATGTGAATTTATATTAATATCCTGGACAAGTAATTTGATTGGCTGAAAACTAGAAATGGGAGTGGCATTTTATTTTATTCAGCAGGACAAGTGTTAAGATTAAAAATAAAAATAAATAAATGTCTCAAATGCTTGATGTTTGCATTTTCTGATTTGGCAGGCTATTCATTTTAAAAAAATTATGTTTTTTTTTTTTTTTTTTTTTTTTCTTTTTCTCGGATGATAATAATAAACACATTCTAGAATGACATCTGGTATAATTGGAAATTGGTAAATGAACCCAACAACAGGCAGAGCCCAAAATCAGTTCTAAAGTGCAGATCAGATGCTCGAATGCACACGCTGATCCTGATTTTGGCTGTTCGCGTATGCACTTAATGCCTCCCTTGCATGATGGGTTTATTATGCGTAATATTTTCCTTTCTCAACGATTCGGATTCATGACTATAATTATACAGGTATTAGTTAGGTATTTTGCACATGCTCGTTTAAACAGTTCATTGCAAGTTTCGTGCATATGCAATACATAATTATGAGCCGAAACGTGAAGAAACGTACCTTTCACCATGAGCGCCCGACGAAGACACAAATCAGCCCGCGCATCCGCGCAGTCTTATCAGAGTCCACGTTATCCGCATGAAGAAACTTTGCATCCTTGGTTATCTAAAATGCGCCCAGTGGAGATTCTGATCAGACTGCGCATTCGCGCAGTCTGATCTGAATCTTCGCTGGGCGCACATGTTTGAAGGTACATCATCTGTTGTTGCGGTTCAAAACAACTCGCTATAATCGACATGTTGATATTTATCCTGCAGGGATGGTGGTTCATTTCACTCCTCTCGTGATAACTTTTTGATCATTTGGCTCCGCTCTTCTGCAGACAGGCACCCGTCTACCCATGCGTGATTATTGAGGGAACCTCCTAATTCACTTGGTGGATGTTTTGTCATTATTTTTTTTATTTCATTTCGCTCCGCTCCTCTACAGAAAGGTACCCGACTACCCATGTGTGATTATTTAGGGAACTAATACACTTGACATATTTTTCTGTCAACCATACATGTCATATCTCACACAGTGAGATAAAATCTCATATAATTTGGCCCATCTGGAAGGGAATTCCCATAAAAATTCAAATCCCACAGAATTTTCAGACCATTTTACAACAGAGTTTATGAAGAAATAAACATAAATCACGCACTGCTGTGGTTTTTACGAGCTTCTTACACGAAAAAAAAAACAACAACAAAAAACAAACAAACAAACAAAAAAAAAAAAAAAAAAGAAACAATTAGTCCAGATTGGGGAGCTCCAAAGCGATGTTTAAGAAAATCTCACAGAATTTTGTTAAATCTCCCTTAAACTTTTGCCTTATCTCACAGATTTTAGTCCACAGCTAATGGCATGTTTGCTGTCATATTTTACAACTACTAACAAGTACCCACAATATTATTTTTTTATGGAGAAATTGAGAAAATAAGCACAGAATTACCATAAAAAACTCCTTCTTAACAAGTCGTTTGCTAGTTGTTTCCTCTTGTCAGGTTTTTAGACTTTGGTCGCCGTGATCTGAATCTTCGCCGAAGGTATGTTTTTTTGACACTGGGGATGAAATTGTTCTGTTAAAGTTTAATGAGGATAATGTAACGTAGTTCAGTATCCGTTTGTGGTTCAGCCAGATTGTTAGACTTGTCCAGCGTTGCAGATCATGATACAATATATTTGACGATGCGTTTACTTATATGTCAGGACCCATTTGTTCGAAACTAACGATGTCGTTAGTTAACGTATCGTTAAAACTTTGATCATTGAATATGGTATATACGTTAATATTTTTGCTGAAAAGATGTGAGTAGCTTTTGCATTTGCAAAAGCTACTCACATTTTTTCAGCAAAACTACCTGTGATTTATATATTGTACTTACTAGAACAGTTAACATTTTAACCACTAACAAACTCGTTAAGCTAACGATGCTTTGAACAATTGGGCCCAGATTTCTGAAATGAGCCACATGGTCGGGAAATGTACCTTCCGATTTGCGCAGGCTGATCAGAATCTTCACTGGGCGCATTTTGGATATCCAAGGATACAAAGTGTCTTCACGCGGACAACGCAGATGAGCAGGCTGATCTGAGTATTCGCTATGTGCACATACAATATTGTAGGCAATGCTGTGCCCAGCTCAGAACTTTACAATATTATTGTTTTAGAAGAGATACAACTTTAGTGGCTTCCTATTTTCTTTCATGCACACCAGTCCCCTTTTGAAAACGAGTGTTATAAAATCAAATAATCTGTTCCTCCTCGCTTGTGTCCTTTTAGCGAAATCCCTATTTCAGGAGAGAAGCAAACAATTTTTGATAAGAGTTGCCTCCCTTGAAAGTTTATCTATTTCCTTTAACTCTTTCGGCGCCAAATTTCAGACGAGATTTGTCGTCTGCTTTTTTTTTTTAAATAAACTATCGGAACGTCAAACAGCGTAGATCCAGATGAGACGGCTCATTATAAGTCGTCTCATCTGGGTCTATGCTGTTTGAAAAAAGCGTATTGTTATCACCTATGGCAGTCAAAGAGTAAAGGTCACGAAACTGCTAAAAGTTACAGAGCACCGAGTTGGTTTCTTTACGAATATAGTTCTATATTAAAAAGATCCAATGCTTTTTTGCTTGTTTCTTAAGTATTTTTGTTTCTGTTTTCATACCAAAACTGGTCAAAATGTATACTTCAGGCAGAAGAAATTATAAATTTTGGATGGATGCTTTGAATATGAAAGTAAAAAATCATCTGGGGTACAAATTACGCTTACACCGTTCGTGACCTCGTACACGAGCTGTAACAGAGTCTTCGAACAAGACAAACTATTTAGACGTAGACGTCTAAGTAAGACGTAGACGTCTAAGTACTGGCGCAAATTTTGTTCATGTTTACATAGAGACGTGGGACAAGGGTATACTAAAGTTTAATAAATTTTCAGTGTAACGGGTAAAAAAGAAAAACAATATGATTCTTTAATGTTTGCTTTTATTAAATTTTATGAAATCTCTTGTTATAAGATTTTTTTTATATTTGCCGGGATCGTCACAAACCGACGATCCCGGCAAATATAAAAATTCCTAAGTGGGCTATCGAATAGTGTACCATATATAAAAATCCAAAGCTATATTAAGAGATCAGCGCGATTCCCGCGCCGGTCAGTACGCTGAAGCTGATCAAATGATACACAAGACAAAATATTTAGACGTAAATGTCTAAGTACCGGCGTAAATTTTATTCATCTTTACAAAGATATATTGGACAAGGGTATACTAAAGTTTAATAAATTAAGTTTAATAAATTTTCAATGTAACAGGTAAAAAAGAACAACAACGTGATTCTTTAATATTTGCTTTATTAAGCTTTATGAAATTTCTTTATTGAAATGAAAATAGAACTGACATTAATCTGTTTATAACACAGTTTGTTATAAGATTCTTTTTTATATTTGCCGGAATCGTTACAAACCGACGATACCGGCAAATATAAAAAGTCCTTAGTGAGCTAATTGAATAGTCTACCATATATAAAAATCCAATAACCTGTCAGTCCGTTCCTTGGTTTGAAAATTTATGCGCGACTGCTGTCAGGTAAGTATCAAGTTTTGACCATTTTAACTTAAAACAAAGCTAAAAAAAAAAAAAAAAAAAAAAGTTGTCGGCTGTAGTACAATTGCAAAACTGTACTAAATATATAAGGGAAATCAATGGTTATGGTGAATATTTAGTTACGGGACTTTTTGACATAGATCTATATTACTCGCTAAAATCACCTTATTTGTTTCCAATTTTTCGATGTAAAATATGAAAATATGACATTTGAAGTACAACATTCTTAAATAGACACTATTTCTAATACAAACTAGAGGTTGCATAGCAACCGGAAGTGCCCTATTGTATTGCTTAAATGTGTCATCTTAATGAGATAAATCTTGGTTTTGCCAAGGCACAACTTGTTATCAAGTCATTTAAGGCTACCTATTCACTTACTTGCAGGGAATATTCTCAATAACATGATACTAGATTAACATTTTCTAATTTCCCTTTCCCAATCATATACAAAATATGTCATATCTCAATATTTGTGTGAATTTCATGTTTTCATTTTTAATTGTGTTGCTCCGCGGGGATATTCCAATACATCATTGTGTTCTGGTCAACTTGACCATTTCGAATGTACACTGCTCCGCATCCTTGAAATTATTACGATTTCTTATAGATAATATTACATAAATGAATGAAATTGAAATTTACCGGATGCGGATTGGTATGAATTATAGTCGTCAGAGAAAGGTCAAAGGCCTAGACTGTTTGAATTTATTTGAATCATTAATAATAATGTCCTTGTTACTTATGGCTGGAATTGAACGTAATCCTGGTCCTTTGTCGGAAGCTTCAGCACTCTCAGCTGAGTCAGTCCTTACTATGGATGACTCTGTCATAAAAGCAAAATTTTCTGTTGTTCATTATAATGTGCAGAGTCTTTCAAACAAGGTCGACTTAATACAATCTGAATTATCTAATTTTGATATCATATGCTTAACTGAAACTTGGCTCGATCAAAGAACTATAGATGACGATTTAGCTTTAAACGGATTTAATTTACATCGGCGTGATCGACCTGGTGATCACCACGGTGGAATATGTGTCTATGTTAATCAAAACATATTTTCTCGACGTAGAAATGATCTTGAACTTCCAAATATAGAAAATGTCTGGATTGAAGTTTTGCTACATAATTGCAAAATGCTTATTGGCACCTTTTATAGACCTCCAAATTCATCACCTGTAGTTTTATCGTCTATTGAGGATTCCATTGGCCTTGCCTACGATACTAACATTCAGAATGTAGTTATAACCGGTGACCTTAATCTTGATATTTTGAAGCAAGCATCAAATAAAAAAGTACAAGACCTCTGCCAACAGTTTAACTTGCAACAACTTATTGTAGAACCTACACACTATACAGAAACTTCGACCTCTATCATAGACCTGTTTCTTATTTCCAATAAACATAATCTGCTTTTAAGTGGTGTTGGTGAACCGTTTTTAGAGCAGAATGTTAGATATCACTGCCCAGTTTATACTGTTTTTAACTTCGACAAACATATGAGCCCAGTTTTTACAAGACACATATGGCTTTATTCTAAGGGAAATTATCAGTCCTTTTCAAATGAGCTGAGAGAAACTAACTGGGATGCTTTAAAAAATAATGATATTGATATCTACGCAGCAAACGTTACTGAACAAATTACGAAATTAGCAAACCAATACATTCCAAACAAAACAATAAAAGTTCGAAAATCTGATCCGGCGTGGCTTACGAATAGTATTAAACGATTAATGAGAAAAAGAAAACGTTTATATGATAAATTTAGGAAATCAAATAGTCCCGGAGATTTTGAGAAATATAAGCACATAAGAAATAAAGTAACAGATGAAATTCGCAAATCAAAAAAATTGGAAATCCAAAAGCTAACAGAAAAACTACAGAATACAAGCGGTGGCCCTAAAGATTGGTGGAAAACATTGAAAACTTTTATTAAGCCAGGTCAAAACTCAGCTATCCCTCCACTCGTGTTGAATGGCAATATATACTCTAACCAAGAGGAGAAAGCCGATATATTGAATCAGTATTTTACTGACCAGACCACACTCGATGAAAGTAACGCATCTCTTCCAAGTGACAACCATGTCCCCCCTAACACATTAGAATTCTTACATATCATGTCATATGAAGTAGAATCAGTGCTCAAATCTTTGCAGATAGGTAAAGCTGCTGGACCTGACTCTATTGATAATAGGCTGCTCAAAGAACTTGCTCAGCCGCTGTCATCTCCGTTAGCCGATCTTTTTAACTATTCCCTCTCTTCTGGTAGAGTTCCAACGATATGGAAACAGGCTAATATCACACCAATTTATAAAAAGGATGATCCTTCTGACGTAACGAATTACAGACCAATTTCTCTCTTGAGTACCATAGGAAAAGTATTTGAAAAAATTATACATAAACATGTCTTTAATTTCTTTCGTGAAAACAATATATTAACAAGATTACAATCAGGGTTTGTTCCAGGGGATTCAACTGTAAATCAACTTGTAGACATTTACAATACATTCTGTAAGGCTATGGATGAAGGAAAAGAAGTTCGGGCGATATTTTGCGACGTCAGCAAAGCGTTTGACAGAGTATGGCACAAAGGCCTCCTTTATAAATTGAGCTCTGTTGGAATCATTGGACCTCTTTTAAGATGGTTTTCTAATTACCTGGATAACAGACAACAAAGAGTTGTCCTACCTGGAGTACACTCACCTTGGTCTCCTGTTAGAGCCGGTGTTCCACAAGGTTCCATTCTCGGCCCACTTCTCTTCCTTCTTTATATAAATGACATTGTTGAAAGTATAAATTCCTCGATTAGACTCTTTGCGGATGATACTAGTCTTTACATTATAGTAGAAAATCCTGTTGAAGCTGCATACCAATTAAATTCTGATCTTTCGAAAATTCACCAGTGGGCAACTAAGTGGCTTGTAACTTTCAACCCCTCTAAATCTGAATCAATTATTTTTTCCAGAAAACGCAACAAACCTCACCACCCTCAGTTAGTGATGAATCAGCAAAATATTAACGAAGTTAAATCACACAAGCACCTTGGTATTGTATTTTCCAATGATTGTACGTGGCATGAGCATCTCGAATATGTTAAAAAGAAAGCTTGGAATAGAATCAACGTAATGCGAAAGTTAAAGTTTAAACTCGACAGACGATCTCTTCAAATAATCTACTTCACTTTTGTTCGGCCATTATTAGAATATGCAGACGTCTTATGGGATAACTGCACGCAATACGAGATTAATGACCTGGAGAAAATACAGAACGAAGCCGCTCGTATTGTAACCGGAGCTACTAAACTAGTATCTATAAACTCTCTTTGTACAGAGACTGGCTGGGAAACACTGTCTTCACGAAGAAAAAAACATAAGCTAATATTATTCTACAAGATGCAAAACGATTTTTCTCCTGATTATTTATCGTCATTGGTACCTTCTTCTATTGGAAATACTACCACTTACTCATTACGAAATATAAATGATTTGAATACTATTCATGCAAATTCACAACTCTATTATAATTCTTTTCTTCCATCGGTTATAAGACAGTGGAATGAATTGCCAGAAGTAATACGTCAGCAACCTAGCATAACTTCCTTTAAAAACAGGCTAAATACAGATCTAATTAACCCGCCCAAATACTATTTTGATGGAAACAGACTTGGACAAATTTATCATGCACGATTAAGAACAAATTGTAGTGCTCTGAAGCATCATTTATTTACAAAAAATATAGTTGAAAGCCCGTTCTGTGACTGTGGGTTAGTTGAGGACACTAATCACTTTCTTCTTATTTGTGACCGCTTTCGTAACCAAAGGCAAGAAATGATTAATAAAGTCTCAGCTATCTGCCGACCTAGTCTAAATATACTCCTATACGGGTGTCATGAATTGGATAATTTGCAAAATAGAGAGATTTTCCTAGCAGTCCAGGATTATATAATAAGAACCAAACGTTTTCAGATTGTATAATGTAATAGTTAACTAAAATTTATCGCTTCGCCCATCTTTTTTTTTTTTTTTTCTTTTTTTTTTTTTTAGGTATAATAAAGTCATGTGTGTCTTTTCGTCCTTTTCGTCCTACTGTTGAATTCAGTGTAAGCTCTCGTGTTAAAGACACTAAATTAATTTATAACAGTTCCCAAGAAAAAAAAAATATTTCTCAGTTCGTTAATATTGGATGTCGTACTTAGACTTGACGACTAACAATAACAGGAATTTTAAATACAAGTAGTTCGAAACGAGTTTGATGTTTTTATGTCCCCGTGGAGCCACAATTCTGATGAGATAAGCAAGTTTGGTACACATATGCATGTGAAACTATTACCTTTTGATTCCTTTGTATATTTTGTAATGCAATTATGTTTCATATGTTAACATTCAAATTCAGGTTATCTAAAACTATTTGTCGATTGTACATGAAAAACTTCGAATCACGTTACTTGGTTGACATACATGATTGCAAACTTGGGATACAGACAAATATAAGTCAATAGACTTTCTTCTGAATCCCATTTGTATATTACTATTACATTGCTGTATTGTAATTCTTCTGTTGTCATGTACATGTATGATGTATATACAAAGAAATAAAGTTTAAACCAAGTGCCCTATAACGGTAAAATGTCCAATCCCATTATTGGGTAGTCCTTGGCCAAAGCTATGACTTACTTCATTCAAGCTGTATTTATTCTGAATAAGTATAAAATGCTTATGCGGATAAATTCTAAAACTTACTAAATGTCAAAAGAAATGTTTCTTACTTCAGATTTTAATACATAAAATGCATGAACGGTATGAACAACTATAAAAATAGTGAAATTTAGACAAAATTTCTCTGTGACTATCAAAAGGGTTGTTTTGTAAAGTCACACTTGCTGTGGCAACATGCCATTATGTATACTTCTGTTTAGTCATGAAAGGAAACCCAGTAGAAAATATTTTTGTATGAAATAATTCTTTTTTAACTTTATTTGTAACGGAACGGGCAATCGTAACGGTACATGACAACGGTAACCGGTAAAAATATAGTAATTTCAAGATGGCATTTTGGCAGGCTCATTGTATATGTCTCAAACCCTTTTACTCTATATCAGTGAACAAGGGCTTCAGGACATATTTTACACTGGCAACAAAACTGTAGATCCACAAACATAATATGAACACAGTTATAAGCTGGATGAGTATCCCTGAATTGACATTAAACGCGAAAAACACAGGGCCCAGTTGTTCAGAGCTAACGATGTCATTAGTTAACGATTCGTTAAAATTTGCATCGAGTGATACGCAAATATGCTGAAATTTTTTGCTGAAAAAATGTGAGTAGCTTTTGCTGTGCAAAAGCTACTCACATTTTTTCAGCAAAAAATTTCAGAAAATTGTATATTGAATCTGCTAAAACAGTTAACGAAATGACCCTTAACGAGCTCGTTAAGCTAACGACGCTTTGAACAACTGGGCCCTGATGATAAACCTGTTGATCAAACATGATTTTGGCATGTTATGTCAACTGACTTCCAAGCAATCCACAGGAACTGTAACTTCGACAAAACGCATATTCAAGAAAATAAACATGAAAATGTCTTCACCGCTACACACCTGAGTAACGGTGTGGATGTAATAAGTAACGGTATAGACAGTAACGGTATGGAAATTTCAGTATTCCTTATGAAAATTACACGTACGTTCCAACAGATAAAGTGTTGTCCATAGTAAGAAAAACTCAGTTTATATCATCCCCATTTAGGTCAAAATGGTTTCATATGAAAAAGATTTACGTTCACATGAAAAATAAAATGAACGGTGTGGACGCATAATAAATGTAACATGCAGTCATTTTCATTCCAAAGTCATTTTTCTTGATATTGTTATATTCTTCGGTTGGGTTTCCACCTGTAAACTGAATAATTCAGTAATAGAAGTGGCGTTTACATTCAACCATGTCCAATGCAAATGTAGGGGCTTTATGACAAGATTTAGATGAAGTTGTAATGGTATTGATATAATATCTAGGGACAGACCTTTAACTTGATTTTATAAGCAGTCAGAAATGAAATGTTTGAAAAGGACTCTAACGATAAACAAAAAATTATATAATATTATTACCTATATAAATGAATCTACAGTAGAACCTCGATAATTCAAACTTTAGTAATTCAAAATTCTCAATATTTCAAAATCATTTTGAAGTCCCTACTTAAATATATGTGTGCATTTTAACCCTCAATTATTCAAAGTCTCAATAATTCAAATAAAACTGTTTTGTCCCTTTGAATTTGAATTATCGAGGTTCCACTGTATTTTATTTAAGGGGTTCATGAATAAAAATGAAATGAAGTTTGAAATTTTGACCTCCAGACATTTTACCATTATATTGAATGGATAGGACACACTTTCTGGACACCTTGAATTTTCAAGTATCTTACTGTACAACATGACTGAAAATTTTACAACACTGAGGAAATGAATATATTTATTACGAAGCACGGAATTCAGAGTTTTTTAATGAATACAACGGAAGCAACACTCACGTATACGAAAAGTCCCGAAATTGAATATTGACCCATATTTGATGTCTTTAAACCTACTGATTGCTAAGTGTGATCCTAAATTTGTCAGGTACTGTGATATTCAAGAAACGCAAGTATAATGAAATTATGAAAATGGTTCACATGAAAGAAACTCTACCGTTCCTTGAATTATATGATTTACGGATATTTTTTCCCGAAAACAACAACAAAATAAAAAACAACAATAACAAGTAAACAAACAAAAAATAAAATAAAATAAATAAACAAATAAATAAATAAATAAATAAATAAATAAATAAATAAATAAATAAATAAATAAATAAAATAAATAAATAAATAAAAACAAACAAACAAACAATACAAAACAAAACAAAAACTAGATGAACCCTAAAGTGGATGAATGTCCCACGATTGCCAGTTTTGGCTTTGTAGATTTAGTATTCTAATCAAAAGCTAAAAAAAAAAAAAAGAAAATATTTTATTAATACTAACTGAAAACCTATCCATGGAAATGCAAAATAATCTTAATTTTGCTTCTAAGATTATTGTAAACCATCCAGCCATAGTTTGTTTGTTTGCTAACAATTGGTTTCCAAGTTTTACTATTAAATGCATTGCAGTAAATATGTGTACACTACAAGGGTGAGTCAATAAGTAACCAGCCTAACTTATTTCCGGTTGAGATCCACCTCTTCTTTTTCGATGTAATTGCTCTCAAGTGTGATGTAATTAGACCAACGGTGTTCTAGTCCCATCAGCCCAGAACTGAAAAAGTCAGGGTCCTTTCTATTGACCCACTCCTCAACTGCCGTCACGACTTCTTCATCAGACCGGAAATGAAGTCCACGGATATCCTTTTTCCAGTTTGGGAATAAGAAGAAGTCGCTAGGAGCTAGGTCAGGCGAATAGGCAGGATGTGGTATTAATTCATACCCATTTCGCTCTACAACATCCATTGCAACTGCAAGTGTGGACTCTCGCGTTGACCTGTTGCAGCAAAACATCTTTAGAGAGTTTACCTCGGTGTTCTTCACAGATGGCGGTTCTCAGCTGATCTAACAAGTTTGCATAGTACATTCCAGTTATTGTACTTGTCTTGGGTAAAAAGTCCAACATAATAACGCCTTTTGCGTCCCAAAATACTGTGGCCATCACCTTGCCAGCAGATGGTTGTGTCTTGAACTTCTTTAGCCTTGGAGACCCAGGCCCTACCAACTCACGACTCTGAGCTTTATTCTCTGGCTCATAATAATGAACCCAAGTCTCATCTACAGTCACCAGACGCAAATGAAAGTCATCTTTTGACCTAAAACGCTTCAACAAGGCGCTGCATACTGATGCTCTGGTTGCCATTTGCTCATCGCTAAGGGATTTGGGGACCCAACGGGCTGTTAGCTTGCGCATACCTTAACGATCATGTAAGCTTGTTGAAACGCTACCATGTGAAATGCCTAATGCCTGCGCTATTTCTTCCACCTGAATTCGCCTGTCAGAGTACACCAGATCCCGAACTTTCTTACACATTTCTTCGTCGGTGGCATCCAGTGGGCTCCAGACCTCGCTTCATCTTCTAAAGCCGTTCTACCGCGTTTGAATTCCCCTACCCAGAGTTTAACCTAAGCATAAGATGGTGCAGAAGACCCATAAACATCTGCTAACTCGCCGTGTATTTCCTTGCCTGTTTTACCTTTTAAATACAAGTACCGAATTACAGCACGGTACTCAACTTTAGATGAAAAGCATGCCTTTGCATCACTAGCCATGTTTGACATTCAATATCTTATTAAAGAATGACTTGATACGTGTGCAATTTTGTACCCATGTATAAAACATATATTGAAACAAAGCATGAAAATCATGACCGTCTCGGACCATCGGAAATGGGATAGGCTGGTTACTTATTGACTCCCCCTCATAAGTAAAAGGCAAAATTTCTAAATAAATCCAGGGTATGTAAGTCTAGCAATAAAGATTTGATCAGACTTCTGTGACCTTTATGCACATGCCCAGCCTATATTCTTGCATTGCTACAAGTTTCAAATCATTATCTTGAAAACTGTAGGAGAAGTTGCGGAGACAAGAACCCTACCATACCATGTGTATAAGGCTATATTTCTAATTAAATCAAGGATATGCAACTACGTAGCAATAAAATTTGATCAGAGTTCTTTAACGTTTATGCACATGTCCAGCCTATATTCTTACTTTACTGCAAGTTCCAAATAATTATCTTGAAAACTGTAGATGTTGCTGAGACACGAACCCAACTATGCCATGTGTATAAGGCAAATTTAGTAAGTAAATCAAGGTTATGGTATTTTAGCAATAAAATTTGATCAGGGGACACGAACAGAGCAATAAAGTGTGACGGACACATGGATTAACACACAGACGGACACACATACGTATGACGAAGGGTAAAACTATATGCCCTCCTCCACTTCGTGGCGGGGGCTTAAATTATAAGAGGTCACTGGGCCATAGTTCGCTCACCTGATTAAAACAGCCATTGCATAATATCTGCAGATGCCATGCAACACTTTTCCAGTATTGTCACAGCAACTAGGACACAAATTTGACCGTGCCGTAAAAAGGCCAAGGGTCAGTCTAGGTTCATCATTGAGACAAATCTGGTAGATCTTGAGTTCCCGATTCTATATACCTAGATTTAGCCCCAAAGCTTTCTTTGTTCTTGAAAAGGAGATTTTTTAAGTATTTTTACCATATAGGGATATGATGGTCTTCTTGTTCAAGGGTGCAGAACCATTTGAACAATTTGTCAATATCCCTTCAACAGAAGGCCCCATGTTAAAATCTGATGAAAACTGGAGGAACGAATTCAGAGAAGACGTTTTAAGATTACACCGAATATATATATATATATATATATATATATATATATATATATATATATATATATATATATATTATATATATATATATATATATATATATATATATATATATATATATAAAACCGAGGGGCAAGGGCAGATAACCCGGGGGCCAACATTTTGATTGAAACTAAAAAGATTCACTACTTTAATCACACATTGTAAATTTCAGCCATTAGTCTGTATTACATTCTGAGAAAATGATTTTTCAACATTTTCCCCCTACAAATATGTGGGAAAGCAAATTTGGCCTTGCCGGAAAAACGTCAAAGGTCATCCCAGGATCATTATTTGAATAAACTTGGTAGGCTTTGAGTCCCCAATGCTATATACCAAGATTTAGCCTAAAAGCTTTCTTGGTTCTGGAGAAGAAGATTTTTTACCATGACACCCTCTTTTTCATTGGTGCGAAACCGTCTGTACAAATTCTCAATATGCCTTTAACAGAAGGCCCTATGTGGAATCTGGTGAAAATTGGTCGAGTGATTTCAGAGAAGAAGACGTTTAAAGATTATACGATTTTATACATGTATATAGCTCAGGGGCAAGGGCAAATAACCCCCGTCGGACATTTTCATTTTATTGTAACGAAAAACGTTTTACTACTTTAATTATACATTGTACGTTTCAGCCATTAGTCTTTAATACATTTTGAGAAAATGATTTTTCCACATTTAACCCATACAAATGTATGGGGACGCAAGATTGATCTTGTCGTGATAAAGGTAAAAGGACAACCTGCGATCGCCATTTGAACAAACTTGCTAGACCTTGATTCCCCAATACTTTATACCAAGATTCAGCCGCAAAGATTTTAAGAATTTTACCATTTATGGGCATGACAGTCGTCTTAGTTAACGGACCATGACTATTTGTTAACTTCATAATCCCCCTTTGACAGAAGGCTCCACATGAATTTTGAAGAAAATTGGACCAGGGGAGGTCATTGAAATGTATCAACAAATGGACGACGTACGACGGACGGATTTCTGGCGGAATAATGTGCACAATACTGGTAAACCGCTTAGAGGACTAAGCCTGCCCAGTGAACGTGTGGTTAGGTAAACTGACCGCGCTCGACATGACCCCATTGGGTTGACTGGGCCGTAAAACCTCAACACAAACAAAACGACGGACGGAGAGGCGGACGACGGACAGCAAGTTTTCACCATAACTCATTTTGAGCATTCTGCTGAGGTGAACGAAAAACAAGGAAACGAAAGCATAAAATAGAAGCAATTAAGAAATAACACATCAACAAAAACAAGTATTGTCTGCTGAACTATATTTTTTTATAATTCTCAAACTCGTCCTAAAACACGTTCATATCACAAAAGCTAATATTACACAATGTAAAATTTTGAGATTTTACAAACGCCAATAATTGTAGTAATCATGGTAAGGAGATCTGAATTCCGGAACTAGGAATTTTACTTATGACATCGGATTTCAAAATAATAAAGGGTAATAATAAAGATTGCTAGAAGTTAAGCATGCATAACAGCTGATAATTAGAATCAATACCCGGATTTAAATTTAGCTTCTTTGTTCTAGAAGAAGTAATAAATGGTTATTGGTCTGTTATCAGACACAAGCTGGGTCATTCCACCACTGAACTGAACTTTTGTACACCAGAACTACAAAAAAGCGAAAAGCGGATGCTTTAAGCTTAGCAATCTTGATAAAATTTCTCCAGACGACATTTAGAAATATTTTTCTTATTTTCCCAGAAAACAGGATTTGACATTTCATGTAAATTGTGAAAATTTGCATGAAATGTCAAATCCTGTTTTCTGGGAAAAAATTAAAAAAAATAAGAAAAATATCACCACTTTGTCGTCTGCTCAATTAGCCCAGAGAGTGGTTAAGGTTAGGTAACCTATAAATCAGGGCCCAGTTGTTCAAAGCGTCGTTAGCTTAACGA